>CP125979.1:16373499-16998287 GCA_030063025.1 Avena longiglumis | reverse complement strand
TCAATGTGTTCATGGAGAAAGAGAAACTAGCAACGAACGGTAGCAACTTTACCGAATGGGCCATGAATTTGAGGATTCTCCTCTCACGCAAAAGCAATATGTGCTAGAAGCGCCTGTTAGGCCCCCACCTTAGATGACGCCTGACGAGGAGAAGAATGTCTATCGACTTCGGCTGTGAGGACCAACTTAGTTCATTGCGTATATTGTATGGGCTAGAGCCGAACTTCAAAGCGCTTTCAAAACGGCAATGCATTTGATACAACGGGTGAGTTGAAAATGATTTTCGACACACATACCGTCAGAGAGCTACAACGATTCGTAAAAGTTCTTTAATGATGATGGAAGAGCACAACCCGTTAGTGAGCATGTACTCAAGATGTCGGGTTACACCGATAAGCTTGTGTCCTTGGGAATATCGATTCCCATTGACTTAGGCATCCATCGTGTTCGCAGCTCGCCACCTAGCTATAAGAGCTTCGTGATGAACTATAATATGCAAGGCATGAAGAAGTCTTCCCGAGCTTCACAATGCTTAAAACCGGTAAGTGGAGATCAAAAGGAACATCAAGTGTTGATGATCAATAGGAACACCGGTTTCAAGAAAGACAAGAAGGGAAAACGAAGTATGGCATGCAAGCCGTTACGCTACATCAAAAGAAACCCCGAGTTGGACCTAAGTCCGATTCGAAAGGCTATTGTAAGGACTGCCATCGAAGCGAATCGCCCCAAGTATCCGCGCATAAGAAGGCCGCAAGGCAAACAAAGGTATATATGATATACATGTTATTGATGTGTACTTGACTAGTGTTTTAATAGCACCGGTATTTGATACCGTTCGGGCCATAATATTTGTAACTCAATCGTGGGTCAACAAGCGACCGCCAGCAAGGTGAGGTCAAGATGCGTCGGCAATGGATCAAGCGTTGATGTGATCGCCGTCGAACGCCGCTCTCCACTTGCCGCCGGGATTAGTTATAAACTTGAATAAATGTTATCTCGTACCGTGACCGAGCATGAACATTGTATTTGGATCGGTTTGATGCGGGCGGTTATTCATTTAAACCGAGAACAATTGTTGTTCCATTTATATGAATGAAATCTTTTATGGCCATGCACCGATGATGAATGGTTTATTTCTATTAGATCTCGGCGATAATGTTACACATATTCATAATGTTGATGCTAAAAGGATTAAACTTAATGATGATATATCCATATATGTGGTAATCGCCGCCTAGGGTCATATTGGCGCTAAACGATGAAGAAGCTCCATTCGATGGACTTTTGGAATCACTTGATTATGAATCATTTGATACATGTGAGCCATGCCTTATGGGCAAGATGACTAGAATGCCGCTTCGTTCAATGGAACGCAACAGATTTATTGGAAATCATACATTCGATGTGTGGTCCAATGAGTGTGTCGGCGAGGTGGATATCGTTATTTTGTTACTTACGGATGATTTGAGTAGATACTGCTTATATCTACTTGATGAAACACAAGTCCAAACCTTTGAAAAGTTCAAGGAATTTCGTAATGAAGTGGAAAATCATCGAATAGAAAGATCAAATTTCTACGGTCCGACCTTGAGGTGAGTATCTGTTACGAGTTTAGCACTCACATGAAAGAGTGGAATTGTTTCACAACTCACACCGCCGAACACCACAAATGGAAATGGTGTCGGAACATCGAATCGCATTTTATTAGATATGGTTTGATCTATGATGTCTCCGACGGACTTGCCGTTGTCATTTTGGGGTTATGCACTAGAAACCGCTGATTCACTTTAAATCGGGCACCATCTAAACTGCTGAAAAGACATCAGATGAATTGTGGTTTGGAAACAAACCTAAGTCATTATTTCTTAAAGTTTGGGATGCGTTTATGTGAAGAAACTTCAACCGGATAAACTCGAACCCAAAGCGGAAAAATGCGCCTTCATAGGATACCCTAAAGAAACTATTGGGTATTCCTTCATCACGCATCCGAGGGCAAGGTTTTTGTTAAGAATGGATCCTTTCTAGAGAAAGAGTTTCTAAAGGTGTGAGTAGTGGAAGGTAGAACTCAAGAGGTTAGGAACCTTCTTCAAGGTATGGCGAGTAGCGCCGAAGTTGTTCCGGAGTTGGCTCCACTGCTGAAGAGGGAACTAATGATAATGATCATGAAACTCAAAGAGAGTACTACCGAACCTCGCAGGTCAACAGACGCTGCAGCCCCGAGCTGACGGAAATCCTATCATGAATTTCATGGTTGATGAAAATGATGACCCCGCGACGTATGAAGAAGCGATGATGAGCCCGGATTCCAACAAATGGTTAGAAGCCATGAACCGAAATGGAATACATGTATGAAAATCAAGTTTGGAACTTGGTGGATTACCTCACGACCGAAAGGCCGTGGAGAACAAATGGATTTTCAAAAGGAAAACTGATGCCGATGGTAATGTGACCGCCTATAAAGCTCGACTTGTCGCAAAGGGTTTCACAAATTCAAGGAGTTTACTACGATGAGACTTTTCTCCGTAGCGATGCTAAAGTCAGTTAGGATTATGTTAGCAATTGCTGCATATTTCGATTATGAGATATGGCAGATGGATGTCAAAACTGTGTTTTCAATGGTAATATTGAAGAAGAGTTGTATATGATACAACCAAAGGGTTTTGTCGATTCTAAGGATGCTAACAAGGTGTGCAAGCTTCAGCGATCCATCTATGGATTGAAGCAAGCATCACGAAGTTGGAATCTCCGTTTTGATGAGGTGATCAAAGAGTTTGGATTTGTCCAAACTTATGGAGAAGCTTGTATTTACAAGAAAGTGAGTGGGAGCAATGTGGCATTTCGATATTATATGGATGACATATTATTGATCGAATGATATAGAACTTTTAAAAGGTTAAAAGTTATCTAAACAAAGAAATTTTCAATGAAGGACCTAGGTGAAGGCCATACATATTAGGCATAAAGATCTATAGAGATAGATCTAGGCGCCTAATAGGGCTATCGCAGTACATACCTTGATAAGATTTTAAAGAAGTTTAAAATGGACGGAAGTAAGAAGGGGTTCTACCTATGTTGCAAGGCAAGACATTGAGTAAGACTCAAAGTCCGCTTCATGGAAGAAAGAGAGATAATGGACAAAGTCCCTATGCTTCAGCCATAGGCTCTATAATGTACGCCATGCTATGTACAAGACCGGATGTGGCACATGCTATTAGTTTGACTAGTAGGTACCAATAGGATCCAGGTTCGAACACCGATAGCGGCCAAGAATATCCTTAAGTACTTACAAGAACTAAGGATATGTTTCTTGTATACGGAGGTGAAGAAGAGCTCGCTCACAAGTGATATGTCGACGCTTAGTTGACACCGATCCGATGACTCTAAGTCTCAATCCGATACGATTTCATGAATGGTGGAGCGGTTAGTTGGAGGAGCTCCAAACAACCTGTGGTAGCGGATCAACAACGAGGTCAATATGTTGTCGCCTTTAAGCTGCCTGTAGAAGCGCTTTGATGAAGGAGTTCATATCCTAACTAGGAGTGGTGGCAAACGCTGGACCCAATGGTGATCTATTGTGACAACAATGGTGCCATTGCTAATGCCAAAGAGCCAAGGTCTCACAAGCATTCCAAGCATATTAAGCTGTTTCACTCCATCCGCATGAGCATGTCAAGGATGGAGATATAAAGATTTGTAAGTACATACGGATCTAAATGTAGCAGATCCGCTGACTAAAACTCTCCTAGAGCAAAACATGATCAACAATAACTCAATGGGTGTTAGATTTATCACTATGTAACTAGATTATTGTCTCTAGTGCAAGGAGATCAAGGAATATGCCTCGAGAGGCAATAATAAAGTGTTTATTATGTGTATTCCAAGTATATGATAGATGTTTATTTTGCATGCTATAATTGTATTAATACGGAAACGTTAATACATGTGTGTTTAATAAACAAACGGAAAGTTCCTAGTTATGCCTCTCATAAACTAGCTCGTTGATTAACAAGATGATCAAGGTTTCGATCATGGACATTGATGTTGTTAATAACGGATCACAACATTAGTGTAATGGTGTGATGAACATTCATCCGAAGTATAGCATTACGATCAAAGTCATTGAGTTTATATTGCTATAACAACTTAAGTGATCCTAATCCTTAGACCATGAGATCATGTCAATCACTAACACCGAAGAGTTTCTTGATAACATCAAACGTCACACCGTAATAGGTGATTATAAAGATGGATTCGTAACTAATAAAGTGTTATGTTGAGGCTCATGGATCGAGAGTGGAATTTGTTCATCCCGATGTATAGATATACTGGGCCCTCTCGGTGATATCACATTGATTAGCTTGCAAGCAAGTGATTTGATCACTAGAATGTTATATCACAGAACGAGAAAAGAGTGCATGCTCAGAATTTAGATCAAACTAGGTATGGAGATACCGATGATCGAATCTCTGACATGTAATATATCGTGAAACAAAGGGATTAAGATACTAGCGTAAAAGGTTCCGACGATCACAAGAAAGTCATCGTTGAATGTGTGGAGTCAAGATGGGTCTCTGATCCCGCTTCGATTATTGATCCGAGAGGGTCTCGATCATGTCCGCATTATTCACGAACCGTAGGGTGACACACTTAAGAGACACCGACATCCAATTGGAGCAAATGTTTCATGCCGAAGAATTCATCGTAGAAAACGCCTACGCGCCCCGCTGGTAGGCTATTAGTCCGCTGCCCAACCGGACGGGGCATCGACTAAGTTCTAATTATTAGTCCCGCTGCCCCACCAACCGACAAATGGGGCACACGCATGCATCGTAGCGAGGGGTGGAGATATCCCGTAACACCTAACCGACTAATAAACTTGTCGCCGCCAGAGATTTGGTCCATTTTCCGCCGCGTAGAATTCATTTTACAAGATTTTGTTGTCATGCAGATTTTCGCCACTTTTTGTGCCGCCACAGAATTCATTTAGGTTGTTTTATTGTTTATTTAGTGTTTTGCACTTATCAATGAAGGAACCTTATATTACACAAGATCATCATGACAACATTACATTCAATACAATCGAGTTCATGCACTACATACAAAAGTTGCTATTCGATGCTACCGCCAATTTCTTGAAAGTTGCTATTTTTACAATTCCTATTGTCTATACACACCAGTAGTATTCCCTTGTGTGTTTAGTACTTCAGATCCAAGAATCCCGCCAATTCCTCAGATTGCTCAGATAAGCGATCCTTGCGTAAGACCGTCCCAGACGCTCGATCCGATTTAAAAAAGGAGTCATTTAAATGAATATGAAACTAAACACAATTTGATTGTAATTAAAAACTATAGAAATTGTTTACGACGTGAGTTGCTCTAAATTCCTGCCCTTCTCATCGCACGCCCGGGATGAACTCGCATACATAGTATCCACATAGATTGTTACCGTCCTCACTGTGCACTTTACGACAACAGTAGTTCAATCAAAATAATAATCAAGCATGATAATAATCAGATCAAAACTAGAATCAAAGAGATGCGCCGGATATAGCTAGTGGTGCTTACATCTAGTGGTTGAAATGTAAGCTCCTCTTTCCAAACACCCCTAGCCTTCTTGGTGAACTGCTTTCGGCATACCATCGGCGAGAAAATGAATAAAATAAGTTATTAAGTACTTGATATCATAAAATTCACTTAACGATGCCGTATATAGTGTCGTGAATGATTAGAATTACCGGAGAAGTATCTGCATGTCCTTCCACGCCTCAAGGGGTTTATGTTTCGAGTCCATGACTAGTACACGCCTTTGTCAAGTTGAATGATTAATGTAATATAGTGGTACTGCTAATGCAAACTAATCAATTATATACTTAACATCGAGTAAGTAAATAGAAAGTGTATACAAGAGAATAACACTCATCGAAGTTGTAAGGAAATAGTATTTCCTTTGGTTTCTTGAAACCTTAACGCTGTACTATATTATCCTCCGTGATCCGGGGCTTATTTGAGATTAGCTTCATGAACCCAATATGGGTCAATGAAGCCAATGTCATAGATTTGTCCTCTCACATTCGAGAATCTTCATTCTGATATTAAAGTATGATTATATACATGCAATAAACAAAATATTATAGATGGAGACTAAATTAATTACGTAATTAGTACTACGCATAATAGGCACTCATGAGAGATTTGTCCAAGGCGCCTTGATGGAATAATTGAAATAGTTCATCAAATTCAATGGATATCATGTCATCGCTTTCTTTCCCATGATGCTTTTTGTAACCTCAAGACTATCCAGCTTAGCCCCCCTTGTGGCATGTATGTACCGCTTATGCAATCTTCGCATTTTGTTGGAAGATTGTTTACCTCCGTGTTTGACGAGAGGTTTTCCAGACGGTATTGGTATGCTACTTCACTCACGGGAAGAACTCTAATCGATAAGTATCGGGCAATACTATACCTTGAGCAGCGGCATTTCTCCAGACAGTAACTACCGGATCATAATCGCTTCGCCCCATATTTGCTCGACCCCACATTGGTTTGAGAAATCACCTGAGAGGGCGCAAGTCTGTTTGCTTGTTCTCCGAGTCGGGCAATGATTTCTCTTGCATCAAGATCGCTTCGAGGCTTTTTGTGCCGCATGTGACTTGAGAATAGAACGCCATAGTCCGATGACAGCTTTGGCTCGGCTGATGAAGAGTCTTTAGCATTTTCAACACTTTGGCTTTTTCTTCTTTGGCCGGGAACTCGCTCTTTCGGCCGCCTTCTCAATTTAAAAACGCCGCTGCTTCAAGATCAACGATCGCCGCAGCCTCTTCAAGATACCATAAGCTCTCTTGGGAGGAATCGGTACTTTTGGAAGAGGCTCTTGTTTACGCTTTCGCATCGCCACGACGAAGAGCTGCAGACGCTTACGCTTTTTATCCTGAGGCGCCGGCGATGGCTCCCGCGGCGATGGCTGCACCGGAGATTGGTGAGGCAACGGAGCCGATGAGGCGACGAAGACGGCTGCCGCGGCATTTAATTCGCCGGAGACGGTGAGGCGGCGCGAAGATGGCCTTGGCGTGATTTCAAGCACGACAATCCTTCGCCAGAATGGTGACGTTTATGCCACCCAAAGACAACATCCCTTCACCAGCCAGGTAGTGAAGATCCAAAACCTCAAAGGTGGGCATGATTTCATCCACGCCGACAACAACAGAGCTCCCGGAACCGGACGATCGTGGTAAGTTGGTGGGTCCAATTGGTAAGGCATAGCCACCGCCACCTTCATTGATATGTTCACAACTTTGACATGTAGCTCGCAGGTGTCATCTCGTGATATCATCCACTGGGTAGCCAACAGAGGCATCGCCGGTGCATCATCGCATCGCCATTGTCATCACCCGACCTCGGAAGCCACATGCTTCGATTATTCGATAGGCCAGTAGCATCGAATGCGCAGTCGCCGAGATGGGGCGCCGTAGTACTTTGCTCTTTAAGTGAGTTAATTTCATCTTGTTGTTGCTTTAATCGTTTTCAATTAAACGATTCGCTTCTTTTTGACTTTCGCTTCAACCGCCGCCTGCCCTTACTCCTCCGACGCTTCTATCGATATTTCTTCCTCTTCGGGAAACCCACCCTCCATGATTGGGAGCCTATTGTGCCTCGTGGTTCGCCCATCATGTTCCTTATTTCCAGGCAGTGTGAGCTCATCATTCTCTATCGGAATGAAGTCCCCATCTTTAACAAATTTTTACCGCTTTTCGATCCTCTCGATTGGCAAGGGTCTTCTTTATGTCGATGGTATATATACACCTCCTTCCGAGTCCAACGTGCCCCCATGCCCGTAAAAACCAATTCCTTGCATGTTCTACCCAATCGTCTGCCTGGGGTGATATTTTATCACGCTCCTTCTCAAGTTTCTCCCACTTAGGAATGCCACCAGAGCCACCTTTGCCCCATAGTATGGTGATACTTGTTAGCAAGATTCAGCTTATTCTTTGCATTTTCTTAGCTTTTTCTCGATTTCTTGTATTCCACAAACTCATCCTGTAATGGTTTTATCTTCTCAAACCGAATATTCTTGAAATCGAGTCTTCTTTTTCCACGACATAGTCAAGGTGCAATCTTTTCTTCCAGCTTGGTGAAACACTGGCCATCTTCTTCAAAGCCCACCCCGACCTTAGCCTCCATGGCTCTCCCATGTTGTATATGCCCTCAATCGATCCTCCGTGATTTGGATCCAGCTCTATCTTCTAGTTTGAAATTAACCATGAGCCTCTTCCACAAGAAATCTTTGGCGTGGTTAGGGACAAATAAACATGTTCCTCTTCATCCGCATTAGCAGGCCTATTCCAATTTCTAATGGTGATCGGATTAAGTCCCTAACGACATTCGCATTGTGCCACAATTTGGTTATGATAGCTTCGAGCCGCCGGTCCGCTGCCTACAAATGTATATCTTCGATCCTGAACCTCTCATGGTCTTCCAACTTTTGGTTGGGCCTCATGCTTTTTTTTAGTAGATTCCTTCGATCCGAGGGCTAAAAGAAGAAAGATCGCCATTATTTCTATATAGATAGCAGATGATTAATTAATGAATTGATTTATATTACATGCACCTTGCCGAGCTGTCGCCTTCGACATACACAAGGCATCGCTTTCCTCGCGGAAGGCAACACCTTCAACGCCAAACAGTTGTCTACTCAAAAAGAGGATCACCTCACCGAGTTGTTCGTAAACGCTGATACGCCTAAATTATCTTCCCACGGATCACACCTTGGATCAACTCTTCCTTTCTTCGCCTCTCGACGGTGGGTCCATATTTTCGACAGGTGGAAAACGAATAAGTCACAGCGGCTAAAGGAGAAAGTTAAGTACGGTGTTGAGAGATATAAACCCTAATTCAGAGAAACCCTAATATATACATACACAATAATAAAAATGAAGAGAAAGGGAAATCGTGTAGTAGATAGGCACATCATCGAACCCACATGCACCTAAGTTGCTTGACACGTGAATCGGTCCGGGCTACCCATGGATCGACCAAATCAAGACCAATAATACCAAAGTAATTAATAAACCTAATAATATCTAACTAATAATAAAACTAATAATCGAAACACTGAAAAGAAAGGGAAACAATCAACACATGGCATCGATGCAATGCTCAAGCAAGTATGATGATATTACAAGTTAATTTGCATTGAATGTAACCCTAAGACATGCTCGACGATTTCATCGGGTTCCGAGGGTGAAAATCCTAACTCGGGAATCTCCTAACATATGAGAGGGGTGCATTTGTTCTTCTAATTATACTTGTCATTTAAGTTGAACAATGCATGATTATAGTTTAGATAGATAGGTTTCATTTTTCCTAACAATTTGATATATTATTTGTATTTTTCTCGACTTATAAACAATAAGTTATTGATTTTACAATATTAAGTCATTTTCGAATTAAAAAAGGCAAATAGTTTTTACACCGGGCGCCCCCAGCCGTTGAGATCGGTAAGGGCCCTAAGGCCAACTCAGCCTCCACGCTGCAGACAGATAATTTTCCTACCACAGAAGCCTACCCACCGAGGTCGATCGATGGGCCCTAGGCCACATCACCGCCACGCGAGCACGAGTGACGCCAAGACGACGCCACGCTGGCGCGTGAGTCGCAAAGCGGCAAAGGCGGCGATAGCAAGCCTCGGACGCGCTGGATGGGCGCGTTAGGAGAGAGCGCGATGCAGTGGAGAAAGGGAGGGCGCCGCCCTTGTTGGTCACCGAGCGCCGCCTCCGCCGAAGCTCGGCGCGCGCCGGGCACACGCGAGAGTAGTACAGAGGAGAGGGAGAGAAAGAAGAACACCGTGAGGATCAAGAGCTCACCAGAACACGACGGAGGTGGTGGCGAGGTCGGGCGAGCCTCGGGAGACGCCGAATCGACGGGAGGCGACGCCGGACGGAGCTTCCAATCCAGCGATTGAGGTCACGCGCGAGGGGAAAAGCAGGGAGCGCGTGGACGGAGGCACAAGGGTGGCGGATGCTGGGCGGCGAAGCTGCAGCCTCGGGCAAGGCACAAGGCTGCTGAGAAGCAGAGAAGTGAGATGGGGAAGAAGAAGAGGAGGGGCGCAGTTATAAACGAAGGGCCTTTAGTCCCGGTTGGTGGCTCCAACCGACTAGCAGGATACGCCGTTGGAGCCACCAACCGACCTATACTCCAATATTTTCAGCAGCCCAAGCGTTGAGCGTTAGGGTTTTAGTCCCTGGTGGCTCCAACCGACATATTCCCTGCTTTCAAATTTTTTCGTATTTTCTCTCTCGCTACTTATTTTTATTTTGGGGTTTAAATTTGTATTGTTTTTAAATGATAATTAATTTGGAATTTAGAAAACTTTAAACATAAGAAGTGTTTGGATTTGAATAAATAATTCAAAACCATTTTCTGTTTTAAAAATAATTAATGTAACCATTTAAAATATGAACCATTTATAATTAAAATGAATTAACTTATATTTATTTAATATCAATTTGGAATTTAGAAAAACTTTAAACATAAGAAGTGTTTGGATTTGAATAAATAATTCAAAACCATTTTCTGCTTTTTAAAAATAATTAATGTAACCATTTAAAATATGAACCATTTACAATTAAAATGAATTAACTTATATTTTTGAATATCAATTTGGAATTTAGAAAACTTTAAACATAAGAAGTGTTTGATTTGAATAAATAATTCAAAACATATTCTATTTTTAAAAATAATTAATGTCACCTTTAAAATATGCCGTGATTCAAGATATAACATCGGGTCATTTGGACCAAAGCCATGAAACCTCTAACATGATAGGTCATTTTGTGAAGGTTTTTTCAACTATGATCAATATACCAAGTCCGTATTTTTCCTTTCAACTATGTAACATAATATGACACCACGCCAAGGATTTTCATTGTTCGGATTTTTTTGAATTTATTATGCCCGCTTTGAATTATCCGAATTTATAACTATGGTCGAACCGGCAGTATGAAGATAGGGGACGGCATCGTTAGAACTTGCATTGATCTCTCAAGAAACCACATATTATAGTCTAAAATGATTTTTTCTAAAAATCACGGCGATAGATCATGTACCAGAGTACAAATCGGACCCACTTCCTACCGATTCTACAGACATTTGTCCTTTTACCCGGATGGACTAAAAGGTTTGAGATGTACCTGCTGGGAGATAGTCCATGTAAGGTGGTCTAGTATTTTAGGAAAATGGGAGTAGCATTGTGAAACGCATTTTAGTGGTTACTTCATTAAAATCATTCGCTTTTTGCGCCGAAAATGGAAAAGGGCTTTTCCGTATGCATAAAAAGGAAAACTTCCTCCGCAACATTGTTCTCCATACCAATGTCCACACACATGCATAATATGGGCACAACATCACAAACTATGCCGTGATTCAAGACATAACATCGGGTCATTTGGACCGAAAGCCATGAAACCTCGAACATGATAGGTCATTTTGTGAAGGTTTTTTCAAACATGATCAATATACCAAGTCCGGTATTTTTCCTTTCAACTATGTAACATAATATGACACCACGCAATGGATTTTCATTGTTCGGATTTTTTGAATTTATTATGCCCGCTTTGAATTATCTCAATTTCTAACTATGGTCGAACCGTGTGCATGAAGATAGGGGACGGCATTAGAACTTGCATTGATCTCCTCAAGAAACCACATATTGTAGTATAAAATGATTTTTTCAAAAATCACGGGCGATAGATAGATCATGTACCAGAGTACAAACCGACTCCACTTCCTCGGCAGACATTTGTCCTTTTACCCGGATGGACGAAAAGGTTTGAGATGTACCGTTGGGAGATAGTCCATGTAAGGTGGTCTAGTATTTTAGGAAAATGGGACTAGTATTGTGAAACGGCATTTTGGTGGTTACTTCACAAAACGACCTGCTTTTGCGCCGAAATGGAAAAGGGCTTTTCCGCATGCATAAAAGGAAAACTTCCTCCCGCAACATTGTTCTCCATACCAATGTCCACACACATGCATAATATGGGCACAACATCACAAACTATGTCGTGATTCAAGACATAACATCGGGTCATTTGGACCGAAAGCCATGAAACCTCGAACATGATAGGTCATTTTGTGAAGGTTTTTCAAACATGATCAATATACCAAGTCCGTATTTTTCCTTTCAACTATGTAACATAATATGACACCACGCCAAGGATTTTCATTGTTCGGATTTTTTGAATTTATTATGCCCGCTTTGAATTATCCGAATTTCTAACTATGGTCGAACCGTGTGCATGAAGATAGGGACGGCATCGTTAGAACTTGCATTGATCTCCAAGAAACCACATATTGCGTAGTCTAAAATGATTTTTCAAAAAATCACGGCGATAGATCATGTAATTGTAGTACAAACCGACTCCACTTCCCGATTCTACAGACATTTGTCCTTTTACCCGGGATGGACTAAAAGGTTTGAGATGTACCGTTGGGAGATAGTCCATGTAAGGTGGTCTAGTATTTTAGGAAAATGGGATGGTAGCATTGTGAAACGGCATTTTGGTGGTTACTTCAAAAACGACCCGCTTTTTGGCGCCGAAAATGGAAAAGGGCTTTTCCGTATGCAAAAAAGGAAAACTTCCTCCCGCAACATTGTTCTCCATACCAATGTCCACACACATGCATAATATGGGCACAACATCACAAACTATGCCGTGATTCAAGACATAACATCGGTCATTTGGACCGAAAGCCATGAAACCTCGAACATGATAGGTCATTTTGTGAAGGTTTTTCAAACATGATCAATATACCAAGTCCGGTATTTTTCCTTTCAACTATGTAACATAATATGACACCACGCCAAGGATTTTCATTGTTCGATTTTTTTGAATTTATTATGCCTGCTTTGAATTATCTCAATTTCTAACTATGGTCGAACCGTGCATGAAGATAGGGACGGCATCGTTAGAACTTGCATTGATCTCTCAAGAAACCACATATTATGTAGTCTAAAAATGATTTTTTCAAAAATCACGCGATAGATCATGTACTGTAGTACAAACCGACCCACTTCCTACCGATTCCAGACATTTGTCCTTTTTACCCGGATGGACGAAAAGGTTTGAGATGTACCGTTGGGAGATAGTCCATGTAAGGTGGTCTAGTATTTTAGGAAAATGGGACTAGCATTGTGAAACGGCATTTTGGTGGTTACTTCACAAAACTAATTCGCTTTTTATGCTCGAAAATGGAAAAGGGCTTTTCCGTATGCATAAAAAGGAAAACTTCCTCCGCAACATTGTTCTCCATACCAATGTCCACACACATGCATAATATGGGCACAACATCACAAACTATGCCGTGATTCAAGATATAACATCGGTCATTTGGACCGAAAGCCATGAAACCTCGAACATGATAGGTCATTTTGTGAAGGTTTTTTCAAACATGATCAATATACCAAGTCCGGTATTTTTCCTTTCAACTATGTAACATAATATGACACCACGCCAAGGATTTTCATTGTTCGGATTTTTTTGAATTTATTATGCCCGCTTTGAATTATCTCAATTTCTAACTATGGTCGAACCTGTGCATGAAGATAGGGGACGGCATCGTTAGAACTTGCATTGATCTCTCAAGAAACCACATATTGCAAGTCTAAAATGATTTTTTCAAAAATCACGGGCGATAGATCATGTACCGTAGTACAAACCGACCCACTTCGCCGATTCTACAGACATTTGTCCTTTTACCCGGATGGACGAAAAGGTTTGAGATGTACCGTTGGGAGATAGTCCATGTAAGGTGGTCTAGTATTTTAGGAAAATGGACGGTAGCATTGTGAAACGGCATTTTGGTGGTTACTTCACAAACGAATTCGCTTTTGCGCCGAAAATGGAAAAGGGCTTTTCCGTATGCATAAAAAGGAAAACTTCCTCCCGCAACATTGTTCTCCATACCAATGTCCACACACATGCATAATATGGGCACAACATCACAAACTATGCCGTGATTCAAGATAACATCGGTCATTTGGACCGAAAGCCATGAAACCTCGAACATGATAGGTCATTTTGTGAAGGTTTTTTGAAACATGATCAATATACCAAGTCCGGTATTTTTCCTTTCAACTATGTAACATAATATGACACCACGCCAAGGATTTTCATTGTTCGGATTTTTTGAATTTATTATGCCCGCTTTGAATTATGTGAATTTCTAACTATGGTCGAACCGGTGTGCATGAAGATAGGGACGGGCATCGTTAGAACTTGCATTGATCTCTCAAGAAACCACATATTATAGTCTAAAATGATTTTTCAAAAATCACGGCGATAGATCATGTACCGTAGTACAAACCGACTTCCACCGATTCCCGCAGACATTTGTCCTTTTACCCGGATGGACGAAAAGGTTTGAGATGTACCGCTGGGAGATAGTCCATGTAAGGTGGTCTAGTATTTTAGGAAAATGGGACTAGCATTGAAACGGCATTTTGGTGGTTACTTCACAAACGATCTTTTTTTGCGCTTCGAAAATGGAAAAGGGCTTTTCCGCATACAAAAGGAAAACTTCCTCCGCAACATTGTTCTCCATACCAATGTCCACACACATGCATAATATGGGCACAACATCACAAACTATGCCGTGATTCAAGACATAACATCGGGTCATTTGGACCAAAGCCATGAAACCTCGAACATGATAGGTCATTTTGTGAAGGTTTTTCAAACATGATCAATATACCAAGTCCGTATTTTTCCTTTCAACTATGTAACATAATATGACACCACCAAGGATTTTCATTGTTCGGATTTTTTGAATTTATTATGCCTGCTTTGAATTATCTCAATTTCTAACTATGGTCGAACCGTGTGCATGAAGATAGGGACGCATCGTAGAACTTGCATTGATCTCAAGAAACCACATATTATGTAGTCTAAAATGATTTTTTCAAAAATCACGGGCGATAGATCATGTACCAGTAGTACAAACCGACCCACTTCACCGATTCTACAGACATTTGTCCTTTTACCCGGATGGACGAAAAGGTTTGAGATGTACCGTTGGGAGATAGTCCATGTAAGGTGGTCTAGTATTTTAGGAAATGGACGGTAGCATTGTGAAACGGCATTTTGGTGGTTACTTCACAAACGAATTCGCTTTTATGCCGAAAATGGAAAAGGGCTTTTCCGTATGCATAAAAAGGAAAACTTCCTCCTCGCAACATTGTTCTCCATACCAATGTCCACACACATGCATAATATGGGCACAACATCACAAACTATGCCGTGATTCAGCACATAACATCGGGTCATTTGGACCGAAAGCCATGAAACCTCGAACATGATAGGTCATTTTGTGAAGGTTTTTCAAACATGATCAATATACCAAGTCCGTATTTTTCCTTTCAACTATGTAACATAATATGACACCACGCCAAGGATTTTCATTGTTCGGATTTTTTTGAATTTGTCCTGGTTTGTTAGCTAGTCCCGATTTGTCCCGCTTTTAATATTAATAAATGTCTTAAGTGTTACCTAATAAATAGAGGGAAATGCCTATATAAAGAGAGGGTTCATATTTAGTCTCGCTTGGAGAAACCAACCGCGATCAAGGGATTGCGCAGTGGGCCGCATAACACTAATAATAGGGGTGAGTGTCGACATTATGTCGTATGGTTAATTTTGTCCCGATGGTGTCACCAACCGACTAAAGATGAATTTAGTCCCGCTTGAGACACCAACCGACTAAAGATGAGTCAAGACTAATAATAGGTGAGTGTCATTATGTCGTGAGTGTCACATTATGCCGAGCTGCTTGTACTATAAATATGCATCCTTGTGAGTCCGGGCCTCCAGCCAGTTTGAGGCATCTCCAAGATGGTTTTAGAGAGCAGGACACCACTACGCCAGCCTGTGGAGATGCCGACGAGCCCAGCCCTCCGCATCTCCGAGAAATCGTCATAGAGGCACCCCTAATATGTGAAATTAGTTAGCCCGAGGCGATTGATCTAGTTAGTGAAGTTACAAGCTGCAAGATGGTTTTCGAGAGGGACACCATCATGCCAGCTTGTGGAGATGCCGACGGAGCCCAGCCTCCCAAGATCTCCGAGAAACTGGTCATAGAGGCACTCCTAATATGTGAAATTAGTTAGCTCGAGGCGATTGATCTAGTTAGTGAAGTTACAAGCTGCAAGATGGTTTTCGAGAGCAGGACACCATCATGCGCAGCTGTGGAGATGCCGACGAGCCTGGCCCTCCCAAGATCTCCGAGAACTGGGTCATAGAGGCACTCCTAATATGTGAAATTAGTTAGCTCCGAGGCGATTGATCTAGTTAGTGAAGTTACAAGCTGCAAGATGGTTTTCGAGAGCAGGACACCATCGCGCCAGTGTGGAGATGCCGACGAGCCAGCCTCCCAAGATCTCCGAGAAATCGTCATAGAGGCACTCCGTCCAGCCACAAAATGGGACTAACACTCAAGACATTTATTAATATTAAAACCGAGACTACAAAACCGACTAAAGGCCACAAACCGCGAAGATATCCTTCGTCAAGCCACAAACCGCGAAAGACATGAACTAGAGTTACATAATATGAGCATGAACTTCTTGGCATATGTCATTCCTTATGACCGCTTCAGACGTAACCATGGAGCATCTTCTTTACTTAACGGAATGCTTGGGCCGGTTTTCACCGTGAAGGGCGGAATTTCATCAAACTTATTATAATCTTCTAACATGTCCTTTTGTCCTCGATTCCCACGATGTTTCTTTTCCCGAAAGAACTATGTGACGCTTTGGCTCATCATATGATGTATTCGCTTGCATATTTTTTCTTTTTTCGGTCCGAGGACATGTCCTTCACATAGAAAACCCGAGACACATCATTGGCTAGGACGAATGGTTCATCTCTATAACCAAGATTGTTGAGATCCACCGTGTCATTCCGCATAACCGGTCTATCTTTACCCCTTCCCCATTCAAAGTTGACCCATTTGCAAATAAACAAAGGGACCTTAAAAGAGACTCCATAGTCTAGTTCCCATATCTCCTCTATGTAACCATAATATGTGTCCTTTTGTCCATTCTCGCCTATTGCATCAAAGCGACACCACTATTTTGGTTGGTGCTCTTTTATCTTGGGCGATCGTGTAGAATGTATTCCCATTTATTTCGCACTTTGGAAATTCAATACAAGAGAAGATGGTGACGCCAACAAGTATAGCCGATCTCCAACAAAGGGTGTCATTCAAGAGATGTGTCCGCATCCAACCACCGATGCACTTCATGTGTTCATCTCAGAATCCATGATTCAGCTTCGGTTTTTGAGCGCATAATATTCTTGTGTTCCTCCATATACGGAGCTGCCAAGGTGGAATTATGTAGAACTGTAGTGTGCTTTAGTGAAAGAATCCTCGTCCCTACATATCATTGCTTTCTTTCCCAAAAGGTTTTTCCACTTAGTCTTCCTCATGCCGAGTCGTAAACACCAATCGCTTAAGGTCGAATAAAGTCAACACAAAACTCAATGACCTCCTCTGCTCCATATCCCTTGGAGATGCTTCCTTCCGTCTAGCACGGTTATGAACATATTTCTTAAGACTCCCATGAACCTCTCAAAGGGGAACATATTGTGCAGAAATACCGGACCGAGAATGGCAATCTCTTCCACTAGATGAACCAGAGATGCGCCATAATATTGAAGAAGGATGGTGGGAACACCAATTCAAAACTAACAAGACATTGTACCACATCCTTCTCAGAATCTTGGCGTAATATCCGGATTGATTACCTTCCGAGATATTGCATTGAGGAATGCACACAGCTTCACAATGGGTACTCAACATTTTCTCGTAGAAGCCCCTCAATGCAATCGGAAGCAATCACACTATAATCACGTGATGTACATGAGACTTCGTGTTTTGGAACTTTTTCCGCCATATTTATTATCCCTTTATATTAGATGAGAAGCCCGACGGCACCTTGATACCGTAAAGGACTTCAAAAGATTTCCTTCTCGCTTTGGTAAGAGCATAGCCGGCACGACTTAAGTGACGCCTTTATCCGCCTTTGTTATCTCAGATGCATGTTCTTTGGGTCTTTCATAATTTGTTGGTCCTCCTGCTTCGTGTGTATCTTTGTCTTCCCATACACGCCTAGGAATCCTAGCAGGTTCACGCAGAGATTCTTCGCCACGCATCACGCCGATTGAAGAGCGGACACGCAGGACTTTCCAATATGGCAGCTCCCAAAATATAGATTTCTTCTTCCACATGGGTGCGTGTCCCGTAGCGACGCTGCTCGAATCGATTGACCGCCGACCCTTTCCAAAGATTACTTCTATGTCCTTGACCATACCAAATACATCATCACCACCTGGGAGTTCAGCTTCTTCCTGATCCGCCTCACCTTTGAAATGCTTGCCTTTCTTTCTTACGGATGATTGGTCGAAGAAATCGCCGATTCGCTAGGGTACACAACCTTCTTGCATTTATGCAAATATGTACCTTCGGTCTTATCTAAACAAGGTGCATGCCTTATATCCTTTGTTTGTCCGTCTCCGAAGGTTACTAAGAGCAGCCAATCATTGATGGTTACGAATAACAACCCTCAGAGATTAAATGGCTCCTCGCTTGTTCTCATCCCACGACGCACACCTGGTTTGCCCCACAACCGTAAGAGTTCTTCAACTAATGGCCTAAGGTACACATCAATGTCGCGTTCGGTTGCTTCGGCCTTGATGAGCACCGCATCATAATGAACTTACGCTCATGCACAACCAAGGAGGCAGGTTGTAGATACATAGAGTCACGGGCCAGTGTGTGATCGCTGCAGCTCGCTTCCCAAAAGGATTCATGCCATCCGTATTTAGACCAAACCATAAGTTCCTTGCGCCACCGCAAAGTCCGGGAAGTCTCTCTCGATTTTTCTCCACCGTGACCCATCGCCAGGGTGTCTCAACTCCCCGCCTTTCTTACGGTCTTCTTTGTGCCATCGCAACAACCCGGCATGCTCTTTGTTTCCGAACATGCTTTCAACCTTGGTATTATAGGAGCATACCACATAACCTTAGCAGAACCCTCTTCCTGAGGGGCTCTCCTCAACATCACTGTGGTCATCTCGTCGATCTTATACCGCAACGCTGCATACCGGCATTTATCTAAATTCTCATACTCCTTATCATGTAGAGGATGCAAATATTAATGCATGTATCTTTTGCACATCTAATCCCAGAGGACAGAGAGTCTTCTTTGCTTCAGAGGTACTATCGGAAGTTCGTTATGTTTTGGAAACTTCGCTTCATTATTTTCAAGATCTTTTCAAATGAGGAGTCGCTTAGACCACACTCGCCTTCCATCGCAACAATTCCAAAGGTCGCACCGAGCTTTGTGCCGCCATCTTCACAATTTGGGTACAACAATTTCTTGTGATCTTCTAACATGCCCTCTAACTTCAACTTCTCATTTTCTGTTTACGCCTCGCTTTGCATCGTAAATGACCCTACCAAGTTCATCACCGCCATCCGATGCCCGCTCTTCACCTTTTTCCTCTCCATTGTCTTCCATTGCAAGATTATCAGATTCAGGAAACATATGATGATAGTTGTTATCATCATCTTCTTCTTCACCATCTTCCATCATAACCCTCTTTCCCGTGCTTGGTCCAAAGAATTATAGTTGGGCATGAAACCTTTCATAATCAGTGGTCGCTAATGATTTTCGAGGAAGAGTACTCCTTGTTGTTCCGACATTGAACACATGGACAACATATAAATCCATTCTCTTTGTTTGTCAGAGCTACATCGATAAATTTATCCACGCCTTTGATATACCTTTACTACCCGCCGTCACCGTACATCCATTCCCGACCGCTCATCCGCATCATATAAGTAAGTTTATCAAAAACAGACATCATAAATAGTGAAATAACCAATTCACACCGACACATGAATTGTATCAATGACCTAGAAAAGATAAGATTGCTAACCTCGATCGAGGGAAATAAAGAGGAGAAAGCTCAAGTGCGCCTCAACACCTTCTATATTTTTGTTCTATGAGAAATTCAACGGATTTTTCACTCAAACATTTCAACAAACACCTTCAATGCATGCATGAAAAAACTAGCACACACCCTCACACCTTAAACCATTCAAAAACAGAGGGAGGCAGAGGGGTCATGCCAGTATTTATAGAGGGCAGGTTTTAGTCCTGCTGAAGCCAAGAACCGACTAGCAGGCGTGCTGTGCCACGTGGTGGCTAAACCTTTAGTCCTTGGTGGCTCCAACCGGACGCATGCCCCTTACCAACCGGGACCCATGCCCTCGCCCTGCGTCCGCCCAACCGACGCTGTTAGATTAGTCCTGCTGTGGCAACCGACTAATGCTCCGAGGGGTCGCGAACGGATGGCCCTTTTTCGAATGAACAAGCGCAGGAATTTATTTCACTAGATATCGAAACAGGTTTTCGGGTGAAATTGCATAAAGTGGTTATGCATGTGAAATAGAATTCTAGCAAGGGGTTATTTGTGAATGTTTGTCATTAAAGTAATTGACACAATTCTGAATAAAATAAAAGAGTTTTATTTAATGAGAGTTTGCATTAAATTTGGTGGAAATTTAATGGGAATTTGAGTGGACTTTTGAGTGGAGGGATTTTAAAGGGCATTTTGTGAGTGGAGGTCCACCCACATGAATGAAGGAGGAGGGGCAGCCCCCATGGCGGGCGGCCACCCCTTGGGTGCCCTCCTCATCCTATAAAAGGAGCCCTCCTCACTTGTCTCACACACCTCCTCGTGAAGGATCTCTCCCCTCTAGAATTTATCCCCATGGTCTCGGACTAGCAGATACATGTTCTGGCTATTCGGCAAGAAAGAGTTGTAAGCTCACCGCATCACCGGAGCGATGAGGCGAAGGTTGGGAGGTACTCAACGTGTGCGAAAGCACGGATGCGCTGATTTGGCGCTTAGGACTTCCTCTCGATCTTGAGATCGGCAAGAGATCGTTTACATCAACCACGAGTTGAACTCGCTTCTTGTCGGTCTTCAAGGGTATGTTCTCACGGATATAAATCCGCCTGTTTGTATCTAGTAGATAGATCTTGGTATATAGTTCACATCGTAGGAAACTTTTTGTTTTCTATGTCACAACCCTACAAAGGGTATCAGAGTCGGATCTATGCGTAGATACTTTACACGGTAGTACATATGAGTATGTGTATTATGATCATGTTGTTGCTCCTTTATTGTAATTTTGGATATTGGTGGCATAGTGGGATGAAGCGCCCGACAAACTTTACATGTCCTCGCACATAAGACCTGTTCCACGCTTGACATGCAACTAGTTTGCATAAGTGGCTAGCGGTGTCCGCTCTCCTACTATAGTCAATATCTATTTTGTGTTTAGTTGTCAACAATTTGATTATCCTCGCTGTGGTTCATGTTCGTAGGTAAGAACGGTTCTATCTCGAAAGCCCTAAGCCACGAAACTTGCAATGGATAAATTAGAGGCGCCTAGTTTAGATTGTTGTCGGGCTAGTGTTATGATATGGTAGTGTTGTAAGTAGAAGTATGAGATGATACTCATAACACACATAGCGTAAAAATCCATAGACCTTGATTTACACATATAGGTATGATAGTGATCATACCACAATGCACATGATAGAGATCATCTCAAGGGAACCATATCATTTCACTAATAAACATATGATGTTTGATAGCATCTTATATTGCTTGTTTAGAGCTTTGTTAGCATAATAAGATGATCCTCATTTAAATATCAATATAAGAATGTGTTCTTCCTTTAGTATGCACCGATTATGTTTTCGCGCCCAAGACATCACGTGATGATCGGGTGTTCTTGGATCCACGACCATATTTCGGTGTAAAACAAAGGACACACGTAATACTAAGGTTCTAACTTGGTGAGCCTAGTATGCATGCATACGGCCCTAACATGGACCTAAAGGTTAAGCATGAGTCATATAGTTGATATGATGCCCATTTGATGCTCGCTTTGAAGCTATACCGACTCACGTGATAATCGGACTTGGTGTAGTGGATTTGGTTCATGTAATCACCAAAAAGGCACGAGGGATGTCGCTTTTGAGTGGGAGTTCATTCGTAATATAGATTAGTTGAACTCAATCTATCATACACTTAGTCTAAACTTTACAAATTCTGTTGTAGATGGAACACACTGCTTTTAATTTCAATGTGATAATGGAGGAAGAGAAACTAGCAACGAACGGTAGCAACTTTACCGAATGGGCCATGAATTTGAGGATTCTCCTCTCACGCACAAAAGCAATATGTGCTAGAAGCGCCTGCTAGGCCCCCACCTTAGATGATGCCCCGACGAGGAGAAGAATGTATATCGACTGCCAGAGGACCACAACTTAGTTCATTGCGGCATATTGTATGGGCTAGAGTCGAACTTCAAAGCTTTAAAACGGCAATGCATTTGATACAATGGGTGAGTTGAAAATGATTTTCGACACACATGTCGCAGAGAGAGCTACAACGCCTGTAAAAGTTCTTAGTCATGATGGAAGAGCACACCGTTAGTGAGCATGTATCAAGATGTCGGGTTACACCGATAAGCTTGTGTCCTTGGGAATATCGATTCTATTGACTTAGGCATCCATCGTGTTCTCAGCCGCACCTAGCTATAAGAGCTCGTGATGAACTATAACATGCAAGGCATGAAGAAGTCTTCCCGAGCTTCACAATGCTTAAACCGTAAGTGGAGATCAAAAAGGAACATCAAGTGTTGATGATCAATAGGAACACCGGTTTCAAGAAAGACAAGAAGGGAAAACGGAAGGAAGTAAGGAGGCAAGCCTGCGCTACCGAAAAGAAACCCCGAGTTGGACCTAAGTCCGATTCCGAAAAGCTATTATTGTAAGGGACCGCCATCGAAGCTTAATCGCCCCAAGTATCTCGCGCATAAGAAGGCCGCAAGGCAAACAAAGGTATATATGATATACATGTTATTGATGTGTACTTGACTAGTGCTCGCAGAGCACTGGTATTTGATACCGTTCAGCTTAATATTTGTAACTCAATCGTGGGTCGCGAACAAGCGACCGCTAGCAAGGGGTGAGGTCAAGATGCGGTCGGCAATGGATCAAGTTGCTGATGTGATCGCTTTAACGCCGCCTCTCCACTTGCCGCCGGATTAGTTATAAACTTGAATAAATGTTATCCGTGCATGCACCGAGTATGAACATTGTATCCGGATCGTGTTTGATGCGGCGGTTATTCATTTAACCGAGAACAATGGTTGTTCCATTTATATGAATGAAATCTTTATGGTCATGCACCGATGATGAATGGTTTATTTCTATTAGATCTCGGCGATAATGTTACACATATTCATAATGTTGATGCTAAAAGTATTAAACTTAATGATGATATATCCGATATATGTGGCAATCGCCTAGGTCATATTGTTAAACGATGAAGAAGCTCCATTCGATGGACTTTGGAATCACTTGATTATGAATCATTTGATACATGTGAGCCATGCCTTATGGGCAAGATGACTAGAACGCTTTCCGGCTCAATGGAACGGGCAATGATTTATTGGAAATCATACATTCGATGTATGTGGTCCAATGAGTGTGTCTGCGAGGTGGATATCGTATTTTGTTACTTACTGCTGATTTGAGTAGATACGGTTATATCTACTTGATGAAACACAAGTCCAAACCTTGAAAAGTTCAAGGAATTTCGTAATGAAGTGGAAAATCATCGTAATAGAAAGATCAAATTTACGTCCGACCGTGGAGGTGAGTATCTGTTACGAAGTTTAGCACTCACATAAAAGAGTGTGGAATTGTTTCACAACTCACACCGCCGAACACCACAGCGAAATGGTGTGTCAAACATCGTAATCGCATTTTATTAGATATGGTTCGATCTATGATGTCTCCGACGGACTTGCCGCTGTCATTTTGGGGTTATGCACTACAAACCTGCATTCACTTTAAATCGGGCACCATCTAAACCGCTGAAAAGACATCAGATGAATTGTGGTTTGGAAACAAACCTAAGTTGCTATTTCTTAAAGTTTGGGATGCGATGTTTATGAAGAAACTTCAACCGATAAACTCGAACCCAAAGCGAAAAATGCGCCTTCATAGGATACCCTAAAGAAACTATTGGGTATTCCTTCTATCAAAGATCCGAAAGGTTTTTGTTGCCAAGAATGGATCCTTTATAGAGAAAGAGTTTCGCGAAAAGTTGTGAGTAGTCGGAAGGTAGAACTCAAGAGGTTGTGGAACCTTCTTCAAGGTATGGCGAGTAGCGCAGCCAAGTTGTTCCGGAGTTGGCTCCAATTCGCTGAAGAGGGAACTAATGATAATGATCATGAAACTCCGAAGAGAGTACTACCAAACCTCACAGTCAAACAGACGCGGCAGCCCCCGAAATGTACGGAAATCCGCCATAAATATCATGGTTGATGAAAATGATGACCCCGACGATGAAGAAGCGATGATGAGCCCGATTCCAACAAACGGTTAGAAGCCATGAAATTCGTGATGGAATCCATGTATGAAAATCAAGTTTGGAAATTGGTGGACTACCTCACCACCGAAAGGCCGTGGAGAACAAAATGGATTTTCAAAAGGAAAACTGATGGTAATGTGACCGCTTATAAAGCTCGATTTGTCGCAAAGGGGTTTCACAAATTCAAAGAGTTGACTACGATGAGACTTTCTCCCGTAGCGATGCTAAAGTCAATTAGGATTATGTTAGCAATTGCTGCATATTTAGATTATGAGATATGGCGATGGATGTCAAAACCGCTTCAATGGTAATATTGAAGAAGAGTTGTATGATACAACCAAAGGGTTTTGTCGATCCTAAGGATGCTAACAAGGTGTGCAAGCTTCAAATGATCCATCTATGGATTGAAGCAAGCATCACGGTTGGAATCTCCGCTTGATGAGGTGATCAAAGAGTTTGGATTTGTCCAAACTTATGGAGAAGCTTGTATTTACAAGAAAGTGAGGAGCAATGTGGCATTTCGATATTATATGTGGATGACATATTATTGATCGAATGATATAGATCTTTAAACAATGTTAAAAGTTATCTAAACAAAGAAATTTTCAATGAAGGACCTAGGTGAAGGCCATACATTAGGCATAAAGATCTATAGAGATAGATCTAGGCCTAATAGGGCTATCGCAGTACATACCTTGATAAGATTTTAAAAAGTTTAAATGGACGGAAGTAAGAAGGGTTCTTACGATGTTGTAAGGCAAGACATTGAGTAAGACTCAAAGTCCGCTTCATGGAAGAAAGAGAGATAATGGACAAAGTCCCTATGCTTCACCCATAGGCTCTATAATGTACGCCATGCTATGTACAAGACCGATGTGGCACATGCTATTAGTTTGACTTGTAGGTACTAATCGGATCCGTGTTCGAACATCGATAGGTCAAGAATATCCTTAAGTACTTACGAAGAACTAAGGATATGTTTCTTGTATACGAGGTGAAGAAGAGCTCGCCGCTATGTTATGTCGACGCTTAGTTTGACAATCGATCCGATGACTCTAAGTCTCAACCGGATACGATTTCATGAACGGACCGTTAGTTGGAGGAGCTCCAAACAACCTGTGGTAGCGGATCAACAACGGAGGCCAATATGTTGCCGCTCAAAAGCTGCTCAGAAGCGCTTGATGAAGGAGTTCATATCCTAACTAGGAGTGGTGGCAAACGCTGGACCCAATGGTGATCTATTGTGACAACAATGGTGCCATTGCCAATGCCAAAGAGCCAAGGTCTCACAAGCATTCCAAGCATATTAAGCGCCGTTTCACTCATCCATGAAAGCATGTCAAGGATGGAGATATAGAGATTTGTAAAGTACATACGGATCTCAATGTAGCGCATCCATTGACTAAAACTCTCCTAGAGCAAAACATGATCAACACCGTAACTCAATGGGTGTTAGATTTATCACTATGTAAATTCATATTAAATAGTGCAAAGAGTTTATTTAATGAGAGTCACAAATGCATAAATAGAATTTGAGTGACTTTGAGTGAGGGATAAAGATTTGTTACCACCAGGGCAACTGGCTGCCACCCCTTGGGTTCCCTCCTCCTATAAAAGGAGCCTCCTCACTTGTCTCTCACACCTCCTCGTGAAGGATCTCTCTCCCTAGAATTTATCCCATGGTCTCTGACTAGCGAGATACATGTTCCTGGCTATTCGCAAGATAGATACCCATTTGTGAGATGTATGTTCCTGAGTTTAGATACCCATTTATTTCTCCCCCTCCTCATTTGTGAGATGTATGTTCCCGGTAGCGAGATACATGTATCTATCTTGCCGAATAGCCACCGGGAACATGTATCTCGCTAGTCCGAGACCATGGGGGTAAATTCTAGAGGGGGAGAGAGATCCTTCACGAGGAGGTGTGAGAGACAAGTGAGGAGGGGGGCTCCTTTTATAGGAGGAGGGGGGAACCCCAAGGGGTGGCTGCATGGGGATGCCCTGCCTCCCCCTCTTCATGTGGGTGGACACTCCACTCACAAATCTCCTTTAAATTCCCTCCACTCAAAAGTCCACTCAAATTCCCATTAAATTTCCACCAAATTTAATGCAAACTCTCATTAAATAAAACTCTTTTATTTTTATTCAGAATTTTGTCAATTAATTTAATGACAAACATTCACAAATAACCCCTTGCTAGAATTCTATTTCACATGCATAACCACTTTATGCAATTTCACCAAAACCTGTTTCAGATCTAGTGAAATAAATTCTCGCGCTTGTTCATTCTTTTCTCGCATGAAACATTTGCTCCACTTGGATGTCGGTGTTTATGTGTCACCCTACGGTTCGTGAATAATACGGACATGATCGAGACCCCTGGATCAATAATCGTAAGCTGGATCCGAGACCCATACCGATTCTACACATTCAACGATGACTTTCTTGTGATCGTTTAACCTTTTACGCTAGTATCTTAATCCCTTTGTTTCACGATATATTACATGTCCGAGATTCGATCATCGGATCTCCATACCTAGTTTGATCTCGCTACGACATGCACTCTTTTCGCTCGTGATATAACATTCTAGTGATCAAATCACTTGCTTGCAAGCTAATCAATGTGATATCACCGAGAGGGCCTGAGTATATCTATCCATCATCGGATGAACAAATTCCACTCGATCCATGAGCCTCAACATAACACTTTATTAGTTCTGAATCCATCTTTATAATCACCCCGTTATGGTGTGACGCTTGGTGTTATCAAGAAACTCTTCCGTGTTAGTGATTGACATGATCTCATGGTCTAAGGATTAGGATCACTTCGTAAGTTGTTATAGCAATATAAACTCAATGACTTTGATCGTAATGCTATACTTCGGATGAATGTTCATCACACCATTACACTAATATTGTGATCCCGTTATTAACAACATCCAATGTCCATGATCAGGAAACCTTGATCATCTTGTTAATCAACGAGCTAGTTTATGAGAGAGGAATAACTAGGAACTTTCTGTTTGTTTATTAAACACACATGTATTAACGTTTCCGTATTAATACAATTATAGCAAGCAAAATAAACATCTATCATATACGTGGAATACACATAATAAACACTTTATTATTGCCTCTCAGGGCATATTCCCTTCAATATACAAGCAACAAAGTGACAACAAGATATATAGTACTTCAAGCACGAAGGCTATCACAATGTAAAGTGCATAAGTAAAGAACTCGGGTATAGAGATAACCGAGGCACGTGGGGACACCGATATTTTACCGAGTTCCTCCCAACATGGAGTACGCCTGCTTGGAGAGGGGTAGTATCAAACCACCAACGCCACAAAAGGCCTCCCTTTCTCCGTGAATCTCACCCCAATGGGATCGATCCACGCCACTATCGGTGCACTTGTCGGTGGCAACCGAACCTCTAACAAGGTTGGGGCACTTCTCCACAACTTAATTGGAGGCTCCCAACAAATGCCACAAAAGGCCACAATGCCACCAAGGCCATTAAACTGCCTAGGGTTCCAAGAACCCAAGAGGACAAGCTCCAATGAGTAACTCAAATCAAATCCTCCAAAGAGAACTCAAACCGATGCACCAAATGCAAATGGCAAGAACACCAATAAAGGTGCTCAAATCCTCTCTCCCAAATTCCACCAAAGCTACAAAAGCTTATGGGGAATAAGAGAGGAAGGACAATGGAGGAAATCCACAAAAGACTCCAAGATCTAGATCCCAATATGTTCCCTCACTTAGAGGAGAGATTGATTGGTGGGATTGTAGATCTAGATCTCTCTTTCAAATCCCTCAAGAATATGCAAGAATCATTGAGGATTGAGAGAAAGCAAGCTCAAGAAGGTCAACAATGGAGGAAAACTTGCAAGAATGGTTAGGCACCATTGGGTAAGAAGGCCCTTAAATAGGTTCCCGAAAATCCAACCGCTTGAAGCCAAAAACGCTAATCCCGCACTACCGACATTCCTCGGGATCCCAGGTCGCCAACGCCTTTTTGCAGATCGACCGGTACTACCGGACCTCCGGTACTACCGGTCATCCCTGAACGAAAACGGCCATAACTTTTGCATCCGGACTCCGATTTTGATGATCTTGGGCTCGTTTCGAAGAGGACAACAAGCTCTAAAAGATCATGCAAAGAAACATTATAGTCCAGAAAGGGGGAATAGATCCAAATGACGAAAGGTTTAACCTCTATCAAAAAGATGAACCGATAAAACCTCCAACATAAAAAACGTAATAGAAAATGCATATGAAATCCGTTTTTGATGAACGAGAGCTTGTCATGGAGATTAACACAAGCTCTAAATCCTCACATGAGTAAGAACCAAATAATGGAAGGTTTTACCTATCTCTAAAATACAAACCGGTAAAACCTCCAAGATCAAAACGCAATAAGATATAAAAGGAACTGCTTTTTGATGGACTAGAGCTTGTTATGGAGATCACCACAAGCTCTATATCCTCACATGGATAGGACCAAATAACAACCAAATATGATGATGCAAGTATGCAAAGGTTTGATCTCTCTCCGAACGATGTGACCGAGTTACTCATTCGAGAGCCCCTCTTGATAGTACGGTTATCTATCCTAAACCCGGTCTCCCAACAAACATGAGACCGGCAAAAGGGAAAACCTATCAATATTATACCTTTGCCTTGAGCAATCCACTTGAGATAGATGTAGACGATCTTGTCCTTCTCAAGATGGACACCTTTCTTGATTCCTCATCATCGATCCATGATCACCGAGGATGGCAAGCATCAAACATGAGATATTCTATAGATGGCGCATTTTGATCTTGCACAACACATCTTCTTCTCATTTCATCTACCTTGAAGTCAACACATTCTCCAAGCAATGCCAATGGAAAATTCCTACAAGTACAACTTAATACACACATTAGTCCATAAAGATTGTAATTAATTACCAAAACCACACATGGGGGCCCAACATGTTCTTTCAATCTCCTCCATTTTGGTAATTGATGACAATCCCTTTAAGAGGGTTTATATAAGGAATATTAATGAATAATGGTAATACCAATATCAAATACTACAAAAGAATGTGATATTGGTACCACCACATATATAGAGCAAACTCCCCACAATCTATGCATGTGTGATGAACTTGAATTTCATTGCATATATTGCCAATCAATATCATTGGTGGAGTTTCTATATATACCACATGCTAAACAACAAAGATGCAAGAGCATGAGAGGCAAATTCACAAGAACAAACTCAATGCATAAACCTACTTCCTTAAACCCTCTAAAACTTCTCCCCATTGGCATCGATCACGAAATGGGTGACAAGTTCTAGAAGGCAAATATAGTAATAATTCCTCCAAACGTGCCTTCGCACATATCCAATGATGAATACTTGGGAGGAGTAGAACTATATCGAGGATCCGAATTGCCAAAATAAAGTCAAATGGTGCAAGCAATTTACAAGGTCCGACAAACCAATTGAAAACAACAAATGAGTTCAATGGAAACTATGAGATATTATGATAAGATAAAAGAGTGTTTGAAATAACAAATAGAGGAGCTCCCAAGATTTGTGCATAATTAAAACTAAATGCATTAGAATACATAGTGCACAAATATGGAATCGCCCCCATAAGCATTTAAAACACACTAAATGAGAAAGGACACAATTAGCATTATTAAATGAATTAGATGAGATCCCCAAAGATAATGCACCAATTATGATAATTGTAATTGGGAACAAGGTGCATAATCATGGAATCCTCACTCATCCAAATGCATTTAACAATAAAAGTCATGAGAGAACAAATATGAGTGCCCAAAGATGCAAACAAGAGGAACAAGCACTCATAGGCAATTAAATTTGGAAGCCACCGAAGAATCAAAAGAAATAGAAAGGTGGTCTCCAAGGATTAAAAATCGACTAAAATTATCTCCTCATATGTGTATATGTCTCTAAATGGAAAACATCACAAAGACATGTGTCATAGAAGAAATATGCACACATAAAGAAGATTATACAAGAAAGCACATGAAAGGCAAAAATGAAGTCATAGCATATATCAGTAAGATTTTTGCTTCAAAGCATGGCCAAAGGCTCACATATATATTATTGTACATTAATGGACTTCAAACACCAACACACTACATATATTACAACTTTCACCAAGGAAAGAGGAGAAAGTTGGAATATATGGAGAAAGGCAACAAGTATCACAAGAAAAATTTTAACTAGCAAAAATCTCACTATTGCACATGAGAGAAGTTGATGAAATGATAGCCAATAAAATTGCTAGATTGACATATTTGGGATTTGGAGGATCATGTGCATGATTTTGTATAGTCCCAACTACATGTGCTCATCTCAACTTAAACACATATACACTAGAGAGTCCTCTTAACACCATGGCTAGAACTACAACAATTACAAACACATTAATTCATGCTAGAAGGCAACCGACAAACGGTTGGAATAAAGATATATGAGCATGAGAAAGAGATACTTGTTACCGAGATAAAATTGGTAGGATGTAGAGGATATGAATTCATTGATCATCTCATAGCTTGTCTCAAATTTTCATGTATGCACCACTTCTTCAAAATTGAGAGACAAGCATCCAATATGTCTCCAATGTACCTAAAACACAATTAAGTACAAAATGGTCCCCAAACTTATTGGGTCCAAAGTAGTTGGAGAAACTACAATACATAGGAGAGACTCCACATTAATATGTGCATATTAATATGAAATTGAATTTCATGCACAACTTAGCCGATGGGATTTGGTGGAGTTTCCCCTATGTATTGGATCAAATAAAGCAAGCATGCCATAATATAAACATATAGTAAATATGCATGCATAAAGCTTTCAAGAACCAAAAGGGAGATACAATTTGAACAAAAACACCAAGTAAATCAAGATTGCACACATAAGAGTGTGACAAGACAAGCGGTGTCCAAATTGTATCAAAGAACCAATTCAACACATGAAAGAACACACGTTCAACAAATGAACTAGGCTAAGACCAAAAGAGCAAAAGATAGATAGAAATAAAAATGCTCAAGGATTTATCTCATTCTAAAATGGTCAAATCATGAAACAAGGAATGAGACAAAACCAACTCCCAAAAAGAGCAAGGTTCCAATAAGAAACCAAACTCCCCAAACTTCTCATGATGGCACAAAGTACCAAAAAGAAAAGATTAAGGTTCCAAGCACAAAACCCGATATGGATCAAAACAAAGAAGATGAATAAGAGTGTTTTCCATAATATAGGATAGCTCCCCATGGATAGTACATTATGTAGGATTTTCCTTTGAATGCAAAATGCACACAAATGGGATCATCACTACTACCTATATTAAATAAACACAAGAGGATATCAATAAAATAAGAAGATCCACAAGAAGCAAGGAAGGCTTGGGAGACAACACAAAACATTTTCTTGGCCAAAGATAGGATAAAAATAAGCAAGGGCCAAAGTGAATATGATCAATAAATTCTACCATACGTTATGCTCATTGTCCAAGGACAAGAAATATTGGGAGTAATTTTCCCAAGGTAGCTTGCATGGATATCCAAGATCATAGTCACAACAAGAAGCATATAACTAAATATAAGAAATTAAGCACGATACTTCAAACAAGATTCTTGGTGGCTTCCAATAGTCACACAATCACTAGTGATTAGAGTAACTTGAAGCAAATGGTTTCCATGATGATATAGAGATCTAAATATGAGGAAACACATACCAAGAAACACTCTCATACAAGATCCAAGATATGATCAATAAAGGCATTCGAGCAAATTGAACTTAGAGGAGAAAATGTGTCACATAGGTGCTAGATAATTATCAATATCAATTCTAAGTGACACAACCTAATATTCACATTTTCTAGGATTGTAATATGCACTAAGCATATGACTCTATAATGTGATACTACCATAAAACCAACACGAGGCAAAATAATACAAATAGAGATAATTAATGGACATTATAAAACTTAAATTTATCATGAGAATTGTACCACATAGAGACTAGACAATAATCCAATATAAATACTAGGTGGTATTCCTCATGTACACACAATTTAGGAGTGTGGAATGCCCAAGCATAACACTCCCCCAAAATGGGATAATCCATTAATCTCTCACAAGAGCCAAATAAGATACCAAATATAACACAGCAAGGCTCAAGCACAAGAAACACACATACATGTTGTGTCACTTAATCATACACAAATATGATTGATATCTCAAGATAATTAAGTGGAAAGCACAATATGTACAAAAACATGGAAGATATAAAACCAACACATGCACAAGGGGGTGAGTAACTTTCAATGAAATGAGTTAAGCATATGTTACCGCAAGGAGGAACATTGGAAATATAATAGGAGCAATATAATCCACATGGCTCGGCTTTGACAAAAATAATAATGAAGATCCCTTAATTCTTCATGATGTATCCAAGTCTCCAATGCCCTCCACAATTACCTATTGATCAAGTTTTAGCTTGTTGGTCCCCAACCAAGTTGGGTCCTAAGAAGTTAGTCACAATAGGCTTGGAAACCCAAATGGTTCTTTTCTTGACACCACGTTGGGTACCAACAAATTTGGCAAACACATTGCCAACCTCATCCTTACAAAGAGAATAAGAATCATCAATCAAGATAGGATGGGATGAGGAGATACCAATAGTGCATGAGGAAGAAATGTGCCCCTTCTCGCGACATATGTAGCAAGTTCTACTCTTGCCATCTTTCTTCTTGGATGAAGAAAAAACTTGAGGAAGAGCTTGAGTCTTGTTGGGAGGAGGCCCATCTCTAACAATATGTAGAGCTTGAGGCCGCTTCCCTTGTTGCTTCTTGCCAAGGGACTTCTTCTTTAATGGGCAATGTTTGACATGATGACCTTCTTCCTTGTACTTGAAGCAAACAATGTTGGCCGGATTATTGACTTGATCTTGGCCATTCTTCTTGTTATCCTTGTGCTTCAACTTGATAGTGGACTTGTTCTTGACATTTGAGTTGAATCCAAGCCCACTCTGGTCATTGGGGGATTTTTGCACACTCAAGATTTTGTTGAGTGCAGCCTTCCTTTGATGACCCTTTTTCAAGTCATTTCTCAAGGAAGTGACTTGAGCCTTGAGCTCTTTTATTTCCTCTACATGGTTAGTTTCAACAAAAGTACTAGAGGAAGTAGATGCTACATTGTTAGAGCAACAAAGCACGGAATGTAATTCATCACGAGATATATCATGGTTGTGAGAGGATGAACTACAAGGACTAGCACATGGCAATATAACATTTGAAGTAGATATAGTGCTAATGTCCACATGAGGCCCACTAGATGTTACCTTTGACATGATGGCCTCATGAGCTAACTTTAGCCTACCATGGGAGACTAGAAGATCCTCATGCGAGCTTGAGAGCTTAACATGACTTTCTTCTAATTTCCCATAGTTGCTAGTTAGCAACGCAAGTTGAGTCTTTAGCTCAACATTCTCCTCCAAAACAGATGCTTTACAAGAAATAGAGTTAATAGCACAAGCATCATCATTATTAGCGAGAGGTGGGGGCAACTTGGCAAGCTCTTTTGAATATGAAGCTTTAAGTTGCTCATGTGACTCGGTGAGTTTGATGAGCTCACCCTTTATGACCCTAGAGCCATTTTTGAGGTGCTCAAAATCCTCAACAAGTTTAGCATAAGCAACTTCAAGTTCATCATTTTTAATCTTGAAGGAGTTAGCCACCGCAAGTTCTCTATCATGGTATTCCTTTACTCTAGATAATTCTAGAGTAAAAGTCTCCTCAAGAGATTCTTTGGTGGTTTGTTCTTCTTCAAGGGAGTCCTTTACTTGAGCAAGTTCATTAGCATATTCACGCTCAAGTGCAAACTTTTCATCAATTATGTTTTATTGCTCCTCAATAAGATCATTGCCTTCTATAGCATAATTCAAGATTTCAAGAAGGTTGGAGGAAGCAAGTTTATTTTTGTAGAGAGCACTATAGACAACCTCTCCCATTTTCTTAATAGAGGTAATATCATACTTACCTCTATAATCATCATTATCATTCTCAACCTCATCATCATCATCATCATGAGATACAATGGGATTCAAATAGGTTACCTTTGTTCCCTTACCCATAAGGCACATGTGAGAACCGGAGGAAGGTGATGATGAGATTGCACTTGTAGCTCTCTTCAAGACCTTGTCTTGGCCCATAGAATCTTCATTTTCCTCTACATGGTTAGCAACACAAGCACTAGAGGAAATGGAAGCATTTTTATCATGGCAACAAGACAACATGAGCATATCATCATGAGATTTGTTCAAGTCACTTCTACATGATATGCAAGGACTATTAACACAAGCATGTGAGGAATTTTGAGTGCTAGAAGTGTTAAGGTCCAAAGATAGATCATTGCAACTAGATAGATATGAGGGATTACAAATAGTGAACACACTATCCATATTGCAATTTCTATCACCACTCACCATATCATTACCTTATGAAAAATCACATGTTGGTGAAGTGGTAGACGATGAGAACTCATCTCGACCGGAAGTGGAAACAACACAATCATCCTCAATAATGTTGGACTTGCTATATTTATCTTGAAGCTTGGTCCATATCTCACGAGCGCTTGAATAAGGCATGATAGAAGAAAGAACTACATTGCTCACAACATGCAAAAGAATTTTAGTAGCTAGAGCATCTATATGAGAGTTCAACTTCTCCTCTAAAGATTCGTTCTGGGTATCCATAGGAGAAGAGAAACCCACATATAGATAGCCCTCAATAATTGGGTGAATTTCCTGAAATAAATTAAGCATGCGAATTTTCCAAACATCATAATTTGTGCCATCGAATGTGACTGTGTCCTTGTGTACTAATCCCCTAGCCGACATCTTTACTCTCAAGGCGGTGAATCCTAAAATGAGAGACCGGGCTCTGATACCAATTGAAAGGATACGGATGTCACCTAGAGGGGGGGTGAATAGGCGATTAAAACTTTTCCTAGAGTGGCTCAACAAAGGCGGAATAAAACTAGTGTTTACTTTGTAAATCACAACCTAGAGACAACTAAGGTTTACCTATGTGCACCAACAACTTATGCTAAGAAATACAAGCAACAAAGTGACAGCAAGATATATAGTACTTCAAGCACGAAGGCTATCACAATGTAAAGTGCATAAGTAAAGAACTCGGGTATAGAGATAACCGAGGCACGTGGGGACACCGATATTTTACCGAGTTCCTCCCAACATGGAGTACGTCTCGTTTGGAGAGGGGGTGGTATCAAACCACCAACGCCACAAAAGGCCTCCCTTATACTCCGGTGAATCTCACCCCAATGGGATCGATCCATGCTTCCACTATCGGTGCACTTGTCGGTGGCAACCGGAACCTCTCACAAGGTTGGGGCACTTCTCCACAACTTAATTGGAGGCTCCCAACAAATGCCACAAAAGGCCACAATGCCACCAAGGCCACAAACCGTCTAGGGTTCCAAGAACCCAAGAGGGACAAGCTCCAATGAGTAACTCAAATCAAATCCTCCAAAGAGAACTCAAACCGATGCACCAAATGCAAATGGCAAGAACACCACAAAGGTGATCAAATCCCTCTCTCCCAAATTCCACCAAAGCTACAAAAGATTATGGGGGAATAAGAGAGGAAGGACAATGGAGGAAATCCACAAAAGACTCCAAGATCTAGATCCCAATATGTTCCCCTCACTTAGAGGAGAGATTGATTGGTGGGATTGTAGATCTGGATCTCCTCTTTCAAATCCCTCAAGAATATGCAAGAATCATTGGAGGGATTGAGAGAAAGAAAGCTCAAGAAGGTCAACAATGGAGGGGAAAACTTGCAAGAATGGTTAGGGAACCATTGGGGAAGAAGGCCCCTTAAATAGGTTCCCCGAAAATCCAACCGTTGAAGCCAAAAAAACGCGAATCCCGGTACACGGACATTCCAGACTACCGGACATTCCCTGGGGATCCCAGGTCGCCAAACGCACCTTATTCAGTACCGACCGGTACTACGGGGCGGTACTACCGGACCTCCGATACTACCGGACCCTGGTCCGGTACTACCGGTCATCCCTGAACGAAAACGGCCATAACTTTTGCATCCGGACTCCGATTTTGATGATCTTGGGCTCGTTTCGAAGAGGACAACAAGCTCTAAAATATCATACAAAGAAACATTATAGTCCAGCAAGGGAGAATAGATCCAAATGACGAAAGGTTTAACCTCTATCAAAAAGATGAACCGATAAAACCTCCAACATAAAAAATGTAATAGAAAATGCATATGAAATCCGTTTTCGATGAACGAGAGCTTGTCATGGAGATTAACACAAGCTCTAAATCCTCACATGAGTAAGAACCAAATAATGGAAGGTTTTACCTATCTCTAAAATACAAACCGGTAAAACCTCCAAGATCAAAACGCAATAAGATATAAAAGGGAAATCTGTTTTTGATGGACTAGAGCTTGTTATGGAGATTACCACAAGCTCTATATCCTCACATGGATAAGACCAAATAACAACCAAATATGATGATGCAAGTATGCAAAGGTTTGATCTCTCTCCGAACGATGTGATCGAGTTACTCATTCGAGAGCCCCTCTTGATAGTATGGTTATCTATCCTAAACCCGGTCTCCCAATAAACATGAGACCGACAAAAGGGAAAACCTATCAATATTATACCTTTGCCTTGAGAAATCCACTTGAGATCGATGTAGACGATCTTGTCCTTCTCAAGATGGACACCTTTCTTTATTCCTCATCATCGATCCATGATCACCGAGGATGGCAAGCATCAAACATGAGATCTTCTATAGATGGCGCATTTTGAGCTTGCACAACACATCTTCTTCTCATTTCATCTACCTTGAAGTCAACACATGCTCCAAGCAATTCCAATGGAAAATTCCTACAAGTACAACTTAATACACACATTAGTCCATAAAGATTGTCATTAATTACCAAAACCACACATGGGGGCCCAACATGTTCTTTCAGCAACTTACCCGGGGTCCTCGCTGATGAATTGAAGAGGAAGCAGAAGGGCCGACATGCTCGCGGGGGCACGGGGAGCACGCAGAGGGCGCTGCAACCCACACCAGCCATGACGGCGGACACCGCAGCACACGAACACCGCACACCACCACAGGAGGGTCCATGGCGGCGGTGGCAGCACCCGACCCAAAACCTAGGGTTCGGGAATAGGGTGAACCTGGCCACAGGGGAGCTCCGGAATCAAATCGAATCGGACTAGATGAACGAGCGTAGTCACCAACCTTACCCTGCACCACGGTAGAACCCCACGGGGTCGAGGGAGAGGGGAGATGAGAACGAAGAAGAGACAGAGAGAATGGGCTGGTTGGACCAAGACCCCTTCGGGGTGTTCTTTTGACTTTGCCCTACTGGGCTACCAGGGCCCAATAAGCCCAACACAAACAACCCAATCACCTAAAGCAAATTTAAATAACTAAGAAAAACCAAAATACCCCTAAACTCAATAAAATTCTAAACAAAATAAAATAAAAATCCAAAAATTATAAATAAAACATTTTTGGATTCACAAAAATCCAAACTATTCAAATAAATTGAGATGTAAAATTTTAGACATATAAATTTTATAAAGAATTTTGTAATTTATATATTCCTTATGGAATTTTACAAAATTATTGGAAGATGATAAAAATAAATAAAAATCACTTTCATCATATATTAATATTGTAGTATTGTAGAAAAATACTAAACAAATATTTAATAACAAGTTTTGATATTTAAGTGATAATTCTTAAAATAATTATTAAAGCAATAAAAATCAAATAAAAAGGGAAATAAAATAAAAGAATACAATATTATATTATAAATATTAAAAATTAATATTTATAAATCCTTTATTATTAAAAAGTGTTTTTATAATAATGGGGAAAATGCATATCAAGTTAAAAGACGCATTACATTACTTTGCATAACCATTTTTGCTTCTTTAAATATTGTCCTTACCGGGCAATAATGATGTTTTTGTAGACATAGAAGCTCAAGGTCCAGTGCAAGCATCAGACTTCACTACCTTTCCATCACAAGGCAATTTCATCTCTTGCTCATGTCCTTTGAAGAGTCTTTATCAAAGTATTTGCGAATTGTGTGTTAACATCAATATTCTAGAAAAAGGAAAACATTATTTTCTCAAGATACTAAATCTAGGATATCATCCTAAGTGATGATATAATGAAGCAATAGAACTCAGAGTTCTACTTGCACTAATGATAAACAATTAGGAATTAATAACCCATGACATCAGTGATTCTAGCGCTGTATATTACGCGTTAACCATGAGATTTGGAATGGGACAGAGAAGTCAATTATATCCTTTTCCTCTTGTATGGAGGCAAGACGACCTTAACGTGATGTTGTGATTCCTTGTGTGGATCCAACATATGGGTGGGCACCCTTAAGCCCCACACTTTTGGTGTCTAGATTATCTATGAATGGTGTTTAGGGAGATAGTCCATGTAAATGGTACTAATCCGGGCATCACTAGGTCATAGAGTCTTCGGAAACTCATCAGGGTTTTAGCCTGCCCGAAAGGGGGCTTAAAGAAGGTGAGCTAGCTGAAGGATCGTGCAGACATATGAGGTTGCGGAGAGGGCAGTGATTGGCTTGGACCAACTAATGGGCCCCACATCATGGAATTGTGGACGGGAAAGTACGTCCGATTGTGCAACAAGGAGTTGATCTCTCATGGGAAAAGGAACGCACCTCTGCAGAGTGTAAGAACTGTAACTTGTTACTCCCTGTTCCGGGAAGGAGATACGAACGCGGCAGGAAAGGAACTCCATGAAAGTTCTGGTCAACCTGTGAAGGCTGATGGTCATAGATTTTTATAATAAAAACAATCTTTGAAGAAAGATTTATGAAAATTGCATAATGCCAAAGACTGATAGTCCGAGGTGGTAGATAGAGCATCAAACTTCCTACCTTGCATAGAATGAACTTTTTGGGTAACGATGTTACTCATCCTTTCCTTTGAATCCTTGCTTAGATTCTGAGAATTCCGAAGGTACTCCAATGTACGCATCTGAGAATCAGGAGGAGGTCTTCTATGAAGAGCCCAACTTGCGGAGAGTAGAAGGGAGGATTACGACATCGTCTATGGAGGAGAGTTCCAAGAGTCCGAATAATTACTATAGTTCTAGTAGCCACTTGAGCCGAGCAACATGACCATTATATAGCAATAAGTTGTTGAGCTCAATTTGGAGTTTAAGTTTTAAATTTGAAACTTCCACTAAAACACTTATATTTTGGTTTGTAAGTTGAATCTTTTGGAAGTCTTGAACTTTCGGTATTGTAATAATAATAATGTGTGTATGTTTGTAATATGGACCCGCAATGTTTCTGTTGTACCACTCTGAGGGATGTGATATTTACGGAACGGTGTTCTGTGGATGTCATGTCAACGACTATAGTGTACTACACATGCAGTGGTATGCTGGGTCACCGCATTTGGGCTAGCTAGGGTTTGAGGTGAGAGGGGTTAGGTAGATTAGGGTTAGGGTTTGGGAAAACTAATCTAGGGTTTGAGTTGTAGGTGGCCTATGGGCCTGGCCGCTGCCTCCCTAAACAAAACATTTTTTAGTATTTATCTTATTTCTTTTAAAATAAACTATTTTTAAATAGGTTTTAGACAAATAGAAGATCCAGGCGGACCTAGGGTTTTGATTTGAAATAGAAAGGAGCTTATTTATAAAACAAAGATAGGTTTTTGGAAATAGTTTTAGGAAATTAGATGCTCATGACATGACGATGCTCAAATGCAATGTGGCATCATGACATGAGCATACGGTCATGAAGATGCATGCACAAACAACGAGCGATTTTCTGGTAGTGGTTTTACCCGGGGTGCTACACCAGCGCATGTTCTCAAGCCTCTTGATCCTCATCACCGAATCCAGCTCACTCTCTAGTGCCTCATGTGGTTGTACACCTGGTTCAAGTGACCCTGCCACGTAACTTGAAGACGCCCTCTGCAATCACCGCATGTCCTTTGTCGAATTCCCGTCATCGAACCCCTTTCTCGATCAATTGGACGACCTGATTCAGGACGAAGGTGGACAGAGATGCTGGACATGACATGGCCAACTTCCTCTTGGCCACCGCATCAGGCATCAACACATAACACAGAGGTAGCACATAGGTTTGAGACAGATCAGGGGACGCAACCTTCTCCTATGGTAGCAGGGATAATAATGTGTTTAGTTTTAGGGAAAGAACTATACTTATAACACTAATTCTACCTACAACACATGACAATGCTCACATGACAACATGCTCAGGTCCAGATCTAGAACACCAGCTCACAGCTTAGAACTATGAGCTAGAACATGGCAATAGATCTAATCTGTGAGAGCTAGGGTTAGGTGTTTCTTACCAAGATCTCAAACTCGCCTGACGAGGACGACATGTCCGATATAGCCGAGAACGAATACTTGTCGGAGATGAGCTGGACCCACCGGAGTAGGAGGCGCCGCTTACCTGCTCGTCGGTGAGGAAGAGGATTTGGAGGGAGAGCTCAATTGGGGGAAATGGAGGCGGGGATTTTGGAGCCGGCGGAGGGGCGGTGTAAATAGCCGCGACGAATCGGCGGGCGCTAACCCCAATTTCTCCCGCCGGATTTTGCGAGCTCCTGCCATCTCTCCCGGATTTTGCGAGTTCCTTTAGGGCTTGGGCGAGAGGCGCTTTAAAACTCGTGCGATGCAAAGATTTCATCGGCCGCGTGGAACCAAACGCCTTTATTTCTTCTCGCTCCATGCGAGGAACAAGGAAAAGAGTAACCAAACACGCGCTTGATGAGTGGATCTGGATGCAATGACATCCTCGGGCCCTGACTCGTCATGAGGCTCCATAGTCCATAAATTCTTCTTTCCCCGTGTGTAAAGTGGACAAGCTTATTTCGATTTTCAGAGCATTCGAAGAGATGGTTGTGTCAAGAACAATACAAAGAGGCATGTAGAGTTGGACACCAAGAAATCAGACCGAGAAATTCAGGAAATGTTGCTTAATCAAACATTTCCTACAGGCTGCAGCTCCCCAAATGGCCGAAAACTGAAGCAGCCAAGGAGGCCTGGAAATTCTTACAGCCATCATGATCCACCACCCCATATATGAACACAGCTCGCCTGCAGGCTAAGCTGCAGCTGAGGGGATCGATAAAGAACAAAATAAAAAACAGAGTGCTCTTCCTAACTGATCTAATGGAGAGCATGCCTACTGCTGTCGCCGGGCGTCAGAGGAGGGGAGCACGAAACGCGAGGCGAAGGTGTAGTGGTAGTTAAGGTGGGCGGAAACGTCGTCGTCGTGGAGCCCTGTTCCGAAGTCGAAGTTGCGCGCGTAGCTGAGCGGGTCGTACTGGTGGCAGTACCGGGACGCGGCGGCTGGCGCTGGCCGCGCCGCCGTGCACAGCATCTTGCTCCGCCTCCGCAGCCTCCTCACCAGCCGGCCCAGCGCCATCCCGCACCCTCCTGCTGGACCACGCCGGCACGACGACGACGACGACGGCCGCGCCGCCCCATGAGCGGCATTGCCCTCCCCCATCTCGATCGATCTTGACTGCGAGAGAATGTGTCTCGATCGGCGTGTGCGCGCGGTGGGTGGGTGGGTTGGACTGCTTGCAGTGTGGTGTGCGAGCCCGTGCGACTCAGTGGTGTGGTTTATAGGAGCTGTCCAGCCGATGGAGTGAGAGTGGAGAGAATCGGTTTCCGGTCTCGCGCATGTGGTCCGGACGTACGACCGCGAATAAGATACTCGCTGTACTGGACCGAGCGTAGTTGAGTAGGTGTGAGTTTTGAAATCTCATCTTTTTGTTTTTGTATAGAACGATGATAAAGTAAAGTAAAGTGGCTTCAAGTATAAGGATAAGCCACGAGCCTCCTCTTTGTATCTACTCTACTACTAGTAGACTAGTAGTCTAGTGAGTATCAAGCTGCTTTTTGTCTTCAAGAAGGAGAACAAACTGAACGATGAAGCTGGTTAATTAGTGCCATGATTAGGGAGCAGCTAGCTTGATGAGCTAGCTCCAGGAATCAAGGGATGCTGTGTGTGAGCTGCAAGCCTCCAAAGGATTAACCATTTTCCTAGCTAACCAACGAAATTGTTATACAGAACGTACGCAGCAGGATCGATTATTAACAAAGCAGGCGTAGGCGTAGAGGGTCGGCGCGCGGCATATGCATGCATGAATTTGCATGGGAGTTGCTAACAAACGAGAGATTGTTATACAGAAAGTACGCAGCAGGATTAACAAACTAGACGTAGGCGTAGAGGGTCGGCGCGCGGCATGTGCATGCATGAATTTGCATGGGATCGAGTTGACGACAAAAAGTTTAAACGTCCGAGGAAACAAGAACAGCTGGAGCCCCGCCGTCAATTGGGTAATCTAGTTTTAGCGTTCCGAGATGGAGAAGGGGGGAAGAAGAAGGAAAAGGAGACGGCGGACGGCGGTGGGGCGGTGCGTGCGAGGGAGCGCCGAGGCGTACGTACGAGGACGTGGCGGCCGCGCATCGGCGCGCCGCGCGTGCAGGCATGTTTCCTTCGTCTCTCCGTAGTTCCAAGCTTGCTCGGCTCGGACGCGATCGAGATCACGAGCTGATGAGGCTGGTCTATCAAGCAAAGGCTACATGTTAACGAGTGATTAACATGTCTAAGTCAGGCACACAACGGTCGGCAAATGACAATACGACATATAGCTAGCTTGGGAGATGCGCATCACTATACCTGTCAGCGTGGTAGTTCGTCTGTGACTGTCAGTGTGAGGATGCCCACTCCCGCAAACGAAAAGAGATGCGTGAGAACATGCTCTCAACCGAGCACTAGGGTACCGGTAACACAAAAAAAATTCTCGGAGGGGGTCGGGATTTCCGATAACCATGCATGGTTGCAAGACTCAAACAAAATTTAAATTTCCAACTCAACAATGTCTAAACATTTTAAATTTAATGTTTGGAGGAGAAGGAAGCAGAAGTTCAGGACAAATAAGTTGGGGCACGGGGTTATAGCTAGCAGAGTGGATCACATATGGTTTAGGTTGGAGAACAAACCGGTCCAAAATATACACAAATTCAAATACTCTGTCATTTTTTGCACGATAAACTTAATTACCAAAGGGGCTGGGAATTCCGGTAACCGCACTATTTCACTCGGTGCTCTCAAAGATATTAGTAGAAGAAAAGCCTAAAGATTTTTTCATAGGGAAGGGTCCCAAAAGACCCGACAACCGCTTCTATTAATAAAACGGTGATGGGTTTACAAATACATAGAGGACCCTAAAAGAAAAGAAGATTCCAACTGGTCCTCACATTTTACAAAAATGACCTTAGAAAAAAGATGTAAAAAGTGATCCAGTCCTTCTTGTCCACCGTTGTCGATCTGAGACCTCAGGAACGGCCATCCACCTCGCTGCCGGGGACTATGCCATTTGGGGTAGAGTGGGCTTGTGAGGTGGTATCGAAGTCGAGGATGATCCTCCCATGTGGCACGCTGTCCAGGAGGACGAAGTAGCTCAGGCGCATCAAGAACCACAACACAGAGTGGCCTTCCTTTAGGCGGAAGCTAGAGCCAACATGATCTTGTGGCCGCTTATGAACTCCGCCGTGCATAGGTCCACCATGATCTGCAGGAAACCCAAATCTTGGAGTCTAACCTCCTCCCCATAATGATCAAAACTAGCAAGAACTCTTACGGAGGACTCAACTCGATTCAGCGCCAATCCCATTCAACGACCAATCCTCATAACAACATCCAACATGGGAAATTGGAGCAATGCCACCAATTTATTATAGAATAGAAGAGGAGATAGGGTGGAGGTACGATGTAAACCAAAGCATCACCTCGCCATGGACTCAGCCAACTAGTGCCGTCATGGGTTAGGCTCATATTTTTGCTCCATCCTTCCTCACCGCAGCCATGGGAATGAGAGAAAGAAGATTGAGGAGAAACATCAAAGGATTTGGATCCGGTCGCCCGATTCTTCACCGAGGAGAAGAAATCTACAACTACTAGGAGCAAGACTTCCCTAACACCTGCCGCTAATGGTGTGGATATATCAAATGGGTATACCTACAACATGGTCTTGTTTCAGCAAGCCCAGGGGGCGAATGATTGTTTTCACGATCCCACAACAGCCTCACTTACAAAGATTGAAAGATAGTTTATTTGTTCTGTAAACGGCTTGGGTTAGTAGGTTTGGATCAAAGAGACATATGATCATAAGGGATCATTGCTGATGACAAGCCATTCTTCGAGGATGAGCTTGCTCGCCAAGTCGGAGTAAAAGGAAAGTCCAAAAGAACCAGAGCATACGCGGACCATAAGGGCGTGTTGCTTTGTGAGGCTTGAATGCAAATTATACAAGATCCAATTTGTGATGCTGAGAAAAATCTAGGGACATTTTGGAAGAAGATTTTCAACTACTTCCATGAGCATAATCACTTGGTTGAGCACCCATTTGACAGTAATCGCAATAAAAACTCTCTCACAAAAATGTGGTCATTTATTCAAGATAAATGCACCTAGTTCAACGTTTCATATGACACGGTGAAGAAGCGAAAACTTAGTGGCATTGGCATGGGAGACATGGTATATTTCTTTTGAACTCAAAATATGTGAAAGACTTGTGCTATGTGTACATGTCATTCCGTTCTACTTCTTACAAAATTTTGATATGTGTAGGTGTTTCAAGCTTTAAATCACTTCAAGATTGCCCAACAAGGAAAACCATTCAACATTTTCTCAAGTGGCAGGATCTTATGCTTCATGGGCCAACGAGGCGACAATGAAAACTAATTAAAGGGACACAATCCAATGTCATCGATCTTGATAGTGCCACCCCAAGTGCGTCCGATCAATCAAAGAGGCCTAGGGAAAGGACCAACTCCAAGGCCAATGAAAAGTGCGGGGCTTCCTTGTATGCATTGCAAGAGACGATCAAAACAATGCTAGCCAAGAAGGAGGTGTCAAGTGAGAGGAGAGAAGAGAGGAAGCGCCGGGAAAAATAGGAGGTCATGAAGATCTTCTACAACATTCAAAACAAGAAGCTCGAAATTGAAGAGATCAATGCATGTATAAGAGACAAGGAAGTAGATAACAACCAAACGGAATTGTAGCTCTCCTTACTCATAGAGGGAGCCAAGATCATGACGACCCACACGAAGCGACATGGATCCAATTCATTGGGCATGGTTGGCCGGAGAAGAAGAATATGATCCATGATCGGGATGTGTGATTCATTAGATAACTTCAATTTGTGAGTTTGATGACCTATGTATCTCATCATTTTAGTACTTTGGGGTATGTCGCCAAGGCCTGATTGAACTAGCTTGTAGTGCTACTTAATTTTATACCATTTTCATTAAACTATGACTATTTATGCGTGTGAAATATGTAAAATGAAAATTAGCAAACATTACCAAGACTTGAACAAATGGGGACGTTGGATGCACTGGGCTATCTTTGGATAGACATAGGCCTCCATCTTGTCCATGGAAAACGGGTCAGCACAAACAGATCAGATCAGACACTTTTTGTATCTGAAATAGAGGGAGCCGTTGGAGCTGCCCTTATCTGGTGTACCAATACCACGCGATGAAGTCATGTTCCATGGCTTTCTCATTTTTTTGACTTTCACATAGATCTTAAATGTTCATAACTTTTTATGAAAATCCATATTGGTATGCTTACGCGCATGAATTTCATCGTAATTCTTCAGAAGTATGAAATCTATTTTCTACCTAAGTCCAACAATATATGGATTTCAATGTGCCTTTGTGCTAGAAATTCACACTCTCGTGGCATTACTAAAGGGAAATGCAACACCCCGTGTAAGTTGGGCCCTCGGTACCATCTGTACCGTTTATTACTTTGAAATTCGTGCTATAGACTTTGTAAATTTCACCTCCCACCTTTGTAAATCTTACAACACACCCCTTCTATTTTCAGATTTTTCACATTAGACGATTATGTTCCATTTGATTATGGATGAAGCCAAAATTATTCAAAGATTTATTAAAATCAATCAACAAATTCTTACATAATTAGTTTTTCAATAATATTCATCAATATTTCATATAATATTCTTTTCAAGATTTTTTCTAAAAATATCCATACAAGTTTCAAGAGATATTCGGGGTAAAAAATCAACACGGAACACACAATAAATTTGACAGAAACTAACAGATTTACAGTAGTATCAAGAGATATTCGTGTAAATGTTTTCCAAAATATTCATACAATTTTTACACATATTTATGCCAAGAATCATACATGATACATATAGTTTTTTCGAAGATTATCAAATCATGTAAGTTTGACAGCAAATCCATCGAAAATTTGACAATACATATAAGATTCAGAGTGGTTTCATGAAAAAATCAACTAATTTTTATGCAAGAAAACATAATAAAAACTAAAAAACAATCTTTAGAAGAAACTGCAAATTATATTCAGTTCAACAAGATTTAATACAAATCCTCATCAACAACGGTTACAATCTTTAAAGAATCACAAGATTTAATAAAAATCCATACAAGTTTCATATACTTGGCGGTCTGGAAAAAAAAGAAATAACATGTTTCACAGAACAAACAAATCGAGAAGATCTAGAAAAAAATATGTTCAACATGAACTCACATCCGTGTCTCTCAAACAGAGTAATCCAACCCAAAAAATAAAAGAAAAAAATAGAGGAGCAGGTAGGATCTATGGCCTCCCAGCCCAAATCGGGGAATGGGTTAGGCCACCCCGCCGACCACGTGTGGCGGCGGAACTCCAGGAGCCAGAGCCGGGCTAGAGGAGGAGGAGGAGGCGACGGGTGGCTGTCGGCCGGGGTAGAGGCGAGAGGAGTAGAAGGAGGAGGAGGAGAGGCAGGTTGTTCTGGAGTAGGTGGGGATTAGAGTCTACGGCCGGAGGCTAGGAGGTTATCCTCTCCCCTAGGCAATATTGTAAAATATAAATAATATAAGGGTCATAATACAAATATATCTCTGTTGATGTTTAGTTGACTTCCGCACTAATCTCTAATACACAGACGGCAGAGATGATGCCAGGGCCCAACTTACACTAGGAAAATCCGTTTTGCATTATTACTAAAATACTAACTAGTGGGTCGCGCGATGTGTGCAAGACAACCGCAGGCATTGTTTGTAAGACAAGTGCAGGCATGACGCACCCACAGTTTCCCATACACGAACGCTAGCTTCGTCGTCATGCAAGTTGGCCGGTCAACATGACATGCCAGGCCAAAGTATCTCCCAGCCGCCCTGGAATATACACCAGGTGCATATATGCTGATGGCTGTGTCAATCTTGTCCAGTACCCCCTCCGTTTTAAAATATAAGATGTTTTAGATTTGTAAATAAAATATATCTAGACTTTTTTTAGTGTGTAGATTCACTATAAACTTAAGTGAACCTACTTCCTCCGTCTGCAAATAAGTGTATACCATTAAATTTATTTTTAAATCTAGTTTTATAATATGTCAATTTGATGTAAAATATATGTTCCTATATTTCTTTACAAAGTTAGTCAAATTTAATTATGTTTGACTTAGACAAAAGCTAGAAGTAGACTTATTTGCGGACGGAGTAAACTAAAAACTGAATCACTTTCATAAACCTAAAATATCATATATTTTAAAACGGATAGAGTAGCTAAGCCATGTGGAAAACAGTGGTCGCACACGTGGTTTAGGAGGCCCCACAAGCTGCCACTGGCCTCGTCAGTCCTATGCAGGCACGGGCAAGGCACGCCTTGCGTTGCTCATGGCTGACGTTCGTGCGTACCGGCGATGACCCTAGTCAACATTCCCATCCCTTCCCATGCTCTTTCTTTCTAGGAGTAGTATATTTCTTACTACTAAATTCTCCCATCTGAATTCGAGTGATCTTTTGCGGTGCCAGTGCCACCATTGCGCTCTACTAGGATCTATCTGGAGAAACGGAAACATACGTCCTATTGGTCGTCGTCCGGTTGGTCTCCATGTGCGGTAGGCGAGCATGCTGGCATGCGCATGCACCCGCCCGTTGCTCCATCAAATATACAACGCCGGAGTACTATTGTAATAATGGAGAAAAACTATCATATTTGGGACAGTCATGATACATAGCTATAACTTTTGCGCGAGTTGACACGTAAACGACACTTTAGGGCTGGTGTGTGACACATAAATTGATTGTTCTCTTTGCTAGGATTAAACACGTTTCCGACCGTTCAGGCCCAGCATCCTTCTGGACCCTTCCCCTTTCTCCCTCTCGCTCTGGTTCGTCCCTGCGTCGAGCGCTGTCGTGCACCACCCCTAGACATCGTCGTGGATGTCGCTCTGGCGACCCAAAAGGAGCGGCGACACATCCGTTAGGTTTGCCTCGGCACGCGTCTGCGTTGTCTCTGTCGTGCGCACGCATGCAAGAATGTGTGGAGGGCCATGTGACCCAGCAAACATAACAATCAATGCTATGTGTCACATAGTAGCCCCAAAAGTGGTGTTTGTGTGTCAACTCGCGCAAAAGTTGTAGTTATGTGTCATGACGGTAGTTTTGTGTCAGCGTCTCGTAATAATGTTCACTTCTAACTATACTATCAGCAGACATATAAAATGACGGCTTTCGCCTTCAAGACAATCTCGGTGAAACTTGCGAGGAAACTCTCACTAGTCAGTATCCACTTTAAGATTGACAGTAAGCAATGATAGAAAGAATGCGTAGAGATGCATCTTTGTTCATCGTACAGGGTGCAGTGGTTCAGAGAAAAGATGGAACATGTTCAGATCACTTGGTACCAAAATCAAGAGCTATGAAGTGAACATGTTCAGGTGCTCAATATACTTCTGGCAAGGAAACAGGGCACCAAAATGAAATGAAACAGTGTAAAGCAAGAGAGCAATAATCACCTTGAGCGGAACGCATGATGACTGCCATATATACAAAGTGAACCAGGGAAGAGCTAGTGCAATAGATACAAATGCATCTCCATTCATCATCGAGGGTGCAGTCATAAAGGTTCAGACAAGAGAGGAAACATAACTAAATCAAGAATTGCTAATTATTTCCGCAATATAACAGTTAATTCTTGATCAGCAAATGACCACCCTGTACTCAAGATCGAATACTGTATACTCTCGCACACAGAGATATCAAATCTAAGCAAGCAGAAAAAGAGAAGGCTTTAGTCTATTTACAAGAATCTAGGCTAAACACGAGAAGTTACTCTCACAGAGTGACACAACCAATAGCTAGAATGAATACAGATGCAACTATGTTCATCATATAGGGTGCAATAGTTCAGAGAAGAGAGGAAACAGAACGCGATTTTCAAGCCAAGAGGGTGGGCTAATCACACATCATCAAAATAAAAGGGCTATGGACTGAACATTCTCTACTGCTCAATACTGACGAAATAGGTAGGCAGAAGCGACGGCCCCGTTGGGGGCGGTTTTTGAATTACATCTAACATTCCCCCTTAATCTCATCCTGCAGACAGGTTGAGATTACGCTTGAATTCATTAAGATCCTTGATTGCAAGATTCTTTGTGAAACCGTCTGCCACTTGATCTTTTGTAGATATAAACTTGATATCAAGCATTTTATTTGCAACTCTTTCACGAACAAAGTGATAGTCTATCTCAATATGTTTTGTTCTGGCATGAAATATAGGATTCGCAGACAAGTAAGTAGCACCCAAATTATCACACCATAAGCATGGTTTTACCTTAAGTGAAACTCCAAGTTCCTTGAGAATGGCTTCAACCCATATGAGTTCAGCTGTAGCATTTGCTAGGGACTTGTATTCGCTTCGATCTTGGATCTGAACGATGGCTTGCTTTCTAGCACTCGGAGACCAGATTTGGACCAAGAAATATAGCAAAACCTCCAGTGGATCTCCTCATCCAAGCACCCTGCCCAATCTGCATCGAGAAAGCGAGCAAACTAGAGGATGATTGCTGAAAAGTTAAACCAACATGTATAATGCCTTGAACATATCTTAGTATCCGTTTTGCGGTTGTCCAATGAGCAGTGGTAGGAGCATGTAAATCTTGAGACTTTGTTGTTGAAAAAGGAAATATCAGGTCGTGTCCGTGAGGTCTTACAAAGCACCAACAATTCTTCTATAATGTGTGCTATCATCGGTCCCAAGAGGAGAACCATCGACTTGCTGTCAGATGACATTGGAATTGGGTGTGGTTGTGCAATCTTTCATACCAACTTTAGCTAACAAATCAGTGACATATTTTTCTTGAGTAAGAAGTAAGCCATTTGGGATTTTCTTTACCTCAATGCCCAAACAATAGTGTAGATCACCTAAATCTTTGAGTGCAAAATCACCATTAAGGTCATGAAGTAGAGCAGAAATAGCCTTGTCTGAAGAGCTAGTGACTATGATATCATCAACATAGATTAGAACAAATATCATAACATTAGCTTTGTTGTAGAGAAAGAGTGAAGTATCTCCTTTGGAAGGAACAAAACCAAGTTGTTGCTGTTTGTTACTCAGTCTGGAATACCATGCTCGTGGTGCTTGTTTAAGACCATAAAGAGCTTTGTCAAGTTTACCAATATAATTTGGAGTAGCAGAAGATTCAAACACTGGGGGTTGCCTCATGTAAACCTCCTCTTCGAGAACGCCATGTAAAAACACGTTCTTGACATCTAGCTGCCGCAGACTCCAGCCTCTGGAAACAGCAACTGACAGAACAATTCTGATAGTGGCTGCTTTAACAACTGAGATGAAGGTATCTTCATAGTCAATACCATACCTTTGCTTGAAACCTTTTGCAACGAGACATGCCTTGTACCTGTCAACAATACCATCTGCATTTCTTTTGATACGATATACCTATTTACAATCAATAAGATTTTTTGTGGAGTGTGGAGGAACAAGATGCCAAGTCTTATTATTCATAAGAGTTGTATATTCTTCCTCCATTGACTTGCGCCAACAATCATCTTTTAAGGCCTCTGAGATTTAACTAGGTTCACCTGTAGAGGTGAACATGCCATAGCGAATAGTGTCGTCAGTGTATTGTTTTGGTTGTCGTATACCTTTTTGTAGTCGTGTACGAGGTTTCGAAAGTGGTGACGGAGACGGAGATACATCGGAAGATGTTGTCGAATCACCTGAACCACTGCCAGGTGAGCCTGAGAGTGCAGATGAATGTTCCATGGCGTTGTTGTTTGGCGCGAAGATTGAGCGGGAGACGAAACTGGCGCATCATTGTGCAATGATGAGGGTAGATCCTCTCCGGGATCAGCGCCTGACGCACGCTCGGGAGTCGAGGGCGAGCGGGAGTGGGAACGCAACATCCCGTCACGTCCCTCCGCGTCGTGCACGTGGCCGTATCGCGAGGCAGACGAATACCGAGGCGAGGTGGGCCTAGACGCGGGAAAAGGCGACCGAGGGGGCGACGTGGCACGGCGCGGCTCGTCCGCGCATGGAGAGCGCGGCTCCCGCGGGTCCTGACTCCCGTGATCCTCGTCAGTCGCGGTGGCAGGTGGCCCGTCTTGATTGGATAGGAGCGAATCCGCTCCGGGATCAACGCCGGTCGGGCCAGGGAGATCATCCTCGGGATCAGATCCCGTGACAGTTTGTATGCGACGATGTGCTTCTGTTTCCTGACCATTAAGAGCAGAATTTCTTCCTGATTCGGGCCCAACAATCACATCTGGTGCATTATGAGTATCTGCAGCAGCTCCATCATTATTATTAGTAACAATTGGCACAACGGGCAAAGGCATATAGTCATTAATATTAGCATCCCCACAATTGGGTGTAGAATCAGGCAGAAGGAGAATGTCTTGTTTTAGGCGACGACCAGCATTGGGGTGTAGCTCGGCAAATGGAATTTTTTTCATCAAACACGACATCACGAGAAATATAAACACGGCTAGTAGAGACATCTATACACTTGACCCCTTTGTGGCGTGGACTGTAGCCCAAGAAAACACACCGTGTGGAGCGAAAAGAAAGTTTTCTAGGGTTATATGGTCGAAGATTTGGCCATCAAGCACAACCAAAAACATGAAGAGAGTCATAGTTGGGTTTTGTGTGAAGGAGGCGTTCTACTGGCGTATCATGATTGATAACCTTACTAGGAAGAAGGTTTATGAGAAAGGTGGCAGTGAGAAAAGCTTCGTCCCAAAATTTAAGTGGCATAGAGGCATTGGCGAGAAGGGCAAGGCCTACTTCAACAATATGACGATGTTTTCTTTTAGCAGAGCCATTTTGCTGACGAGCATGAGGACAGGAAACATGGTGTGTGATGCCAACTTTTTGGAAAAAACTATTAAGTTTTTCATACTCACCTCCCCAATCAGTTTGCATGGTAACAATTTTTCTATCAAACTTCCTCTCAACAAGTTGTTAGAAATTAAGAAACACTTGATAAACATCGGAACGCTTTTTGAGTAAGTATATCCAAGTGAATTTACTGAAATCATCGATAAAACTTACATAGTAGGAATGCTTTCCAGCAGACTCAGGTGCTGGTCCCCATACATCTGAGAACACTTGTTCCAAAGAAACAGTGGAAACACTAGTAGAGACAGGATAGGGTAGTTGATGACTCTTAGCTAGTTGACAAGAATCACAAATGTAGGGATTTATTTCTGGAGAATGAGAAATATTGTTTTTCCTAAGAATTTGTTGAACCACAAAAGAAGAAGGATGGCCTAAGCGACGATGCCATGTGGAGGTTGACTCAGTGGGTGCTGGAGCAAGCGGGTAGAGGCCACCCGAGCATGGCCCTTCAACCAGAATTTCCCTTGTGTCCCGATCCTTAATGAAGAAAAACCAGGGGTGAAATTCCATGAAGGCATTATTATCAAGTGTAAGTTTATGAACAGATAACAAATTTTTAGATGCACTTGGGACATGAAGAACATCATTGAGTTGTAAAGAATCATGTGGGGTACGTAATATAGAATAACCAATATGACTTATTTGCATACCGTTGCCGTCAGCCGTGTGGACGCGATCGTTGCCGTTGTATTGTTCATGCTGTTATCACCATATTTTGGCCAATGAAGGAGATGGGTCGTGATCAAGATGGGCTTGGAAGATGCGTATATTCAACGTGTTGTTGGATCGGCCTAGTACGTAGAATTGGGCTAAACTGCCCGTGTATCTTGTATCATAGTAGGTTTCGTTTCAGTTTAGGTAAAGATAGAGTTGTAGAGTTATTCCAAAAGTAGAGAGTCTCCGGACTATAAATATGTACCTAAGGTTATCGAAAAGGGAGGACAACCACGTTCATAACAAACACAATCTCGGCGCATCGCCACCCCTTGTTTCTAGGGTTTCTTTCGGGTAAGTGCCATGCTGCCTAGATCGCATCTTGCGATCTAGGCAGTATCTATCGTTACTGGTTTTACTCGTACTGAAGCGTTGTTGATGGCGAGTAATACCATTATCATAGGTTGTTTGAGGCTAGCATCGGTGCTTTTCATTATTATTGTCGAAGTTATGCTACCTCTAGTTACCTCGCTACCTTTGCACTATTTCCCAAGTGCGAGGGTAGCATCTTATGATCTTTATTTAGTCGATTCGATCTGTTATAGTTGTGCCTTGTTTACCAAGGTTTAGTTTAATATCTACGTAATCAGGTCTTACAAGCGGGTTGAACGATCCAAGTACATAGGGACGTGGCTTATTCGTTCTAGAGAAGTTGTTCGGTAATTGACTTTCGTTGGTTATTAGGCCTCCTCTAGGGTTAATATTCTTCATCTTTTATGCGTACCAGGCTCAATTACGTGTAGGACGTTCGATTCGTGGTGAAAACATTAAACCGTCGTAGATCGATTTAACTTGTAGTGATCAAGCAAAACCCCATGTTATCGTGAATCTAATGCGAACCATGGGGCAATCGGCTCTAGGAGCCGATTTACGAAAACACAGGAGCCGTCACGGCTCGAATTTCTGATATACTTGTTTACCATGCAGAAATCAATCGAGAAATCCTTCACCTTCGACAAGGTATAGGTCAGTGTACGCCCTCGAACCAAGCCGGGGCGTGCCGGAGTTTTTGCGGCCCCGCTTAGGGACCGAGGCCCACGGCGATCTGAGGAGCCTCCGCTCTCCGTGCCCGTCGCTGCTCGCGGTGGGTTTTGGCAGGCAACACATTCGCACGCCGTGGGACCTTCAACAACGTCTACATCGACATCCGACGCTGCGATGGAGAAGACCGATCACTTACGACGATCTACCCGACGAGCACAAGGCCAAGTATGGCGAGATCAAGGCTCTCTTGAAGAAGACCTCACGCTCTTTTGAGAGGACCCGTAAGCATGGCATCAAGTGGAGGGTTCTCCCGAGTGCCCTCGATGAGGTAGATCTATCTCCTTCCGGAGGCGCACGGACTCTGGCTGTGAAGTCAACTACATGGTGGCTCATTCTGCGCCGCCATTCGAGAGCACAGTGAACGCTTTGGCGGATCGCGGTTCGCGTAGTTCAGAGATCATGAAGCATCGATTACTCTGCCGGGCCTGCTTTAGGGACTCACCGGAGAAAATCGCTCCAGACCAGCCCACGTGCCGTTCGCACTTGCAGCTCTAGAACCGCGTGAGCAGCGGCTTACGTCGTCTCTGCTGGAGGCGACCAGGCGATGCCAATTCCTGTTTGAGCCACCTAAGGAGATCCCACACGGATATATATGCCTCGTGCGGGGCGCAATAACGACACGCACCAAACAGATTGCAACCGTAGGAGTTTCTGCGGCGAGTTCACAGGGCGGCGTATGGAGCGGCGGCGTGCAGGATGGGCCGACAAGCAGGCGTGGCTAGCCAAGTATGCCATGGAACAAGTCATGAGAATCTAGCCCTACAGCTCAACGATGGAGCAAATCGGTACCATCACGAGGACCAGGGCCACCATCTGGAGCCTCCGGCTCTCCGTGTTACTGTCATTTGCCGGTGGGTTTTGGCGAGCAACACATTCTGCGGCGCCAGAGACATCGGCTGGCACAAACATGGTGTTCGTACTACCGTCGATTCTGGCGCCAAGAACCAATGAGCTACCAGTGTACGGTTTGGCTGCGGTCCACGGCGGTTATCTTTGAAGCCACGTGAGAAGGGTTATAAACATCCGAAAGCCACAGCCTGCGAGGTTACATCAATGGGCAACTGTCGCAAGATGTTGGTGGACACCGGGCGGCGATCAATATCATGCCATACTCCATGCTACGACGTTTGGGGACGCTCACTGCAGATCGATCAAAACCAACGTCACGTTAAGCGACTTCAGCGGTCGACTTGAACGCAAAGGCGTACTCAACGTAGATCGTGGTGGGCAAAAAACCATCCCCACGTCATTCTTCGTCGTGGACAGCAAAAGCACCTTTGTCTTGCTAGGAAGGGATTGGATTCACGCTAATTGTTGCATTCCATCCACGATGCACCGTGCCTAATCGGTGGGATGGCGATGAAGTGGAGGTCATACACGCAGACGATTCTATCGAGATCTCCATAGCTGGCATGAACGTCAGGAAGCGAAGACCAAGAGCCGATCTCGGAATCAATCTGGACAGCTGCGGCGTATGAAGCTACAAAAGCGGGGTGAGGCTGGTCTTATCCACGGCCTTACAGTAGAAAAGCCCACGATCATCGTGGTACGGCCGATCCTGCGATCGGCCACAAAAATAAAAAGCAGCGATCATCGACAAGCGGTTCATGTAGTCGTGGCGGAGAGATGCTCGCCGCTAAAACAATAAGGTGTAAACCGTCCTTGACTAATGCAAGCAAAAAGGGGGCCGATTCAAGCAATCGGCCCAAATTATTTTTGTTATCCTCACCTACCGTTTGCCCTGTGTTTAGCATCGATTTGTGGTGTGGGAAGCTAGAATGGGTTTACATCCGTGATGAGCTAGAAAAGATCGACATTGGTCCTGGGGATAAGCCACGACCAACATTTATCAGCAAGAAGTTAGATCCGAGTCTGCGGGGTCCGATGATAGCCCTGTTAAAACAATATCCAGATTGCTTCGCCTGGGACTACACAGAGATGCCTGGGTTAGACAGGAGCATCATTGAGCATCGGCTCCGCTCAAAAGGATTTCGGCCATTTCAGCAATGAGCACGACAAATGAAGGCGAAATTCGGAAGAAGTCAAGAAGGAGGTCGAGAAAATGTTGGACCAAGTTGATCGAGCCATGCGGTATCTGAGTGGATTTCTAGTATCGCACTGTAGAGAAGAAGGATGGCCGTTGGCGTGTGGCCATAGATTTTCGGGATCTCAGAGCTACTCAAAGGATGAGTATCCGATGCTGGCGAAACATTAATCAATGCAGCGGCTGGTCATAAGATCTTGAGCTTCATGGATGGCAATGCGGTTACAACCAAATTTTATGGCTCCGGAAGACATACACAAGAGGCTGCGTTGAGTCCCGGTTCGGTGGGGTTGTTCGAGTATGTAGTCATGACGTTTGGATGAAGAATGCCGCGCTTACGTACCAAAGAGCCATGAATTATATTTTCATGATCGATCGGCAAGCTGGTGGAAATCTACATCGATGACGTGGTGGTCAAGTCGCCTCGCACGGACACAGACGATCGCAATGCGTCTGGACGAACAAGAAAATTGTCCCACGGATGAATCCAAAGAAGTGTGCCTTGGGTGACGGTCGGTTCTTGGGTTTTGGTCCATGAGCGGAATTGAGATCGGCTGAAAAGTCGAGGCGGTCACGAACAATGAAGCCACCCACTACAAAGAAAGAACTGCGATCCCTCATCGGCAAGATCAACTTCCGGAAGATTCATCTCAATCTGTCGGGAAGAATAGAGCCGTTCATGGGACTAGTAAAAATCAAATCGACGAGGAATTCACCGGGGCGAACAACAACGAGCCTTGACGAGATCAAAGAATATCGACAAAGCCGCCGGTGTTAGTTCCACGCATCTGACGGGCCGTTCTACATTTACTTGTCGATGGTGACACGTCCATCGCCTCGGTAGTGGTGCAAGTTTATGATGGGCTGGGCGAGTCGTCTTTTACATAAGCGGAAGGATCTTTGGGCCTTAAAGACAAGGTACCACGATATCGATAAGTTGTGCCTCTGTTTTCACACCAAGTTGTGCCACATTTTGCTATCGGCAGAGATCATCATCATATGCAAATCGGGCGTCATAAAGCACATCTTGTCGGCTCCTATGTTAAAAAGGCCGATTGGGCAAATGGATGTTTGCATTATCGAGTTTGACATCCGGTATCAACCCGCGAAAGCGATTAAGGGACAATGGCGATCTTCGCTGAAAGGATCAACACTAACATAGCGACCTTGTCCATAGGCGTGGGCTATGTTTTTCGGATCGGTTTGTGACGATGGCTGCGGCATCGGCATTTTACTCGTGTCGCCGGGGCAACATTTTCCTTCTCCATCAGTTGTCTACCTCTCGCACCAACAATGTAGCCGAGTACAAGGCGTACGCAAGGGGATGGAGTTACTCCTCGAGGCGAGCGAAGGGAAATTTTGGAGACTCCAAGTTGGTGATTTCCCAGCTCACGAAGGACTACAAGTGCGAGCGAGTCCCTCTTCCCATTATGGCTGCACCGCCACGGTGATGGCGCAATTCGGATAAACTTAACTTGGATCCCACGATCGCGAAATCTGAGGCAAGCGATCTTGCGCAGATGGCTTGAGCTACAAGGACGTGGTAGAAGGAGCCGGCGTTCAGCAGTTCACGGAAGACGATCGGAGAGCCGATATCTTCAATTACTTGAAGGATTCGGCCTGGGGCACCTAAACGAATAAGGTACAAAGCCATGAAGTACGTGCTTATTGGGGATGACATGTTTCTGAGGACTCGGAAGGGCTATTGCTCAAATGCACAGGGGGACAACCGAGGCCAATCGGCTCCTACACGAGGTACAGAAGGCACTGGAACTCACCAATCGGCTCATAAGATGAAATGGTTGATCGGCGATCGAGGTTTTATTGGCCCACCATGCTTGAGGACTGTTTCAACTACTACAAAGGGTGTCAAGCATGTCGAAATTTGGAAAAATCCAGATGGTACCAGCGTCGACAATGAACCCCATCATCAAGCCTTGGCCATTCCGAGGTTGGGGCATGGACATGATCGGCAAAATCAATCCTCCATCAAGCAAAGGCCACATGTGGATTGGCCATCACTACTTCACTAAATGGGTGGAGGCTGTCCCGATGAAGTCGATAAACTCAAGGATGTTATCAATTTTGTGAAAGAACATGTCATCCATAGATTCGGATTCCCAAACTATCACGACCGATGGAGGTTCGGTCTTTATTTCTCGAGTTTAGAAAGTTACGCAAGGACATGGGGATCAAGCTGATTAGATCATCTCCATACTATGCTCAAGCAAATGGGCAAGGAGCGTCCAACGAGCCTCATCAAGGCGATCAAGAGAAAATCGATGAGCACCCAAGGCGTTGTACGAGGTTTTGTCGAGGCGTTATGGGCTTATCGCATGTCATGCCATGGAGCAATAAAACCTCACCATACCATCTAGTATATGGACAAGAAGCCGTCCTACCAGGAAATTACGGCTGGATCGAGACGTCACTTTTCGGAGACGATCTAACGGTGAAGAATCGCAATACGATGAGTGTGATGTGGAGGATTTAACCGAGCTCGGCTATGGTCCTTGGAGAAAATCAAAGAGAACAAGGCCAAAGTAGCTCGTGCATACAACAAGAAAGTGAAGCCAAAGGAGTTCCACGTTGGTGATTTGGTATGGGAAGTTGTGTTGCCCTTGGGGACTAAGGATGCAACATATGGTAAATGGTCTCCAAATTGGCACGGGCCGTGTGGTCGACCAAGTTTTAAGAGGAAAGCAGCGTACATGCTTGAGGAGCTGGGCGTGAAATTCGATGGCGGTCAACGGTCAACATCTCAAGAAATATTTCCCAAGCATGTGGGATGTTGGACAGTAAAACTGGAGGGGCCGATACATGAAATCGGCTAAGTAAAGGCACGTGAGACGATGGACAGTAGAAATGTGGGGGCCGATGTTGAAATCGGCCGAAAAAAAAAATAATAATAATATAGCCGATGCACGGTCATCGACTCTAGGGGTTCACACATGTTACAAATAGGTGCCAGTTCGCACATACAGGCTACTGAAGAAATGCTTCGAAGGCGTGGAGGGCGTCATCGTCATCTTCATCCTTGCTTGTCACTAGTTGTTGGTTCGGGGCACGTTTTTCGATGGACAATTGGAGATTTGGGTCGCCCGTTTTGAGAAAGGTCGCAGGTCACCGTTTGAAACCAAGAAGTGGCCGTTTTAATGTGCCTAAAGATGCGACCAAGTTCTGACCCTGTTAGCGTTTTTTGGGAGAAGCCGATGGGTAGTCATCGGCTCTTTGCGATTTGACTTGTTTGACTGTATGCGTGCAGTATGTTGAAAGCAGATACAGGGTCAACGACGTCTAGGACAGCGACTTATCATGGCTATCGGCAAGATCAGGGGCGGACAAGGCAATCTTGGGAATAGATTTTCATTCATTCAAAGATGATTGCTTACAGGCGATTGATTACAAAGGGGCCTACTACTACATTGCTGCCATCGGTTCCTAATCTAAAGGCGAGATCGTCATCGCCGTCGCCGCCGCCGTCCTCTTGTTGTCTTCGCTTGCTACGGCGTTGTCTTATTCTTCTCTTTGAAGAAACCAGCGGGGCCTCTTCGTCGTCATCTTGATTGTCCTCGCTGGACCCGGCGGAAGCGCTTCGTCGTGGTACTGCCGGAGGAGGTGTCTTCCTCGATTCTTCCTCCTCGTCGGAGGACTCGACGCCATCCCACGACCGGCGTCGTCATCGCCGCCTCCGTTCCCCATCAATGAGGAATCAGAGGCTCTCTTCACCGTCGATCAGGACGATCGCCTCCGACCAGACGGCGAATCGATCCCTTCGTCCCACCATCGTGGGCGAAAATCTTATCTCGCCGTGGACGGGTGTTCTGGCGTCGGCTCTCGGTCACTGATGCTGTTGGAGGCGTGGGAAGACAGGCCAGAGGAAGCAGAGGAGGCCATGGCGAAGAAAGAGGGTTTTTTCGGCGGAGGAAGGAGGGTTTTTTGGCTACTGGAGGAAGATGGGGACTGCGAACTGCTCAGACGAATTTAAATAAGGGGAATAGTAGAGAGACGGTTCAATGCCATAGCGGTTTCCCAGATTGTGCTGCCAAAATCGTCAAATCATGCACTGCGGAGGAGTTGAGAAGACAGGGCATCATGATGAAGGGGTAGCGTGACGATTCTGTTCTGCCACGCATTCTGTCAACGCGCAGCCCGATAAAAAAAAGAGGAGAAGAGGAAAAAAAAACACAGAGTGGTTTTGGAATTATCATTGCCAAAACCAGGGGGGCATGTGTTATCACCATATTTTGGCCAACGAAGGAGATGGGCCGTGATCAAGATGGGCTTGGAAGATGCGTATATTCAACGTGTTGTTGGATCGGCCTAGTACGTAGAATTGGGCTAAACTGCCCGTGTATCTTGTATCATAGTAGGTTTCGTTTCAGTTTAGGTAAAGATAGAGTTGTAGAGTTATTCCAAAAGTAGAGAGTCTCCGGACTATAAATATGTACCTAAGGTTATCGAAAAGGGAGGACAACCACGTTCACAACAAACACAATCTCGGCGCATCGCCACCCCTTGTTTCTAGAGTTTCTTTCGGGTAAGTGCCATGCTGCCTAGATCGCATCTTGCGATCTAGGCGATCTACTATCGTTACCTAGTTTTACTCATCTTGAGCGTTGTTGATGGCGAGTAATACCATTATCATAGGTTGTTTGAGGCTAGCATCGGTGCTTTTCATTATTATTGTCGGGTTATGCTACCTCTAGTTACCTCGCTACCTTTGCACTTTCCCAAGTGCGAGGGTAGCATCTTGCTGATCTTTATTTAGTCAATTCGATCTGTTATAGTTGTGCCTTGTTTACCAAGGTTTAGTTTAATATCTACGTAATCAGGCCTTACAAACGGGTTGAACGATCCAGTAGTACATAAGGACGTGGCTTATTCGTTCTAGAGAAGTTGTTCCGGTAATTGACTTTACGTTGGTTATTAGGCCTCCTCTAGGGTTAATATTCTTCATCTTTTGTACGTACCAGGCTCAATTACGTGTAGGACGTTCCAGTTACGTGGTGAAAACATTAAATTGTCGTAGATCGATTTAACTTGTAGTGATCAAGCAAAACCCCATGTTATCGTGAATCTAATGCAGAACCATGGGGCAATCGGCTCTATGAGCCGATTCTGAAACCGGAGCCGTCACGGCTCAATTTTACGATACTTGTTTACCATGCAGGAAATCAATCGGAGCAATCCTTCACCTTCGACCAGGTATAGGTCGTGGCACGCTCGAACCAAGCCGGACGTGTGCGGAGTTTTGGGCCGTCGCCCGAGGACCAGGCCCACAGCGATCTGGAGCCTCCCGGCTCTCCGTGTTGCCCGTCGCTGCTCGCCGGTGGGTTTTGGCAGGCAACACATGCATGGTGAGCTTATTCAGCTCGGTGTAAGATGGTGGGTGGCACCTGAGTCCGGGTACCAGTTGGTGTCGACGCCATAGGATGCAATGTTTGCACCCTTTTCACCACCATCGCGATTGTTCTGGAAGCGCCACCAACAGTCGCTGGCAGAATGACCATGTATCTTGCAGATATGGCAATCGACGTTGACATACGGTGTAGCGCGCCGACGCCCACCATCACGACGATCATCATGTCCTTGGCGGCGCTAGTTGCCGCCGTCGCGGCGGTCATCATCATGGCAGTCGCGACGATACCCACGGTCATCTTGGCGTCCGTAACCGCGGTCATTAACCGGTCATAACCGCGGTCATACCCGCGATCCTCCTGGCGCATGCGATCATAACCACAGTCATAGCCGCGATCACGATCATCTTGGCGTCTCCGATCATCCTGGCGCGGGCGGTCCTCCTAGCGTCCACGATCGTCAGCGCGTCCATGTGGCCGAGTGTCGCCACCGACACCACCACGGCGAGCAACGTTCGCCGAGGATGTGAAGCCCTCGGTGTCATCAGGATCATCTTGGAGAGCATCATAAGCAACAAGTTGATTAAATATATCTGATAAATTTGTACCGGGGTTGGCGTTGATGGCTGTCTTGAAGGGGTTGTAGGATTTGTCAAGCCCATTGAGGATGGACCTGATCAGCTCATCCTCATCGAGAGTTTTTCCAGCGGCGGCAAGCTTTGCCGCGATGGCCTTCTTCTTAGCAATATATTTTGCAGCAGAGAGAGTGCCTTTCTTCGTGTTCTGGAGGGCTCCGCGGAGACTCTGGATCCTTGACCGAGATTGGGAGGAAACAAGCTCCTTGAGCGACGCCCAAACTTCAGCTGCAGTGTCCAGCCCAGTGACATGGGCAAGGATCTCGGGAGACACGGAATTCGCGAAAACGGCACTACCGATCCCGTGAACCCGGCTGCATAGTCAGGATTCTCGGCCTTGAATTTCTTGCCTTCCTTGTATTCAACCTCCATCGTCTTCTCAAGTGCAACCTCCTTGCCCTCAATGAGATCAAGAACCCTAGCACCGCGCAGGGCAGGGAGCATCAGGGCGTTCCATGGAATAAAGTTGTCGCGAGTGAGGAGCTGCGTGGGAGGATCCCCAAGGAGGGCATCCAAGGTGGCTGACGAGGATGAAGATGAAGATCCAGTCATGATGATGTTGTTGTCGACGACGGCGGCAGATCAAGATCGATCGGCGGCGGCGTCTTGAGATTGTGTCGTGGTGTTTTGGCGGCGAAGTTTTTCTAGGTTTTTGGTTTGTGTTGTGAGGCGGCGGCAGATGAGATGATCACCGACGGCGGCGACGGCTTGGGGTTTTTGTTTTGTTTTCGGTGGCTAGGTCTGGGAAGAGGATGGCTCTGATACCATGACGAAATAGGTAGGCAAAAGCGATGGCCCCGTTGGGGGCATCGGTTACGTGTTATATAGCGGGAAAAAGCCCACGGTGGCACATACAAGAGGTAGAGGATACGATCGGGAGAGGAGTACTACTCCAAGTCCATTACGTGAACACATATAGAGGGTTTTGAATTACATCTAACAAATACATTTCTAGCAAAGGAATGTGGAATCAAAACGGTGAGCATTCTTTGCTCCTTATTCTACTTTTGGCGAGAAACAAGGCATCAAAATGAAATGAAACAGTTAAAGTAACATAGACCATTTGCTTAATGAACCACATGGTGCATATATGGTAGCATATACAAAAGTAAACCAAGGAATAAGATGCATCTTCGCTCATCATCTAGGATGCAAGTTGACATAACAGAGAAGCAGCAACTAACAAGTTAAGGAAGTGGGCTGGCTAATCACTAGGTGTCAAAATCAAGAGCTATGAAGTGTACAATCTACGCTTCTCGATCTACTTACAAAGAAACTAGGTGCGATTGAGAATCGTTTGGAGCATCATATTGGCATATATCTCTTGAGCAACATAACTCCGTCAACGAGTATTACTAAGGGTGCAACACCCAGAGCCTATACCACTGTATTGCCAAACAATACCTGAGTTTATCATTAGATGCAACCAATCGAAGTCTTGAGACCAGATAATATTTACATGGAGTTGTTCGTCAAGGAAAGGTGATCTTGTTAATGAGCACCAGGAAACAACAAATGTAAGGATGGGACACTAGTAGAAAACAGGCCATCCGTCCACGCCCCCTCAGAGCACTAGTCCCGGTTGCGCCACCAACCGGGACTAATGCTGGCACGCGTCCCGGTTGGAGGCGGGCAGGCATGGGTCCCGGTTGGTAAGGGGCATGCGTCCCGTTGGAGCCACCAACCGGGGACTAAAGGTTAGCCACACGTGGCGTGTACGCGCCTTTAGTCCTGCTTTGGCTCCAACCGACTAAAGGCCTGCCCTCTATAAATGCAACGCCCACCGCCACTCTGTTTTTCGAATGGTGTAAGGTGTGAGGGTGTGCTAGTTTTTTCTCATGCATGCATTGAAGGTGTTTGTTGAAATGTTTGAGTGAAAATCCAGTTGAATTTCTCATAGAACAAAAATATAGAAGGTGTCAGACGCACTTGAGCTTTCTCCTCTTTATTTCCCTCGATCGAGGTTAGCAATCCTATCTTTTCTAGGTCATTGATACAATTCATGTGTCGGTGAATTGGTTATTTCACTATTTACGATGTCCTGTTTTTGATAAACTTACTTATATGATGCAGATGAGCGGTCGGAATGGATGTGCGGTGACCGTGGTAGCCAGTATATCAAAGGCGTGGATAAATTTATCGATGTGGCTACGGCAAACAAAGAGAATGGATTTATCGTTGTCCATGTGTTCAATGTCGAACAACAAGGAGTACTCTTCCTCGAAAATCATTCGCGGCCACCGATTATGAAAGGTTTCATGCCCAACTATAATTCTGGACCAAGCACGGGAAAGAGGGGTTATGATGGAAGATGGTGAAGAAGAAGATGATGATAACAACTATCATCATATGTTTCCTGAACGGTGATACCGCAATGGAAGACAATGGAGAGGAAAAAGGTGAAGAACGGGCATCGATGAGTACTGATGAACTTGGTAGGGTCATTTCGATGCAAAGCGAGACTGTGAAAATGAGAAGTTGAAGTTAGAGGGCATGTTAGAAGATCACAAGAAATTGTTGTACCCAAATTGTGAAGATGGCACAAAGCTCGATGCGACCTTTGGAATTGTTGCGATGGAAGGCGAGTGGTCTAACCGACTCCTCATTTGAAAAGATGCTTGAAAATAATGAAGCCGAAGTTTCCAAAACATAACGAACTTCCGATAGTACCTACGAAGCAAAGAAGACTCTCTGTCCTCTGGGATTAGATGTGCAAAAGATACATGCATGCATTAATGACTGCATCCTCTACCGCGGTAAGGAGTATGAGAATTTAGATAAATGCCCGGTATGCAACGCGTTGCGGTATAAGATCAGACGAGATGACCTGGTGATGTTGAGGAGAGCCCTCCTAAGAGGGTTCTGCTAAGGTTATGTGGTATGCTCCTATAATACCAAGGTTGAAACGCATGTTCGAAACAAAGAGCATGCCAGGTTGTTGCGATGGCACAAAGAAGACCGTAAGAAAGGCGGGAGTTGAGACACCCTGGCGATGGGTCACAGTGGAGAAAAATCGAGAGAGACTTCCCGGACTTTGCGGTGGCGCAAGGAACTTATGGTTTGGTCTATGCGGATGGCATGAATCCTTTTGGGAGCAGAGCTGTCACATAATGTCGACACTCACCCCTATTAGTGCTGACTCATCTTTAGTCGGTTGGTGTCTCCAACCGGACTAAATTCATCTTTAGTCCCGGTTGGTGACACCATCCGGGACAAGGCAAGCCGCGACATAATGTCGACACTCACCCCTATTATTAGTGTTATGCAGCCCACTCTGCGCAATCCCTTTAGTCCGGTTTGTGACTACATCCGGACTAAATGTGTGAACAATGATCATGTGTGTGTGGACATTGGTATGTAGAACAATGTTGCAGGAGGAAGTTTTCCTTTTGTCGCACGGAAAATCCTTTTCCATTTTCCGAGCGCAAAACGGGTCGTTTGTGAAGTAACCACCAAAATGCCGTTTAATGCTACCGTCCTATTTTCCTAAAATACTAGACCACCTTACATGGACTATATCCCAACCGGTACAAATCGGGACTAAATATGAACCTCTCTTTATATAGGCATTTCCTCTATTTATTAGGTAACACTTAAGACATTTATTAATATTAAAAACCGGACAAATCGGGACTAGCTAATTTCAGGCCTAAAGCGCCTTTAGTCATAATCATGCCTAGTCCTATAATGCACGAGCTTGTGGTCTTCATCGTCGTCATCATCATCATCGCCGTCACACTCGGGATCCTCGGCCCATCCATGGCATATACCGGGGGCCATTCCAGCTTGGATTCACGGCGGGTGGAGAGGGGTCTCTGAAGAGGCGATGCCATCACCGGACGATGTGGGGCCTGTGGCGGGTGGACTCGTGGGCACCGTGGCGAGATGGTCTCCCGGCGATGTAGCGCATCACCCGATGATAATGCGGTTCTCCCACCACATTGACGGCCGACTTCGTTGTTGTTCACCGGTGGGCCATCACCCTCGTACTGGCGAGCTCCTTTCCGCCTATTAGCGAAGAAGGCATTCGGTGTGTCATAGTTGTCGGGATCCCACTGGGATCCATCCGCACTCCGGCGTGAGCTCGTGGTGGAAGTGGTTTGTGATGCCGCTGGCGTGCGGAACCTTGAGGCGGAGGAGGGAACCCCTCGGCCTCGACATCCGGCGTGGGCGGTACCGTGGACAAGGGTAGTTGGGCGCCTGACGGCCTCGGTCTCGAGGGTCGAATGGCCCGATGGCGTGTCCATTGTTCTAAGAGAGGAAGGTGTGGATGTGTGGATAGCCATGACACGATCACCCTAAATATAGAGGAAAGGGGGAAAACTTGGCATGAAGCTTTGGGATATGGCGGGAATATCTTTAGTCGTTAGTGACTACATCCGGGACTAAAAGCTCTAGTAGAAAGGAAAGGGCGGGAAAACTTGGCGGGAAGAGGTGGGAAATGGCGGAAAATATTTTTAGTCCCGGTTTGTGACTACATCCGGGACTAAATGTGTGCACGGAAAAACCCTTTTCCATTTTCCGAGCGCAAAAAACGGGTCGTTTTGTGAAGTAACCACCAAAATGCCGTTTCAGAATGCTACCGTCCTATTTTCCTAAAATACTAGACCACCTTACATGGACTATATCCCAACCGGTACATCTCAAACCTTTTCGTCCATCCACGGTAAAAGGACAAATGTCTGTAGAATCGTAGGAAGTGGGTCAGTTTGTACTACAGTACATGATCTATCGCCTGATTTTTGAAAAATCGTTTTAGACTCGCAATATGTGGTTTCTTCAGAGATCCAATGCAAGTTCTAACGATGCCGTCCCCTATCTTCATGCACACCGGTTCGACCATAGTTAGAAATTCAAATAATTCAAAGCGGGCATAATAAATTCAAAAAAATCCGAACAATGAAAATCCTTCGTGGTGTCATATTATGTTACATAGTTGAAAGGAAAAATACCAGACTTGGTATATTGATCATGTTTGAAAAAACCTTCACAAAATGACCTATCATGTTCGAGGTTTCATGACTTTCGGTCCAAATGACCGATATTATGTCTGAATCACGGCATAGTTTGTGATGTTGTGCCCATATTATGCATGTGTGTGGACATTGGTATGGAGAACAATGTTGCAGGAGGAAGTTTTCCTTTTTGTATGCGGAAAAGCCCTTTTCCATTTTCCCGAGCAAAAACGGGTCGCTTTGTGAAGTAACCACCAAAATGCCGTTTCAGAATGCTACCGTCCTATTTTCCTAAAATACTAGACCACCTTACATGGACTATATCCCAACCGGTACATCTCAAACCTTTTCGTTCATCCACGGTAAAAGGACAAATGTCTGTAGAATCCAGAAGGGTCGGTTTGTACTACAGTACATGATCTACCGCCCGTGATTTTTGAAAAATCATTTTAGACTAATATGTGGTTTCTTTAGAGATCAATGCAAGTTCTAACAATGCCGTCCCTATCTTCATGCACACCGGTTCGACCATAGTTAGAAATTCAAATAATTCAAACGGCATAATAAATTCAAAAAAATCGAACAATGAAAATCCTTGGCGTGGTGTCATATTATGTTACATAGTTGAAAGGAAAAATACCAGACTTGGTATATTGATCATGTTTGAAAAAACCTTCACAAAATGACCTATCATGTTCGAGGTTTCATGGCTTTGGTCCATATGACCGATGTTATGTCTTGAATCACGGCATAGTTTGTGATGTTGTGCCCATATTATGCATGTGTGTGGACATTGGTATGGAGAACAATGTTGCAGGAGGAAGTTTTCCTTTTTTGTCGCATAAAAGCCCTTTTCCATTTCCCCGAAAAAAACGGTCGTTTGTGAAGTAACCACCAAAATGCCGTTCGGAATGCTACCGTCCTATTTTCCTAAAATACTAGACCACCTTACATGGACTATATCCCAACGTACATCTCAAACCTTTTCGTCCATCCACGGTAAAAGGACAAATGTTTTTGAATTATTTATTTAAATCCAAACACTTTTTATGTTTAAAATTTTCTAAATTCCAAATTAATATTCAAAAATATAAGTTAATTCATTTTAAAAGGTTATATTAATTATTTTTAAAATAGAATATGTTTTGAATTATTTATTCAAATCCATACACTTCTTATGTTTAAAGTTTTTCTAAATTCCAAATTGATATCAAAAAATATAAGTTAATTCATTTTTAATTGTAAATGGTTCATATTTTAAATGGTTACATTAATTGTTTTTAAAACAGAAAATGGTTTTGAATTGTTTATTCAAATCCAAACACTTTTATGTTTAAAGTTTTTCTAAATTCCAAATTAATATTCAAAAATATAAGTTAATTAATTTTAAATGGTTACATTAATTATTTTTAAAATAGAAATTGGTTTTGGATTATTTATTCAAATCCATACACTTCTTATGTTTAAAGTTTTCTAAATTCCAAATTAATATTTAAAAATATAAGTTATTTCATTATTAATTTTAAATGGTTCGTTGTTTAAATGGTTACATTAATTATTTTTCAAAGCAGAAAATGGTTTCAATTAGTTATTCAAATCCAAACACTTTTTATGTTTAAAGTTTTTCTAAATTCCAAAGTAATTATCATTTAAAAACATTACAAATTTAAACCCCAAAATAAAAAATAAGGGAACAGAGAGAAAATAACGAAATAATTTGAAAGCAGAATACGTCCGGTTGGAGCCACCAACCGACGAAGAGCCTTCAAAGCTTCTTGAAAATTTGGACTATAGGTCGGTTGGTGGCTCCAACCGGACGTATCTTCTAGTCCCGGTGGCTCCAACCGGACGTATCCCTAGTTATAAGGCGTGCCTCCTCTTCTTCTTCCCTCCGCTCTTGCCTCTTATCGCCGACGACCGCCAGCCGCCCGCCCCGCGCGTCTCCTTTCCTCGACGACCGGCCGCCCGCTTCTCTGCCTCCCGTCGACGGCCGCTCCCCACCCTAGCGTCAGTGCAGCTTCTCCTCGCCTCTGTCCTCCCTGCTTGGCGCCGCTGCCTGGCTGGTCTTGGCGCCATTGTTGGTATTCTTCTTCTTGGTCGTCATTCTTGGTGCTGGCGCCTTGCCACAAGGCCATTCTTCTTTGGCGCCGCTTCTTGGTCTGGGCGCCATTGCCGCCGCTGGTATGAGCCGCTCTGGTTCTTCAGGCCGACGTGGCGTTACGGTGGTACGGGCTCAGACTGGCCCACGGTGGTACGGGCCGCAGACGTGGCCCACGGTATTGGCGTGGGCCCACGGTGGCTTCTCGACGTGGCCCACAAGAATTCAATTTTAAATGATTTAATAATTCCGTAAATTGATATAAACTTGTAAATTCAATATCTTTTTATTTATAAGTCGAAAATTACAAATAATATATCAAATTGTTCAAAAATGAAACCTATCTATTTAACCTATAATCATGCATTGTTCAACAATTTAAATGACAAGTATAATTATAAGAACAAATGCACCCTCTCATATGTTAGGAGTTTCCGAGTTAGGGTTTTCACCGGAACCCCGATTAAATCGTCGAGCATGTCTTAGGGTTACATTCCAATGAAAATTAACTTGTCATATCATCATACTTGCTTGAGCATTGCATCGATGCCATGTGTTGATTGTTTCCTTTCTTTTGTGTTTCGATTATTAGGTTTATTATTAGTTAGGTATTATTAGGTTTATTAATTAGTTTGGTATTATTGGTCTTATTTGCCCCAATCGGTCACCAATGTGGGTAGCCTGGACCGATTCACATTGCCAACACCGTGGTTTGATAAGGAATCATTAATACCCCTTAGGTGCATGTGGGTTCCTCTCATATGCATCGGAGGTTTCTCCGAACTAGGTTACACCCTCGAACTCCGGAATATTGATAACAGATTGATTTTAGCTAGAGTTACCTATCTACTACACGGTTTCCTTTTTGTAGCTAGGTTTAGGGTTTCTCTTCATTTTTATTATTGTGTATGTATATATCAGGGTTTCTCCTTAACTTTCTCCTTTAGCCGCTTTGACTTATTCGTTTTTCACCTATGCAGAAAATATGGATCCACACGTCAGAGACGAAGAAAAGGAAGAGTTGATCCAAGGTGTGATCCGTGGGGAAGATAATTTAGACGTATCAACGTTTCTGAACAACTCCGGTGAGGGTGATCCTCTTTTTACCGGAGTAGACAACTTGTTTGAGGTTGAAGGTGTTGCCTTCCGCGAGGGAGAAGGCGATGCCTTGTGTAACCGAGAAGACGACTTCGGCGAGGTGCATGTAATATAAATCAATTCATTAATTAATCATCTGCTATCTATATAGAAATAGTGACGATCTTTCTTCTTTTAGCCCTCGGATCGAAGGAATCTCTTGAAATGAGCATTTGAGGCCCAACCAAAAAGTTGGAAGACCATGTGAGGTTCAGGATCGAAGATGTCACCGCAGACGGCCAGACCCGCTCCAAGTTGTCGCAACCAAATTTGTGGCACAATGCGGAGTAATCGTTAGGGACTTAATCGATCACCATTAGAAATTGGAATAGGCCTGCTAATGCGGATGAAGAGGAACATGTTTATTTGTCCCTAACCACGCCAAAGATTTCTTGTGGAAGAGGCTCATGGTTAATTTCAAACTACTGAAGATAGAGCTGGATCCAAATGGAGGATCGATTGAGGACGCTTTACAACATGGGAGAGCCATGGAGGCTAAGGTCGAGAGTGGGCTTTGAAGAAGATGGCCGATGTTTCACCAACTAGAAGAAAAGATTGCACCTTGACTATGTCGTGAAAGAAGACTCGATTTCAAGAAGACTCGGTTTGAAGATAAAACCATTACGATGAGTTTGTGGAATACAAGACATCGAAAAAGCTAAGGAAATGTCGCAAAGAATAAGCTGAATCTTGCTAACAAGAAGTATCACCATACTATGGGGCAAGGTGGCTCAGGGCTGGCATTCCTAAGTGGGAGAAACTTGAGCGAGGCTGCGTGATAAAAATATCACCCTGAGGCAGGGCGATTGGGTAGAGCGTGCAAGGAATTGGTTTTACGGGCATGGGGCACGTTGGACTCGGAAGGAGGTGTATATATACCATACGACATAAAGAAGACCCCTTGCCAATCGAGAGGATGAGAAAGCGATAAAATTTGTTAAAGATGGGGACTTCATTCCCGATAGAGAATGATGAGCTCACACTCGCCCTTGGAAATAAGGAACATGATGGGCGAACACGAGGCACAATAGGCTCCCAATCATGGAGGACTGGGTTTCCGAAGAGGAAGAAATATCTGATAGAAGTCGGAGGAGGGCAGGCGGCGGTTGAAGCGAAAAGTCGAGAAGAGCGAATCGTTTAATTGAAGAACGATTAAAGCAACAACAAGATGAAATTAACTCACTTAAAGAGCAAAGTACTACGGCCCATCTCGGCACACTGCATTCGATGCTACCGGCCTATCGAATAATCGAAAAAGCGTGGCTTCCACCGAGGTCCGGGTGATGACAATGGCGATGCCGATGATGCAAGCGATGGCTCCTGTTGGCTACCCGATGGATGATATCACAGAGATGACACCTGCGATCTACATGTCAAAGTTGTGAACATATCAATGAAGGTGGCGGTCGGCTATGCCTTACCAATTGGACCCACACCAACTTACCACGGTCGTCCGGTTCGAGGAGGGCTCTGTTGTCGGCGTGGATGAAATCATGCCCACCTTTGAGGTTTTGGATCTTCACTACCTATTTGGTGAAGGGATGTGATTGTCTGGGTGGCAAAGCGTCACCATTCTATGGCCGAAGGATTGTATCGTGCTTGAAATCACACGCATAAGGCCATCTTCGCCGTCTCACCCGTCTCTAGCGAGGTCGCCCGCCTTGGCAGCCGTCTTCGTCGCCTCACCGCTCCGTCGCCTCACCCGTCTCGGTGCAGCCATCGCCATGAGCCATCGCGGCGCCTCGGGATAAAAGCGTAAGCGTACCGCTCTTGTCGTCGCGATCGCGAAAGCGTAAACAAGAGCCTCTTCCAAAAGTACCAACGGTTCCTCCCAAGAGCTTATGGTATCTTGAAGAGGAGACCCGGCTCGGGTTGATCTTGAAGCAGCGTTTTTAAGCTAAGGCGGCCGAAGAGCGAGTTCCCGGCACCAAAGAAGAAAAAGCCAAAGTGTTGAAAATGCTAAAGACTCTTCATCAACCCGAGCCAAAGCTGTCATCGGACTATGAGCGTTCTATTCTCAAGTCACATGCGGCACAAAAAGCCTCGAAGCAGATCTTGATGCAAGCGGAAATCTGTTGCCCGGAGAACAAGCAAAACAGACTTGCGCCCCTCTCAAGGTGATTTCTCAAACCAATGTGGGGTCGAGCAAATATGGGGCGAAGCGGTATGATCGGTAGTTACACTGGAGAAGCCGCTGCTCAAGGTATGAGTATTGCCAGTACTTATCCCGATTAGAGTTCTTCCCGTGGTGAAGTAGCATACAAATACCGATCGGCAAACCTCTCGTCAAACCTGAGGAGGTAAATAATCTTTCAACAAAAATCGAAGATTGCATAACTGGTACATGCACGCCACAAGTGCGGGCTAAGCTGGATAGTCTTGAGGGTTACAAAAAAGCATCATGGGAAAGAAAGTGATGACATGATATCCATTGAATTTGTTGAGCTATTTCAATTATTCAATCAAGGCGCCTTGGACAAATCGCTCATCGATTGCCTATTGTGCGTAAGTACTAATTCGTAATTAACTTAGTCTCCAGCTATCTCACTTTGTTTATTGCATGTATATAATCATCTTTAATATGCAGAATGAAGATTCTCGAATGCAGCAGAGGACAAATCTATGATATTGGCTTCATTGACCCATATTGGGTTCATGAAGCTAATCTCACAATAAGCCCCAGGATACGGAGGATAATATAGTACGCGTTAAGGTTTCAAGAAACCAAAGGAAATACTTTTTCCTTACAACTTCGAGTGAGTGTTATTGTCTTGTATACACTTTCTATTTAAACACTCGATGTTAAGTATATAATTGATTAGTTATGCATTCGCAGCTTCCACTATATTCTGTTAATCATTCAACTTGACAAAGGGCGTGTACTAGTCATGGACTCGAAACATAAACCCCTTGAGACGTGGAAGGACATGCAGATACTTCTCCAGCGGTAATTCTAATCATTACTACACTATATCGGCAACGTTCGTGAATTTTATGATATCAAGTACTTAATAACTTCTTTTATTCGTTTTCTTCGCGGCAGCGCTGGAAGCAGTTCACCAAGAAGGCTAGGCGTGTTTGGAAATAGAGCTTACATTTCAACCACTAGATGTAAGCACCACTAGCTATATCCGCGCATCTCTTTGATTCTAGTTTTGATACAGTTATTATCATGCTTGATTATTATTTTGATTGAACTATGTTCTTGTGAAGTGCACGACACGAGGACGGTAACAATCTCTGTGGATACTATGTTTGCGAGTTCATCCGGCGGGCGTGCGATGAGAAGGGCAGAAATTTAGAGCAACTCCACGATGTAAACAATTTCTATAGTTTTATTTTAAAACAAATTGTGTTTAGTTTCATTCATATAGACTCCTTTTTAAATCAGATCGAACGTCTACGGGACGGTCTTACGCCAAAGGATCGCGTCTGAGCAATTCGGGAGGAATTGGCGGGATTCTTGGATCAGAAGTCCTAGACCGAAGGGAGTACTATTCTGCTGTATATAGACAATAGGGATTGTAAAAATAGCAACTCGGTCCGTGTATAAACAAGGGAATACTTTTGTATGTAGTGCATGAACTCGATCCGTCTATTGAATGTAATATTGTCATGATGATCTTGTGTAATATAAGGTTCCTTCATTGATAAGTGCAAAACACTAAATAAACAATAAAACAACCTAAATGAATTCTCTGCGCGGCACAAAAGTGGCGAAAATGCTGCGCGGCAACCAAATGTGCAAAATGAATTCTACGCCGCGAAGAGAAATGAGCCAAATCTCTGCAGCGGCAGGTTGTAGTCCCGGTTCGTGTTACGACCGGACTATCTCCACCCCTCGCTGCTGCTGCTGCGTGCACCCATTTGTCGGTTGGTGGGGCAACCGGACTAATGGTTGAAACTTTAGTCCCGATTGCCCGTCCGGTTGAAGCGGACTAATATCTTCTACCAACCGGGACGCATGGGCCGTTCTGCACTAGTGGGAGTCATGTCGGCAGGCAATTTGGGCTACATCGTATTAACCCTATATAGGAGGAAAATGAAAACCGGTTCCAGTTAGTATCATAGCGTGCAAACATACGGTATTACTATTGTCTTCTATTGATGAAGATTGTGGTCACTAGCAAATAAATTACAAAATGTGCTGACAACAGAAATAAAAATAGTGAAGTACTTGCTTAACGAATGTAACTGGAACCGAATAAGGTGTGCCACGAAACTCAGAGGTGATCAGCTAATCTAGAGAGCAGATTCTTCTTCTCTTTAGTTGCTGAATACAACGATGCAGAAGAAAAACTTACTTGAGTTCTAATAGACAAGGCATTCCACAGAAGAATGTGCCGCAAATATGTCAGATATTTTTGTGCAAGCATTGTTACTTGATGAGACTATACGTGAAAACTTCACGGTCATCCTTTTAAGCATTGGTGAGCAGCTGAATATGAGTTCCAACAAATCATACTCATGATCATCGCCTTCGAAGCCATCTATTTCCACTTCTTCAAGAGCAGTCAATGCGATAATTTGGGTCCTCCAGTCTGTAGGCTCACATGGACAGTTTGCAGGGCATGCTTCTTTCTCCTAAAACAGAGCATGTAAAAGTATTACTACCAAATGTATTACTGAGATATATAAGGAGAGTGGAGAATTTATCCGAAATGTCTCCCGGAAGATCTTAAACCTCCGTATAGTATCACGAATCTGATTCATCCCAAGAATATGCAACACAAGCGATCCAAAAACGTGCCCCGGTGCTGATAGATGCAGCTCCAAATTGGAGAATTCGATAACCAAATGCTTCTCTATCTCCTGCGCAAGGTTCGCTTCTTCATCTTCAGCGGAGAAATCATAGTCGATCTGAAAAGGCAATTTGGTAAGATATGCATCATATATATATATATATATATATATATATATATATATATATATATATATATATATACACTACAAAATTTAGTTTTGTCGGAAACTCAATAAATTGGTTAAGAGAAGTGACACACATTGCCAACATAAATCTGCAGGGAAGGGATCTGTCCCGATGTCTCTGCCGTCTCTAGTCTCAGCATGTGGAGGCTCCAAAGACCCAATAGCTCCCGTGGCATAGCGGCAGTGCCACCAAAACTTCTCCACCATGGGTGCCGAGATGGAGATGCTTATCTCATCGTCGGCCCAAAACGACACCCTCATCTGCTTAACCAGCGGGGCAGCGATGTCGACGCGACTTGCCCATGCTCTCTCGGAGTCCACTTCAAGCTCCTCCAGCGTCGTCGAGTGGACCGTCCTGCATCCGGTGTCGCCGGTCCAGGTAGTCGCCTTGTGCTTGAGCACGAGCACGCGCAGGCACGGGCAGAGCGAGAGCAAGGCGTCCAGGTCTTCGTCCATGACGATGCAGTCCAGGAGGTGCAGCTTATGGAGCGCGACGAACTCGCCGCAGGTGGCCGGCACGCGGAGGACGAAGGGGAGTGACTCCAGCACGATGGAGGCAGCGCGGTGGAAGCACGGGAGGAGGAGGTCGGCGGGGTTAGGGTTCGAGCCGCCCCGCGGGAGTACGAGGACGAGCCTCTCCGGAACGAGCCGCGCGGCGGCGCGCATCAGCGAGGCGACGTCCGCGGGGACGGGCCAGTGCTCCCTGGGCACGCGCCTCTTCTGGCTGGGCACCCGGATGTCGAGGAGGGAGATAATGGGAGGCTGAGGGCGGGCGACAAGGCTGAGCACCGTCGCGAGCGACGGGAAGGGGACGTCGCGGAGGGAGATGTCGCCGAGGCGGGCCCAGAGGCCGTGCCACCGGCGGGAGAGGCCGCTGGTGCGCGCGGCGGTGGCGGTGCAGCCGAGGCCGGCGAGGATCAGGAGGAGGAGGTCGTCGGGTAGGCCGCTGATGTGGTCCGTTCCGTCGCCACATGGTCCTGGCTTCTGGGAGAAACGTCGGCGAGAACCCATCGAAGCTTTCAGAGTCCTACCGGTAGTTGCAGTAACGGACGGCCACGCTGATTGTTTTGTTTTTCGGGAAATCTATCTTCCGACCAGTGGATGGATATTCCGATCGGTCGATGGATTATAAATCCTGGGGTGTGACGTTTTGCGGTTTGATTAGACCGGATCTAAAAGTGTGTCCACGTGAGGCTGAAGTGTAAACGTGCGAGTCAGAGCCAGAGTCAGCTGAGGATGAAATAAAAAATTCAAAATGTTTTGTAGATCAAACCATTCATTTGATTTAGGATCCGATTTCACCGTTGAGCTAATTGCGAAGAGATCTTCAAAACTAGATCCTATGTTGATATGTTTCGATGAATTTTTTTTGTACCAACAAGTTATCCACCTCTAATACATGAGTTATCCATGCCATAGTATATAAGTTATCCACCCATATAAGTTATCCACCGTAAAAACCAATTTGACCGAGCCGTTCTCGTATTTCTCGTGTGGTTAACTTTTGTATTTTTTGCATCATAAAATCTCGGTTGTCCATGTATTTTAGTTTATTTATTAGATATGAGCTACGGGCTAATTTAATTGAAAGGGGTATCGAGACTTTGTTGACGTCGATGCGTTCGCATCGACGAACAATGAAGACTCGGCACCCTTACACTTTTTGAGGCTTCATCATCCGTATGATGTGGTAGCGGCAACGGGCGATAAAGCCGAATCGATAAACTACTGATTGCATGTTACATTTGTTTACTACAACTTCGGTTGGTTGATGTGGCATAAGAGTTCATTTATTATATTGTAAACAGAACATCCTAAATTAGAGTTCATATTTATGTTTTCACACGCATATAAAAACTCAAATACACAATCCGTTCATAGGGTGGGTAACTTATGTGTTAACTGGTGGATAACTTATATAATACAGCTTGGATAAGTTACATGTTACATGCGGATAACCTTTTGGGTTTGAAAAAAAATCGTCAAAACATATCAATATGGGATCTAGTTCTGAAGATCTCGGCGCGACTAGTTTAACGGTAAAAACGAATTTTAAATCAGATAAAATGTTTAACCTACAAAACATTTTGAATTTTATTTTTTATACTAGATTTTAATGACATAAGAATTTTTATTTATTTGTGCGTAGATACTAAACCATTGTTAATTAACTTTGTTTAGAGAAAAAATCAATCTTAATTAGTGCATGTCCTGGACGCTTGCTTGGTCCATGCACAAGCTGTCTGATCTGCCAAAAGTTGTTATTTCTAGACTAGTCGTCCGCCAAAAATTGTTATTTTTAGACCAGGCGTTGTGTAGCAACGTCCACCAGAATACATTGATCTGTGTGTTCCAAGAGAATACAGACTTTGTATACGGATCTAACTTAATTTGAAATAATTTCAGATTTAACAATTGAAGAATCCAAAACTTTTTGTACGTGTTTGATGTTGAGTTCGGATTAACTAGGGGAAAACGGTCTGGAGAAAGGCTCATGCTCCCCCCCGGCGGGCGACGCAGGGGCGATTCGGCCGCCGTCCGTCTCCCCCTCCCCTTCGGTGGAGGATTCGACCTTACCCGGCGCTTGGCGGTCCTCGCATGGAGGCCTCGGCAGGCGGCAATACGCTATTGTACTACGACTAGCTCGGCCCGGCGGCGGTGGTGTGGCACGGCCGACGACAGCCTGGTGGCGGTGGCTATGGAGGATGTCAGTGGGGTGTTGTCCTTGGATGGCAGCGGGCAGTAGTGAGCGTCGCTGTGGCCGGGTGTTGCGGCCAGATCTAGACCCGATCGGGCTAGGCGGGCTTTGGTGAGTGCACACGGCTACGGCCGGTCTCGTCTCCAACAAGAGACCGAGAGCTTTCTCCCTGGCTAGGTTGTGGCTGTGGCAACAGATTTGGGCCAAGTGGACCTAATCTAGTGGCCGCGGTGCTGATCCTACATGGGTTCTGCGGGTGTGACTTCCCAGTGACACCGGAGGCTCCAGGTCTGATGGTCTCGTTTCACTTCCGTCTCTGAGGAGTGGCTATCCGGCACCGGCCTACATAGTCCATGGCGCTATCCCTACAGTGATTGTGTCGCCCGTCTCCCCCCACCCTCCTACTCCCCCTACCTCGTCGCCATTGGCGGGAGCCGCCGAGAAAATCTCGGGCGGTGCCGACGGCGGCGGGTTTGACCTTACCCGGCGCTTTGGGTTCCTCGCAGGGAGGCCTCGGCAGGCGGCGATACGCTGCTGTATGATACGTCATAAACGTATCTATAATTTTTTGTGTTGCATGCTTGTTTAGTATCAACTTTCCTATGCTTTGTCTACACCTTGAGGCATTTTATACATTTTCTGGAACTAACGTATTGACTAGATGCCATGATGCGATTCGCTTTTCTGCTATTTTTGGTTTCAGAAAAGTTAGTAGAGAAATATTCTCGGAATTGGACGAGACAAAAGCCAAAGTTACTATTTTTCCCGACACGACACGGAGCCGGAAGGAGAGACGAAGGAGGGAACCAGGGCGGGCACACCATAGGGTGGCGCCACCACATGATGTGGTCCCTTGGTCCACCTCCTGACATCGCCCTTTCTCCTATAAAAATCTCCCGAGGCAAAAACCCTAAAACAATCGACATACATCCACGAAAAGTTCTGTAGTGCCTCCGCCACCGAAGGGGAGATTCGGGGGACAGAAGTCTCTATTCTGACACTCTGTCGGGACGGGGAATTTCCCCCGGAGCCATCTCCATCGATCTCCACCACCATCTCCATCGCCGTTGCTGATTCCCATGATGAGGAGGGAGTAGTTCTCCCTCGAGGCTAAGGGCTCTACTGGTAGCTATGTGTTCATCTCTCTCTCTCTATGCGTGATCTTATTGTGGTCATGAGCTTTGTAATCAAGTAGATCTACTCTGCTACTCAAGTGCTTTAATTGTAATCTCCGGCTATCCCCACGTGTGTGAAGGTGACAGTGTGCACACCGTGTGGCACTTAGGCTAAAGATTACATAAATACATACCATGAATTATATTTTGAGTTGCTTGTCTCTATGAAATTGTGGTGTTTATTGGAACCATCTAGCGCTCAAGGTGACAGTGTGGGGTTATCTAGATGGGGAATGCGAACTTTGAGGTGTGCTGTTATAGCCCTACCGTGGATTAGATTTGTCCAACTGGAGAGTAGTTCAAAGTAGTATCATGAAGAGAAGATATTTATATGAGAGTGTCCACTAGTGAAAGTATGATCCCTAGGCCTTGTTTCTAAGCATTGAAACACCGTTTACAACTAGACCTAGCGCCATTGCCGGGGAGTATAGGGCCTTCAGTCTCTTCCTCCCCGTCAAGCTCTTTTGTGTCATCGTTGTCTTATAATTATCCTTATCACATGTATTTCACTATCTTTTCACCGAACTAGTGCATCTATACACCTGACAAGTGTATTGGGTGTGTTGGGAACACAAGAGACTTCTTGTATCTTGATTGCAGGGTTGCTTGAGAGGGATACCTTTGACCACTTCCTCTCTGAGTTCGATAAACCTTGGGTAATCCACTTAAGGGAAACTTGCTGCTGTTCTACAAACCTCTGCACTTGGAGGCCCAACACTGTCTACAATAATAGAAGCGTGCGTAGACATCAAGATCTTTTAAAGCGCCTGCTGGGAGGTAAGGTAAAAGGTACTCACATCCTCTGGCTACTAAGCTATCTTCTAGTACTGTTGCTGGTGTGTGAGTGCTCGAAGTTATTTCCTTTAGATTCTGCAATTTTATCTTTTTGTTTCTTGTTTTCACTAGTTAGGCTTAACGAAAAACAAAAAAAAATTAGAGAGCTTTATAGTATTTATCTTGAGTTAGGTCATGAAGTGTTTGAAGAGAAAATTAAAAAACCTATGGAACTTTATTTGCATGCTAATAGCAATGTTATTAGTATGAATTTTTTGAACACCATTGTTACTAATGCTATGGAAAAGTCTAAGCTTAGGGAAGCTAGTTTTTATGAAAATAATCTTTTTAGTTCCCCAGCTTTCGAAGATATCTATTGTATTGCTTATGATGATACTATACCTCCAATATATGATGATTACAATGATGAATATGATATTTTCAGTCCACCTACTATTGAGGAGAAAATTAATTGTGATTACAATATGCCTCCAATATTTGATGATTATGGTGATGAGAATATTAATGATAGCTATTTTGTTGAATTTGCTCCCACTACAATTAATAAGAATGACTATGCTTATGTGGAGAGTAATAATTATTATATGCACGTGGCTCATGATAAGAATGTTTTATGTGATGGTTATATTTTTAATTTTATTCATGATGCTACTGAAAGTTATTATGAGAGAGGGAAACCTGGCTTTATGCATCTCAATAATATTAAGTTTCCCCTCTTTATGTTGAAAATTTTGAAGCTGCACTTGATTTGCTTTCCTATGCTTGTTGCTTTGTGCTTTCATGACTTGTTTCTTTACAAGATTATTTTGCATAGGAAGTGGGTTAGACTTAAATGTGTTTTGAATTTTCTTCTTGATGCTCTCTTTTACTTCAATTTATATTTCTTTTGTGAGCATCATCAAAATTATCGTGCCTAACTTAAAGGCGTTAAATAAAAGTACTTCTTGGAAGATAGCCTAATAGTTTTTTTTGAGTCTTGGAAGTTACTACTTCTGTAATAACCTCTCCTTATTCTTTTTGTGTGGTTTTCATGCCAAGAACACCCTCTAATGAGAGAGAAGTAAGATTTGGGGATGTTGCTGTTTCGAAACATATTTTTGTTCTTCATTGTAAAAATTCGTGAAGAATCCCTGTATGTCGGATTGAGATGTAATTTTATGAGAATATGTCCCAGGTTATTATATAACTTTCATTAGTTCAACAATTTTCGATTTGAGCAACAGAAGGTCCTTTAAAAAATCAGTTTTTACTTGCTGGTCTGTTTTGACAGATTTCTGCCATTATTTGCATTTTTCTCTTATCGGTTTCTTTTTGAGTTCTCTTTGATCACTTGAGCTTTTAAAAGGAAGTTGATACGGTAGATTGTGATTTACTGGAAGTTTTATTTGTGTTGAAACTAAACCCAAGGGCTTATTATCCTGAATACACTAATATTGCTAATGAAGAATTGTGTGAAGTTTTGTATGAAGAAAATTTTCAAGTGTAGGAGAAGAATGATATAATGAGATGAAGAATGAACAAAAGCTCAAGCTTGGGGATGCCACCCTGTGTCACCCCAAGAAATATTCAAGACGTACAAGCGTCAAATCTTGGGGATTCCCAAGGCATCCCCTTCTTCATCAATAAAAATCTCAGGTCTCTTTCTAGACACTTCATTTTTATTGTTTCATGCACTTTTGTGTTGTTCTTGGAGAGTCTTTGTTTTTGTTTTTAGTTTTATTCTGCTTGCTTGCTGCAATAAGTTGGTTGTATCACAACACACTTCTTTTGGAGAGAGACACGCTCCATTTTCATTATTTAGAACGCTCTAGTTTTTATTCTTATTGTTTTGTGAGTGTTCTCTTTTGCTAGCACTATGTTTAGTCTTAGTTTTCTTATGCTTTTTGGTTAGAAATTTTTAGTTTTTCTTTGTGTATTTGTGAGACATGCTCACTGATCTTTATTGATCATTATCTTTGTGCGTTTCTTCAAATAAGTTGACTGGTGTTGGAAAAGAGTAGGAAGCTTTATGCTTCGGTGGTACAAAAGGGAGCTTGTTTTGACTGTGGATTAGACTTTATCATGTCATGATAGATGTTTCTTTGACCTTATTCTTAGTGATTATTGCTGTATCATGACTTGTTCCAAACAATTGAGATTGCTTAATGTTCCTTGAAAGAATCATGCATTGTTTTAGCATACAAAAGCATAATATTATGGTATTCTCCTTTGATGCTTTATTTGGGTTGACTTGGCACATTCTTACACCATGTTAAGACTATGAACCAGTCACCTTAGCCTCTATGATCATTTATTTTTTGACTTGTGATACCACTTTATGCTTTGATTGATAATGTTTTGTCGCTCCACATGATTATGGCCATTATTGCTCTCTTAGTTGGTTGCTCCCAGTCTTTTTCTAGCATCCACTTGAACTGAGTAAGCTCTACTCATGCATCCAACTCCCAAGAAATCAAGTTATTCCAAAGAGTCCACTATAAATTCCTATGCATGGTGTGTTACACCATTCCAAGTATATTCGTGTTTTATCTATCTTCCAAATTAAACTTTTTATGAGAAAATTAGTGATTAAAGCTCTCACAAACTTGATGGCACAATTTATTTTTCTTGCCCCTAATCAACTTGAACCATTGTGTCATCTATGTTTTATATGTTTGCACTTATAAGTTGGGAATTAGCAGAACCGTGCTTCCACGGGGAACGCTTTCAACACATGTAAATATCTACCCAGTTGATATCATGATCTTTTGTTTATGGATGACGGCGGTGCGAAATAAAAGGGGACCTTGTAAGTCCATGTAGTTATGTATATGTGTTAGAGAAACTCCTGGGCCGATAGCCTAAGCCATGCCTAATCATGGTGCAAACTTGCAGCATCACCATAGTGAGCAATCCATGAAGCATCCTCAGAAAAAAATATAGAAAAAAAATAAAAATAAAAAATTTATGCAGCATGCTCATGGTAAATAAAAGGATTGCTTAGATGATCACTATCTGTTGCCTTGTCATTTTGATATGGGATAGCTCTTGTGTCATGGGGAAAGGGGTACCCCATTGGCGATTCTCTATGATACACATATACTTACAATGACAGGAACTTACCGATGACTAAAGTTGAGTAGCATGTGGAACAACCCTCGTACTCAATGTACATGAGATTGCCAACTTATGATTTGTCAAGCATATACTCCATATTTTGTTCACTTTAACCTTAATCACTTCAAGATGCTTATGATAGGGGCAATGCGAGCTAAAAGCTAATAAGTACCATTATTTTTGGAAGCTCTTTATGAAACATGAAATCCCTGCTTCCCTTTGTGAAGGGCCTTTCTTTCTACTTTTATATTGAGTCTCCACCTTCTATCTTTATGCACCAACTAGGAGAGCATAGTTGTCATTCTTAGTTCTATGTGCATTGTCCCAAAACTTATTGATTGATTCATAATCTTGATATTGCTTGTTCTTGAACTATTTGTATCTAGTCACCCTTATGAACTTTGAAGGTGTCCTATGCATTTATGTTTTGCTACTCCATGAGGGACAAGCTGAATACCACTATGCTATGTTTTCTATATGTGAAACAGACAAACATATTTTAATGCATTGTTATTCATGATCCTTTGTTTGTACCTTGCATGTTACAACATAGTTACTATGTCCTATTATTAGAACTACATCTTTCATGCTCATGTTAGAGTACTTTGATCCCAGCTATCAATGCTTTACAATACCTTGATCAAGATTGTGATGGTGCATGTCACCTCAAAAATTATTCTTTTTATCACTTACCTACTCGAGGACGAGCAGAAGTTAAGCTTAGGGATGCTTGATAGGTCGTAAACATATCTATAATTTTTGATGCTCCATGCTTGTTTAGTATCAACTTTGGTATGTTTTGTCTACACCTTGAGGCATTTTATACATTTTCTGGAACTAACCTATTGACAAGATGCCGCAGTGCCAGTTTCCTGCTTTATGTTGTTTTTGCTTTCAGAAAAGCTAGTAAAAAATATTTTTGGAATTGGATGGGACAAAAGCCAAAGTTACTATTTTTTCTGACACGACATGGAGCCCAAAGGAGAGACGGAGGAGGGCACCAGGGTGGGCACACCATAGGGTGGTGCGGGCCCACCCTAGGTGGAGCCACCACATGGTGTGGTCCGCTGGTCCACCTCCTAACATCGGCCTTTCGCCTATAAAAAGCTCCTGAGGCAAAAACCCTAAAAAAATCGGCATAAATACACAAAAAGTTCCACAATGCCACCGCCACTGAAGGGGAGATTCGGGGGACAGAAGTCTCTGTTATGACACCCTGCCGAGACGGGGAATTTCCCGCGGAGCCATCTCCATCGATATCCACCACCATCTCCATCGTCGTTGCTGATTCCCATGATGAGGAGGGAGTAGTTCTCCCTCGAGGCTAAGGGCTCTACCGGTAGCTATGTGTTCATCTCTCTCTATGCGTGATCTTATTGTGGTCATGAGCTTTGTAATCAATTAGATCTACTCTGCTACTCAAGTGCTTTAATTGTAATCTCTGGCTATCCCCACGTGTGTGAAGGTGACAGTGTGCACACCGTGTGGCACTTAGGCTAAAGATTACATAAATACTTATCATGAGTTATATTTTGAGTTGCTTGTCTCTATGAAAGTGTGGTGTTTGTTGGAACCATCTAGCTCTCAAGTTGATAGTGTGGGGTTATCTAGATGGGGAATGCGAACTTTGAGGTGTGTTGTTATAGCCCTATCGTGGATTAGAGTTGTCCAACTGGAGAGTAGTTCAAAGTAGTATCATGAAGAGAAGATATTTATATGAGAGTGTCCACTAGTGAAAGTATGATCCCTAGGCCTTGTTTCTAAGCATTGAAATACCGTTTACAACTAGAACTGGTGCCGTTGCCGGGGAGTATAGGGCCTTCGGTATCTTCCTCCTCGTCAAGCTCTTTTTTGGCACCGTTGTCTTATAATCATCCTTATCACTTGTATTTCACTATCTCTTCGCCGAACTAGTGCAAGTGTATTGGGTGTGTTGGGGACACAAGAGACTTATTGTATCTTGATTGCAGGGTTGCTTGAGAGGGATACCTTTGACCACTTCCTCCCTGAGTTCGATAAACCTTGGGTAATCCACTTAAGGGAAACTTGATGTTGTTCTACAAAACCTCTGCACTTGGAGGCCTAACACTGTCTACAAGAATAGAAGTGTGCGTTTACATCACTGTACTGCGACGAGCTCGGCCGGGCGGTGGTGGTGCGGCATGGCGACGACATCCTGGCGATGGTGGCTATGGAGGCGGTTGATACGTCAAAAACGTATCTATAATTTTTGATGTTCCATGCTTGTTTAGTATCTACTTTATTTTGCTTTTTCTACACTTTGAGGTATTTTTATATGTTTTCTGGTACTAACCTATTAACAAGATGACACAATGCCAGTTGCTTGTTTTCTTCTATTTTTGGTTCCAGAAAAGGCAGAAAATCAATATTCTTGGAATTAGACGGGACAAAAGCCAAAGTCAATACTTTCTGGAAACACGAGCGGAAGAAGATTGAGGAGGGGCCTCGAGGGGCCACCTCCCAGCACCCCCTCGGCCTCCCTCTTCGCCTATAAGAAGCCCCCGATACCTAAACCCTAAGTACCCGATCAATCTTCCACGAAATAGTCCGTAGCCACCGCCACCATCGTCCCTAGATCGGGGGGATCTGAAGATCTTCCTGGCACCCTGCCGGAGGGGAGAGATCATCCCAGAGGCCTTCTTCATCACCATGCCAGCCTCTGGTATGAAGCGTGAGTAGTTCCACCTTGGAATACGGGTCCATGTAGTAGCTATATGGTTGTTTCTCCTCCTTTGTGCTACCATGTTTAGATCTTTTGAGCTCCGTTCATGATTAAAAACATCTATTTGTAATCATGCATGTTGTGTTTGTGGGGATCCGGTGGATATTGAGATTACTATGTAAGATTGGTTAATGATTCTATCTTATTGATTCTATCATGTCTGTGTTGTTTGAGATCTTGCATGCTCTCCGTTTCTAGTAGCTATCTTGGCCAAGTAGATGTTAGTGACTCCAAGAGGGAGTATTTATGCTTGATAGTGGGTTCATGCCTCTATTTAATATGGGGAAGTGACAGAAATCTATAAGTTTGTAGATGTGATATTGCTACTAGGGAGAAAAGAACGATCTCTTGTTCATGGAACAAGTGGATTGTTTACCTTACACACTTTGCTTGAAGCAGTTATTCATTGCTTGCAACTTAATACTGGAGGGGGTTCGGATGATAACCTGAAGGTGGATTACTAGTCATAGATGCAGTTGGATGGCGGTCTATGTATCTTGTTTGTATTTCCCAATCAAATCTCGTAGGATCATGAATGTCTAGTATTGCATTATTATGCCTTGCTCTGTCCTATAAATTGCCCAGCTGTAATTTGTTTACCCAACATGTTATGTTGTTTACCTTAAGGAGAACACCTCTAGTGAACTATGGACCCCAGTCCAATCTTTACCATTGATACATCTTCCATTGTTCATGTTTACTTTGCAAACCACCATTACCTTCCACACCATACAATCAATCTTTTGTTTTCAGCAAACCAGTGAGATTGACAACCTCACTGTTTGTTGGCGGCAAAGTCTTGAGTTTGTGTTGTGCAGGTTTCCAAGTTGCTAGCTACACCTTTGAGTCGTTTCCTTCCTCCTACTAGTTCGATAACCTTGGTTTCTTACTGAGGGAAAACTTGTTGCTGTGCTTATCATACCTTCCTCTTGGGGTCTCCCAACGAAGCTCTATAGTGATATGAGCTACACATTTTCAAGATATTTCTGGCGCCGTTGGCGGGGAGGCTAAGGACGGCTTCACAAGGGGAGTCCTTCAAAACCTTTCTCTTTACTCTGTTTTTGTTTTGCTTAGTTTATTTTGCGTTTTTTTGTTCGCCTCTTTTTTATTAAAAACTCCAAAAATTAGTTTCGTTTGGTTTGATTTTTCTTATAAAAAACACAAAAAATTTAGTTCCTACTATAGTTGTTGGTCTGTCATTGCCTTGCTTTGTCATGATTTCTATCAATGGATGGTTTCATTGAAACTAGTTCTTATTGGCAAGGTGGGTTCACAGAAGAACAAAAATATTATTATAAGGAACACCCCTTGTCACAAAAAGGGAAACATTTATGGGAACAAATTGATAAATTGAATACCATTGCTAGAAATGTGTGCTCTACTTATAATGTTACTTATTGATGTGATAAAGCTTGTTGCTGTAAGAGGTATAAACACCTCCCTTTTCAATGTGAGTATAATGATAATGTTACCATATCTTCTTATGTTAAAGGAAATTATAACTTTTATGATGTGGAACAAATTGAAGAATTTATTGCTTGGAAGGGTGCATTTGAACTTGCTAGTTTGCTTGAAAATATTGATGATTCACCTTATGAATATGAGGTTTATGATATACTTAAATTTTGCTTTGATAATTACAAGGAATAAAATGGCTATATTCTTGAATATTTTAATAGATGCTTTCCACAAATGGAAGAGAATAATGCCTTGTAGGATCTTATGGAAGAAGAAATTGCTGAAACGAGAAGCTCATTAGATGAAAAAGAGGAGGAGAGTGATGAACAAAAGGAGGAAGAATGGATTAGCTACCCATGCCTACCTTCTAGTGAGAGTAACTCTTTATCCCTTACATTATTTGATTGTCCTTCATGCTTACCAAAGGAGGATGAATGTTATGTTCCCGTGGGTCCTTTTGAATATCTACTATGGGTAAAAATTGTGACATAATTATGCTCCTGTTATCTATGATAATCCTTTATTTGTACCTGACTTCGAAATCCATGGTACTAAAGAGTTTTGCTTAGAAAATGTTTATGATAAAGCTCTAGTTGATGGTCCTCTATTGAATGATCAGTCACCTTGTTATAAAATTGTTAAAAGTGGGTTTGAAGGTTTATATCCCACTATTTTTGAGCTTGATAAAAATTATGTGTTGGTAGATCATGAAAAGAATGCTTTATGTGATAGTTATATTGTTGAGTTTATTCATGAGGCTACTAAAAATTATTATGAGAGAGGAAAATATGGTTGTATAAGTTTTCATGGTACTAAAACACCTCTCTATATGCTGAAAGTTTTGAAGTTACTCTTGTTTTATCTTCCTATGCTTGTCGCATCGTTCTTTGTGAATTTATTTTCTTATAAGATTCCTATGCATAGGAAGTGGGATAGACTTAAATGTTTTGAATTTGCTTCTTGATGCTCTCTTTTACTTCAATTCATATTTCTTATGTGAGCATCTTCTCAAACTATCAAGCCTAACTTAAAGGCGTTAAAGAAAAGTACTTCTTGGGAGATAACCCAATAATTTTCTTGAGTCTTGGAAGTTATTACTTCTGTAATAACCTCTCCTTATCCTTTTTGTTTGATTTTTGTGCCAAGAATAACCTCTAATGAGAGAGAAGTAAGATTTGGGGAGTTGCTGTCCCGAAATAGATTTTTGTTCTCCACTGTAAAAATTTGTGTAAAATATTTGTAAGTCAGATTGAGCTGTAATATTCTGAATAAATTCCCTAAGTTGTTAGATAACTTTTGTTAGTTCAACACTTTTTGATTTGAGCAACATAAGGTCTTCGAAAAAAATCGGTTTCTACCTGCTGGTCTATTTTGACAGATTTTTGCCATTATTTGCATTTGCTTCTTATTGATTCCTTTTTGGGTTCTTTTTAGGAAATTGAGCTTTTTGAGGGAATTGCTACAGTAGCTTGTGTCTTTAGTGAAATTTTTTGTTGTTTTGAAACTAAACCCAAAGGCCTATTTTCTTTTGAATGCACTAATGTTGCTAATGAAGATTGTGTGAAGTTTTGTATGAAGAAAATTTTCAGGTGTAAAGGAAGAATGATGTAATGAGACAAAGAATGTACAAAAGCTCAAGCTTGGGGATGCCACCCCGTTTCACCCATATAAATATTCAAGAGGTACAAGCGTCAAGTCTTGTGGATGCCCAAGGCATCCCCTTCTTCATCAATAAAAATCTCAGGTCTTTCTAGACACTTCGTTTTAATTGTTTCATGCACAGGTTGTGTTGTTCTTAGAGCATCTTAGTTTCCGTTTTTGTTTTTTGGTTTGCTTATTTTGCTTGAATAAAGTATTTTGGACCACCGCTTTCGCCGTGTTGTTTCAAATAAGTTGATTGGTCTTGGAAATGAGTAGTACAAGAGGAGCTTGCATTGACAATGACTTAGACTTTAGCATGTCTTGCTAGATGTTGTTTTGACCTTATGCTTAGTGATTATTGATATAGCATGACTTGTTTCAAACAATTAGGATTGCTTAATGTGCCTTGAAAGAATCATGCGTTGTTTTAGCATACAAAAGAATAGTATTGTGGTATTCTCCTTTGATTATTTGTTTGGGTTGACTTGGCACATGCTCACACCATATTATGACTATGAACCAGTCAGGTGGGCCTCTATGATCATTTAGTTTTTGACTCGTGGTACCACTTTATGCTTTTGATTAGTAATGTTTTGTCGCTCTACATGATTATGGCCATTATTGCTTTCTTAGTTGGTCGCTCCCAGTCTTTTGCTAGCCTCCACTTGTATGAGTACGCTCTACTCATGCATCCAACTCCCAAGAAACCAAGTTATTTCAAAGTGTCCACTATAAATTCCTATGTATGGTGTGTTACACCATTCCAAGTATATTCTTGTTTTATCTATCTTCCAAATTAAACTTGTTATGTGAAAATTAGTGATTAAAGCTCTCACAAACTTGATGGCACACTTTATTTTTCTTGCCCCTAATAAACTTGAACCATTGTGTCATCTATGTTGTATATGCTTGCACTTATACCTTGGAATTAGCAGAACCATCCTGTCATGGGGAACGCTTTCAACATTGCACTTGTACATTATACACAGTTGATATCATGCTCTTTTGTTCGCGGATGTCGTCGGTGTGAAATAAAAAGGGAGCTTGTAATTCCATGGAGTTATGTATGTGTTAGATAAGCGCCTGGGTCGCTAGCCTAAGTCATTCCTAATCATGGTGGAAACTTGCAGCATCACCATAGTGAGCAATCTATGAAGCATTCTTCTTATAAAAAAGAGATAGAGATTGAGAAAAAGAAAAAAAAAGATGAGAAAAGAGGAAAGAGAGAAAAAAGCACCATTTCCCCATGGTAAATAAGAAGATTGCTAAGATGCTCATTGTCTACTTGCCTTGTCATTTTGATTATGGGATAGGTCCTATATCATGTGCAAGGGGTACCCCATTGGCGGTTCTCTATGATACACATGTACTTACTATGACAAGAACTTACGGGTGACTAAAGTTGAGTAAGGAGCGGCCCTCATGCTCAAGGGACATGAGATTGCCAACTTATACCTTGTCAAGATATACTCCATAGTTTGTTCACTTTAACCTTAATCACTTCAAGATGCTTATGATTGGGGCAATGAGAGATGAAAGCTAACAAGTACCATAATTTTGGAAGCTCTTTATGTGACTTGAAATCCCTACTTCCTTTATGAAGGGCCTTTCTTCCACCATTATATTGAGTCTCCACCTTCTATCCTTAGGCACCAATTAAGAGAGCATAGTTGTCATTCTTAGTTCTATGTGCATTGTCCCAAAACTTAGTGACTGATTTATCCGACTTTGGATCTTGAAGACTTCCGGGGGCTACTGTTGGGGGTATACTATCACATCCCAAAAATTTCCAAATTTTGAAATGTGAAAAATAAATAAACAAAATAAATTTTGTTGAAATTTAGGGTGAGAAGAAACTTTTTGATTCCAATTGGAAATATCAAAACCTATTTTGATCAAATAAAATCCAAAAAGGATTTAAAAAGATAAACAATTAATAAATAAAGTTAAAATAGTTGGAATCTCTATTTTTAGATATTTTAATAAAAAGATTTGGTTTTCAAAAGAAAAGATAGAATTATAAATAAGGATGATTTATTAGAGCCAAATTAAATCTTGGCCAAGCTTTTGAAATAAAATATTTCTATTTGATAAAATGAGTAAAGGTTTATTTAAATAAAATAATGAGTATTTATTATTATCCAATTTTATTAAAGTAAAGGCTTTTCCATTTTAAATAAACACTAAAACTTGTTAATTTATTTTAAATAAGATTTCCGAGTGTTTTTGTTTTCAAATAAAAACCTACTGAAATGGTTTTATTATTATTTAGATTTCAAATAGAGTTTTTAAATAAATAAAATCCTATTTGAATTAATGACTAGGGTCTATTTATTATTAATGGATCGTAAAAAAAGAATAAAAATTATTTGTTTTGGACTTTGGATTATGTTATTAAACAGTATTAAAATCAATACAAAGTTTGGTCGTGGTTTGATTTGAATTGGGTTTGAATTGTTTGTTTGAAAAATCAAAACAGAAATTCAAATAGAAAAAGAAAAAGCTTTCAGAATAAAAAAAAATGAAACAGACCTAGCCCAGCTAACAGGCCCAGCAAGCCCAACTCGTAGCCCATCTTTTTCCCCCTTAGCGAGTCATTTTCTTACGCGCGAGCACACCCGCAGAGACACAGACAGGTGGACCCCGTGCCATCTCTCTCTCACTGTCAGCACGGCCCCACATCGCCAGCCATCGTCTTCATCGCGCCAGCCGTTCCCCCTCGTCGTTGCTTCCCTTGATTGCGGCGATGAATTTGCGTTAATGTCGGAGTTATTCCCCGCAGTGATCACGCGTACATAAACGCCCATGTCTCCTCTCCCATTCCCCTCGCTCGCCCCACCATCTCTGCCCCTAGGCTGCTCCTATTTTAAGCTCAACCATCTCTGTCTCCGACGGCGTTCCTGGCCAATTCCGGCGAACCGCAGCCGCCTCTCCACTCCCCGAGCACGCAAGCCTGCTCTCAAGTCCCTTGCGCGTCTGCACATGGCCCCAGCTCGCTCCCGTGCGATCTAGAAGCTCGGCTTCGTCAACATCAGAGCACCACCGTCTTCGGCCGTTTCTCCGGCGAGTTCCCCTGGTAAGCCTCGACCGCCCCAAGATCTCCTGTTGATGCTCCCATACTCCAATGTTCGCCTACGTCTAACCGTGCCTCTACTTTGCCTCGGCACGACCTGTAGCCCCATCCCCGACGACACCTGAGCACACCCGTCGCCAGGAGCTACTCCGGCGAGCAATCGTCGCCTCTCCGGTGCGCCCCTCGCCAAGCCAACAGCACCTAGAGCTTCACCAGGACCCTCCGAGCACGGTGAGCATCTCCGTTACCCCCTTGCTTACTGAATCACCAGATCCGCCGTAGCGGAACGCGGCGCCGCCGATCGTCGCCGCTTGCCATCTTGGTCGAGCCGTCTTGATGCGAATCGTCTGGCTAAGAATAGATCTAGGTGAAGGGGTATGCGTCAATCTGAGCCACGCATTTTAAGTTAAATCCTACGGTCCAGAGAGGCCAATCCGCACGAAGCGGTACCGGCCAATATAATCACGCCACGTGGACAAGGTTTTGTTTAAAACAAAATTTAGAATCTGATTGATATGCAAACTTGTAAAATTCATAACTTTAATTCTACACGTCCAAATTTTGCAAATTTTATATCAATGGATTCAGAAGAACAAGTACTTTGCAACCATGCACTTTGTTTAATGTTTTGATTCTGGAAAATTGGTTGAATTTGCAGAAACAAGTGTAGGCTTATTTTGAATATAAAAATTGTTTTAGATATATTTTTGATATGAAATCTTTGCAAAATGGATTATTGTGAACCTACTGACCCTAGGAACCAACTTATGGATTTAAAAATGTATTTTGTGAAGATAAGAAATAAATAATTGAATTAACTCATTTCTAGTCAAATAAAAATATTGTTTTTGATTTAGAAATGATTTTTGAGTGAAACCTTTGGGAAATGATTTGATTCAAACCTTCTGACCCTAAACACTATGTTTTGAGGTTTAAAAACATATTTGGTGAACCCTTTAAAGAATATTGCTTTGATAAAAGCATTTTCAACCACATAAAATATTGATTTGATTTAAAAATGGTTTATAGATAAAACCTTTTACAAATGGTTTTACCACTTTTGTAAATGACCAATGTGATCTTGAAAATGTTTAGAGCCTAATAGAAACCACTTTTCTAAATAAAACTATCTTTTGCATGCTTGCATGCATGACCTTGTTTTGGTTATTTTATGTGTGACAAATTGTTTGAATGTTGTGTTGAATATGTGTCTGCTTGATTGAATTGTAGTGAAGTTAGAATAGTGTGATATTTGCAAGATCAAGAAGTGAACCAACATTCTCTACTAAAAAGGAAAGTGACACTATCATCCATGTCCTACTATTTTCATTACACTTAGTGGATTTTTGAAACATGCATGATAAGGACTACTATATTTTATGCTATGATAAATCCTAATAGGATACCCTTATATATCCCTTAGTGGAAACAATGTAGTTGTAGTATGCTTAGCCCTGCTATATATTCGGGATGGGATACATGATATGACTATATGAAGTATTGAAAAGATATATGTTTTATATAATAAAACAAGTACTCAATGAACCACCTGGGTGGACAAGGATACTCAAGATTGGACAAGGTGGCAACAAAATGAACCATGTTTATATGGCTATCTCTTTTTGTATGTGCACTAGAAGAAAACCACCCAGGGACTTAGAGATTGAACATGTTTCTCGTCGTGGCTTTGCGTACCACATGCTAAATGGGCTCTGGCTTAGTCAACTACATAGTGGAAGACCCATGCATTGGCATCTTCAGGTTAACTAGAATTGTGAAGGGAACTTGTAACCCTACATTGGTGCCTGGATGACAAGCTAGCATTGTGTATTGGGAGGACTTCTATGGAAAGACTTTGTCACATTCTCAATCTGCCAGTACTCCATCTTGGTGAGTACTTACCCAGCGGCCACTGGTGGCATCAAGATGAGATTGTGTCATGTGGGTAAAGTGTACAACTTCTGCAGAAGATCAAAAATTCTAAATACTTAGCCGTGTCCCCGGTTATGGAAAATACTGAGCAACTAAGGTGTAGGGTTCGCAGCATAGAAAACAAAAATTTTCCTACGATGTGAACTATATACCAAGATCTATCTACTAGATACAAACAACGGGCAGATGTATATCCGTAGAGAACATACCCTTGAAGACCGACAAAGCTTAACGAGTTCAAATCATGGTTGATGTAGACGATCTCTTGCCGATCTCAAGATCGAGAGGAAGTCCTAGCGCCGCAAATCAGCAGCGCATTCGTGCTCGCACACACGTTCGAGGCACCGAGCAACCTCCGCCTCCTCGCTCCAGCGATGCATGAGCACAACTCTTTCTTGCCGAATAGCCACCGGGAACATGTATCTCGCTAGTCCGAGACCATGGGGGATAAATTCTAGAGGGGGAGAGAGATCCTTCACGAGGAGGTGTGAGAGACAAGTGAGGAGGGGGGAACCCCAAGGGGGTGGCCGGCGCATGGGGCTGCCCCCTTGCCCTCCCCTCTTCATGTGGGTGGACACTCCACTCACAAATCTCCTTTAAATTCCCTCCACTCAAAAGTCCACTCAAATTCCCATTAAATTTCCACCAAATTTAATGCAAACTCTCATTAAATAAAACTCTTTTATTTTATTCAGAATTTTGTCAATTACTTTAATGACAAACATTCACAAATAACCCCTTGCTAGAATTCTATTTCACATGCATAACCACTTTATGCAATTTCACCGAAACCTGTTTCGGTATCTAGTGAAATAAATTCCTGCGCTTGTTCATTCTTTCGGCATGAAACATTTGCTCCAATTGGATGTCGGTATCTCTTAAGTGTGTCACCCTATGGTTCGTGAATAATGCGGACATGATCGAGACCCCTCTCGGATCAATAATCAGAAGCGGGATCTGGAGACCCATACTGACTCCCACACATTCAACGATGACTTTCTTGTGATCGTCGGAACCTTTTACGCTAGTATCTTAATCCCTTTGATCGTAATGCTATACTTCGGATGAATGTTCATCACACCGTTACACTAATGTTGTGATCCCGTTATTAACAACATCCAATGTCCATGATCAGGAAACCTTGATCATCTTGTTAATCAACGAGCTAGTTTATGAGAGAGGCAAAACTAGGAACTTTCTGTTTGTTTATTAAACACTCATGTATTAACGTTTCCGTATCAATACAATTATAGCATGCAAAATAAACATCTATCATATACTTGGAATACACATAATAAACACTTTATTATTGCCTCTCAGGGCATATTCCTTGATCTCCCACTTGCAAGAGAGACAATAATCTAGTTACACAGTGATAAATCTAACACCCATTGAGTTCTCGTGTTGATCATGTTTTGCTCTAGGGAGAGTTTTAGTCAACGGATCCGCTACATTGAGATCCGTATGTACTTCTAAATCTTTATATCTCCATCCTTGACATGCTCGCGGATGGAGTGAAACCGGCGCTTAATATGCTTGGAATGCTTGTGAGACCTTGGCTCTTTGGCATTGGCAATGGCACCATTGTTGTCACAATAGATCACCATTGGGTCCAACACGTTGGCACCACTCCTAGTTCGGATATGAACTCCTTCATCCAAATCGCTTCTCGAGCCGACAACATATTCGGCCTCCGTTGTTGATCCCGCTACCACAGGTTGTTTGGAGATCCTCCAACTAACCGCTCCGCCATTCATGAGAAATACGTATCTGGACTGAGACTTAGAGTCATCTAGATCGGTGTCAAAGCTAGCGTCGACATAACACTTAGCGACGAGCTCTTCTTCACCTCCGTATACAAGAAACATATCCTTAGTTCTTCGTTTGTACTTAAGGATATTCTTGACCGCTATCTAGTGTTCCGAACCTAGATCCGATTGGTACCTACTAGTCAAACTAATAGCATGTGCCACATCCGGTCTTGTACATAGCATGGCGTACATTATAGAGCCTATTTGAAGCATAGGGACTTTGTCCATTATCTCTCTTTCTTCCGAAGCAGACTTTGAGTCTTACTCAATGTCTTGCCTTGCAACATAGGTAAGAACCCCTTCTTACTTCCGTCCATTTTAAACTTATTTAAAATCTTATCAAGGTATGTACTTTGCGATAGCCCTATTAGGCGCCTAGATCTATCTCTATAGATCTTTATGAGTAATATGTATGATGCTTCACCTAGGTCCTTCATTGAAAATTTGCTGTTTAGATAAATTTTAACACTGTTTAAAAGATCTATATCATTTCCGATCAATAATATGTCATCCACATATAATATCAGAAATGCCACATTGCTCCCACTCACTTTCTTGTAAATACAAGCTTCTCCATAAGTTTGGACAAATCCAAACTCTTTGATCACCTCATCAAAGCAGAGATTCCAACTTCGTGATGCTTGCTTCAATCCATAGATGGATCGCTGAAGCTTGCACACCTTGTTAGCATCCTTAGGATCGACAAAACCCTTTGGTTGTATCATATACAACTCTTCTTCAATATTACCATTGAGAAAGCGGTTTTGACATCCATCTGCCATATCTCATAATCGAAATATGCAGCAATTGCTAACATAATCCTAACTGACTTTAGCATCGCTACGGGAGAGAAAGTCTCATCGTAGTCAACTCCTTGAATTTGTCGAAACCCCTTTGCGACAAGTCGAGCTTTATAGACAGTCACATTACCATCGACAGTTTTCCTTTTGAAAATCCATTTGTTCTCCATGGCCTTTTCGGTGGAGGTAATTCCACCAAGTTCCAAACTTGATTTTCATACATGGATTCCATCTCGGATTTCATGGCTTATAACCATTTGTTGGAATCCGGGCTCATCATCGCTTCTTCATACGTCGCAGGGTCATCATTTTCATCAACCATGAAAGTCATGACAGGATTTCCGTCTGACTCGGGGCTGCAGCGTCTGTTTGACTGCGAGGTTCGGTAGTACTCTCTTCGGAGTTTCATGATCATTATCATTAGTTCCCTCTTCAACAGTGGAGCCAACTCCGGAACAACTTCGGCTGCGCTACTCGCCATACTTTGAAGAGAAGGTTCCATAACCTCTTCGAGTTCTACCTTCCGACTACTCACACCTTTCGCGAGAAACTCTTTCTCTAGAAAGGATCCATTCTTGGCAATAAAAACCTTGCCCTCGGATCTGTGATAGAAGGAATACCCAATAGTTTCTTTAGGGTATCCTATGAAGACGCATTTTTCCGCTTTGGGTTCGAGTTTATCCGGTTGAAGTTTCTTCACATAAACATCGCATCCCCAAACTTTAAGAAATGACAGCTTAGGTTTTTTTCCAAACCACAATTCATACGGTGTCTTTTCAACGGATTTAGATGGTGCCCGATTTAAAGTGAATGCAGCAGTTTCTAGTGTATAACCCGAAAATGACAACGGCAAGTCCGTAAGAGACATCATAGATCGAACCATATCTAATAAAGTACGATTACGATGTTCCGACACACCATTTCGCTGTGGTGTTCCGGTAGGTGTGAGTTGTGAAACAATTCCACACTCTTTCATGTGAGTGCTAAACTCGTAACTTAGAAACTCACCTCCACGGTCGAACCGTAGAAATTTGATCTTTCTATTACGATGATTTTCCACTTCATTCTGAAATTCCTTGAACTTTTCAAAGGTTTCAGACTTGTGTTTCATCAAGTAGATATAACCGTATCTACTCAAATCATCCGTGAAAGTAACAAAATAACGATATCCACCTCGTGCCGACACACTCATTGGACCACATACATCAGAATGTATGATTTCCAATAAATCATCGCCTGCTCCATTGAACCGGAAACGGCGTTCTAGTCATCTTGCCCATAAGGCATGGCTCACATGTATCAAATGATTCATAATCAAGTGATTCCAAAAGTCCATCCGAATGGAGCTTCTTCATGCTTAACGCTAATATGACCTAGACGGCAGTGCCACATATATGCGGATATATCATCAATAAGTTTAATCCTTTTAGCATCAACATTATGAATATGTGTAACATTATCATCGAGATCTAATAGAAATAAACCATTCATCATCGGTGCATGACCATAAAAGATTTCATTCATATAAATGGAACAACCATTGTTCTCGATTAAATGAATAACCACTTCGCATCAAACACGATCCGGATACAATGTTCATGCTCGGTGCACGCAGGATAACATTTATTCAAGTTTATAACTAATCCCGGGCAAGTGGAGAGGCAGCGTTCGGCGATCACATCAACGCTTGATCCATTGCCGACACGCATCTTAACCTCACCCTTGCTAGCGGTCGCTTGTTCCGCACCTCGATTCGAGTTACAAATATTAGCAACTCAACCGTATCAAATACCCAAGTGCTACTACGAGCACTAGTAAAGTACACATCGATAACATGTATATCATATATACCTTTGTTTGCCTTTGGCCTTCTTATGCGCGGATACTTGGGGCGATTCGCGCTTCGATGGCGGTCCTTACAATAGTAGCACTCGGAATCGGACTTAGGTCCAACTCGGGGTTTCTTTTGGTAGCGCAACAGCTTGCCGCCCTTACTTCCTTCCGTTTTCCCTTCTTGTCTTTCTTGAAACCAGTGTTCCTATTTATCATCAACACTTGATGTTCCTTTTGATCTCCACTTCTGGTTTTAAGCATTGTGAGAAGTTCGGGAGACTTCTTCATGCCTTGCATATTATAGTTCATCACAAAGCTCTTATAGCTAGGTGGCGTAGACCCAGAACACGATGGATGCCTAGGTCAATGGGAATCGATATTCCCAAGGACACAAGCTTATCGGCGTAACCCGACATCTTGAGTACATGCTCACTAACGGAGCTGCTCTTCCATCATGCAGCTAAAGAACTTTTACGAGCGTTGTAGCTCTCACTGACATGTGTGTCGAAAATCATTTTCAACTCACCCATTGTATCAAATGCATTGCCGTTTAAACGCTTTGAAGTTCGGCTCTAGCCCATACAATATGCCGCAATGAACTAAGTTGTGGTCCTCCTGACGAGTCTGATAGACATTCTTCTCCTCGTCAGGGGCATCATCAAAAGGTGGGGGGCCTAACGGCGCTTCTAGCACATATTGCTTTTGTGCAGCAGAGAGGAGAATCCTCAAATTCATGGCCTATTCGGTAAAGTTGCTACCGTTCTTTTCTAGTGTCTCGTTCTCCATGAACACATTGAAATTAAAAGCAGGTGGTGCCATCTACAACAGAATTTGTAAAGTTTAGACTAAGTGTATGATAGATTGAGTTCAACTAAACTATATTACGAATGAACTCCCACTCAAAAACGACATCCCTCGTGCCTTTTTGGTGATTACATGAACCAAATCCACTACACCAAGTCCGATCATCATGTGAGTCGGTATAGCTTCAAAGGCGAGCATCAAATGGGCATCATATCAACTATATGACTCATGCTTAACCTTTCGGTCCGTGTTCGAGGCCGTATGCACATGCTAGGCTCGCCAAGTTAGAACCTTAGTATTGGCGTGTATCGTCTTACACCCTAAATATGGTCGTGGATCCAAGAACACCCGATCATCACGTGATGTCTTGGAGCGACGAAAACATAATCGCTGCATACTAAAGGAAGAACACATTCTTATCTTGATATTTAAATGAGGGATCATCTTATTATGCTAACAAAGCGCTAAACAAGCAATATAAGATGCTATCAAACATCATATGTTTATTAGTGAAATGATATGGTTCCCGCAGATGATCTCTATCATGTGCATCGTGGTATGATCACTATCATACCTATATGTAAATCCAAGGTCTATGGATTTTACGCTATGTGTGTTGTAAGAGTATCATCTCATACTTCTACTTACAACACTACCATATCATAACACTAGCCCAGCAACAATCTAAACTAGACGCCTCTAATTTATCCATTGCAAGTTTTACGTGGCTTAGGGCTTTTGAAGATAGAACCGTTCTTACCTATGAACATGAACCACAACGAGGATAATCAAATTGTTGACAACTCGCTTGCAAAATAGATATTGACTATAGTAGGAGAGACAGACACCCGCTAGCCACTTATGCAAACTAGTTGCATGTCAAGCGTGGAACAGGTCTCATGTGCGAGGACATGTAAAGTTTGTCCGGGCCGCTTCATCCCACTATGCCACCAATATCCAAAATTACAACAAAGGAGCAACAACATGATCATCATCGCCCACATACTCATATGTGTACTACCCGTGTAAAGTATCTACGCATAGATCCGGCTCTAATACCACTGTAGGGTTCGCAGCATAGAAAACAAAAAATTTCCTACGATGTGAACTATATACCAAGATCTATCTACTAGATACAAACAACGGGCGGATGCATATCCGTAGAGAACATACCCTTGAAGACCGACAAATCTTAACGAGTTTAACTCGTGGTTGATGTAGATGATCTCTTGCCGATCTCAAGATCGAGAGGAAGTCCTAGCGCCGCAAATCAGCAGCGCATCCGTGCTCGCACACACGTTCGAGGCACCGAGCAACCTCCGCCTCCTCGCTCCAGCGATGCAGCGGAAGCACAACTCTTTCTTGCCGAATAGCCACCGGGAACATGTGTCTCGCTAGTCCGAGACCATGGGGGATAAATTCTAGAGGGGGAGAGAGATCCTTCACGAGGAGGTGTGAGAGACAAGTGACGAGGGGGGCTCCTTTTATAGGAGGAGGGAACCCCAAGGGGTGGCCGGCGCATGGGGGCTGCCCTTGCCCCCTCTTCATGTGGTGGACACTCCACTCACAAAGCTCCTTTAAATTCCCTCCACTCAAAAGTCCACTCAAATTCCCATTAAATTTCCACCAAATTTAATGTTAACTCTCATTAAATAAAACTCTTTTATTTTATTCAGAATTTTGTCAATTACTTTAATGACAAACATTCACAATAACCTTGCTAGAATTCTATTTCACATGCATAACCACTTTATGCAATTTCACCAAAACTGTTTGGATCTAGTGAAATAAATTCCTGCGCTTGGTCATTCTTTCGGCATGAAACATTTGCTCCAATTGGATGTCGGTGTCTCTTAAGTGTATCACCCTACGGTTCGTGAATAATGCGGACATGATCGAGACCCCTCTCGGATCAATAATCAGAAGCGGGATCCGGAGACCCATACTGACTCCCACACATTCAACGATGACTTTCTTGTGATCGCCGGAACCTTTTATGCTAGTATCTTAATCCCTTTGTTTCACGATATATTACATGTCCGAGATTCGATCATCGGTATCTCCATACCTAGTTTGATCTCGTTACCGACATGCACTCTTTTCTCGTTCCTGTGATATAACATTCTAGTGATCAAATCACTTGCTTGCAAGCTAATCAATGTGATATCACCGAGAGGGCCCAGAGTATATCTATCCGTCATCGGGATGAACAAATTCCACTCTCGATCCATGAGCCTCAACATAACACTTTATTAGTTACGAATCCATATTTATAATCACCTGCTATCGTGTGACGTTTGATGTTATCAAGAAACTCTTAGTGTTAGTGATTGACATGATCTCATGGTCTAAGGATTAGGATCACTTCGTAAGTTGTTATAGCAATATAAACTCAATGACTTTGATCGTAATGCTATACTTCGGATGAATGTTCATCACACCATTACACTAATGTTGTGATCCCGTTATTAACAACATCCAATGTCCATGATCAGGAAACCTTGATCATCTTGTTAATCAACGAGCTAGTTTATGAGAGAGGCAAAACTAGGAACTTTCTGTTTGTTTATTAAACACACATGTATTAACGTTTCCGTATCAATACAATTATATCATGCAAAATAAACATCTATCATATACTTGGAATACACATAATAAACACTTTATTATTGCCTCTCAGGGCATATTCCCTTCATAAGGCCTGAAGCTATGGAAGATGTCGACATTCCAATTTCTCAAAGTAAAAACTTGATGGTGACAACAGGGGATTTGAAGCACTTGGAGTTTTCCAAGAAGTTCAGAAAGATTTGACAAAAGATCAAAACAATTTTGAAAAGATAGGATAAAACTATATTGCTTTTTGCAAAAGAGCCTAAACCCTACTGAGCCAAATATGCATGTAATGATAGGATCCACTTATTTCTACATAGTAGTGAAACTTTCCAATACAATTCAGATGTATTGACCCTTGTTGGTGCAACTTATTATGTTGCAGGTTTGTTTGATGTTAGTGAAGTTTGTTGAATAGGATTACAAGTCTACAACCAACATGATTGCCTGTGGCACTTTGAAGATGAAGGACCCCATGCCCCATGCTTTATAGATATTCTGCTGCAATGTAATGTGGTAGCCAAATGAGCTATGTAAGATGTAATGGATTATTTTATTCCTGGTTATAAAGTTGTATTATGACCTTTGTTTCTTGATATTACATCTTAACTGTGGATGCTAGCTATTGATACAGGGACTAGCATTGTAAACACATGGATCTCTACCTTATTAAAGGTTGGGAACCTTACAGATGGTATTAGATCACTATGTTGCCTGTAGGATTGTAACCCTAGGATTGGACAAAACCCCTTAGAAAAATAGGAGTTGTATTTGTTCCAAAACTTATTTACAAACAATCTTGTAAACTCTTTCCTCGACCTTTTTGGTTTTGATTCTACATCTCTTCTATTTCAAACTTGATGGACAAAGCCTACCCCATGGCCAAAGACTTCACCATGTGCAAAAGATTTCATCAACTCTAATGACTTCAACATCTTCAAGTGATTTCAACTTTAGTTTCACCAAGGACTTCAACTTAGACATCACTAAGGACTACAAGTGAAAAACCAAGAGACATTAGATTGCCTACCAAAGACATTGATATCAAGTTAGAGTATGGATCATATTGACCTATGAGGTTTGACTATACTAGGTTGATTATTTCAAGAAAACTTGTTGTTTCCTTCAACTCATGAGTTAAGCTCATAAGTTGTTAAGAAAATAGTTGCTTGTTGATTGCTTGATTGTTTGATTGAACTTGGTTGGTTTTGAGTTGTGTGTTAGAACTTCCTTAGGTCTATCTGCCATTACTCATCCCTATCAACCAACACATGCCTCCCCATCGTGCCAACCCCAACCAAAACAACAACATCACCCCTGAGATGCAGCAGATGTTGGCAGCTCAGACACAGTTGATGCAGGAGATGACCACATTCATACAGAATCAGAACAACAACAACAACAACAATCATAATAATCCTCCAGCACTTGACATGCTCACCAAGTTTCTGAAACTTAGGCCTGCAAGGTTCTCTGGAACAACTGATCCAATGGAAGCCAATGATTGGTTACGTTCAGTGAACAAAGACTTAGTGATTGCTATGCACCGATGAAGAAAAAGTTAGGTTTGCAAGATTTCTACTTGAAGGACCAAAGAAGAACATGGTGGGACAACTTTCAGATCACCACTCCCCTTGAAGATGTAACTTGGGCTATTTTTGAGGATGGATTCAGAACAACTCACATCTCACCTGGAGTGATGTACTTGAAGAAAAAGGAATTCCACAATCTAAAACAACGTCACCTCAGTGTGGCTGAGTATATTGAAGAATTCAACAATCTGGCACGCTATGCACCGGATAAAGTTGATACAGATGCTAAGAGAAAGGAGAAATTTCTTGAAGTACTTAATGATGAGTTGAACTTACAGCTAGCTATTGCCTATGTCCCAACTTATCAATCACTCTGTGAAAAAGCCACAATATTGGAAAACAAGATGAATCAAGTTGAGAATAGAAAGAGGAAGCATAAACTCAAGAATCACTCAGGATCATCAAAAAATAAACATTCATTCAAAAAGAGCAATGAAGATTCTGAACCACATCAGTATCACCACAACAGCAATGGAAGTGAGAATAATGGAAATGATACTGACAATGGAGATGACCTTGGTCAGAACCAACATGACACTTTCAGGAAGAAAGACATTAGCCAGTTGCAGTGCTATAACTGTAAGGAACTTGGACACTATGCATCAGACTGTCCTGAGAAGAAAAAGAAAAAGGATGCTAGAAGAGCCAATGGAAATGACTCCAATGTGACCCAGAAAGGACATGTGAACCACATTGACATGGATGGAAACTTTGATGAGATAGAAGAAGTGGATGTCAGAAACTAGTTAACTAAGTTGAGACAATAAGGATTCCTTGTCTGGTTATCAAGTGTTGAACCCATAGTCAAGTGAACCATCAATGTAACCCTATGAGACTTTATTATAAGGGTGGTAGTACCCTAGTTGCCTTGAATCCAATTTTTAACCCTAGCCTTCCCAAATATCGGGACGAGATTTATTTTAAGGGTGGTAGCCTGTCACATCCCAAAATTTTCAAAATTTTGAAATGTGAAAAATAAATAAACAAAATAAAATTTTGTTGAAATTTAGGGTGAGAAGAAACTTTTTGATTCCAATTGGAAATATCAAAACCTATTTTGATCAAATAAAATCATAAAAGGATTTAAAAAGATAAATAATTAATAAATAAAGTTAAAATAGTTGGAATCACTATTTTTAGATCTTTTAATAAAAAGATTTGGTTTTCAAAAGAAAAGATAGAATTATAAATAAGGATTATTTATTAGAGCCAAATTAAATCTTGGCCAAGCTTTTGAAATAAAATATTTCTATTTGATAAAATGAGTAAAGGTTTATTTAAATAAAATAATGAGGATTTATTATTATCCAATTTTATTAAAGTAAAGGCTTTTCCATTTTAAATAAACACTAAAACTTGTTAATTTATTTTAAATAAGATTTCCAAGTGTTTTTGTTTTCAAATAAAAACCTACTAAAATGGTTTTGTTATTATTTAGATTTCAAATAGAGTTTTTAAATAAATAAAATCCTATTTGAATTAATGACTAGGGTCTATTTATTATTAATGGATCCTAAAAAAAAGAATAAAAATTATTTGTTTTGGACTTTGGATTATGTTATTAAACAGTATTAAAATCAATACAAAGTTTGGTGGTGGTTTGATTTGAATTGGGTTTGAATTGTTTGTTTGAAAAATCAAAACAGAAATTCAAATAGAAAAAGAAAAAGCTTTGAGAATAAAAAAATGAAACAGACCCAGCCTAGCTAACAGGCCCAGCAAGCCCAACTCGCATCCCATCTTTTTTCCCCTCAGCGAGTCGTTTTCTTATGCGCGAGCACACCCACAGAGACACAGACAGGTGGACCCCATGCCCTCTCTCTCTCACTGTCAGCACGGCCCCACATCGCCAGCCATCGTCTTCACCGCGCCAGCCGTTCCCCCTCGTCGTTGCTGCCCTTGATTGCAGCGATGAATTCGTGTTAATGCCGGAGTTATTCCCCGCAGTGATCACGCGTAGAGAAACGCCCATGTCTCCTCTGTCATTCCCCTCGCTCGCCCCACCATCTCTGCCCCTAGGCTGCTCCGATTTTGAGCTCAACCACCTTTGTCTCCGACGGCGTTCCCGGCCAATTCCGGCGAACCGCAGCCGCCTCTCCACTCCCCGAGCACGCAAGCTTGCTCTCCAGTACCTGGCGTGTCTGCCCATGGCCCCATCTCGCTCCCACGCGATCTAGAATCTCGGCTTCGTCAACATCAGAGCGCCACCGTCTTCGTCCATTTCTCCGGCGAGTTCCCCTGGTAAGCCTCGACCGCCCCAAGCTCTCCTGTTGATGCTCCCATACTCCCCATGTTCACCTGCGTCTAACTGTGCCTCTACTTTGCCTCGGCACGACCTGTAGCCCCATCCCCGACGACACCTGAGCACACCCGTCGCTAGGAACTACTCCGGCGAGCAATCGTCGCCTCTCCGGTGCGCCCCTCGCCAAGCCAACACCACCTAGAGCTTCACCAGGACCCTGCAAGCACGATGAGCATCTCCGTTACCCCCTTGCTTCCTGAATCACCGGATCCGCTGAGCTCGAGCGCAGCGCCGCCATTGTTGCCACCGCGCCATCGATTCGTCCGCCGTGGAGCCGTAGCCGCGAATCGTCTGGCTAAGAATATATCTAGGCGAAGGGGTATGCGTCAATCTGAGCCATGCGTTTTGAGTTAAATCCTACGGTACAGAGAGGCCGATCCGCACGAAGCGGTACCGGCCAATAGAATCACACCACGTGGACAAGGTTTTGTTTACAACAAAATTTAGAATCTGATTGATATGCAAACTTGTAAAATTTATAACTTTAATTATACACGTACAAATTTTGCAAATTTTATATCAATGGATTCAGCAGAACAAGTACTTTGTAACCATGCACTTTGTTTAATGTTTTGCTTCTGGAAAATTGGTTCAATTTGCAGAAACAAGTGTAGGCTTATTTTGAATATAAAAATTGTTATTTGATATGAAATCTTTGCAAAATGGATTGTTGTGAACCTACTGACCCTAGGAACCAACTTATGGATTTAAAAATGTATTTTGTGAAGATAAGAAATAAATAATTTAATTAACTCATTTCTAGTCAAATAAAAATATTGTTTTTGATTTAGAAATAATTTTTGAGAGAAACCTTTGGGGAATGATTTGATTCAAACCTTCTGACCCTAAACACTAAGTTTTGAGGTTTAAAAACATATTTGGTGAACCCTTTAAAGAATATTGCTTTGATAAAAGCATTTTCAACCACATAAAATATTGATTTGATTTAAAAATGGTTTATAGATAAAACCTTTACAAATGGTTTTACCACTTTTGTAAATGACCAATGTGATCTTGAAAATGTTTAGTGCCTAATAGAAACCACTTTTCTAAATAAAACTATCTTTTGCATGCTTGCATGCATGACCTTGTTTTTGTTATTTTATGTGTGACAAATTGTGTCATGTGGGTAAAGTGTACAACTTCTGCAGAAGATCAAAAATTCTAAGTACTTAGCCGTGTCCCCGGTTATGGACAATACTGAGCAACTAAGGCCTGAAGCTATGGAAGATCTCGACATTCCAATTTCTCAAAGTAAAACTTGATGGTGACCATAGGGGATTTGAAGCACTTGGAGTTTTCCAAGAAGTTCAGAAATATTTGACAAAAGATCAAAACTATTTTGAAAAGATAGGATAAAACTATATTGCTTTTTTTGCAAAAGATCCTAAACCCTACTTAGCCAAATATGCATGTAATGATAGGATCCACTTATTTCTACATAGTAGTGAAACTTGCCAATACAATTCAGATGTATTGACCCTTGTGGCTGCAACTTATTATGTTGCAGGTTTGTTTGATGTTAGTGAAGTTTGTTGAATAGGATTACAAGTCTACAACCAACATGATTGCCTGTGGCACTTTGAAGATGAAGGACCCCATGCCCCATGCTTTATAGATATTCTGCTGCAATGTAATGTGGTAGCCAAATGAGCTATGTAAGATGTAATGAATTATTTTATTCCTGGTTATAAAGTTGTATTATGACCTTTGTTTCTTGATATTACATCTTAACTGTGGATGCTAGCTATTGATCCAGGGACTAGGATTGTAAACACAGGGATCTCTACCTTATTAAAGGTTGGGAACATTACATATACTTTCTGAATGGAATATGCCCGAGAGGCAATAATAAAGTGGTTATTATCGTATTCCTTATTTATGATAAATGTTTATTTTGCATGCTATAATTGTATTAATATAGAAACGTTAATACATGTGTGTTTAATAAACGAAAAGGAAGTTCTTAGTTATGCCTCTCTTATAAACTAGCTTGTTGGTTAAAAAGATGATCAAAGGTTCCTGATCATGGACATTGGATATTGTTAATAATGAGGTCACAACATTGTTGGAATGATGTGATGAACATTCATCCGAAGTATAGGATTATGATCAAGGTCATTGTGTTTATATTGCTATAACAACATACGAAGTAATCTTAATCCTTAGACCATGAGATCATGTCAATCACTATCACCGAAAGAGTATCTTGATAACATCAAATGTCACACTCTAACAAGGTGACTATAAAGATGGTTTCAGTGCTACGAGGGTGTTATGTTGAGGCTCATGGATCAAGAGTGGAATTTGTCCATCCCGATGACGGACAGATATACTCTGGTCCCTCTCGGTGATATCACATTAGTTAGATTGCAAGCAAGTGATTTGATCACTAGAATGTTATATTACGGGAACGAGAAAAGAGTTCATGTCGATAAAGAGATCAAACTAGGTATGGAGATACCGATGATCGAATCTCGTACATGTAATATATCGCAAGACAAAGGGATTGAGTTACATGCATATAAGGTTCACACGATCACAGAAGTCATCGTTGAATGTGTGGGAGTCACCACGGATCTCCAGGTCCTGCTGCTGATTATTGATCAGAGAGGGGTCTCGATCATGTCTATATTATTCACGAACCGTAGGGTGACACACTTAAGGGAAACCAACACCATTTGGAGAAAATAATATGCGAGAGAAAGAAAAAAGAAAGCGTAGGAATTTATTTCACTAGACATCAGAACTGTTTCGATTGAAATTGCTGAAACTGGTTTTGCATGTGAAATTGAAATGTTGTAAGGGGTTTTATGTGAATGTTTGTTAATTAGAGTAATTAACAAAATTCTGAATAAATAAATAAAAGAGTTTTATTTAAATGAGAGCTTGCATTAAATTTGGTGGAAATTTAATGCATGTGAGTGGATTTTTGAGTGGAGGCATTTTTATGGGAGTGGAGGCTTTTTATTTTGAGTGGGAGCTCCACCCACATGAATGTGGAAGAGGTGGGAGTAGCCACCATGGCTGGGCTCCATGCCCCTTGGGGTGCCCCCCTCTAACTATAAAAGGCCCCCCTCTCCTCCTCTCACATCACACCTCCTCGTGAAGGATCTCTCTCCCCCTTTAGAATTTCCCCATGGTCTCGGATCAGCGAGATACATGTTCCCGGTGGGTTTTCTAGAAGGATTTGTTGCTTCCGCTACTTCGCTGGAGCGAGGGCGCGGAGGTTGTCGGGGTACCCGGACGTGTGCGCAATCACGGATGTGTATTACAAGTATATGATAGATGTTTATTTTGCATGCTATAATTGTATTAATACTGAAACATTAATACATGTGTGTTTAATAAACAAACAAAAAGTTCCTAGTTATGCCTCTCTCATAAACTAGCTCGTTGATTAATAAGATGATCACAGTTTCCTGATCATAAACATTGGATGTTGTTAATAACGAGATCACAACATTAGTGTAATGATGTGATGACATTCATCCGAAGTATAGCATTACAATCAAAGTCATTGAGTTTTTATTTCTATAACAACTTACAAAGTGATCCTAATCCTTATACCATGAGATCAGGTTAATCACTAACACCGGAAGAGTTTCTTGATGACATCAAACGTCACACCGTAACTGGGTGATTATAAAGATAGCTTCAGAACTACTAAAGTGTTATGTTGAGGCTCATGGGTCAAGAGTGGAATTTGTTCATCCCGATGACGGATAGATATACTTTGGGCCCTCTCGGTGATATCACATTGGTTAGCTTGCATGCAAGTGATTTGATCACTAGAATATTATATCACGGGAACGAGAAAAGAGTGCATGTCGGTAACGAGATCAAACTAGGTATGGAGATACCGATGATCGAGTCTTGGACATGTAATATATCGTGAAACAAAGGGATTAAGATACTAGCGTAAAAGGTTCCGATGATCACAGGAAAGTCATCGTTGAATGTGTGGGAGTCAGTATGGATCTCCAGGTTCCGCTTCTGATTATTGATTAGAGAAAGGTCTTGATCATGTTCACATTATTCGCGAAACCATAGGGTGACACACTTAAGGGACACTGACATCCAATTGGAGCAAAAGTTTCATGCCGGAAAGAAAAACAAGCGCAGGAATTTATTTCACTAGATACCGAAACAGGTTTTCGGGTGAAATTGCAGAAAGTGTTTTTGCATTTGAAATGGAATACTAGCAAGGGGTTATATTTGAATGTTTGTCATTAAAGTAATTAACAAAATTCTGAATAAATAAAAGGAGTTTTATTTAATGAGAGTTTGCATTAAATTTGGTGGAAATTTAATAGCAATTTTGAGTGGGATTTTGAGTGGAGAGAATTGAAGAGATTTTTGTGAGTGGAGTGTCCACCCACATGAATGAAGGAGGGGAGGGGCAGCCCCCATGGCCGGCGGCCACCCCCTTGGGTGCCCCCTCCTCCTATAAAAGGCACCCCTCTCCTCTCTCTCACTCACACCTCCTCGTGAAGGATCTCTCTCCCCATGGTCTCGGACTAGCGAGATACATGTTCCTAGTGGCTATTCGGCAAGAACAGTTTGTGCTTCCGCTGCATCGCTGGAGCGAGGAGGCGAGGTTGCTCGGTGTCTTGTACGTGTGTGCGAGCATGGATGCGCTGCTGCTTTGCGGCGCTAGGACTTCCTCTCGATCTTGAGATCGGAAAGAGATGGTCTACGTCAACCACGAGTTTAACTTGTTAAGCTTTGTCGGTCTTCAAGGGTATGTTCTCTACGGATATACATCCGCCCGTTGTTTGTATCTAGTAGATAGATATTGGTACTTAGTTCCCATCGTAGGAAAATTTTTGTTTTCTATGCTGCGAACCCTTCAGTGGTATCAGATCCGGATCTATGCGTAGATGCTTTACACGGGTATTACACATATGAGTATGTGGGCGATGATGATCATGTTGTTACTTCTTAGTTGTAATTTTGGATATTGGTGGCACAGTGGGATGAAGCGGCCCGGACAAACTTTACATGTCCTCGCACATGAGACCTGTTCCACGCTTGACATGCAACTAGTTTGCATAAGTGGCTAGCGGGTGTCTGTCTCTCCCACTATATTCAATATCTATTTTTCAATGACTTGTCAACAATTTGGTTATCCTTGTTGTGGTTCATGTTCGTAGGTAAGAACGGTTCTATCTTCGAAAGCCCTAAGCCACGTAAAACTTGCAATGGATAAATTAGAGGCGTCTAGTTTAGATTGTTGCTGGGCTAGTGTTATGATATAGTGATGTTGTAAGTAGAAGTATGAGATGTTACTCTGACAACACACATAATGTGTAAGTTCCATAGACCTTGGCCTTACACATAAAGGTATGACAGTGATCATACCACGGTGCACATGATAGAGATCATATGTGGGAACCATATCATTTCACTAATAAACATGTGATGTTTTATAGCATCTTATATTGCTTGTTTGGCGTTTTATTAGCATAATAAGATGATCCCTCATTTAAATATCAAGATAATAATGTGTTCTTCCTTTAGTATGCAGCGATTATGTTTTCGTCGCTCCAAGACATCACGTGATGATCGGGTGTTCTTGGATCCACGACCATATTTAGGGTGTAAGACAGTTACACACGCGAATACTAAGGTTCTAACTTGGCGAGCCTAGCATGTACAGACATGGCCTCAGAACACGGACTAAAAGGTTAAGCATGAGTCATATAGTAGATATGATGCCCGTTTGATGCTCGCCTTTGAAGCTACACCGACTCACGTGATGATCGGACTTGGTGTAGTGGATTTGGTTCATGTAATCACCAAAAAGGCACGAGGGATGTCGTTTTTGAGTTGGAGTTCATTCGTAATATGGATTAGTTGAACTCAATCTATCATAAACTTAGTCTAAAATTTACAATTTCTGTTGTAGATGGCACCACCTGCTTTTAATTTCAATGTGTTCATGGAGAAAGAGAAACTTGCAACGAACAGTAGCAACTTTACAGAATCGGCCATGAATTTGAGAATTCTCCTCTCTTCTACACAAAAGCAATATGTCCTAGAAGAGCCGCTAGGTCCCCCACCTTTTGATGATGCCCCTGACGAGGAGAAGAATGTCTATCAGACTCGTCAGGAGGACCACAACTTAGTTCATTGTGGCATATTGTATGGGCTAGAGCCGGAACTTCGAAAGAGTTTTGAAAACGGCAATGCATTTGATACAATGGGTGAGTTGAAAATGATTTTCGACACACATGCTGCTGTAGAGAGCTACAATGCTCGTAAAAGTTCTTTAGTCAAGATGATGGAAGAGCACAGCTCCGTAAGTGAGCATGTACTCAAGATGTCGGGTTACGCCGATAAGCTTGTGTCCTTGGGAATATTGATTCCCATTGACTTAGGCATCCATCATGTTCTGAAGTCTCTGCCACCTAGCTATAATAGCTTCGTGATGAACTATAATATACAAGGCATGAAGAAGTCTCTCCCCAAGCTTGTGTCAATGCTTAAAACTGTAGAAGTGGAGATCAAGAAGGAACATCAAGTGTTGATGATCAATAAGAACACTGGTTTCAAGAAAGACAAGAAGGGAAAACGGAAGGGAAGTAAGGTCGGCAAGCATGTTGCCGTGCCTGAAAAGAAACCCCGAGTTGGACCTAAGTCTAATACGAGTGCTACTATTGTAAGGGGACTGGCCACTGAAAGCGCAACTGCCCCAAGTATTTGGCAGACAAGAAAGCCAGCAAGGCAAACAAAGGTATATATGATATACATGTTATTGATATGTACTTGACTAGTGCTCGCAATAGCACCTGGGTATTTGATACCAGTTCAGTTGCTAATATTTTTAACTCAATCGTGGGTCATGAACAAGCGACCGCTAGCAAGGTGAGGTCAAGATGCGTGTCGCAATGGATCAAGCGCGTGATCGCCTCGAACGCTACCTCTCCACTTGCTGTCGGGATTAGTAATAAACTTGAATAATTGTTATCTGGTGCCAACACTAAGCATGGACATTGTATCTGGATCGTGTTTGATGCGAAGTGGTTATTCATTTAAATCCGAGAACAATGGTTGTTCCATTTATATGAATGAAATCTTTTATGGTCATGCACCGATGATGAATGGTTTATTTCTATTGGATCTCGATAATAATGTTACACATATTCATAATGTTGATGCTAAAAGGATTAAACTTAATGATGATATATCCGCATATATGTGGCACTTCCGTCTAGGTCATATTGGCGTTAAACACATGAAGAAGATCCATTCGGATGGACTTTTGGAATCACTTGATTTTGAATCATTTGATACATGTGATCCATGCCTTATGGGCAAGATGACTAGAACACTGTTTTCCGGTTCAATGGAACGGGCGACAGATTTATTGGAGATCATACATTCTGATGTATGTGGTCCAATGAGTGTGTCGGCGCGAGGTGGATATCGTTATTTTGTTACTTTCACGGATGATTTGAGTAGATACGGTTATATCTACTTGATGAAACACAAGTCTGAAACCTTTGAAAAGTTCAAGGAATTTCAGAGTGAAGTGGAAAATCATCGTAATAGAAAGATCAAATTTCTACGGTTCGACCGTGGAGGTGAGTATCTAAGTTACGAATTTAGCACTCACATGAAAGAGTGTGGAATTTTTTCACAACTCACACCTGCCGGAACACCACAGTGAAATGGTGTGTCGGAACATCGTAATCATACTTTATTGGATATGGTTCGATCTATGATGTCTCTGACGGACTTGCCGTTGTCATTTTGGGGTTATGCACTAGAAACTGCTGCATTCACTTTAAATCGGGCACCATATAAATGCGTTGAAAAGACACCATATGAATTGTGGTTTGGAAACAAACCTAAGCTGTCATTTCTTAAAGTTTGGGGATGTGATGTTTATGTGAAGAAACTTCAACCGGATAAACTCAACCCAAAGCGGAAAAATGCGTCTTCATAGGATACCCTAAAGAAAATATTAGGTATTCCTTCTATCACAGATCCGATGGCAAGGTTTTTGTTGCCAAGAATGGATCCTTTCTAGAGAAAGAGTTTCTCGCAAAAGGTGTGAGTAGTTGGAAGGTAGAACTCGAAGAGGTTATTGAACCTTCTCTTCAAAGTATGGCGAGTAGCGCAGCACCGAAAGTCATTCCGGAGTTGGCTTCACTAGTTGAAGAGGGAACTAATGATAATGATCATGAAACTCCGAAAGAGAGTACTAGAAACCTCGCAGTCTAGCAGACGCTGCAGCTCCCGAGTCAGACGGAAATCCTGTCATGAATTTCATGGTTGATGAAAATGATGACCCTGCTATGTATGAAAAAGCGATGATGAGCCCGGATTCCAACAAATGGTTAGAAGCCATGAAATCCGAGATGGATGTATGAAAATCAAATTTGGAACTTGGTGGAATTACCTCACGACCTAAAGGCCGTGGATAATAAATGGATTTTCAAAAGGAAAATTGATGCTGATGGTAATGTGACCGTCTATAAAGCTTGACTTGTCGCAAAGAGGTTTCGACAAATTCAAGGAGTTGACTACGATGAGACATTCTCTCCCGTAGCGATGCTAAAATCAGTTAGGATTATGTTAGCAATTGCTGCATATTTAATTTATGAGATATGGCAGATGGATGTCAGAACCGCGTTTCTCAATGGTAACATTGAAGAAGAGTTGTATATGATACGACCAAAGGATTTTTTCGATCCTAAGGATGCTAACAAGGTGTGTAAGCTTCAGCGATCCATCTATGGACTGAAGCAAGCATCACAAAATTGGAATCTCCGCTTTGATGAGGTGATCAAAGAGTTTGGATTTGTACAAACTTATGGAGAAGCTTGTATTTACAAGAAAGTGACTGGGAGCAATGTGGCATTTCTGATACTATATGTGGATGACATATTATTGATTGGAAATGATATAGATCTTTTAAACAGTGTTAAAAGTTATCTAAACAGCAAATTTTCAATGAAGGACCTAGGTGAAGCGTCATACATATTAGGCATAAAGATCTATAGAGATAGATCTAGGCGCCTAATAGGGCTATCATAGTACATACCTTGATAAGATTTTAAAGAAGTTTAAAATGGACAAAGTAAGAAGGGTTCTTACCTATGTTACAAGGCATGACATTGAGTAAGACTCAAAGTCCAAGCCACGGAAGAAAGAGAGATAATGGACAAAGTCCCCTATGCTTCAGCCATAGGCTCTATAATGTACGCCATGCTATGTACAAGACCAGATGTGGCACATGCTATTAGTTTGACTAGTAGGTACCAATCGGATCCAGGTTCGAAACACTGGAAAGTGGTCAAGAATATCATTAAGTACTTGCGAAGAACTAAGGATATGTTTCTTGTATACGAAGGTGAAGAAGAGCTCGTTGCTAAGTGTTATGTCGATGCTAGATTTGAAACTGATCCGGATGACTCTAAGTCTCAATCCGGATACGTATTTCTCATGAATGGCGGAGCGATTAGTTGGAGGAGCTCCGAACAACTGTGGGTGGATCAACAACGGAGGTCAATATGTTGTCGCTTTGCTGCTGGGAAGCAGTTTGGATGAAGGAGTTCATATCCGAACTAGGTGTGGTTGCAAACATGTTGGACCCAATGGTGATCTATTGTGACAACAATGGTGCCATTGCCAATGCCAAAGAACCAAGGTCTCACAAGCATTCCAAGCATATTAAGCGCTGGTTTCACTCCATCCGCGAGGATGTCAAGGATGGAGATATAAAGATTTGTAAAGTACATACGGATCTCAATGTAGCAGATCTGTTGACTAAAACTCTCCCTAGAGCAAAACATGATCTACACCAGAACTCAATGGGTGTTAGATACATCACTATGTATCTAGATTATTGTCTCTAGTGCAAGTGGGAGACTGAAGGGAATATGCCCTGAGAGGCAATAATAAAGTGTTTATTATGTGTATTCCAAGTATATGCTAGATGTTTATTTTGCATGCTATAATTTTATTAATATGGAAACGTTAATACATGTGTGTTTAATAAACAAACAGAAAGTTCCTAGTTATGCCTCTCTCATAAACTAGCTCGTTGATAAACAAGATGATCACAGTTTCCTAATCATAGACATTGGATGTTGTTAATAACGAGATGACAACATTAGTGTAATGATGTGATGAACATTCATCCGAAGTATAGCATTACGATCAAAGTCATTGAGTTTATATTGCTATAACAACTTACAAAGTGATTCTAATCCTTAGACCATGAGATCATGTCAATTACTAACACCGGAAGAGTTTCTTGATGACATCAAACGTCACACCGTAACTGGGTGATTATAAAGATGGCTTTAGAACTACTAAAGTGTTATGTTGAGGCTCATGGATCAAGAGTGGAATTTGTTCATCCCGATCACGGATAGATATACTCTGGGCCCTCTCGGTGATATCACATTGGTTAGCTTGCAAGCAAGTGATTTGATCACTAGAATGTTATATGATGGAAACGAGAAAAGAGTGCATGTCGGCAACGAGATCAAACTAGGTATGGAGATACCGATGATCGAATCTCGGACATGTAATATATCGTGAAACAAAGGGATTAAGATACTAGCGTAAAAGGTTCCGACGATCACAGGAAAGTCATCGTTGAATGTGTGGGAGTCAGTATGGATCTCCAGGTTCCGCTTCTGATTATTGATCAGAGAAAGGTCTCGATCATGTACTCATTATTCGCGAACCGTAGGATGACACACTTAAGGGACACTGACATCCAATTGGAGCAGAAGTTTCATGCCGGAAAGAATAACAAGCGCAGGAATTTATTTCACTAGATACCGAAACAGGTTTTTGGGTGAAATTGCAGAAAGTGTTTTTGCATGTGAAATGGAATACTAGCAAGGGGTTATATGTGAATGTTTGTCATTAAAGTAATTGACAAAATTCTGAATAAATAAAAGGAGTTTTATTTAATGAGAGTTTGCATTAAATTTGGTGGAAATTTAATAGCAATTTTGAGTGGGATTTTGAGTGGAGAGAATTGAAGAGATTTTTGTGAGTGGAGTGTCCACCCACATGAATGAAGGAGGGGAGAGGGCATCCCCCATGGCCGGCGGCCACCCCCTTGGGTGCCGCCCTCCTCCTATAAAAGGAACCCCCTCTCCTCTCTCTCACTCACACCTCCTCGTGAAGGTTCTCTCTCCCCCTTTAGAATTTAGCCCCCATGGTCTCGGACTAGCGAGATACATGTTCCCGGTGGCTATTCGGCAAGAAAGGGTTGTGCTTCCGCTGCATCACTGGTGCGAGGAGGCGGAGGTTGCTCGGTGTCTTGTGCGTGTGTTAGCACGGATGCCGCTGGCTTGGCGCTAGGACTTCCTCTCGATCTTGAGATTGGCAAGAGATCGTCTACATCAATCACGAGTTTAAATCATTAAGCTTTGTCGGTCTTCAAGGGTATGTTCTCTACGGATATACATCCGCCCGTTGTTTGTATCTAGTAGATAGATATTGGTACTTAGTTCCCATCGTTGGAATTTTTTGTTTTCTATGCTACGAACCCTTCAGGATGCACCACTGCATTGCGGTGCTAGACTTGATGGTGCTGGACCGGCTGGACCAGATGGACTTCTTCACGATCTTGATATCGGCAAGCATTCGAATACATCATCCACGAGTACAACTGCGTTAACGCTATTCAGTCTTCGAGGGTATGTATTCTATGGATGTATATCCACCCGTTTCTTATATCTAGTAGATAGATCTTGGTACTTAGTTCCCATCATAGGATTTTTTTTGTTTTCTATGTCGCGAACCCTACACTTTGAAGGTATCCTATGCATTTATTTCTACTCCATGAGGGAGAAGCTGAATGCCACTATGCTATGTTTTTATATGTGAAAAAACAAACGTCTTTCAATGCATTGTTATTCATGATCTTTGTTTGTAACCTTTCATGTTGCATGCATAGTTACTTTGCCTTATTGTTAGAACTTCATCTTTCATGCTCATGTTTAGAGTACTTTTATTCTAGCTTTCAATGCTTGCAAATGGTTTGATCTATGATCCCGGCTACCATGTTTAGATCTTGTGAGCTCCGTTCATGATCAGGATCATCTATTTGTAATCATGCATGTTGTGTTTGTGGGGATCCAGTGGATATTGAGATTACTATGTAAGATTGGTTAATGATTCTATCTTATTGATTCTATCATGTTTGTGTTGTTTGAGATCTTGCATGCTCTCCGTTTCTAGTAGCTATCTTGGCCAAGTAGATGCTAGTGACTCCAAGAGGGAGTATTTATGCTCGATAGTGGGTTTATGCCTCTATTTAATCTAGGGAAGTGACAGAAATCTATAAGGTTGTAGATGTGATGTTGCTACTAGGGAGAAAATAGCGATCTCTTGTTCATGGAACAAGTGGATTGTTTACCTTACACACTTTGCTTGAAGCAGTTATTCGTTTCTTGCAACTTAATACTGGAGGGGGTTCGGATGATAACCTGAAGGTGGATTACTAGTCATAGATGGAGTTGGATGGCGGTCTATGTATATTGCTCTATTGCCCAATCAAATCTCATAGGATCATGAATGTCTAGTATTGCATTGTTATGCCTTGCTCTGTCCTGTCAATTGTCGGGAGATTTGACAATTTGATATGTTTTATTTTGCAATTTGATCATCTTCCACACCCTGTGTCACTGACATGTGGTGGTCAATGTGGAAAATGATCAAATTTTAGAGTAAAGTGGGGCAAATGATCAAATATCTCGTGAATTGCCCCGCTATAATTTGTTTACCCAACATGTTATGTTGTTTACCTTAAGGAGAACACCTCTAGTGAACTATGGACCCCGGTCCAATCTTTACCATTGATACATCTTCCACTGTTATTGTTTACTTTGCAAACCACCATTACCTTCCACACCATATAGTTAATCCTTTGTTTTCAGCAAACCGGTGAGATTGACAACCTCACTATTCCTTGGGGCAAAGTCTTGAGTTTGTGTTGTACAGGTTTCAACTTGCTAGCAACACCTTTGAGTCATTGTTTCCTTCCTCCTACTGGTTTTATAACCTTGGTTTATTACTGAGGTAAAACTTGTTGTTGTGCTCATCATACCTTCCTCTATGGGTCTCCCAATGAAGCTCTACAGTGATCTGAGCTACACATCATCAGCGGTCGGTGGGGTGATGTTCTTGGACGGTGGCGGGCAGCAGTGATCTGTGCCCGATATGGGCTAGGCGGGCTTTGGCCAGAGCACACGGCTACGGCCTGTCTCGTCTCCAACGGGAGACCGAGTGCTTTCTCCCTGGCGCCAGGCAGGTGATATGTTGGAAACGTATCTATAATTTTTGATGCTCCATGCTTGTTTTGTATATACTTTGCTTTACTTGTCCACACTTTGAGGTGCTTTTTGCATGTTTTCTGGTACTAACCTATTAACAAGTTGCAACAGTGTCAGATGCCTATTTTCTGCTGTTTTTGGTTTCAGAAAAGTTAGTAAAGAAATATTCTCGGAATTGGACGGGACAAAGGACAAAGTCAATTACTTTCCGTGGGGAACAAGAAGTCCAGAGGGGAGCCGGAGGGGCCAGCCAGGGGGCCAGACCCACCCCAGGCGCGGGTGGGCCCAGCCCCGCGCCTGGCTAGGGTTTGGTGGCCCTGGCCGCCTCCTCGGTCTCCCCCTTCGCCTATAAGAAGCCCCCGATGCAGAAACCCTGAGCACCCGATCAGAAATCCACGAAACCGTCTGTAGCCGCAGCCACCATCGTCCCTAGATCGGGGGGATCTGAAGTTCTTCCCGGCACCCAGACGGAGGGGAGATCATCTCGGAGGCCTTCTCTGCGGTATGATGCATGAGTAGTTCCACCTTGGATTATGGGTCCATGTAGTATCTAGATGGTTGTATCTCCTCCTTTGTGCTTTGATGTATAGATCTTGTGAGCTCCGTTCATGATCAAGATCTAATCTATTTATAATCATGCATGTTGTGTTTGTAGGGATCCGATGGATATTGAGATTATTATGTTGGTTTGATTAATGGTTTTGTATTTATGATTCTATCATGTATGTGTTGTTTGTGATCTTGCATGCTCTCCGTTGTTAGTAGCTATCTTGGCCAAGTAGTTGCTAGTGACCCCAAGAGGGGGTATTTATGCTCGATAGTAGATTCATGCCTCTAGTTTCCAAGGGAAGTGACAATAATATCTTTGGTTGTAGATGTGCTATTGCTACTAGGGAGAAAACAACGGTCTCTTGTTCATGGAACATGTGGACTGTTTACCTTACATACTTTGCTTAAAGCAGTTGTCTGTTGCTTATAACTAAATTCTGGAGGGGGTTTGGATGATAACCTGAAGGTGGACTTCTAGTCATAGATGCAGTTGGATGGCAGTCTATGTATCTTGTTGTATTGCCCAAATCAACCTCATAGGATCTTTCTGACTAGTAATTGCATTGTTATGCCTTGCTCTGCCTCATCAATTGCCTCTTTGTCATTTGTTTACCCTTCATGCCATGTTGTTTATCTAAGGAGAGCACCTCTAGTGAACTATGGACCCCGGTCCAATCTTTACCATTGATACATCTTCCATTGTTACTTTTTTACTTGCTGCAAACCATTACCTTCCACACCATACGTTTAATCCTTTGTTACGGCAAACCAGTGAGCTTGACAACCTCACTGTTCGTTAGGGCAAAGTGTTGAGTTTGTGTTGTGCAGGTCTCCGCGTGGCTTGCAACACCTGTGTGACGTTTCCTTCCACCTTCTGGTTCGATAACCTCGGTCTCAACTAGGGAAAACTTGCTGCTTGTTGCTTCACACCTTGCTCTTGGGGTTCCCAACAGGCTGTGCGTAGACAGTCGTCAGCAGGCCTGATCTCGTGGTTGCGGTGTTGACCCTACATGGGTTCTGCGGGTGTGACTTCCCAGTGACACTAGAGGAGCCAGGTCTGCCGGTCTCGTCGCATTTCTGCCTCCGAGGAGTGGCTATCCGGCACCGGCCTCCGTATTCCATCGCGCTATCCCTATAGTGGATGTGTCGGTCCCCGTGCTAGTGTGGGAGCTTGGATGCCAGGTCGGCGGCCCCGGATAGGTGGTCCACACAGACGTTTCTCTGGCAGGTGCCATGGTGGCTGTGGTGGTCTGCCTCTTTTCCGATGGGGTGGGCAAGGAGGTGGACTGCCGTGGTGCTTCTAAGACCGGCGATTGTCTTGTAGGCCTTGGTGAGCACTATGGCGATGACGCCGCTACTTGGCGGCAGGTTTCTGCGGTGGCGGCAGTTCCACTAGTGGATGGAGAAGTAGGGCCTACTAGTGGAGAAGGGGCCTCTAGTCCCGGCCCGTAATGGCCTCTAGACCGGGTTGTCAAACCGGGACTGGCCAAGTGGGACTAGAGGCCCAAGCATTAGCCCCGGACCGGTTACCAGCCGGGACAGATGGTCCTCCACGTGGTCGTCGCGGCGTGCGCGGGGTGCACCCCTATTTTTCCCGGTTGGTGTTACGGGCCGCGACAAATGGTTCTCTGTCACGGAAGCATTTTGTGCTCTTTCTCTGCCACGACAGAAAATTCATTTTGTATTCTTTTATTTATTTATTTTTTCATTTTAAAATAGTTTTCGAATATTTCTATGTTACCACACCATACACGTTTGTGCATATATAAGATAACTTGTCTTATGAGATCGAGCATACAAATATATACAATTTTTATACTTACATGGGGATCACAATTAACGAGACTAGAGTCTGTCTATTCGATTACACAGCCAAGGATCATTAGAAATGCCTATTTAAACTAAATTATCTGATACTGTCTACCAACTCTTTCATCAAAAATCCCGCCATCTCCTATGCAATTCCTAGTAGGCGTTGCTCTGATAGGAGCCTAACCCTCATGGCCTCGAACTATATAAGAAAAGGAGATCAATATCAATTATGATAACAAAAAGTGACGGTAATAAAATAAAATTGTGAATGTATGGCTTATGTCGACGCTAAAATCTTTTTGCTTGGGGGTAAACGTGCGAATGAACTCGCAAACATAAAATCCACATAGATTCGTCCCTTGTGGCTGTCACACGCACTTTACGAGGATGGAATTCAATCAAAATAATAATCTAGCATCATAATTATATTGAAACTAAAAGTAAAAATATGCACGGACATATCACGTACTACTTATCTAGACCGGAGTAAACGCAGCTTCTTACTAAAGGAACTAAATGTTGCAGTTTTGAACATCTTCCAAACCCTGCCCGACAAATAAAATGAATGAATGAGTTATTCATTATTACCTAATATCTAAGAAATCAACGAATAGAGACCGATATAGCGCGAAAATGATTGAAATTACCTCTGAAGCATGTCCTGCATCCTCTGGAAATCTTCCATGTCTTCCTTTAATGAGTCTAAGACTTCAACTCTTCCCTTATCAGGTTAAATGTCTAGTATAGAATCTAGTAAAACCTGCATACATATATATATATATATATATATATATATATATATATATATATATATATATACGTCAATAACTCATAATTGCACTTAACATCGAGTAAGCAAAAGTGAATGTGTACAGCAGAATAAGACCCTCACTTGAAGTTGTAAGAAAATAGTATGTGGTTTAAGAAATGTTGCTCCGTTAGAAACCTTAGAAGGCTATTCGCCGTCTCCTCGGGTTTCTTCGTTTGTGTCTATATATGTACTTTATCTGGGTCAATAAACCCAACATCATAAATATTTTTTATTTTACACTCCAACATCTTCATTCTGCATCATAGAGTACAAAAGGATATAATGAGGATAATTACATGCAATAAACTGAACAACTAAAAGAAATGAATTCAACAACTTATAGACAACAACAACTCATGATAGATTTGTTGAGGTCATAGAAATTGTATAACTGGAAGAGTTCTGGAACTCAACATGGATCTCCTCGGATCGGAAGTAGTACTCCTATGGGACTTGCGCCACGATCATTGTTCTGCCTGTCTTTACTTCTCTCAAGTACCATTCATGCAAAGTCCGCATTTCTATTGGCAGTTCTTTACGCTTATTGCCACTGACCAAAGGCTTACCTGGGACATATCTGGCAAACAGAACATCCTTGGTAACTTGTCATCTTGGGAACCTAACAATTCAGTAACACTCACATTCATAGTGGCCGCCAACTTCGCAGCTTCTTCCATATCTATGGGCTCCTCCCATCACTAGGGAATGTTTTCGGATAACACCTTAAGGGGTAGGATTGATTGGTTGTCCTATTGTCCGAGCTAGAGAACGTCTGATCTTTTACCACTTGCACTTTTACTTGTTTTTCTCCCGCTTGTACTTTTACTTGATTTGCGCCCGCTTGAACTTCTGCTTGATTTGCTCTTCATCACTTCCTTCTGAAGTATGCATAGATAGTCATCTGGCTTATGGTGCAACTCATATTACGATTGTGTGTTCAGAAAATCAAGTGCATACGCTTTTTTCTTCTCGGTGTATACCGGGGCGGGCTCAGGTTTCTTCTTTTTAAAATATGCATCACATTCGGCCTTTGCGATAGCTGCGGTTTCCTCGTCCGTATGATTGTAAGGTCTGATGGGAATATTCTTATGAGGTACTCTTGGGCGGGGCGACATTTTTAATTTTGGGCTGCTGCGTCGGTTAGTACTCATCGATCGAGCATGCTTCCGTTTATTGTCCTTAGCGGGCGGCGAAGACAGCTAACCCTGCGGCTGAGATCGAGATGGACTCGTGCTGTGGTGGTCGTAGTCATGGTGTGGGCTTCTTGGAGGTGATGGAGGTGAAGGTGACATGCGACGACTCGGAGGTGGTGTTGGCCTTGGTGCCGATCCTGGAAGCTTGATATTGTTCTAGTCCTATAGAATGATACCACCCAGTACTTCTCCGAGTGTCCTCTCACCTTCAGGTCGAGGGATGTCAAGCTCCATTGAGTCCCAATACGTTATGATTTGATCCACCCCGACTTCAGCATAGCCAGATGGAATCTCACGGCCATGCCAGCGTGCGTCAGGTGGACAAGGTAAAGCACATCCGACCGCCACCTTAACGTATATGTTATTCACCTTCTGATGGAGCTCACAAGATATCTGATCCTTGATTCCATCCAAGGGGTAGCCAGGACCGCCATCTTTCATTCTTGCATCATTAGACGGGACCTCTGATTAAACCATGCTGCTTCTCCGCTGAGATGGGTCGATGATAATATCGAGTGCAAGATCTTGCAGGCGCGCTACTCCTCTAAGTTCGTCAATCTGCTGCTGCTTGTTAATTCTTGCTAGCAACTTGTTGAACATGTCTCCCTCCTCATTCCATCGCTTCTTTGCTCTCGCTCGGCTTCTATAAGTACCTTTGTCTTTGGGAAACCCAATCTCCCACGTATAACTAGGGCCAAGGCCTCGTACTCGTCCTCCGTGTTCTTCATTCCCGAGGACCTTTGTCAGCAAGTCTTTCTCTCTATTAGGACGGAACTTTTTTTCCCTCTTTAATTTCTTTCACCACTTTCAGCCATGTCTCCCTATGTATCCTAATCTCGTCACTGCAAACAAGGTCCCCTGTAATATCGTCATACTCACTCCCATGTCCAAGAAACCAATTTCTTGCCCTCAAATCCCATTCTTCGCGCATTGGTTTTGGAATGATCCCTTCATCACACAACTCTTTCTCTTTTTATCCCACTTTGGCATGGCAGTCGCGTAGCCCCTAGGCTCCAGGATAAGGTGATATTTCTTTTTGGCAGCATTTTTCTTGTTTCTTACTTTTTCTTAGCATGTTCTAACTTCTTGTACTTCACAAATGCATCCTAGTAAGTCTGCTCCTTTGCAAGATACCATTCGAATTTTGGAGCAGTCTTGTCCTTCAAATACTTTAGCCATAATGATTTCTCCAGTTCCGGAATAGTTCGGCAATCTTCCTAAAAGCAAACTTCTTGACTTTCTTCCTCAATGCAACTATCTCGGCATCATCCTCATATTCTGGCAGGGTGAAATGTGACATGAGGTCATTCCAAAGACCCTCTTTGTACCTTTCGGTGACATACTCACTCTCTTCCGCCCCTTTGGGGTTATGCCACTCTCGAACGGTGATCGAGATGTGATCCCTAACCATAACTCCACATTGTTGTACAAATATATTTTTAGCCTTTTCGGGTTCCAACGGTTCACCCAGTGCTGATAGCGCCGTAGTTGTATAATTTGTACGCGCATCCAACTTTTTTGTCGGGCCTCATTTGGAATTTTTGATCGATGTGGAGGCCTAAGAGAAGAAACATTCGTCAATATAATATATATACAACTCAGTATATATAGCTCCTCCCGGACATCATATATCTAGCGATCACCGGACATCATATATATACCTCGCCGGTCTTCGTTAAGGGTCCATCGGCTTCTCCACCATCAGAGTTGTCGGCTCCTCCATCATTGGAACCGGTGGCTTCTCCCTCTCTTCGGTCGACCTCCTCTCTCTCGCCGGATGGGTTCAGGTACCTCGAGGGAGATTCGGGTGGATCAGTGTCGTGGATTATATCCTCGAGAATTTCTTCTTGTGCTAGGTCTCTACGGATTGGACTAGTTGAATCCATAGTTTCTGCAAAATGCGAGATGCACACAATATTATTTCAAAATGCAAACAATATTTTTGCACACAATATTTCTATTTGCAAATAAATCCTATTTTCACACACAATATTTCTACACAAATATTTGCAAACAAATATTGCTACTCATATATTTTCAACTAAAAATGCAACTAAAAAATGCACAACTTAAAATGTTCTACACTAAAATACACATCTATAAAAATATTGCTACACATCTGTTTTTCAATTTCCTATTTTATACACTAAAATACACAACTAAAATATATTTGCAACTAAAAATGCAATAATCCTATGCAATAATAAAATGTTATGTCTATTTATAATTCCCTATTTCTATTTCTATTTCTTTCAAATATTTCTACACTAATTAAATATTGCTACAATTTTCTACATAAAATAATTGATCCTAAACTAAATCAACTAAAGTAATACTATACTAAATATTTGCAACAATAAATCAAGTATTGCTACACTAAACTAAATCAACTAAAATTTACACTAAAATTACCTCTCTGCTAGCATGTAGGGCTGAGGACAGAGTTGGCCAGAGGCAGTGGCGAGGAGCAAGGTGATGGCAGAGCGCTACAGGCGGAAGAGGCAGTAGCGAGGCTAGCAGCGACATGACTCCAAAATTCGGTAGCCTTGCAGCGTCGATGGGGAATGGTCTCCAGTGCGTCGTGGTGCGTGGAACCTGATACGTCGAAAACGTATCCATAATTTTTGATGCTCCATGCTTGTTTAGTATCTACTTTGCTTTGCTTTGTCTACACTTTGAGGTGTTTTTATATCTTTTTAGGAACGAACCTATTAACAAGTTGGCATAGTGTCAGTGGCATTTTCTTCTGTTTTTGGTTCCAGAAAGGAAGAAAAACGATATTCTTAGAATTGGACGGGATAAAAGCTAAAGTCAATATTTTACCGTGAGCGACACGAAGTCCAGAGGAGAGACGGAGAGGCGAGCCAGGGCCGCCACGCCCCCCTAGGCGCGGGTGGGCCCACCCCACACCTAGGTAGGGTGTGGGCCCTCTGGCCGCCTCCCAGCCTCGCCTCTTCGCCTATAAGGATCCCTGATGCAGAAACCCTAGGCATCCGATAAAAAATCCACGAAACCTTCTGTAGCCGCCGCCATCATTGTCCCTAGGTCGGGGGGATCTGAAGTTCTTCCCGGCACCCTGCCGGAGGGGAGATCATCCTGGAGGCTTTCTTCTCTGGTATGAAGCTTGAGTAGTTCCACCTTGGACTACGGGTCCATGTAGTAGCTAGATGGTTGTATCTCCTGCTTGTGCTTTCATGTATAGATCTTGTGAGCTCCGTTCATGATCAAGATCTAATCTATTTGTAATCATGCATGTTGTGTTTCCGATGGATATTGAGATTACTATGTCAGATTGATTAATGGTTTTGTATATTTGATTCTATCATGTCTGTGTTGTTTGTGATCTTGCATGCTCTCCGTTGTTAGTAGCTATCTTGTCCAAGTAGTTGCTAGTGACTCCAATAGGGGGTATTTATGCTCGATAGTGGGTTCATGCCTCTAGTTTCTAAGAGAAGTGACATAAATCTCTTTGGTTGTAGATGTGTTGTTGACAGTAGGGACAAAACAACGGTCTCTTGTTTATGAAACAAGTGGATTGTTTACCTTACACACTTTGCTTAAAGCAGTTGTCTGTTGCTTGCAACTTAATACTGGAGGGGGTTCGAATGATAACCTGAAGGTGGACTTCTAGTCATAGATGCAGTTGAATGGCGGTCTATGTATATTGTTGTATTGCCCAATCAAATCTTATAGGATCTTTTTGTCTAGTATTGTATTGTTATGCATTGCTCAGTTCCTATCAATTGCCTTGCTGTAATTTGTTTACCCTTCATGCCATGTTGTTTATCTAAGGATAGCACCTCTAGTGAACTATGGACCCCGGTCCAATCTTTACCATTGATACATCTTCCACTGTTACTTGTTTACTTGCTGCAAACCATCACCTTCCACACCATATTTTTAATCATTTGTTACAGCAAACTAGTGAGCTTGACAACCTCACTGATTCGTTTGGGCAAAGTCTTGAGATTGTGTTGTGCAGGTTTCCACGTTGCTTGAAACACCTTTGAGATGTTTCCTTCCTCCTACTGGTTCGATAACCTCGGTTTCTTACTGAGGGAAAACTTTCTGGTGTGCTAATCACACCTTGCTCTTGGGGTTTCCAACGAAGCATCCCATGACAGTACTGGGCGCCGTCATCAGAACCGACTGGGGGCGGTGGCCTCGTTTATATACCCCCGCCCTTTAGCCCCGGTGCGTGGCACCAACAGAGACTAAAGGGTGTCGCTAGTCCCGGATGGTGCCATGCATCGGGACTAAAGGGGGGCACTTTTCAGTATGCACGTGCAAATGGGACATTAGTCCCGGCTGGTGACACATGCCGCGACTATTGGGCCAAAATTTTGCGCGCAGATTGGCTGGGTGAGTTTTTTTGTCTAGGACATTTTTTCAAGTCTGGCTAGTTTTTCAAAACACTTAAATAAATTATTTTTTTCATACTTATGAATTTGAAAAAACTTTCCACATAAAAATTGCTTGAATTAATAAGTAATCCAAAACCATTGTCTGTTTTACAAAAGAATTATTTTAAATTGTCAAACTATTAACCGTTTTGCTATTTTTAATTATAAAATGCATTAACTAATATCTTTTTGCATATTTTTGAATCTCACTAAACTTTTCAACATAAAAAGTGCTTGAATTTGAATAAGTAATACAAATCCATTTTTTGTTTTTTTTAAATAATTAATCTAACTTGTCAAACTATTAACCGTTTTGCCATTCTAACATGTCCTCTAGACCGAAAAAATAAAAAATAATACAATTCTAGCATTTAGTCATGGTTGTATTCACTAACTGGGACTACAGATATTTCCCACCATTTCCACTGATGTCCGCCATATTTTCCAGCCCTTTTCCTCTATATATAGGCCGACCATGCCATGGCTATCCACACATCCACACCTTCCTCTCTCAAAATAATGGACAGCGCATGCTGGGCCATTCTGACCCATGGAGACCGATGCGCTGTGCGCCTCCAGCTACCCATGCTCGTCGTGCTACCGGTTGCCCGCTAGTTGGATGCTGAGCACTGGAGGGGTTCCTGACCCTCCTGTGTCTCAAGGTTTCACCCGCCAAGTGTCCATCACGAACCGCTTCTACCACGAGCTCACGCTAGATCAATGGATGGATCCCCATTGGGATCCTAACAACTACGACACCTGGAAAGTCTTCTTCGCTAACCAACGGGAAAAGGAGGTCGCTAGGTACGAGGGTGACGACCCTCCCCCGGTGAACCACAACGAAATCGGTCGCCGCTTGTTGTTGTTCCCTCCATCCTTATGGCCTAGCATGGTTATGAATATATTTCTTTAAGACACCCATTAACCTCTCGAAGGGGAACATATTGTGTAGAAAGACAGGACCGAGAATTCTAATCTCTTCGACTAGGTGAACTAGGAGGGGCATCATAATATTGAAGACGGATGGAGGGAACAACAACTCGAAGCTGACCAAACATTGGACCACATCAATCTGTAACCCTAATAGACTTTCTGGATCGATTACCTTCTAAGAAATTGCATTGAGGAATGCACATAACTTCACAATGGCCAGTCGAACATTTTCTGGTAGAATTCCCCTCAATGCAACTGAAAGCAATTGTGTCATAAGCACGTGGCAGTCATGAGACTTTAGATTTTGGATTTTTTCTCTTTCATATTTACTATTCCCTTTATATTCGACGAGAAGCCATATGGGACCTTGATACTGAAAAGAACTTGAAAAAAGATTTCCTTCTCTTCCTTGGCAATAGCGTAGCTGGTAGGCCCTTAAAACTGCTCTAGATGCATGTCGTCTCTTCCTTTATGAGGTTGCTGGTCCTCCTATGCTTCCGGTGCATCTTTTGACTTCCCATACAAGACCAGGAAGCCTAGAATATTCACGCAAAGATTCTTTGTCAGGTGTACCACGTCGATTGCAGAGCGGACCTCATGGACTTACAATAGGGTAGCTCCAAAAATATAGATTTCTTCTTCCACATGAGTGCATGTCCATCGGCGTCTTTCGGAACAGGTTATCCTCGAGGACCCTTTCCAAAGATTACATTTAAATCCTTGACCATACCAAATATATCAGCACCAACATGGGGGACAGGCTTCGTCCAGGTTTCTGCCTTGCTATTGAAATGCTTGCCTTTTTTCCTTAAGGGATGCCTAGGCGGAATAAAACGACGATTGTACAGGTACACATTCTTTCTACATTGATTCAGATATATACTTTAAGTGTGATCTAAATAGTGTGTGCATGCATTGTATACCTTGTTCGTCTGTCCTAAAATATTACTAAGAGCAGGCCAATCATTGATGGTTACGAATAGCAACCCTCGTAGGTCAAATGGATCTTTTTTATGCTCATCCCACACACGTACACCTGGTTTGGCCCACAACTATAAAAGTTTATCAACTAATGGCCTTAGTTACATATCAATGTCATTGTCGGGTTGCTTCAGGCCTTGGATGAGCACTAGCATCATATTGAACTTCTGCTTCATGCACAACCAAGTAGGAAGGTTATAGATACATAGAGTCACGGTCCAGGTCTGCTCCCAAAAAGGATTCACGCCATCGGTACTTAGACCAAACCATAAGTTCCTTACGTCACCAGTAAAGTCCAGAAAGTCTCTCTCGATTTTTCTCCACTGCCGACCATCAGCGGGGTGCCTCAACATCCCGTCTTTCTTACGATCTTCCATGTTCCACCGTATCAACTTGTCATGCTCTTTGTTTCTGAACAAACGTTTCAACCGTGGAATTATAGGAGCATACCACATCACCTTGGCAGGAACCCTCTTCCTTGGTGGCTCGCCATCAACATCACCAGGGTCATCTTTTCTGATCTTATACCGCAATGCAGTGCATACCGGGCATTTATCCATATTCTCGTACTTCTCACAGTGGTAGAGGATGCATTTATTAGGGCACACATGTATCTTCTGTACATCTAATCCTAGAGGGCAGGCGAGTTTCTTTGCTTCGTACGTACTAGCAAGCAATTCGTTATTTCTTGGAAGCAACTTCTTCATTATTACCAGCAACTTTTCGAATCCCGAGTCAGTCACACTAATCTCTACCTTCGACTTCAGCAATTCCAGTGTGCTACCCAACTTCTTCTGGCCATCTTCGCAAGTTGGGTACAACAATTTGTTGTGGTCCTATAACATCTGCTCGAACTGCAACCTCTCCTTTTCTGTGTCGCAGACTCGATTTGCATCAGAAATGACCCGACCAAGATCATCAGCGGGCTCATCTGGTTCCCGTTCTTCACCTCCTTCTTCTTCATTGTCTTCCATTACGGTATCAGCGTATTCAGGGAACATAGATCGATAGTTTTCATCATCTTTCTCTTCTTCATCGCCGTCTTCCATTATAACCCATCTTTCTCTATGCTTGGTCCAAACATTATAGCCAAACATGAAACCAAACTGAAGCAGGAGGCTCTGAATGACTCTTGCGGAAGTGTGAGCCTTCTCATTCCTACATTCAACACATAGGCAACACATAAAACCATCCCGCCGCTTGCTCGCCTCGGCCACAAGACAAAAAGAACGCACGCCTTCTCTGAAAGCGGCAAAGCGTCGGTCACCGTACATCCATGGATGGCTCTTCTGCATTATACAACTATATATCAAATGCAATCATGATGCTAAAATTAGTACCACGCGGTCTAAATGAGAAAATAGTTGCTAACCTTTTTGGACACTTGGAAACAAAGATGAGAAAACTTAAGTTTGACTTAGGCACCTCATATCATGTTTGTCTTGTGTGAACTCAAGTCGCATCGCTCTAACAAACATTTTACCGAACACCTCTAGTGAAGAAAAAAACTAGCACAAACCTATACCAAATCCCACCCGGAAAAAACAGGAGTGAGGGGAGGGGCTATGCCATATATAAAGGGCCAACCCAATTTTCCTGGTTTGAGATACAAACCGGGACTAATGGGGGTGCCCGCAGCGCGCAGAAGGCCCCATACCCATTAGTTTCGGTTTATATCTCAAACCGGGAGTAATGATCCCAATCGGCCTGGGACTAATGGTGTCGTACGCAGTGGGTGGCTCCGAGCGGGCCGTTGGGTCCATTAGTCCCTGCCCCAGCCAAAGCCGGGACTAATGGCCTGGATGAAAGTCCCGTTTTCTACTAGTGGCCTAGTGCTAGGGTTGGCAGCGATATTGAAACCCTTGTTGCAGTGTGGCAACGGGGCTTCATGAGTCCGCGTGGGCTCGGCCAGGCCAGAGAGGGCCTGGTTTTCCCATGTTGCTATATCCGGTTGGCTATTGCGCCCTAGCGATGGAGGTTGTTCCCTCCTATGTGTTACTGTACCACCGACCCCATCCGAGGTCTACTCTTCTCGGTTGTACCAGCCTCACATCGTGGGTCATGGCGAGATGATGGTGGTGACGACAAAACCTTCGGCGTATGCTGGTGGGCGTTGATCTTGGTGGGGCAATTCGATGCGTCCGGGAGTGTGGTTTTTTGAGGGTCGAGAGAAATCCTTGTTGTCTTGACACCGACATGACGACGCTTGTGAGTGTCGCCATCCTTCCTGAAGGGCGTCGGGTGTATCTATTCCCCACCTCTTGTAGCGTATCGGGGGGAAACCCTAGGACCAGTCCGGGCAACAACGTCGTTATCGCTGGTTTCCTTCTAGCAGGTGCTACTTGGTACGCGACGCTTCGGGGTGGTGGGAATTCTTCGGAAACGGTTGCGGGTCATCCTCGTTTCGTAGAGCCACCGTTGTCGGCTTTGTTTTTTCTTCTTTTTCTTTATTGTTTTCTTTGGGCGTTGTGCTGTCCGGCCCAACTGTGGTTTTAATTGTGGTTGCTATACTAATATAGTTGGGTGCATGCCTATTTCAAAGAGTTCGGATTAACTACAGATTATGCCGTACAATGCATGTCTTGACTAATGCTATCCTTCCAAATACTACTCTGAAGTGCAACTGTGTAAGGGGAATCAAGAGTTATGGAGTGTCCACCCTTTGCTTCTCAATCTACTCCCTCCATTTAAAAATATAAGATGTTTTAGGTTTATGAAGTAAATGTATATAGACATCTTTTAGTGTGTAGGTTCAAATGAATCTATATACTAAGAGATGTCTAAATACATTAGCTTCGGTAACCTAAAACATTTAATATTTTCAAACGGAGTAAGTACTTACAAATAAACTTGTTTGTGGTAGTTACTTTTCACAATTAATCACTTGGAGCCTACAGTGTGCAAGCTTGAACACAGTAACTTTGAAAATGAATCTTGCTAAGAGTGCAACGCTTTCAGCCCATATGTGCACCTCCTTTACCGGTTGAAGTTCTTCAGGGGAAAGGCAATCTGTCGTCAATGTCTTCGTCGAAGATGGGAATCATGTCGCCAGGGAATTTCAGCTATGGTGCATCAATCCTACGGAGGAGGAAAATCAAAACCAGTTCTGGTGAGAATAAACACAGCCAAGTACTTCTTCAAGAGAATGTAGCCCGAACAAAATAATTGGCGCCGATCCGCAAGGCCAATGAAATTCAAACAAGACAACTAAACATAGCATCTAGTTACAGACTATAAATGTCAAAACTTTCGATATGCGCTAAACCAGTAGGGCAATGAAATTCAAATAATTGACAGTTTAACATTAGTATAATCTTGCTGCAACTAGGAGAGACCCACGAGCTATATGCTAGCCATGCATATGCAAGAAAAATACTTACCCAAGATAGACAAGGCATTCGATGGAAGAATGCGCGGCGAGGTCGCATATTTTGGTGCGAGTGTCGTCGTTGCTTGATGATAATTCATGCGACAGTTCCACGGTCATTCTTCTAAGCATTGGTGCGCAGCTGAGTATCAGTTTCAACAGATCATACTCATGATCCTCGCCTTCAAAGCCATATATTCCTACCTCTTCAAGGGCCGTCAATGAGATAATTTGGGTCGTCCAGTCTGTAGGCTCACATGGACAGTTTGCAGGGCATGGTTGTTTCTCCTAAAACCAAAAAAAAAACTTGGATTAGTAGAAAATTGTATTATTGAGATATATATGAGCAGGATGGGAAATTACCGGTGAACTCTGTAGGACGATCTTAAGCCTCCGTAGAACTGAACGAATCCGCTTCATCTGAAGAAGATGCACCACGAGTGCTCCAAAAACATGCCCCATTGTCAAGAGATGCAGCTCCAAATCGGAGAATTCAAGAACCGTGTGTTTCTCTATCTCCTTTGAGAGGTTGGCTTCTTCATTGGGAAAAGTATGAGGGGTCTGAAAAAGAAATTTTGTAGGATATATATGTCATACTTTCTTCGTCCTAAAATAGATGTCTCAAGTTTTCTAAAATTTAGATGAATTTATATACTAAATAGTGTCTAGATTCGTCTAAATTTTAATAAATCTGAGGTATTTATTTTAGGACGAAGGGATTATGTGTCTTCCATAAAACTTTAGTGTCGTTAAACTTTGAGGGCAGGAGAAATAATGACATACATTGGTGGCATAAATCTGCAGCGAAGGGAGGTGTCCAGGCATCTGTTGTGCCGTCTCTAGCCTGAGCATTTCGAGGCTCCAAAGACCAAACCTAATTGTAGCTGTTTTGTGGTAGGAGCACTGCCACGAGACCTTCTCCAGTATTGGTGTCGAGATGGAGATGCTCGCCGCCTTGTAGGCCCAGAACGACATGGTCAATTGCTTAAGCGCCGGAGCAACGATGCGGATACGGCTGAGCCATCCTGTCTCGGAGTCGACGACGAGCTCCTGCAGCGTCGCCGAGCGGACCGTCCTCTGCCTGTGGGCGCCGCGCCACGCGGTTCTCTTGTGCCTGAGCTCGAGCACGCGCAGGCGCGGGCAGCGGGAGAGCAAGGCGTCGAGGTCCTTGTCGACGACGATGCAGTCCAGGAGGCGCAGCGTGTGTAGCGCGGGGAACTCGTCACCCGCGGCGACCGGCGCGCGAATGACGAAGGGGAGCGACTCCAGCACGATGGAGGCGGCGCGGCGGAGGCACGGGAGGTGGAGGTCCGCGGGGTTCGGGTTCGAGCCGCCCGGAGGGAGCGCGAGGACGAGCCTCTCCGGCGCGAGCCGCGCGGCGGCGCGCACCAGCGAGGCGACGTCCTCGCGGACGGGCCAGTGCTCCCTGGGCACGCGCCGGTTCTGCTTGGGCACCCGGATCTCGAGGAGGGAGATGACGGGAGGCGGCGGGCGTGCGACGCAGCTGAGCACGGCAGCGAGCGATTCGAACGGGACGTCACGGAGGGAGATGTCGCCGAGGCGGGCCCAGAGGCCGCGCCACCGGCGGGAGAGGCCGCAGGTGCGCGCGGCGGCGGCGGTGCAACCGAGGCCGGCGAGGATGAGGAGAAGGAGGTCGTCGGGGAGGGCGCTGATGTGGTCCGCTCCGCCTGGCTGCTGGGCCTTGGAGGTACGGCGGCGACGTCTCGGTCTCAACCCCATCGAAGCGAGCAGAGCCCTAGCAGCAGTTGCAGTAACGCAGATTAATCCGCCAATTCACAGAGCTGTATACCAGAAGAATCGGACCTGTTACGGATCCTATACTTCTGTTTTGGTGTTTATCTGCGATATAACTAGAGATTACCCACGACGTACAGTGCATGTAGGCCCTGCAAATATAAGTAGTCCATCCGAGTCCGACTTGGAGACTGATCGTAGTAGTATACGAGTAGTATACAAATCAATTTCGGTCATTTTGTCTTATAGTCATACGTCTTGTTTAGGGAGTCGACATTTCTACCGCTCGATCTCCACCGGCGTTCTTGTGGGTCCCCTCTCCCTCTACCCGCTGATCCGGCGAGGGAGGGAGGGAGGAGGATCCGGTCTTTTCGCTCTGTAGTTAGGGTTTGGTTTTGCAGGTCGTGAAGCGCCGTTGGGGTGGTGGGAGTAGCGTCCAGGCGAATAAATCTACCTCAACTTCACTACCACATCGACGACGTCCCTCGTGGCGGCGCTTAGAGTTGACGTCATCGTGTATGTGCCGATTTCTCGGATTGGCGGCCTTAGAGTTCTTGGATGGTGTCGTCGAGGCGGAGGCGGCGATTCCATCAGATGTGTCCCTCCTTCTGCTCTGTCCCCGTTACTAAGGTGTTTGCTCTGACGTCATGGTGGAGCAGGGATGATGTGTTGTCCAGGAGTACGCGTAGACGGTCGTCTGCGTATGCGTCAGATTGAAGATGGTTTATCATGTGCTGGGTTTATGGATGGAAGCTGACAGGTCTGATTTCCTCTCCCGACGTTGTAGTCGTGCGGGGGTGTCAGTTCTGGAGTTTGATCGCTTGATCTCGTGTCCAGGGACATGTTGCTCCGGTCTGATTCTTTCAACGATAATGGTTTTTCCTTTAGCAAGCTACTTTGGAGGTCTAAAAAGCCGTTGATCAGCGATGAAGCTGTGTCAAGCTCGGGTGTTGTGGTGATCTGTCTTTCGTCCCTTTGGTGGTCGCTTCGGTGGTGCCGAAGGAGGGGGATAAGCGCTGGTACTTTACATAGGTTTATCCTATCTTTATAGTTCTGTAAGGTTGTCTTGTTTGTACCTTGTAACTTGTTTTTATCTTATTAATAAAGAGCGGATTACAGTATAAAAAAATACATCTTGGGGTAATCCAAGAGGTCTAGTTTTTCACTCAGTGGGCGAGAACATGTCTGTCGAGGAGTTCGAATCTCAGAGAGATCGTGATCGCGTCCAGGACGGACCATCGTGGCATGTCAGCAAAAACGCGGTGATTCTTGAGGAGTTCGTCGAGCATATGCAGCAATTGGAGCTCAAGTTTGACAAGCTACAGATCTGGGTCAGGGTTCTGAACCTACCATTCAATCTGAGAAATCTAACTTGGGGCAAGGCGATCACAAAGCAGATTGATAAGCATGCTACTCAATTCGTGTTTGATCCGGTTGGTGGTTATCTGAGGGCGAGAGTAACTATTGATGTTGCTAAGCCTTTAAGGAGAGGGATATTAATTGACTCGGCTGCTAGAAAGAATATAGACTGGTATGAATTCCATTATGAACAAATCCCTCGCTTTTGTTTCTCATGCGGCCGTTTGGGACATTTCGAGTCTTATGTCCTACACTTGGTAAAAAAATTTAAATCAAAAGGGACTTTGTCCCATGTTACATTAGCAAGAATGAAACCAACCAGTTCCAAGCATCAACAAAAGCAGGACAGCAGAAAAGGAGCCTAGCGCTCAGAAACCTGACTAGAAAGTCTAAGAGCAGCTTAAACTGTAGTTAACAACTACAACTCCAGGGATCAAAACAGACTTAACAAATTTGAAAAGACAAGAGAGACTAGGCTAGTACACCACATAGATGTTGTCCTCCTCAACGGGATGAGTCTGGAGGTATTTAAGCGATGCACACCCTCCATAGCTTGACGATGCAGTAGTTTTCCAAGTGAAGATCTACTCGAAGCCAGTGCAGATCAACTCGCTAAGGAGCGCTAGAGGATTTTTCAGACTGTTGATCATCTTTTCCATGAAGAGGACGATTTTCCCTCCCTCCAGGTCCTTGAACGGCCTCTGCCATAGCTTGAGGAAGGAGAGAACCATGCGCCAAATCTGCTTCATATTAATCCAAGATGTCTTATTAAAGACAATGCTATTCCTAGTATTCTAAATGCTCCAAAGAATAGCAGAAAAAAGAACATTTAAATTTAGATATTTCTTATTTCCAAGCCATTTTGAAGGAAGAGACTCAGAATCTACTATTAGAACACCAAAGATATCCTGGACATCTTTCCATAATAAACTCGAAACTACGCATTCAAAAAATAAATGATGAACTGATTCTATCTCCCTACAGATATTACATTCTAGGGGTTTTGGGATCCCTCTGGCTCTAAGATTATCCCTAGTCAGAATTTTATTTTGAGAAAGCAACCAAAGGAAAATCTGGACTCTAGGGGGAATAAGTAATTTCTACATAGCAAGAAGATAAACCTGAGTGATGACTCTAAAGTTGACCAAGAAATACATAGAGCTAGAGGAGTAACTACCTTTATGTAACTACCTCGGTGAATTACGCTCCTAGTTACAAGCCTGGATGAGCGGAAATGGTTGAAATAGTACGGTGGGGCCCAAATGCCACTCACAGGTAGACCTTTCGGCCGTCCCAACCATTTTCAAACATCGGGACAAGTACGGGCGGCGTAATCGGTAGGCGAAGGGATCAACTACATACACAAATGAGTATCTATGCAAGCCACCATACAATAGTACATCAGAGCCATTCCATCTAAAAAGAAAGGAAATATAGCAACGCCATACGGCAAGATTCAAATGTCCTAGATAGATATAATAGTTTAGGATATCTCCTCATACATCACACATCAGACTCAGGCGGAAGCGGCAAACAAGATCCGAGTACGGATAAGAAGCAAATCGGCATAAGATGCCCCATAAATACGCACATCCCGCCCACAGATCTCACGGATCCCCGTTCCCGGAATCTCTACACCGAACGATCGTTGTCCACATCATCCGCCTCCTCCACCCAGTATCCATCTTGGGAGGGTACCTGTTCATCTGAATCAAATAATTTATCGTGTGAGACCCTAGGGGTACTCAGCAAGTCTTTATGCCTCTAAAGGGGACACAACCTGGGGTGACGCAATTGCAGCAAAAGATAAACCCTAACAGTTCTATAGATACTCGCTAACCATCCGCCTAACCAAAGATAGACGGATGTCCGTGAATTAAGGACAACAGTTATAACAGTAATATCATCAGATCCATCCTCCTCCTCGCTTACCAACGAGGAAGCGGACGAACAACCCCCATCCGTTGGCAATTTTATTATCCATTCCATGAATGTTGCACTAATTACTAGTCAGTTACTTAGTCAAATTAAAAGCGGTACTTTAGTTATGCTTGTCTATGATCGAGAAACTGTGCTCCAAGTCGTCCATAACCGCGGACACGGCTTTCAGAAAGTTTTACCCTGCAGGGGTGCACAAATAGCAACACACACTCGATCAACCTCGGAAAAACCAAATCAAAACCCAACGAGGCCTTCACGACAAAGCAATCACAGGATTCAGAAATATTTCAGGGGGCCACCCCATTGAGTACACCATAGCGAAGTTAGTGACTCGAGACGGACCCAAGGTTTGGGTGGGGTCAGAACGATCGGGAACCGAAGCGGGCTTGTCGATACCGCAAAACGTGTCCCGATCCTAAATCACAGTGCTCCTCGCACAATCGTAAATAAAGCAGTAAAGCATGGCATAAGTACAGGATAGTAAATAAAACCTCAAACTAGTTTGTGGCCCCAAGAAATAAGACTGAATCAAGCTCTGGCTCAGGGGGGTCCCATAAGCCTCCCGGATGTGGATAGCGCGAATAATCAAGGAACAGGAATCAAGTACTCGGGGTCCTACGGGACACAAGTGAGCAGGAAAAACCAAATAGCAGATGTTGCTCACCGATGACACTTTCATTAGTTATCCCATTACTACTCAAGTTAAGTTGTTTAGGTACCTCTTTATCCAACAGACACTCACATACCCTACACATGTTGTTCTACGACTCGCATGGCTCAAACAACTCCTGTAGTAATGGCTCATGGGATGGAGGAACAAACTTGGTGGGGTTTAAAAGTAAAGGCTATGCAATACTTGGGATTCAGTTTAATGCAATCGCGACTCAATGATGCAAGAATAAGATAGAGTCAATAGGTACTAAATGTATGCAAGCATGTGGTAGTGCTTGCCTGGCAGCTTAGTTGAAGCGAGAGACGGATCTGGGTAGTGCTCCTGGGTTCCTTGATATATCCCCTGCTCAGTGTCTATTCGAAGAAGAACCAAACAAACAAGGGCCAACATAAATACAGTGCACAAGCAGATGAATAAAATGCGACCAGCAAACAATCATGCCATGATGAATGATGCACCAGTTGCATGGCAATAATGTAGCATGGCATGGGTGAGGTGTAGAATACAAGAAATAAACATTTTATTGAGTTTTGGCCACATTTTATCCTCATATTAGTTGCTGGTTACATTATATTTATATTATGCATGCTGCAATTCAGAACATGGAATGCATAAACAGAAAGGTCTCGTCGAGCTGATCATTTTAGACATATCATTTGTTAAATTTGGAGTTATAAAACAAAAGTTATTAATTAATTAAGGTGAAGGGCATTTTATTGTAATTTAATTCAACTTGGAATTTTAAGTGCCCAAAATATATTTTGAATGGCATATTTGAAATCCTCACATTTTTCTGACTCAAAAACATATATTATTTGTATTATTTGGAATTATGAATTTAAATTTATTTAAAAGTCAAAATTATTAAATAGGGTCAAAGTCAAAGGTTGACTATTTAAATTAATTCTGAAAATATTTGATTAAAGATTTGAATTAACATTCAAAAATAAAACATTTTTCATATTAAGTTTGAATTCAAATTCTAAACCATTTGAAAGTTATGAACTGATTCATGTTTAAACAGATTTGAAAATGAATTTGAATTTGAAAAGATTTGAATTTGAAAAAGAAAGGCTCCTGGACTTTTGGTACTCTGCCAGAATCTACCCCCAGCCAGTGACAGGTGGGGTCGAAGCTGACTGGGTCGACACGCACGCACAAGAACTTTCCACACCGGGGCTCTGCCTAGCTCGCGTGAATGACAAGCGGGCCCAGGGCAGAACAGGGCCACACACGCGCGCGGCCAGCCGGTGGGCGACACGTGGGCAATCCTGAGGGCTACGGCATGCGAGGCTGAATCGCGGGGCCTTCGCAAAACGTGACCACGGCTGCCAGGGGCTCGGGACGGCGGGTTTAGGCGGAAATTGCAGGGCTGCGCGAAACAAGCAATGGCCGTCTTGTCTGCCGACGGACGCGGTCTCGCGGCGGATCTGGCCGGAGCTTCGGACAACGATGGCGAGCGAACCACGGCGATTCTGGCCAAGCCGCAAAAACCAAAGATGAAGAGGGCGCTACCGGCTACAAGTCTCGTTCAGATGGCTAGCACGGAGGTGGGCTGCAGCGCGCGGGCTTCGTCGAGGAACAGAGGCAAAAGTTGCATTGCCATTGCCGCCAGAGCGGCGGCGCACGCGGGGTGTTCGACGAACGGCGACGACGCTACGAAGCAAGAGAGGGGTGGGGACCTTGTCTGGGGGGTAGAGGGGCTCACCAGGAGGGTGTTGGTGTGGTCGGAGGTGCTCGGGGCGGTCACGATCTGGCGCGTGGCTGGGGTTCTGGAGCTCCTGATCTGGGCGGTGCACGGCGGCGTCAGGCTGCTCCGGCGAGGTCCGGCGGTTTCCAGCGGTCCTAGTCGTCGAGGAGGAAGCAGGGGACGCTCCTGATGCTCCTTGTACAGCCTGGCGTGCTCGGGAACGACTAGAGGGAGAGGAGGCCGAGGTTAGGGTTTGGGGACATGGTGGTGATCATGGTGGGTAGGGGAGGAAGAAGGGAGGGTGAAGAGAGGTCTGGGCACTTCCAGATGGGATCTGGGGTGCCTGGGGTGGTTGGGGTGTTGAGGGAGAGGGGAGAGGCACATGGGAGGTGGTGGCCACTTTAAGCAAAAGGGAGAAGGGTGGCTCGGGTTTGGGTGGTAGCTAGGGTTGGGGTGGAGTGAGAGAGGGGTAGATGGGTCCAGGGTGACTAGGTGGGGCTGGTGGGGCCTTGTGGCAGGGAGAGGGCTAGAGAGAGGAGGGAGGCCGAGAGAGAGAGGGTAGCCTCGGGTTAGGGTTTGTGAGAGAGGGGTGATGGCTTAGGGTTAGCTAGAGAGGATGGGGTATGGTTAGGTGGGTAGGTGATAGGGAGGATCTTAGCTAGAGGGTAAGAGAGAGAGATAGATGGAGTGGTACCTTTGGACTAGATCAAGCATGATCAACACAAGCTCAAACAAGATAGCCAAAAGAGAGAAAAGAAGAAAAGGTGGTGATGGGGTAGATAAAGATGGTGATGAGGTTTAAGCAAGATCAAAATAGATCAAGCCCAAAAGAAGGGATAGAGATAGAGATGAACCACTCAAGAATTCAAATAAAACCAAAAGATGACCAAAGTTGGTGATGGTTGCATGGGCCATGCATAAATAAATAATACCATGCTTATTTTGTGAAAACAAGATTATTTACATGGCATTGTTCTTATGCATTCCAAAATGTGGAGTAAGGCCCAAGCAAAAGAATTTGTAGAATTGGACCCACCCTATCTCTCATGAGCTATATTAAACAACAAAAGAAAAATAATTACAAGCTCATGGATAATGGGATGGTGGAATTGTAAGGTGGTGAAAGAAAGGTGGTGGAGTTGAATAAAAGATATGCCCCCAACTCAACTTGGGCATTTAACAATATATCAAGAACCAAATACAATATCAAGAGGCAAATACAATTTACCATGCCTATGAGAGAAGAACCAAATCACAAAGGTTTTATATGATGCTCAAATGCAAGGTGGCATGATGACATGAGCATGATATGATGATGATGCAACAATTATATGTAGGAAGTAGCCATTTTATTACTAAACCAAGTAGCATTACAGTTGTTAGACAAATGGGATGCTACACTTTAGTTTCATATTGCCAAATTAATTGGTCATCTTCATTAGAAAACTCTATAGATTGAACAATCCCTAAGAGCTCATGCCATTGCATCATCAAATTTTCATTGAAGGTTCTTCTAAAATCACATTTAAGTTGTGTTCCATCCCGCAACTCAGCTATTGTTTTAGTCTGTTGATTAGAAATCAAATAGATTTCCTAGAATTGAGTAGCTAAAGTAGAATTGCCAAACCAAATATCTTCCCAAAATCTAATTGATTTGCCATTTCCTACATGCCACTTTATCCTATCTCAACTGCCCTAGAGGCCCACGTGATCCCTTTCCAAAAGGTTGAGGGATGAACATCATGACAACAAAGAATGTTTGGAGATTTAGCTTTATATTTAGCATTTATCACTTTTTTCCATAAAGTTCCCTCTCCCTGGATGTATCTTTTCACCCAGGAACCAAGGAGACATAAGTTTAGATCATGGAGGTTTGGAAAACCTAAACCCCCCAAATCTTTCTTCATGCAAACTGAAGGTCAATTAGCTAAGTACAACTTATGGTTACCTTCTTCATCATTCTAGAAGTTAGCTAGATGAGAATCTAAAAGCTTCAGAGCCCACTTGGGAAATTTAAAAAAGGATAAAAGGTATATAGGAATACTAGATAAACATGCCTAAATTAAAACTCCTTTTGCAGCATAAGAAAGGAGTTTACACCTCCAACCTGTAATCCTACGCAACAGGTTTTCTATCAGAGGTTGCAAATCCTCTCTCTTAAGTTTCTCAAAATGTAAAGGGATTCCCAAATATTTGACAGGAAAACTGGCCATGATACATTCAAAAATGTCTAAAAAGGGCTTAGTTTCTGTCTCACTCATATTAATGGGAATAATCTCACTTTTGTGATAGTTAATGCGCATTCAGAAATCTGTTCAAAACATGTAAGAATCCACTTCAAATTAATAGCTACTGACTCATTAGGTTCTAAGAAAAGGAGTGTGTCATCTGCATATTGCAGACAAACAATCCCTCCTGGTATGAAATTAGGACACAGCCCCCTAATGGCTCCACAAACAGAGACCTTAATTAACATTTTAGAAAACACATCAATCATAAGGTTAAAAAGAAGGGGGGCAATAGGATCTCCCAGTCCGAGACCTTTACCAGACAAGAAAAAATCACCCTCAAAATCATTGATTTTAACTCCTATGGAGCCTCCTAAAGTAATCTGCTTAATAAATCTAATAAACATTGGACAGAAACCTCTAATTTCTAGGACCTCAAACAGAAAATCTAAATTGACTCTATCATATGCTTTTTCATAATCTATTTTAAGGACTAAACCTTTATCTTTGTTTCTATGCACCTCATGAATAACCTCATGAGCAGTGACTACAATTTCAAGAATGAATCTACCTCTAATGAAGGCAGATTGGTTAAGGGAGATTAGCCTCCCAATAATAGCAGCAAGTCTGTTAGTCAAGAATTTAGTAAAAATCTTAAAAGAAAAGTTCAAAAGTCTAATTGGTCTAAACTTCATCTTGACTCTAGCATCATTTTCCTTAGGGATCAAAGTTATCATGGCAAAGTTAAGTCTTAAAATGCTCAGATGATCTTCATGCCAAGCTTGAAACATAGCAATAAGATCCTCTTTAATGATATCCCAAAAGGATTGATAAAACATAAAAGAAAGGCCATCAGGACCAGGGGCCCCGTCAACATAAGAAGTAAAAACAGCTATTCTAATTTCTTCCTCGGTAAAAACCGCTCCCAAATCCAAATTCTCAGAATCACTCACTTTTTGCTCCTCAGAGATTTGTTTCAACTAAATATTAGTCCTAGGTTCCCAAGAAAAAAGTTCTTTATAATAATCAATTTCCACTTTAAGCATATCCTTAATATCTGTGACAGGTCTATCAGGGCCATCTAATACATTGATTAATTTTTTCTTCCTACGCTGGTTGGCAACTGCATGAAAGTAAGCAGTATTTCTATCCCCTTCCAGCACATTCCTATCTCTAGACCTTTGTCTAGCCTTAGTTTCCTCTAAAATCCAGTACTTATGAAGCTCAGCATAGACAAAATCTAGTCTACCTCTCTCCTCATTGGACAAAGGTTGAGTTTCAGATTTAATGTCCAAAACATCATATTCCTCCATAAGTTCTCTCCTAACAGCGGCCTCTATATTAGTATTCCATCCCTTAGCCAATTTCCTAAAAAATCTAACTTTACATTGCCAAACCTCTACTGGATCATCATTATTTACTTTTAGGGACCAAGCTTTAATAACAATGTCTCTAAAATCAGGCCTGCTAAGCCACCATTTCTCAAATTTAAACCTAGCAGGCTTCAGCAGAATTATTTTTCCTGAGTCCCGGACAATTGGAGTGCGATCACTCCCAATTCTAGTTAAAGCTCTAGCACTAGCTAAAGGAAATTGAGTATCAAAACCAGTAGTACAGAAAATCCTATCTAGCTTACACATAATAAGATCAACCTGGTTATTCCCCCATGTGTATGATCTACAAGATAAACCAATCTCCATAAGGGCCTAGAGATCAACCCAAACATTAAACTTATCAACCCACTTATAGTCTACATTCCTAGAAGATTTGTCATCAGGGGATCTAACAAGATTAAAATCACTTCCTATCATAGCAAGACCATCCCAACCCACAAAAATATCATGTAGCTCAAAGATAAAGTCCTACTTTGTCTCTTCATATGCTGACCCATAAACAGTAGTGATTATACAAGTAAAAGCAGTAACTTTATTCTTAATAATGACACTAACAGAGAAGGATCTAATATCTCAGGAGATAACATAAAAACGATATAAGTTAAAACCAACTAAAATACCACCTGCAGTTCCCTGAGAAGGGAGAAAATTCTAGGCAAAGTTTCTATTTCCAAGGAGATTCTTCAAGAAAGAATTGCTAAAACTATCTTTCTTAGTTTCCTGGAAACCAATATAATCTACCTTAAGAGGAGAGATATTCTCAGTAATATATTTTTGTCTACCAGGAGCACTAATACTCCTACTATTCCAGAAAAGACTAATCATATTTTCTTCTTCCTGGGGTGCTTGCCCCGCGACTTATTTAGAACTTCTATCCACCCTTCTTCCACATCCTCTTCAGAAGAAGGACTAGGACACAAGGGGGAGCTATGTAAAACAGAACTAGAACTAGAAGACATGTCAAAAGGAATATCTACTCCTATATTATCAGATAAATTTTCTATAGCAGTAACAGAGAGCACAGAGAAAGGATTTGTAGACATTATACCTTTCATGATCTTTGGAACCTCCAAATTGTTAACTTTTTTTAGATTCATGGCTTTCTCTAAGATAGTCCTGGACATGTCCACTCCGGCACTCTCCCTAGTTGGTTGTACAGGCCCCCATTGCTTTTGTTTTTTTGCAGCTTTCTGGAAGGTAGTTGAATCCTCTCTTTCTCTCACCACTAATTCCTTAAAGCCTGGCATTATTTCATTAGGGAGAACACCAATATGATCAGTCACCAACTGTGAAGTTTCAGCAACTTTTCCCTGAGAGAACTCCAATTCTTGAAACTGTCCATCTATCCAGAAGCTCTGAGCTTCTGCCTCAGCCCTAGGAGCCACAGGAGATTTATCCCAGATAAAGTTTCATTCAATATCCACTAATCCTCTTTGCACTAGCAACTGGAAAACAACATTGGAGCCACTTGGGGAATATGTAGCTATTTTGACTCTATTAGAAGATTGACCACCATTTCTAGCAGGAAACCCACCACTTGCTTGTGAAGAGGCACCATTCCGAGACAAACCCACTTGTCCATTACTTCCATTCTTTGCAGCTGAGTCTTCCTCATTACCTTTATCCTGTCTACCCTGATCTTCAACTATCAAGTTTTCATCCTCCTCAACCAGTGGAATAGAAGTGTCTAGAGTAAATCCCAAATGGAAGAGCTGATCTTGAAAGTTGAAAAGCCTACCAGTAGGGAGTTTGGTAGGGTCTTTACATTTGATGAGCACCCTCACTTCCTTAGCATTATTCTTGAAGATACTCAGCCGGTCTACATCTTCTAAGATACCACAGATGGAAACAACATGATCCAAGGTGTTCCATTCACACCATTTAGTCTGCAAACCTGTGATTATCACCCATATCTTCTTCAATGCCTCAACTGGCTCTGGATCATCACTCCAAGCTTCTACTTTAACCCACACCCCTGGTTTAGAAACACCAAACTTTGGGTATCCAATCACCTGTTCCAGCACAATATGTGGGGGGAACTTGACCAGGAAGATATTCTCATAGCCTAATTCTCTAATCTGCTAGGGCCAATTGGTCTTGTAAATCTTGGAAAATTCAGCATTAACTAGTTCTTTTCAGACAGTGAGACTTCTTCCACCAGAATAATCCCACAGTTCTTAGTAGATGCAATAGGATTTATCACATTCTCAGGCATTTTAATTAATAAAAACCTAAGCCTAGAGCACCACTGCCTATGTACTTTGTTGTTTGTTGTGGCCTCTTCCTAACAGGACATTTATCAACAGTATGTGCAGGACCAGAGTCTTCTCATAGCTAGCTTGCACATGACAAGGCTCTCCACATCACAAACATATAGCATCAACATAGTTCCACTGAGCACTAACATTCTGGGACAAAGCAATTTCCTTCTGACCAGCAGCCTGCTTCTTCTTGTTTTTCTGCTGACCCTGAGATTTTGCTTTCTCACTCTGCTCGGCACTTTGTAGATTTTGCTGCTGAGGAGGAGCAATCCATTGGTTGGACTGCAAACCAAAATGTTGCTGGGGTGGAAAAGGGGCAAAGGGGTTGCTGAATCCCCAAGGAGGGGGCATGTTACCCGGGGAAACCCAAAAGGTGACTGGTTGGGGAAGAACTGTGGGTTGAATTGCCCAAACTCATAAGGGTGTTGAGTAGGGTGCTGCTGTTGCATCTAAGGTTGCCTACCTTGCTGCATCTGCCAATTCTCCTTGCCACTATTACCTCCCATTCCTCTCCCTTTGCCTCCTTTACCTCGATCTCCCATATCTAAACCACTTGAAGCTTCAGCACCTAGAGAATCCTCCAGGCCCAGACACTGCATCCTCGAAGTGAGCTCAACCACCGCCGCCAGCAGGAGGGGGGAGGAATAAGCTCTAAGGTTTGCAGCCCCTGGTTTTTATATGTGGGGGCAGGTGTCTTCCTGTGGGTTGGGGGAGGTGGTTGCAGCTGTTGGCACATGGGATGCAAAGGGCAAACCCAGAGCTGGGAAAGAAAGCCCTCCATGCTACACCTGGTAATAGAGATGCTAAAGGAAATTGGCCATTTGGTACAGGACTGAGAGCGACGGATGGTAGAAAAAATTCTGGGTCGAATGATAATTCTTCCCGTGAAAATTTTGCAAATCATAGTAGCAATAGGGAGACTAGATTCTCTAGTACTGCTGGTGATGCAGGAGTTGAGGTGACATCCCCGGCTAAAACTGGTGGAGGTTTCAAGAGAAAGGGTGATGACACGAAACACATGTATACAGGAAAATCAGTGTGCAATCCCCTACTCCGGCTGATGGTGGTTTGACTTCGGATATTCAGATGGTTCTATACACGGCTAACCAGTCAGCAAAGGAGCCGGGTACGACAAATGAGAATGAGTCAAATAAAAAGAGAAAAACACCAAGTACGTCTGAAACATCAGCAGAGGCGTGAGCTTCGTAATATTGCGAGGCAGGAAGCACCCGCACTGGATTTTGTAATGAAAACTAAAATCAGTGGTAAGCATGTAGAAAACCTGCGGAGCACGTTGGGCTTTGCAGGTTGTTTGGCAGTGGACAGTAACGGACTTAGCGGTGGTATTGGTCTGTTCTGGTCTGCGGAGTATGAAGTGGATCTTAAGAGTGCGAGTTCCGGCCATATAGATGTTATGGTGCGGAAGAGAGACCGAAGTTTTGTGGAATGGAGGCTTACAGGTTTTTATGGAGCGCCAAGAGCTGAAAATAGACATCATACCTGGCGTTTTCTTAGAACTTTGTTTTCAGTACCACACTCGGCTTGGCTGTGTATGGGGGATTTTAATGAGACTTTCTTTGGCCATGAACATTTCTCCCGAGAAACCCGGCCTAAATGGCAAATAAGAAATTTTAGAGACACCGTTGATGATTGTTGTCTGCAAGATCTTGGCTAGTCCGCCACTGCTTATACCTGGGACAACCATCAGGAGGGAGAGAATAATGTTAAAGCAAGACTAGACAGGGCGCTTGCAAATGATGCATTTCTAGCTCGCTTTGAACACACTCGAGTTCGGTACATTGTTTCTACGGAGTCAGATCATTGCTTTGTTCTCACGGAACTTTGAGAAAGACTTGTTGATCAGAATCCACTAGTGGAGAATGGGTCTCTAGTTCCGGCCCATAAGGGGCTTTTGTCATGGTTGGCAAACCGGGACTAAAGGTCCAAGCATTAGTTCTAGCTCGGTTACCAGCCGGGACAAATGGTCCTCCACGTGGTCGCTGTGGAGCGCGCGGGGTGCACCCCTATTTGTCCTGGTTGGTGTTATGGACCGTGACGGTTCTCTGCCGCGGTAGCATTTTTGGGCGCTTTCTCTGTCGCAGTAGAGAATTTATTTTGTATTCTTTTATTTATTTCTTTTTTCATTTCAATATAGTTTTCGAATATTTCTACGCTACCACTCCATACACGTCTGTGCATATATAAGATAACTTGTCTTACGAAATCGAGCATACAAATATATACAATTTTGATAGTTACATGGAGATTACAATTACAGCGTCTATTCGATTACACGGCCGGGGATCATCACAAGCTCCTATTTATACTAAATTATCCGTTGCCGTCTACCAACTCTTTTATCAAAAATTCTGCCATCTCCTCTGCAATTCCTAGTAGGCATTGCTCTGGTAGGAGCTTATCCCTCATGGCCTCAGACTATATAAGAAAAGGAGATCAATATCAATTATGATAACAAAAATTGATGGTAATAAAATAAAATTGTGAATGTATGGCTGATGGGAAGATTCTTATGAGGTACGATCACCGAGTTTTCCTCGTCAGTACGATCGTAAGGTCTGATGGGAAGATTCTTATGAGGTACTCTTGAAAGGGGCGACATTTTTCGTTTTGGGCTGCTGTGTCGGTTAGTACTCATCGATGGAGCACATTTCCATTTATTGTCCTTAGCGGGTGGTGAAGATGGTTGACCCTGCGGCGGAGATCGAGATGGACTCGTGTTGTGGTGGTCGTAGTCATGGGGTGGGATTCTTGGAGGTGAAGGTGACCTGCGACTACCCGGAGGCGGTGTTGGCCTTGGCGCCGAGCCTGCAAGCTTGATGTTGTTCTTGTCTCATAGAATTATACCACCCAGTACTTCTCCGAGTGTCCTCTCACCTTTAGGTCCAGGGATATCAAGCTCCATTGAGCGTGTGCATCAGGTGGACAAGGTAAAGCACATCCGACCGCCACCTTCATGGATATGTTGTTCACCTTCTGATGGAGCTCACAAGATATCTGCTCCTTGACTCCATCAACGGGATAGCCAGGACCGCCATCTATCATCCGTGCATCGTCAAATGGGACCTCCGATTTAGCCACGCTGGTTCTCCGCTGAGATGGGTCGGCGGTAATAACGAGTGGAGGATCTTGCACGCGTGCTACTCCTCTAAGTTCGTCAATCTGCTGCTGCTACTTGTCAATTCTTGCTAGGAACTGGTTGAAACTGTCTCCCTCCTCCTCCCGTCGCTGGTTTTCTATCGCTCGGCTTCTATAAGTACTTTTGTCTTTGGGAAACGCAATCTCCCACGTATAACTAGGGCCAAGGACTCGTACTCGTCCTCCGTGCTCATCATTCCCAAGGATATTTATTAGAAAGCCTTTCTCTTTATCGGGACGGAACTTTGTTTTCCCCTATTTAATTTCTTTCACCACTTTCAACCATGCCTCCCTAGGTATCCTAATCCCGTCACTGCAAACAAGGCCCCTGTAATATTGCCATACTCACTCCCATGCCTAAGGAACCAATTTCTTGCCCTCAAATCCCATTACTCATGCATTTGTTCTAGAATGATTCTTTTATCACACAGCTCTTTCTATTTTTATTCCACTTTGGCATGGAAGTCGCGTAGCCCCTAGCCCCCGGTGATGGCGATACTTCTTTTTCGCAGCATTTTTCTTGTTTTTTCTGGATTTTTCTTAGCATCTTCTGACTTCTTGTACTTAACAAATGCACCAGTAGGGCTGCTACTTAGCTAGATAGCCTTCGAATTTTGGAGCAGTCTTGTCCTTCTGATACTTTAGCCATAATAATTTCGTTCAGTTCTGGAATAGTTCGGCCATCTTCTTAAGAGCAAAATCCTTGACTTTCTTCCTCAATGCAGCTGTCTTGACATCATCCTCATATTCTGGCAGGGTGAAATGTGCCATGAGGCCATTCCAAAAACCCTCTTTGTACCTTTCGGAGACATACTCACTCTCTTTCGCCCCTTTGGACTTATTCCACTCTCGAACGATGATCGGGATGCGATCCCTAACCATAACTCGCATTGTTGTACAAATACATTTTTAGTCCTTTCAGGTTCCAACAGTTCTCCTAGTGCTGATACCGTGATAATTGTATAATTCGTACGCTCATCCAAATTTTTGGCCGGGCCTCATTTGGAATTTTTGCTCGACATAGAGGCCTAAGATAAGAAACCTTAGTCAATATAATATATATACAACTCGGTATGTACATCTCCTATCGGACATTACATATCTAGTGATCACCGGACATCATATATATACCTCGCCGGTCTTTGTTAAGGGTCCATCAGCTTCTCCATCATCGGAGTTGTCGGCTCCTCCATCATCGGAGCCGGTGGCTTCTCCCTCTCTTTGGTAGACCTCCTCTCCCTCACCGTATGGGTTCAGATACCTAGAGGAAGATTCGGGTGGATCAACGTCGTGGATTATATCCTCAAGAATTTCTTGTTGAGCTAGTCTCTCTGGATTGGACTAGTTGGATCCATAGTTTCTGCAAAATGCGAGATTCACACAATATTATTTCAAAATGCACATAATATTTTTGCTACACATATATTTTCAACTAAAAATTCAACTAAAAAATGCACAACTTAAAATGTTCTACACTAAAATACACATCTATAAAAATATTGCTACACATATATTTTTCTATTTCCTATTTTCTACACTAAAATACACAACTAAAATATATTTGCAACTAAAAATGCATAATCCTATGCAATAATAAAATGTTATTTCTATTTCTACTACTATTTCTTTCAAATATTTGCACACAAATATTGTTACACATATGTTTGCAACTAAAAATTCAACTAAAAAATGCACAACTCAAAATGTTCTACACTAAAATACACATCTATAAAATATATTGCTAAACATCTATTTTTCTATTTCCTATTTTCTACACTAAAATACACAACTAAAATATATTTGCAACTAAAAATGTAATAATCCTATGCAATAATAAAATGTTATTTCTATTTCTATTTCTATTTGTATTTACCTATTTCTATTTCTATTTCTTTCAAATATTGCTACACATATAGTTGCAACTAAAAATGCACAACTTAAAATGTTCTACACTAAAATAAACATCTATAAAAATATTGCTAAACATCTATTTTTATATTTCCTATTTTCTACACTAAAATACACAACCAAAATATTTTTGCAACTAAAAGTGCAATAATAAAATGCTATTTCTATTTCTATTTCTTTCTAATATTGATACACATATATTTGCACCTAAAAATACAACTAAAAAATGAAACTAGAAATCCCCACCACGTTGATCTGCAAGGCGCGCCGACGGGGGAGGTGCGGTGGTGGTGGCACGGAGGGGCGCAGTGGCGGCCGACGCGGGGATGCACGGGGAGGGGCGGGGTGGGTGGCGGTGGCTCCCGAAGCGGGGAGGGGCGCGGGAAGTAGCGGGGAGGTGCGGTGGCGGCCGACGCGGGGGAGGCTGGAAGTGGCAGTCGGCGCGGTGGCGGTGGCGGTCGACGTGGAGATTGGGAAGCCTGCCGGCGTTGTTTTCTTCAAATGGCCTGCAAATCCCGGTCGGTGGATTCAACCCGGGAAGAGGCCACGTATATATACCCCCTGCCCCCCCCCTCCCCCGCGTTTAGTCCCGGTGGGTTGCACCAACTGAGACTAATAGGAGGGCTTTTCGGGTACTAGTGCGCGCTGCACAGGCTTTAGTCGCGACTGGTGAACTGGGCTGGGACAAGGGCCAAAACTAGCGCGCGTTGTACAGTTTTTTAAAATCTCGCACAATTTCAAAACATTTAAACATTTAAATGATATAGTTTTTGCATACTTATGAATTTGAGAAAACTTTCAACATGAAAAGTGGTTGAATTTGAATTAGTAATCCAAATCCATTTTATATTTTATAAAATAATTATTCTAACTAGTCAAACAATTAACCATTTTGCCATTTTCAATTAAAAAATGCATTAACTATTATCTTTTGCATATTTTTGAATCTCATTAAACTTTCAACATAAAAAGTGCTTGAATTTGAATAAGTAATACAAATCCATTTTCTTTTTTATAAAATAATTATTCTAACTTGTAAAACTATTAACCGTTTTGCCATTCTAACATGTCCTCCAGTCCGAAAAAGGAAAATTAATACATCATACAATGAGCCACTAACTGGGACTAAAGATATTTCCTGTTGTTTCCCACCGCTTCCCGTCATGTTTTCCCGCCCTTTCCGTCTGACCGGAGCTTTTAGTCCCGGTTGTAGCCACTAACCGGGACTAAAGATATTTTTCGCCATTTCGCACCGCTTCCCGCCATGTTTTCCCGCCCTCAAAAGTGTGTGGGGGAAGGGAGGTGGGAGATACTGGCGCTGTGATCTTGGAGCGTTGGATCGAGGCCACTTGAACGGTTGAGATCTGCTTCAGTGGGCTAATCTATGGCTAGACTGGTTCTCTGTTCTGATTGGCTGGTGCTATTTTCATTTTTTTAGGGCTAAAAAGGGATATTTTGTGAAGCATCTACCAAGAATCAGGTTTAAAATGGTATCAACCAATTTTTAATAAACAACATGCCACATTTAATTGACATATTAACAAACGAGAGTATCTCAAACCTTTCCGTCCACCCCTCGCAAAAACACAAATATGTGCCAAATCGGTAGGAGTGGGTCCGATTTGAACTACATCTACATAATCTAATGCTCATGATTTTTTTGCAAAAATCATTTTTAGCTTCACAACATGTTGCTTCATCGGAGATACACTAAAATTTTAGCGAGGCTCCTCTCCTAGCTAAGAACCTTCATGCTCGCCATTTTGACCATAGTTTGAAACAAACATAAGAAATTCAAAATGGTCCAAATAAGGAAAATCCTTCGTGTGGTGTCATATTATGTGACATAGTTGTAAGGAAAATACAAAACATGGTATATTGTAAATATCTCGAAAAAAGCTTCACAGAAATTACCTATCATGTTCGAGGTTTCATGGCTTTCGGGTCAAACGACCAATGTTATGGCCAGAATCGTGGCATATTTTCTGATAAGGCTTCTGATTCAATAGACCCCCAAAGGATTGAAAATAAATGGATTTTTAGGGTTTTTTTGATAAAGCAACAGAACAAAGTGCAAGTAATATTGAACAAACACAGCAAGTGGCCCAATCCTTTCTTAGCAGACAAGACAGTGGAAATACTTATAAGGACCAAACATTCTCGAGGACACATGAAAAATTCTATCAAGTGCTTTCGCTTCATATAGTTGAGTACTCTTCTTTGGTGTTGTAAGTGTTGTGTGGGTGAACCTGTGCTAATGTACCGACCTTACTTGGACTAATACATACTTGTGATTAAACCCCCTGCAAGCATCCGCAACTACAGGAAAGTAATTAAGATATAAACCTAACCACAGCCTTAAACTCTTAGATCCTATGCTCTCTTATGCAAAGGTGTCCTAACAGGGGTTCAGGTTTCTGTCACTCCAGCAACCCCACAATTACTAGCCAAATACACAATGCATTCCCCTAGGACCATAAATGGTGAAGTATCATCTAGTCGACGTTCGCATGACACCACTAGAAGAATAGCACCACAACTTAAATACTAAACCATTGAATAATAACTCAACACAGATCCACTAATAACAACATGACTTCTCCCATGTCCTCAAGAACTAAATGAATTACTCATGAGACATCATATGGATCAAGATAAAAGATGATATGGTGATGAATAACAATCTGGACATAAACAATAATCCAATGGTTCCACTCACAAGCATCAACTACAATAGTAATTAACACCGGGAAAGTTTCCTCTAAGAACTAAAGCAATATCCAACACAATTGTTACAACAGGACGGAGTGGTGATGATGGTGCTGGTGGAGATGATGGTGTGGATGATGATGATGATCCCGATGAAGCCTAGCTTTATGACGGTGTTGATGGCGACGATCTCCCCTCTTCGGGAAGGAATTCCCCCGACAGAAATCTGTCTGCTGGAGAGATATTTCTCTCTCGGTGTTTTCCACCCCGCAGAGGCGGTGGAAATCTATCTGTGGTCGCTACCCTGGTGTTAGGGTTCTGTGAGGAAGATACAGGCAAGAGGGCGGAGTCGGAGGCCAGGCAGGTGGGCCACACCTGCCCTAGGTGCGGGGCAAGGTGGGCCCGTGCCTAGGGGGGTCTGGATCCCCTGTGGCCCTTCTTTGCCTCCCCTTCTAGCTTCCTCAATCTTTCGGGAAAATATAATTTTCCCATATTTTTCTGGTATTTTTCTGATCTTCCCGAAATTGCATTGAAACACCTCCTTTTCCATCAGAATCCAGACTCCGGCAGTTCATCCTCCAAGAATCATCCAACATGCAAAAACAGGGGAAAAGACATAAGTAATACCTCATAATAAGACATATATTAATGAATAGAGACAAATTATGATATAGAATGGTGATGCAAATTGGACGTATCACGGCCCTCGTATTCAAGGGACATGAGATTGCCAACTTATACTTTGTCAAGCATATAATCCATAGTTTGTTCAATTTAACCTTAATCACTTCAAGATGCTTATGATAGGGGCAATGAGAACTAAAAGCTAACAAGTACCATAATTTTTGAAAGCTCTTTATGAGACTTGAAATCCCTACTTCCCTTTTATGAAGGGCCTTTCATCCACTATTATATTGAGTCTCCACCTTCTATCCTTAGGCACAAATTAAGAGAGCATAGTTGTCATTCTTAGTTCTATGTGCATTGTCCCAAAACTTATTGATTGATGCATATTGTTGATATTGCTTGTTTTTGAACTATTTGTATCTAGTCACTCTTATGAACTTTGAAGGTGTCCTATGCATCTATTTGCTACTCCATGAGGGACAAGCTGAATGCCACTATGCTATGTTTTCTATATGTGAAACAAACAAACGTCTTTCAATGCATTGTTATTCATGAATCTTTGTTTGTAACCTTTCATGTTGCATGCATAGTTACTATGACTTATTGTTAGAACTTCTTCTTTCATGCTCATCTTTAGAGTACTTTGATCCCAGCTTTCAATGCATGCAAATGGTTTGATCTTGATTTTGATGGCGCATGTCACCTCAAAAATTATTCTTTTTATCACTTACCTACTCGAGGACGAGCAGGAATTAAGCTTGGGGATGCTTGATACGTCAAACACGTATCTATAATTTTTAATGTTCCATGCTTGTTTAGTATCTACTTTGCTTTGCTTTGTCTACACTTTGAGGTATTTTTATATGTTTTTTGGACTAACCTATTAACAAGATGCCAAAGTGCAAGTTGCATGTTTTCTTCTGTCTTTGGTTCCAGAAAAGGCAGAAAATCAATATTCTCTAAATTGGACAGGACAAAAGCCAAAGTCAATATTTTACCGTGGGGAACACGGGCTGAATCTGAGGCAGGGAGCCCAGCCACACCCCGGCCGTGGCTAGCCCTTGCCCGCGCCTAGGGGGTGCGGCCACCCTGGGTGCTCCCCTGCCTCTCCTCTTCGCCTATAAGAAGCCCCCGATACCAAAACCCTAAGTACTAGATCAATCTTCCACGAAACAATCCGTAGTCACCGCCACCATCGTCCCTAGATCGGGGGGATCTAAAGTTCTTCCCGGCACCCTGCCGGAGGGGAGATCATCCCGGAGGCCTTCTTCATCACCATGCAGCCTCCGGTATGAAGCGTGAGTAGTTCCACCTTGGACTACGGGTCCATGTAGTAGCTAGATGGTTGTTTCTCCTCCTTTGTGCTACCATGTTTAGATCTTGTGAGCTCCGTTCATGATCAAGATCATCTATTTGTAATCATCCATGTTGTGTTTGTGGGGATCTGATGGATATTGAGATTACTATGTCAGATTGATTAATGGTTCTATATTATTGATTCTGTCATGTCTGTGTTGTTTGTGATCTTGCATGCTCTCTGTTTCTAGTAGCTATCTTGGCCAAGTAGATGCTAGTGACTCCAAGAGGGAGTATTTATGCTCGATAGTGGGTTCATGCCTCTATTTAATCTGGGGAAGTGACATAAATCTCTAAGATTGTAGATGTGATGTTTCTACTAGGGATAAACACAACGGTCTCTTGTTCATGGAACAAGTGGATTGTTTACCTTACACACTTTGCTTAAAGCAGTTATCCGTTGCTTGCAACTTAATCGGAGGGGTTGGATGATAACCTGAAGGTGGATTACTAGTCATAGATGCAGTTGCATGGCGGTCTATGTATCTTGTTGTATTGCCCAATCAAATCTCATAGGATCATGAATGTCTAGTATTGCATTGTTATGACTTCCTTTGTGATGTTAATTGCGCCGCTGTAATTTGTTTACCCAGCATTCCATGTTGTTTATCTTAAGGAGAACACCTCTAGTGAACTATGGACCCCGGTCCAATCTTTACCATTGATACATCTTCCATTGTTACTGTTTACTTTCTGCAAACCACCATTACTTTCCACACCATACAGTTAATCCTTTGTTTTCAGCAAACCGGTGAGATTGACAACCTCACTGTTCATTGGGGCAAACTTGAGTTTGTGTTGTACAGGTTTCCACTTGCTAGCAACACCTTTGAGTCGTTTCCTTCCTCCTACTGGTTCGAGAACCTTGGTTTCTTACTGAGGAAAAAACTTGTTGTTGTACTCATCATAACTTCCTCTTGGGGTCTCCCAACGAAGCTCTACAGTGATCTGAGCCGCATCACACCCATGTTTAGTTTCGGTTGGTGTCTCCAACCTGGACTAAACATGAACCTTTAGTCCCGGTTGGAGACACCATCCCGGACTAATCAAGCTCTTACCGACCCCAGCCTGCCGCAACCCCTTAAGTCTGGGACTAAAGATATTTCCCTCCATGTTTTCCTGGTTGTTTCCCGCCATGTTCTCCCGCCCTTTACCTATATTTATAGGCCGACTGTCATGGCCACCCACACATACACACGTTCCTTGCCGCCTACTTGAGTATGCCCATCCCGCATCCTCGTTGTCGACTCGGCGGAAATGACGGAGTACTGGGCTCCACACGGCATGTCCGAGACCAGGCTCCGTCGGGATGGCACTGGGAGGTGCTACCTTCCGGAAGCATCGCTTGGTGAGGAATATGTGTCTCGTCATTGACCGAGAGCTTCTTTGGTGGCTGTCGCGTGGTCCAGGCTCGGTGTAGAGGGAGCCGACCCCAGAGGAGGTGGTAGAGTGTCGTGTCAGGGAGGAGGACGAGCATGCCCATTGCTATATGGTTGCATTGGACGTCAGGGTCTCCGATACCTGGCAGGTTCTTCAGGGATCTCACCCGATCTATGCTCATGTGATGGTTCCTTCTCTTTGGGTGTTCACCTCCCGTGGCTCAGACACCGGGAGTCATCGTCCAGTTTGATTGAGCAATATGTATTCGTTTTCATGGCTTTCGGTCCAAATGGCCAATGTTATGTGCAAAATCACGACATAGTTTGTGATATTGTGCCCATATTTTACATGCATGTGAGTCTTGGGATGGCAAACAATGTTGCAGGGGGAAGTTTTCCACCTTACATAAAAGGATCCATCTTTTAATGGTCATCGAGCAGAATTTGGTTCCTACCTAGCAAATTATGTTATAAAAGAAAAATTGAAAGATATAATAATGAAGCTATGATACCACCTAATCTTGGGTATGTTTGGCTCCCCAAGATATTAACCACTATTGGAAAAGAGACATATCATGCTATTCTAGATTTAGGATCTAGTGTCTCAGTTTTATCCAAATATCTATTTGATTTGCTTGATTTGAAACCCATGGAAGAATGCTCTATAGATATTTTACTTGTTAACCAAACATGCTTTAGGAAAATTTAAAGATATCATGGTTTAATTACATATGACATTTGTACCTATTGATTTTATTGTCATGGACATGGGGAGCAATACCTCAAGTCCTATAATACTTGGTATAACTTTCTTGAGAACGACATGTGCAATCATTGATATAAATAAAGGAAATGTGAAGTTTCAGTTTCCTCATAAGAAATGTATGGAACACTTTCCAAGGAAGAAGGACGTAGCAAAGAAACATAAGCTATCCCATGAATTCTATATCACTTAAACCAAGTAAGTAAAGCCTAGCTATATGGCTATGAAGAAAGCGCTTTGCAGGAGGCAACCCGGTTATTTTATTTTGTATTTTTGATTTGGAATCTTGTTGTATAAAGAGAGTTTTGTTTTGGTTTTCTTTCTGAACTTTTAATAAAGTACCAAGTAGAACCCATTTTGGATGTTATAAAAGTTGTTAAACATATGGAGTAGCAAATTTTGCAGAACAGTTTTAGTGCAAGAATGTTCTGATTTTTTCTGTAACTCCAATTGTGCTCACATTTACACAGTATTTATAACTTTTCATCTTCTATATGAAAAAAAATTGGCTAAAATTCCTGACATGTTTAAGTTGGCGAAAAAATTCGTTTTGCTTCTGTTGAAAATCTTGACAGATTCTGTCATGTTTTGTTTTAACCATTTCCAAGTGTCCTAAAATGATTGTTATGAGTCATATTATATGCTAGGGATATGTAGAAAAATTATATTCCTGCTGGAACATTTATAAAGAATTTTTTCTTTGATATATATGCAGCAACTATTATGCTCTTGTGCCACTAATGTCACCACTCAGAAAAGAGATGAGAGAAAAGTTTTCTGTTCAAGTTTTTTGACATGGAATAGAGGAACATCACACCAAGAGCAATACAAGGATGATAAAAACCATAATCTTGGGGATGCGCAAGGCACCCCACTGGACCTACTAAACTCTCGGTTTGCAAATCTCTAAACTTTATTTTTTGAGCAACATAAAACTATAGTACAAACTTGGAGCGTATGTTTTTTATTTTACTTTTATTTGCAATAAAGGACCACCATCATGAATAATTATGCATGTTTATGATTAAGATACTGAAAAGAAACTTTTCCATGATGAGATTAAAACTGAATATGAATGCCTTGAAATAAAAGAAAAAGGCTAAAATTCATGTCGTGTCTAGTTTTTAAGCTCAAGTACTTTATATGAAGTATGATTTGTTTATTCCTATTAATTTTTATCCTTTTTTCATGTATATTTATGTTCAACATTTAGGAACAAGGTGATAAAATAAATGTTCGGCATTATTAACTTGATGACACACTCTTTAGACCCCTTTTGCTAAGCCTTCTCTATAACAAACTAAGACTTGTTCCAAACCTCTTAAACTAGACTAAGCTTATCCACCTATTTGTGGCAAAAGCTACTTTCAAGTACAATATGTATGTTAATCCTCCAAACATTCTTAAAACATCTTTCTGATATATTTTAAAGCTCATAAGAAAGTAAGGTTTGGGATGATACCACTATAGAACTTCATGTGCTTTACATCTTATAAGTTGTTGTTGACCAAACCATGCTATCATGGCACAAGCTTTCAATATTGAGTGTTGATAAAATCATGTTAGTTCTGCCTATGGATTGCATCGAAGTGAAATAAAGTGTTCATACTGGAGTAGGCATGTTTAGAGAAAATGCTCCTAGTCAAAGCCATGCGCCATGCGGCACTCATGGTGGAAACTTACAGCATGATGATCCTTGTTGATATGATTCATATGTATGTTTTTCTTGTTCTTATGGAGTATAGATATTTCCCATCCCCCATGAAAATGACCAAGTAATTATATTAACTCCTATGCTAAGGAAACATAAGGGGGCATATAGCAAAACATGGAGCAAGAGGTACTTCTGTGATGCGGCTTTAGTGATAAATATGACCTACAATGACAGGCCTAAGTTGAGTAGCATGAGGAGTGCAAGATCATAGGTAAGGTGCATGAGACAATCAACTTGCAATATATTTAACACATAAACCATATGAAGCTTTGAAATAAAATATACTTGGAACCCCATCCTTATTAGTATTGTTGACATGAACTATATAGCTCAAAACTTTATTTTACATTCTTTATGGAGGTTTAACATATGTATTCCATGCTTAAATTCAGTACGAGATGCAAAACATCTCAAGGGAAGACATGAAAGTAAGAAGTGAGTCTTCTAGTCGGGCATTAAACTAAGAAGTATCCCAAAAATAAAAGTAGAGGCATAAAACACCAATGCCAATGATAGGGAGAGTCTGTTATTCTATAGGTTCATAAAAGTGTGCTTGAAGGTTTGTTTTACCTTTCATTTATTTTATCACACCATTACTTATTGTTCAACATGTTTATAGATGTGCAAAATATACAACTTGATAGTACACTTACATATTATGTTTCATTGAAATGATTTAAACCTATGAACTTTACATGATAATGAAAGAAGCAAAAATAACAAAATCCAAAGTCCATTTTTATTTTTATCACCTTCATGCTAAAGGACGAGCATAGGTTAAGCTTGAGGATGTTGATGCATCTAAAATGCATACATGAACTTTGTAGTTTGTTAGCATGTTTATCCACATATTTGCATCATATATAGTGTTATATCCATGTTTTACATTGATTTTTGGGGATTTAAAAATGATCCCCTTTATTTTGGCTATAACCCGGTAGGGCAGAAAAACCCTGTTTTCAATGTTTTTGAGGTTTCAGGACCTATACAAAGTCAAATGGATCTAAGATTTTCGGGATGTCAATATTTATCCACGAGAAGCGTCTGGAGCGCAAGAACCTCACCTGGAGGGCCAGGAGGCCCAAAATAGACTAGGTGGCATGCCCAACCCAGGTGGGCGGCACCTACCCTCTTTTCCTTCTCGACCGTTCGATCGCCTTGATTTTTTGCCCACGGAGTTCTCTTGACCTAAAACCCCTATATAAGGATCCCCCAAGGAGTCCTTGAGACGGAGCACATCAGAGACAAAAACACCACCAAACAGAGTCAGATCTAGCAAAGATTGGAGGGGGAAAGTCCGCCGGAGCCGCCTCCGGGGGATCTACTGTTGGAGATATGCCCTAGAGGCAATAATAAATGTAGTTATTATTATATCTTTGTGTTTATGATAAATGTTTACATTCATGCTATAATAGTATTAACAAGGAAACCATTAATACTTGTGTGATTTGTAAACTTAATTTGAAGTCCCTAGTATAGCCTCTATACTTCACTAGCTTGTTGGTTGATTAATGATTGTGGTTTCCCTATCATGAACATTGAGATGTTATCAACAACAAGATCATATCGTTAGGAGAATGATATGGTGGACATACTCCTATAGATAAGCGTAGCATAAAGATCAAGTCATTTCAATAGTTCATTTGCTATATGCTTTCTGATACATAGTAACCTAATTCCTTCGACCATGAGATCATACATATCACCTTTACCGGATGGATGCTTTGATGACATCAAACACCACACCGTAACTGGGTGGCTATAAAGGTGGCATTAAGTGTTCGGAAAGTATTGGTTGAAACACATGGATCAAGAGTGGGATTTGTCCATCCACATGACGGATAGATATACTCAGGCCCTCTCGGTGGAATGTCATCCAATTAGCTTGCAAGCATGTGACTTGGTCACAGGGATCACATATCACGGAGCGAGAAAAGAGTACTTATCGATGCGAGGTTGAACTAGGTATGGAGATACCGACGATCATAACCTCGGATAAGTAACATATCGTGAGACAAAGGGAAATTGGTATCGTATGTAAGTGGTTCATTCGATCGCAAAGTAATCGTAGAAATATGTGGGAGCCATATGAATTTCCAGATTCCTCTATTGGTTATTGTTCGGAGAAGTGTCTCGATCATGTCCGCATAATTCACGAACCGTGGAGACACTTAAGGATTCGACGTTGTTTGAGTAGTTATGGTATTATGAGAAAGAGAACGAATGTTGTTCGGAGTCTCGGATGGGATCCAGGATATCACGAGGTGATCCGGAATGGTCCGGAGAATAAGATTCATATAAAGAAAGTCCCGTTTCGGAGTTCGGGAATGATTAGGTGTTTTCATGGAATGTTCTAGAAGGTTCGGATTGTCCGGCACTGGGGAAGGGTACATGAATGTGTCATTACTTATTGGAATGATTGCATCATGTACTAAGTGTTCTTCTGTCCCAAATAAAGGATTAAATTGAATCCTAAAACAGAAAAGTCAAATGTCGTTTGAAAGTCAAACGCCAAAACAAGCTGTGGGAAACAAGAAAGTTGTGTGTCTAGGAGGGAGCCCTCCTTTTATAGAGGGAGGCGCCAGGGGAGGGAGTCCCTCCCAAGTCGATACCAGAAACCGACTTGAGGAGGAGTCTCCTCCCAAGCCGGGCCACCAAGGCCGACTTGGGAGGGACTCCCTCCCCGCGCCTCCCCACCTATAAAGGAGGGGCTCCCTCCTAGACACACAACTTTCACCTCTAGATCTCCGGTTTAGAGCCGTTTTGGTTTAGAGCTTCTAATTGCTTTAGCCAGCGGTTTAGAACCTTCTAATTGGTTTAGAGCCTTCTAATTGGTGTGTCTAATTACTAGACCACTAATAGCCTCTCTCATAAGCTCCACCATACCATGCGGCTTAAGGCGAAGCCTGCGGGATTTCCCTCTACTTAGGTACCACGCCGTTGTCTTGGGAATCGCGAGAGAGTGCTACAACCTCCATTTTCTGGAACAAGGAGAGGAAGGTCTTCGTCGAGCACCGAACGTGACCCATGGGGGCTTCTTAGGAGCGTGGCGCGGAAGGATCGTCTACACGATCTTGAGATCGGAAAAGACGACTACATCACCCACGAATCCGCTCTCGTTAAACACTTTGGAATCTTCGAGGTAAGTTATTCCATCGACTCGTTGCTACAATCTAGTAGATAGATCTTGGCTTGTTTGTTTGTATGCGATAGAAAATTTTTGTTTTCCATGCTACGAACCCCTACAGTTGTATCAGAGCCGTGTCTATATGTAGATCTGTTGCACGAGTAGAACACAATGGTCATTGTGGGCGTTGATGCTTTTATTGTCGATTGCTTGTTGTGTACTTTGCATATTGCGGTATGTTGGGATGAAGCGGCCGGGCTAACCTTACATGACATCGTTCATGAGACTTGCTCCACGCTTGACATGCAACTTGTATTGCATAAGTGGCTTTATGGTGCTGTTTCTCCTAGCATAGTTAAGATCCAATTTACAACGGGTGATCAACAATGCTAGTATCAATGTTGTGGTTCTTGTTCGTAAGTTAGAACGACACTTATTGAAAGCCCCAAACCACGTAAAATATGCAAAGAAAGTAGAGGCGTCTAACTTTGTTTTGCGAGGGTGTCTGATGATGTGATATGGCCATGATTGTGATCATATTTGATGTATGCAATGTTCCTTATTGTAAGTCGGCAACCGGCAGGAGCCATATGGTTGTCTTTAATTTATGTTAAGACCCGCGTGCCTATTCAAAGTAGTTGTAATAGTTGAAGCCGGTGGACGACAACCATGGAGAAGCGTCATTGACCTTGATGCAATGCCGGTGATGATGGAGATCATGTTCGTGCTTGAAGATGGAGATCGGAGGCACAAAGAAGAAAGGCCATATCATATCACATATATATTTAATTGCATGTGATGTTAATCCTTTCTGCATCTTGTATTGCTTAGTAGACGACGGTAGCATTATAAGATGATCCCTCATGCACATCAATTTCAAATCATAAAGTGTTCACCCTTAGTTAGCACCGTTGCTAAAGCTTGTTGTTTCGAAGCACCACGTGATGATCGGGTGTGCTAGATTCTGCAAGTGTATACAACGTGAGCAAGCCAGATTTGCTCATGCAGAAACTAAGGTTTGATCTTGACGAGCCTAGCATGTACAGACATGGTCTCGGAACACGGATCACCGAAAGGTAAAGCATGAATCATATAGTAGATGTGATGAACATGTCGATTGTTCGCCATTGAAACTATGTCAACTCTTGTGATGATCGGTGTTGATATGGTGGATTTGGTTCATGTGATCACTAAAACAATGTGAGGATATTGTTTTGGTGGGAGTTCACCTAGTTTAATTTCATTAATTAATTTGAACTCAATTTGTCATAAACTTAGTCTAAACTATTGCAAATATGTTGTAGATCAATGGCAGCCCCTACCATCAATTTTAATGCGTTCCTAGAAAGAAAAGTTGAAAAACAATGGAAGAAACTTGGCGGATTGGTTCCGCAATTTGAGGATTGTCCTCACGGTGGTAATTTGACCTATGTCTGGATGCATTGGGTGACCCACTGCAGGCTAATGCTTCCGATGAAGTAAAGAATGTTTACCTCGCTCGGAAGAATCGGTACTCCATAGTTCATGTGCTATCTTGTATGGTTTAGAATCGAGCTTGAAAAGGTTTGAGGATTGGACCCATATGATATTGTCGAGGATCTCAAATTAATTTTGAGACTCATGCGGCAATTGAAAGCTATGAGGCTTCGAAAAGTTCTTTAAGCGCAAGATGGAAGAGGGCAGCTCCGTCGGTGAGCATGTGCTTAAGATGTCGGGCATGCAAACAAACTTCAAAGCTTGGGTATAGTGATTCCTAATGCTTTGGGGATTTACCGTGTCCTCCAATCACTACCACCAAGTTACAAGAACTTTGTGATGAACTACAACATGAGAACATGAACAAGACGTTGCGAACTCTTTGCCATGTTGAAATCTGCAGAAGTGGAGATCAAGAAAGAGCACCAAGTGTTGTTGGTCAATAAGACCACCAAATTCAAGAAAGGCAAGTCTAAGCAAAGGGACACTTCAAGAAGGGTGGTAAGAAAGCTACCACGCGAAGAAGACCGGCTGGACCTAAGCACGATCTTGAGTGCTTTTACCGCAAGGGAGAAGGTCCTTTGGGCGGAATTGCCCAAAGTACTTGGCGGATTTGAAGAACGGCAACATCAAGAAGAAAGGTATATCGATATACATGTTATTGATGTGTATCTCACTATTACCGTAGTAGTGCCCGGTATTTGATCTTGGTTCGGTTTCTCATATTTGTAACTCGAAGCGGTCTTTGCAGAATAAGCGGAAGCTAGCGAAGAACGAGGTGACGATGCGCGTGGGAAGCGGATCAAAGGTTGATGTGATCGCGGTCGCACGCTACCCTTCATCTACCATCGGGATTAGTTTTATACTTAAATAATTCTTATTTGGTGCTGCGTTGAGCATGAACATTATATCGGGATCTTGTTTATTGCGAGACGGTTACTTGTTTAAATCTGAGAATAATGGTTGTTCTATTTATATGAGTAATATGTTTTATGCACATGCACCTTTGATAGATGGTCTATTCTTATTGAATCTCGATAGTGGAAATACACATATCAACAACATTGAGGCTAAACGTTTGAAATCAGCGATAATTCGACCTATATGTATTGTCGTCTTGGTCACATCGGTGAAACGTATGAAGAAACTCCATTCGATGGACTTCTTGAATCACTTGATTTTGAATCACTTGAAAGATGCGAAGCATGTCTGATGGGAAAAATGACTAAGACTCCATTTTCTGGTATGATGGAGCGAGCTACGGACTTATTGGAAATCATACATACCGATGTGTGTGGTCCAATGAGTGTAGCATCGCGCGGTGGTTATCGTTATGTTCTTACCTTCACGGATGACTTGAGTAGATATGGGTATATCTATTTCATGAAACATAAGTCCGAAACTTTCGAGAAGTTTAAGGAGTTTCAAAGTGAGGTAGAGAATCAACGTAACAAGAAGATTAAATTTCTACGTTCTGATCGTGGAGGTGAATATCTGAGTTACGAGTTTGGCGAGCATTTAAAGAAGTGCGGAATACTTTCACAATTGACACCGCCGGGAACACCACAGCGTAATGGTGTGTCCGAACGTCGTAATCGAACTCTCTTAGATATGGTTCGTTCTATGATGTCACTTACAGATTTACCGCTATCATTTTGGGGTTATGCATTAGAAACAGACGCATTCACTTTAAATAGGGCACCGTCTAAATCCGTTGAAACGACACCGTATGAATTATGGTTTGGGAAGAAACCTAAATTGTCGTTCCTTAAAGTTTGGGGATGCAAAGCCTATGTAAAGAAGTTACAGCCGGACAAGCTTGAACCCAAAGCGGAAAAATGCGTCTTCATAGGATACCCGAAGGAAACTATTGGGTATACCTTCTATCATAGATCCGAAGGCAAAACATTCGTTGCCAAGAATGGATCCTTTATAGAAGAATTTCTCTCGAAAGAAGTGACTGGAAGGAAAGTAGAACTCGACGAGGTTGTCGAACCTTCTCTCGAATTGCGAGTAGCGCGACACGGAAGAAGTTCTGTGGTGCTGCACCAATAAGAGAGGAAGCTAATGATGATGATCATGAAACTTGGTTGAAGTTGCTCTGAGCCTCGGAGGTCAGCGAGAACTTCACCACTCATTGGTATGATTCCGTTATGAATGTCATGGTGGTGGACAACACCGATGACCCGAGACATATGAGGAAGCGATGATGAGCCCAGATTCCAATAAATGGCAAGAAGCCATGAAATCCGAGATTGGATCCATGTACGAAAACCGAGCATGGACTTTGGTGGACTTACCGGATGGCGGAAGGGTCGAGAACAAATGGATTTTCAAGAAGAAAGCAGATCTTGATGGTAATGTTCTTGTCTATAAAGCTCGACTTGCAAAAGGGTTTCGGCAAATTCAAGGAGTTGACTACGATGAGACTTTCTCACCGAAGCTAAAAGTCTGTGAGGATTATGTTAGCAATCGCTGCATATTATGATTATGAGATATGGCGGATGGATGTCAAAACAGCATTCCTCAATGGAGACATTGATGAAGAGTTGTATATGATGCAACCCAAAGGTTTTGTCGATCCTAAAGATGCTAACAAGGTATGCAAACTTCAACGGTCCATCTATGGATTGAAGCAGGCATCCGAAGTTGGAATCAACGTTTTGATAAGGTAATCAAAAGTTTTGGTTTTATACAAACTTATGGAGAAGCTTGTATTTACAAGAAAGTGAGTGGGAGCTCTGTAGCATTCTTAATACGTATGTGGATGACATATTGTTGATTGGGAATGATGTAGACCTTCTTAATAGTGTCAAGGAATATTTGAATAATAGTTTTCAATGAAGGATCTTGGCGAAAGCTTACATATTAGGCATAAAGATTTATAGAGATAGATCAAACGCCAAATATCATTGTCACAGTACATATTTGGACAAAGTTCTAAAGAGATTTGGAATGGAAGAAAGCAAGAAAGGGTTCTTGCCCATGTTGCTAATCGACCTTGAGTAAAACTCAAAGTCCGACATCGGCAGAAGATAGAGAAAGGATGATTAAGACTCCTATGCCTCGACCATAGGATCTCTAATGTATTCCATGCTATGTACTAGACCCGACATTGCATATGTTAGTTTAACTAGCAGATATCAAAGTGATCCAGAGTGGATCATTGGACGTGATCAAAAACATCCTTAAGTACATGAGAAGAACTAAGGATATGGTTCTTTCTTATGGAGGTGATGAACGACTCGTTGTTAATGGTTACACCGATGCTAGTTGGAACACCGATCCAGATGATTCTAAATCACAATCGGATACGTATTTATTTTGAATGGTGCAGATTAGCTGGAGGAGTGCAAAGCAAAGCGTTGTGGCGAGATCTTCAACCGAATCGGAATACATGGCTGCCGGAGGCTTCACAAGAAGCGATATGGATGAAAGAGTTCATTCTGAGCTGGGTGTGGTTCCAAGTCGCTGGACCCAATGTCTATCTCTTGTGATAACATGGGCGCCATAGCCAATGCGCAAGAACCAAGGTCACACAAGAAGTCAAGCATATCAAGCTGCGTTTTCACGCTATTCGAGAACATATCCAGGATGGGGATATAAAGATTTGCAAAGTACACACAGATCTGAATGTGGCGGATCCGTTGACTAAACCTCTCCCGAGGGCAAAACATGACCAACACCAAACTGCCATGGGTGTTCGGTATATTACCATGTAATCTAGATTAGATGACTCTAGTGCAAGTGGGAGACTGTTGGAGATATGCCCTAGAGGCAATAATAAATGTAGTTATTATTATATCTTTGTGTTTATGATAAATGTTTACATTCATGCTATAATAGTATTAACAAGGAAACCATTAATACTTGTGTGATTTGTAAACTTAATTTGAAGTCCCTAGTATAGCCTCTATACTTCACTAGCTTGTTGGTTGACTAATGATTGTGGTTTCCCTATCATGAACATTGAGATGTTATCAACAACAAGATCATATCGTTAGGAGAATGATATGGTGGACATACTCCTATAGATAAGCGTAGCATAAAGATCAAGTCATTTCAATAGTTCATTTGCTATATGCTTTCTGATACATAGTAACCTAATTCCTTCGACCATGAGATCATGCATATCACCTTTACCGGATGGATGCTTTGATGACATCAAACACCACACCGTGAATCGGGTGGCTATAAAGGTGGCATTAAGTGTTCGGAAAGTATTGGTTGAAACACATGGATCAAGAGTGGATTTGTCCATCCACATGACGGATAGATATACTCTGGGCCCTCTCGGTGGAATGTCATCCAATTAGCTTGCAAGCATGTGACTTGGTCACAAGGGATCACATATCACGAACGAGAAAAGAGTACTTATCGAACGAGGTTGAACTAGGTATGCGGAGATACCGATCATAACCTCGGATAAGTAACATATCGTGAGACAAAGGGAAATTGGTATCGTATGTAAGTGGTTTATTCGATCGCAAAGTAATCGAGAAATATGTGGAGCCATATGAATTTCCATTCCTCTATTGGTTATTGTTCGAGAAGTGTCTCGATCATGTCCGCATAATTCACGAACCGTAGGGAGACACACTTAAGGATTCGACGTTGTTTGAGTAGTTATGGTATTATGAGAAAGAGACCGAATGTTGTTGAGTCTCGGATGGGATCCGGATATCACGAGGTGATCCGGAATGGTCCGAGAATAAGATTCATATAAAGAAAGTCCCGTTTCGGAGTTCGGGAATGATTCCGTGTTTTCATCGAATGTTCTAGAAGGTTCGGATTGTCCAAGACTCCGGGGAAGGGTACATGAATGTGTCATTACTTATTGGAATGATTGCATCATGTACTAAGTGTTCTTGCTGTCCCAAATAAAGGATTAAATTGAATCCTAAAACAGAAAAGTCAAATGTCCGGTTTGAAAGTCAAACGCCAAAACAAGAAACTGTGGGAAACAAGAAAGAGGTGTTGAAACCGACTTGAGGAGGAGTCTCCTCCCCAAGCCGGGCGCCACCAAGGCCGACTTGGGAGGGACTCCTCCCTGGCAGCGCCTCCCACCTATAAAAGGAGGGGAGGCTCCCTCCTAGACACACAACTTTCACCTCTAGATCTCCGGTTTAGAGCCGTTTTGGTTTAGAGCTTCTAATTGCTTTAGCCAGCGGTTTAGAACCTTCTAATTGGTTTAGATCCTTCTAATTGGTGTGTCTAATTACTAGACCACTAATAGCCTCTCTCATAAGCTCCACCATACTGCTTGCCGCTTAAGGCGAAGCCTGGGATTTCCCTCTACTTTCGGTACCACGCCAGTTGTCTTCGGAATCGCGAGGAGAGTGCTACAACCTCCATTTTCTTTGGAACAAGGGAGAGGAAGGTCTTCGCCGAGTACCGAACGTGTGACCGATCAAGGGAGCTGCCGGTAACGTGGCCCGGAAGGATCGTCTACACGATCTTGAGATCGGAAAGAGTACGACTACATCACCCACGAGAATCCGCTCTCGTTAAACGCTTTGGAATCTTCGAGGGTAAGTTATACCATCGACTCGTTGCTACAATCTAGTAGATAGATCTTGGCTTTTTTGTTTGTATGCGATAGAAAATTTTTGTTTTCCATGCTACGAACCCCTACATCTACACCCTCTCCAATGTCTCCAGCGTCATCACCATGATGAAGAGGGAGTAGTCTACCTCTAGACTATGGGTTTGTGGCAGTAGCTTGATCTATTTCTCTCTTATTCTTCATAGATCTAGTACCGTATGAGTTGCCCAACATGATTATGGTCATATATGTAATTCCTATGTGGTGGATCTTTATGTTGGAGATATGCCCTAGAGGCAATAATAAATGTAGTTATTATTATATCTTTGTGTTTATGATAAATGTTTACATTCATGCTATAATAGTATTAACAAGGAAACATTAATACTTGTGTGATTTGTAAACTTAATTTGAAGTCCCTAGTATAGCCTCTATACTTCACTAGCTTGTTGGTTGATTAATGATTGTGGTTTTCCTATCATGAACATTGAGATGTTATCAACAACAAGATCATATCGTTAGGAGAATGATATGGTGGACATACTCCTATAGATAAGCATAGCATAAAGATCAAGTCATTTCAATAGTTCAATTGCTATATGCTTTCTGATACATAGTAACCTAATTCCTTCGACCATGAGATCATGCATATCACCTTTACGGATGGATGCTTTGATGACATCAAACACCACCTGAATCGCAGGTGGCTATAAAGGTGGCATTGAGTGTTCGGAAAGTATTGGTTGAAACACATGGATCAAGAGTGGGATTTGTCCATCCATATATGAGATAGATATACTCTGGGCCCTCTCGGTGGAATGTCATCCAATTAGCTTGCAAGCATGTGACTGGGTCACAAGGATCACATATCATGGGAACGAGAAAAGTACTTATCGGTAACGAGGTTGAACTAGGTATGCAGAGATACCGACGATCATAACCTCGGATAAGTAAACTATCGTGAGACAAAGGGAAATTGGTATCGTATGTAAGTGGTTCATTCGATCGCAAAGTAATCGTAGAAATATGTGGGATCCATATGAATTTCAGATTCCTCTATTGGTTATTGTTAGGAGAAGTGTCTCGATCATGTCGCATAATTCACGAACCGTAGGAGACACATAAGGATTGACGTTGTTTGAGTAGTTATGGTATTATGAAAGAGACCGAATGTTGTTCGAGTCTCGGATGGGATCCGGGATATCACGAGGTGATCCGGAATGGTCCGAGAATAAGATTCATATAAGGAAAGTCCGTTTGAGTTCGGAATGATTAGGTGTTTTCATCGGGAATGTTCTAGAAGGTTCGGATTGTCCAAGCACTCAGGGGAGGGTACATGAATGTGTCATTGAATGATTGCATCATGTACTAAGTGTTCTTGCTGTTCCAAAATTGAAAAGTCAAATTGCGGTTTGAAAGTCAAGCGGCTAAAGCAGAACTGTGGAAAGCAGAACGTGGGAAGCAGAGCGTGGGAAACAGGAAGCTGTGGGAAACAAGCAAGAGGAGGTTGAAACCAACTTGGAGGAGTTCCTCTCCTCCAAGCCGGCCAGCCCTAGGCCGAGTTGGGAGGGACTCCTCCCTCCTGGCCAAGCCCTCCACCTTTAAAAGGAGGCGGGGCCTCCTCTGGAGACACAAGTTTCTACCTCTAATCTCCGGTTTAGAGCCGTTCGGTTTAGAGCTTCTAATTGCTTTAGCCTGCGGTTTAGAGCCTTCTAATTGGTGTGTCTAATATCTAGACCACTAATAGACCTCTCTCATACTCCACCATACTCGCTCGGCTTAAGGCGAAGCCTGCAGGATTTCCCTCTACTTAGGTACCACGTCGTTGTCTTTGGAATCGCGAGAGTGCTACAACCTCCAGCTGCTGGAACAAGAGGAAGGTCTTCGTCGGTACGAGCGTGTGACCGATTGGGAAGCGCTGCGGGCTTAGCGCGCCAGAAGGATCGTCTACACGATCTTGAGAACGGAAAGAGTACGACTACATCACCCACGAGAATCCGCTCTCGTTAAACACTTTGGAATCTTCGAGGGTAAGTTATTCCATCGAATCTTTGCTACAATCTAGTAGATAGATCTTGGCTTGTTTGTTTGTATGCGATAGAATTTTTTTGTTTTCCATGCTACGAACCCCTACACTTTATTCTATGATTTGATATATGAGATTGGAACCTATTTTGTGTAAGATGTATTGGTAGATGCATATCATGTACCCCGTTCTTAATTTCTTGTTTTGATCCAACTTGTATGAAAAAACTTGTATGGGGAGAAGTGTGTATTAGATGGAGTAGTAGCATGGTGGTAGTGATTGAATTGTGAGAACAATGTTCAAGATCTACTTTAGTTTTTACCTTTCTTTTGCTGCCACACTCGGGATAAAGTGAAATCATGTTCTATAATTATCAAGTGACAGTGAGATAATCTTGTTAGATCAAGATAGCGTATTTGTATTTCAAACATCATGTCATATTACTTAAAGCTATACTCTGATTTGTTCTTAATTCAAGATTGCACGGAGTTTCCCTTTCTTGAGGAGTATAAGAGATATGTGTTTCATCTCTATGTTAGGAAATGATGCCCATATGAATGCTTATCATACACCTATAGAAGTTCTATGAATATTTATCATTGGTGAATTGTTTTATGATCACTACAACTTAAAAATAGAGTAGGCAAGTGAACCCATGAACCCCAGTTCAATTTTAATCATAAGAAACACCTTTTCATTGCAACTACTACCTTTTATATTTTCTGCAATTTATTATTTCGAAATACAAAACCACTTTTCCTACTTGCAATCATCCATAAAAACCCAAAATTAACTCTATTATCTTCCATATCATTTAGTTTGCATTACTTCACTTTATTTACTTTTTTATTTTAGTTTAATTTATATTATATTTCATATTACTAATAAGAAACCTTATGCTTGACAACCACTTCGTGGAGTTGGGGACACAAGACAGATTATTTTACTTTACAAGTTGCTTGAAGAGGAGAAGACGAATAAAACTTCCACAACCAATTCCCCAAGAGTTTGATATAAACCCTCGAGTCACCCTTGTGGGGAAAAGAAGTTTTCTACAATACTCTGCACTTGGAGTCCCAACGAAAAGTGTCCACGATTTTTGCCATCAGAGATCAATTGCGGTTCTTTTCAATCAGAAAGGTTGTCGAACCCACGAGGAGCTGAAGGTATTGGCTAGTAAATTTGACAAGTAAAACAATCAAAGGGTGTAGTGATTTTGGTGTTTTGTGTTTATAGTTTGCAATGAAATAAAGTACCAAAAGTAAAAAGCAACAAGTAAATGCTCTCAATGAGACAAAGCCCAATCCTCTATGCAGCAAGAGGAACAATTAGGTGAACATCTCATCAAGTTTCATTCCTTTAGGGCGTAGCCTAAATTAGATGCAGCCATACATATGAGCAACTACAAAAGTTATGATGGGCCCTACAGCCATTTTCCATGAGCAATTATAGGAAACATTAAGACATAAATGCCCCACCATATCAGTTAGTTCATTGGTCCCCGACAAAAATCCCTCTAATGCAACTCAAAGTATTGGAGAACAGTTTCTGTCATTATGTCCCTTCCAACCCTCATCATTGCATTAAAGTGTAGCCCTATGAACCCATATATGTGAATTAATATGCAGTCGACGTTCGTATAAAACTATCATAGAACCACATAAAAGATAAAAAATTGACCAAATACTCATTGCATATTATATGGAAATATTTCATCCTATGCCCTCGAGAACATGGGAATCTACTCACAAGTGTGAAAAACATGATATGGATCAGTGGCATATGGATTATAACACAATCTGGAAATATAATATATGTACCAAATAAAGACAAGTTGCCAATCACAAACATGCAAATAGCACTCAAACAATATCTGGGGGTTCAATCAATCACAAACTATGAGGGGAACGAGGTGGATCTTGGAGATGGTGTTGATGATGTTGATGGAGATGTTGATGGAGAGGCCTCCCCCTATGCCAATGAGGAGTGCTGCTAACGATGGCGTCAATTTCTCTCTCATCGTAGGCTCCAGTGTTGCAGGATTTGCTCTCTCCCAGAGTAGGAGAGGACTTTCGCCTCTGCCGTCACCTCTGTAGATCATGGGAAAATATGACTTAGGTTTTCTGGCGAGACAGAGACATCTGTAAAAAGGAGGAGCCAAGGCGATGCTCGTGGGCCAAGCTAGCAAGGGTGGCGTGTCCAGTAAGGTAGGGCGCGTCACCTAGGCTCTTTTGAGCCCTATAGCTCCTCTTGCTTGATTCTTTCTCTCATGGTCCTTCTCTAGGTAAAAAACTGATAAGGTATTTTTTCCTTTCATTTTTATGTGTCCAAAAGGTCCCCAAAATAGTAAAATACGAAAAAGAAGGTTTTCTCTCTCCCAGAAATTAAATAACAATGAAAGAGACTTTGTAGGAAATTCTCATAAATCAACTTAAATAAATGAAGGATCATGGCAAATATCATTCAAAACAGATCATATAAGTCACTATATTGATGATGTAAAATGCTCGTATCAGACACATAGCCAACCGTAGCGTCACGGTGCCACCAATATACCCCGTTTAGCTGCCCGTGAGACTTCGACACAATGATGGATGACGACGAGGTGTCAGGCGCCGGCGGCCACCTCTACCACTGCCACACTTCGCCTCCTCCTGCGCCCAGAAGTTGCAATAGGAAGGCAGGCTCCGTCTGACATAGGGGAGATCGGTCTGGGAGAAAATTGCAGAAAACTACATCAATTGGGCGAGGACTGCATAAAACTATGACAATTAGGGATCGTTACAAAAAACTACGAACTTTGCGGATACCAACTACAAAGAGCTACCAACTTCGTGTAATCGAGCAATTAGCTCCTCTGATCGCGTTTCTGACACGGGTGGATCCACTGTCAGGCTAAGTATTTAATGGTTAAAAAGACATACGATAGATTATAAAATCTTGTTTTTTTTGCAAAAATGTAAAATCTTCTTTTTTTTTGCAAAAATGTGGGGAACCCAGTTGCAGTCTCTCTCTCTCCAAAATGGGCCCCATCTGTCAAGTCATCCCTAACCTATAGCCATCGATGCCATGACACTCAAATCACTAGCTCCGTTTCTGGCGTGCCGCCCGTGCCCTCGTCGCCTGCAGCAGCTTGCCTGGCGCCTCCCTGGCCCCGCGCCGTCGCCGGCCTGCAATAGCTCGACAGTTGTCCCGAGCTCTCGCCGGAACAGCGAAGGAGGATGGAGGCGGTGGAGCTCTGCAGTCATGCGGTGCGGATGGAGGTGGCCGGAGCAATGGCGGATGGATGTAGGGAGCTGTGGTGGAGCAGCGACGGTGGGTGGAGGTGGGCCGGAGTAGCGACGGCCGGAGGAATCCCGGCCTTCGTCGGGTGCAGGTGGGGACCGAGCTGCGGCGCCAAGAGTGGCGGGCGCGAGGGTGGCGACTGGCGAGTAGCTGTCAGCGGGGCGGCCAGCGGCGTCTAGCAAGCGCAGCAAGCTCGCCAGGAATCGCACCACGACTTCACGCGTGTACAGGTGAGGACGCTCGCCAAGAATAAGAAAAAAAAGAAAAAAAATAAAACAAAGGAAATAAAAAATAAAGTGCCCTATTTATAAATATAAATATAAATGGGACACAAGATTGAAATATACAAATAAGTTTTTTTTTTTTGCAAAAAACACACCGGCTCCCCATGGCATGTCAGGCTGCCAGTGGGCCCGTCTTATCAGAAACGGTGTCAGATAACTTAACACAACTGGTTAGTGTGTATGTTATTTTTGTAGTTGGTAGACCAAAGTTTGTATGTTTTTTTTGCAGCAATCCCTGTTGTCGTAGTTTTCTGAAGCCCTAACCCAAATTATCATAGTATTTTTTAAGACTAAAGCGGTCGAATCCATTGTCGGATTAGATAGAAGAGAGTGACCCAGTTTATAAGAAAAACTGGGTCAAAAACTATACAAACTATACATTGTACAGTTTATAAGAGACGAATAACCATACAAACTATACATCCTAGTTTTTTTGCTCTCCGTCTGGTTGATATCCGAGTAGAGTAGCGCGCTGGCCACTAGAGTTTAGGGAGTGCTCCTGCTGTTTTATTCTTTCTAGACCCCTCAGCTGCTGCTACCACATAGCTTGCATAATTTGTACATGTTCGTAAACACTTGAGAATATGCTTATGATGCTAAAGGATAATCATTAATTTGGAGGTTTGTCTTGAATGGATGCAGTCGTATTCTCCCCAAAGAGGTCTCCACAGAATGTTTTGAATCCGACTGCTACTCTGAAAGTCTGAAGTTGTGTTGCATCGTTCGGCCCTGACAGCATGTGGAATCGATTGCAAAACATTTGCCCTTCTGATAAAAAAAACAAATGTTGTGCTGGTGCATCATTCCATATCCTTACACTTGTTCAAGGCTAGTTTTATAGTACCTTTTACTACTCATCACAGGCGACTAGTATAAATTCAATCTTGACCATTGATTTTCAAAGGGCAGTCTAGACATTTTAAGGAGGAAATCGGTTTTTGCGGCAGTTAATCAATTCCCACTAAATATGGCATTTAAGAAGCCTAAAATCCCGCTAACTGATTGTCAATCTCCTTCTACGCTCATTCATTTCTTTAGAAAATAGAACTCGGATGTATGGCCATGGCAGCCACGGAAGACATCGGCCAATGATCCTCGCCAAGCACTGTCGCCGCCGCGTTGGACGGCCTTTCGTCTCAGTTAGTGGAGGCTTGAGTTCTATTCAGAAAATTACATAGTGGAAGAACAGATCACTTAGGAATTTACACCACGAAACCATAATTCAGGCTACATGGTCGTGTTCCAGGTTCTAGCAAACTCATAGCTAAGCCAACAAATTACGATCAATTTCTGCAGAAAACATGCCTAACAAAATTTCGATGGAAGCGTCAATGATCGGCGCCGAGCAGTTCTACCAAAACTGTTCTTATAACGATGCTAAAGTGCCATCCGTATTTGCACTATTCTGCGTTGATTGATCCATATGGAACCAACGTCATCGTCAACTCTTATGCCTGGGCCACTTCATGGCAGATCTGATGGCAGCTTTCCGCATCACCTTGACAGCATGCCATTGATGCTTCATCGAAGAAGAAGAAGGTGTTGTCACGAGCATTACTGTATGACTTAATCACAACAAACGGGCTCAGAATTAGCGCAGTTATGTCGAACTTTGCCAAAATTGCCCCTTTAGCAATTAATACTACCTATGTTCTGAGCGCTAGTACAATTTATACTACCCAGGTTTTACGCACTAGTATAAACTAATCTAGACCTTAGAATCCAGAAAAATGAACGGACCAAAATGATATGAGGGTACCGTAATAGTCCTCTTGTTCAAATAGATTACCATCATGATTGCACTACTGCTAGCTAGTTCAGAACTTCAGAGTTCAGATCAGATAACAAGACCAACCCAGATCCTCTGAACCTGCTCTCGGTGATCTCGTCGATCCTCCTCGCCATCTCCCGCGTCAGGTGGTTCTTCCAGTCGCCGACCACGCCGCGCCGGAAGAATATGTTGTTTGCCACCGACGACTCGGCCATTTGGGTCTTTCCCGACCGGTTCACCTCCAGCCCAGCTAGGCTCTCCATGGTGCACGCCTCCACGATCTCCCTGTCCACACCAGCCTCCTGCTCCTCCGCCGTGAACGGGCACCCGATGAACTCCGTGAAGCGCCTCAGCTGGCCGAGCGTGTCAGCGGCGAGCTCCTCGTACGTGAGGAAGAGGACCTGCTCCGGCCTCTCAACGTGCCATCGCCAGTAGCCCAGCGCGTGCTCCCAGAAAGGTCCGAACAGCGAGACGCCGTCGCAGAACTGCGCGAACGCCTCGCCGATGTCCCACGGCGACGGCGCGAACTTGTTCAGGAAGTGCCACAGGGACACAAAGCAGTCCTTGGGGTCCCGGCACAGGTACACCACCTTGCAGCCGGAGGCGAAGATGCACTCCGGCAGCGACACAGACGGGATGTGTGTCATCAGGAGCCGGGGCGCCGGGAGAGAGCTCAGGTCGGGGATCCGGCCGTTGGTGAAGACCTGGGACTCGAGGAAAGGTACGAGCTGGTGGGGACTGTGGGCTGCGAGCGGCGCCACCGCCGGCCCGGCGGTGGAACGGCGGAGCGCCGCAAACACGAGCGCCTTGAGCCACGTGGTGCCGCACTTGGGGAAGGTTGCGAGGAAGACATCGGTGTCCCACGCCTTGAGGTGCTGCTTGATGACCATGGCGTTCACGACATTCGGCGCGTACGCGTACCAGCCATCTGGGTGCCGGATGTATGGGCGGCCGGTGCCGGTAGGCACGGCCGGGTAGGTGGACACGACCTCTCGGAGTTGGTCGTAGATTTCTTTGTGGGACGCTGCCTCGTCGTCCGCTTTGGGTATAGAGGAGGTGCAAGATAGGGGAGATGACTCCATGGAATTTCCTAGCTCTCACAATCTGGACCCGGGGATGGAGATGCTCCCTTTGCAATGAGAACTCTTTTAAAGACCAAAACTCAATTGGGGTTAGAACTAGAAGGGTCATAGGCCGGACTTCATTAATGTAGAAGAGAAAGTGCTCAGAGAGAGCCAAGCTGCCAAGGTCGTGGGTTGGGACGTGGGACGGCTGAGGTAGCCAAAAACAAAAAATAACACACAGACAGCCACACACACTTACAAAACACCTCTCCGGGACAAAACGAAATTTATTTTAGTGGGTTACGGAAAGATTCTTTGATAGACCATATGGCTCGATCTGACTTTGTATATCCTATAAGTTGTTTAACATCAGTACTATTAAATATGTGTTGTAAGAGATGGTTGCAGATGCGCACCTAACACAAGTCGCACCCGCGGGCTACTCGGGCGGAAACCCTAGCTGCCACCCCCCAGCATCTCCTCTCTAGTCTCATCCACTACTGCCGGAGGACGCCAGCGGTCAAAGGCCTTCGATCGATAGCGGTGGTGGGAAGTTCTCCTCACGTGGCGGCCTCTTCCCCGTGGAGAGCCCTTCGATCGCATTGGTGCGTCACCTCAGACGACACGCTCATGACGACGAAGGTTGGGAACCATGGTGGCGGGCCCAAGAGGCTATGTTGATCCTCCCATGGAAGATGGCGATGGGGGCCCCGTTCGCCGGCTGGGATAGGGCGCTTAGTGAGGGGCGCAACGGCATGTGGTCCTGCGGTGGTGACGCGGACGCGATGCGCTGCATCGACAACGTGGTGGTGGCTCGCCTCCGGCGTGATCGAATTCGTGAGGCCATCTAGCGGCACGGGTCGCCTTTGCTGCCAGTCGTGCCTTCGGGTTGTCGGTGGGATTTGGGGTGGCCAGTCCTGGTGGAGGCCAGCGGGCGGCGTGGGGGCTGCCAGCTTGGGGTCTAATTAAGGAGGTGGTCCTAGGGTTCCTCTCATGTCAAGACGTTGATATGCTTGATTCCTGTCTTCAGTGATTTGGCCGGACTGTCAAGTTTCTAAAGTCGCTGTCGGCGGACTCCCGTGGGCGAATCATGCCTGGAGGTTGCCGGACCAAATGGGATTCGATCGCGAACAACCGTGTTTTTATGACCGTTTGGTTTTAGAGGGAGCAAGGCGAAGCTATGTAGTCTGTTGTCATCGTGGGACATGTCTTTAGTTCTATGGTGAAATCAGTGTCCGGAGAATGTTATGGAAGCCGAGATCTGAGAACTAGTAATGCTGGTCCAAGTCCTGGTGGCCATGAGGAATTTGCTCGGTGGTTGTTGACTTGTAGCAACGACATCGAAAAGTGGGGATGATAGCACAGGAGAAGTTCAGTCTCTATGCTTTTAGGGTGAAAACCCATTATTTGACATTAATTTGTTGTGCCTGTCCACAGTGGCGGAGCGTGAAAATAAAATTTGGGGGGGTGGGGGGACACAAAACTTCAATTTCTAGGGGGGGGGGGGCAAAATGCTCTAAATTTCCTAATGTATACCTTGTAGAAAAAAATTCTTCATTAATTATCTAAAAGCTGGGGGGCAGCAGCCCACTTTCGCCTACACTACGCCCCGACAGTGCCTGTCAATGACCTTGTTGAAGAAATTGTTTTGAGAGCGTGGATTTTTCTCTAGGGCGAAAACTTATGATCTATGATCGGGTGATGACGGTGTTTGTGGATGGTTTACCGTTTCAAGGTGTCGCTTTGGAGAAGTTGGATTTCCGGTGTTGTCTTGATGGTGTTTGGTCGGCTATTGCAAGGAATAAATTATTGTAGCTGGACTTTTTGGGGGGTAATTTTTTATTTTTTGGATTTATGTATCCATATTATCATTAGGATATTGCGTTATTGCAGAGGCTAGGTGTAATTGGTATCTTAACGATATTAATATATTCTTTTTGTCAAAAAAGAGAGATGGTTGAAATAACAAGATAGACTCCTCTTGAATCTTCAATGATCTCCTAGGCCAATTCTCCATGCTCAAGTGTTAGGCCGTCGGGTGATGATGCGTGCTGGAATAAAATTTGGAGTGCCTATGTACCTCCGAAAGTTAAAACATTTGCTTGTAGAGATGCTTCCAATGTCCTATCTACAGAAGAAAACAAGGTGAGACGGAAGATACCTGTTACAGGCCTTTGCAAGATTTGCTTGAATAGGAAGTGGAGTATGTTGCACATGCGCTGGTATTCTGTCCACATGCAAAACGACTTTGGAGTGCGATGAGGGACCGTTGGACCCTTCCTTTGATAACGGAATTTCATATTTCATCGCCTACATGGTTCAAGTCGGTTATCCACTCCATTCCTGGCCTCCTAGTGGACAAAACACTGCTCGTTTCTTAGAGGTCCTGGTATGAGAGGAATGCGATTACCTACGACAAACCCCTTCCGTCTACTGAAGGTTCACGGTGATTTCTATCCAGCTATGTAAACAACCTTAGATCCATCTCGGTTGTCTCAACTGACCAGATGCTGAAAGGAAAGATGTTGTATGTACCTCTTATGGATGCTTCGGCTGCTGTTGTGAAGGAAGCACCACAGAGTAATTGCTGAATCAAGCCCCCGACTAGGTGCGTAAAACTAACGATTGATGGCTCGTTTAAAGAAGATAATGAATCTGCGGGCACCGGCATGGTCCTTCATGACGACACTGGTGCGGTAATTTTTTCAGCGTGTCGTTTTCTCTATTAGATTGTGAGGATGCTCATGAAGTAGAACTAATGGCCTGCAGGGAAGGCCTTGATTATGCTTTTCATCAGTCCAACTTACCCATTATTGTGAAATCTGATTGTGCATAGCTGGTCTCGGCTGTTCTATCAAAAAATCGTGATCGTTCTGCCTATCTGCATACTGTTTCGGAGATTCGAAGTTTAGTTAGAGGCAATAGAAAGTGTTGTTTTGCAACAGGAGACCGTAGTCATATGAGAATTAGCCACTGGCTTGCTAATTGGGCAAGGATAGAGAACATAACTAGATTTTTGTTTAGGTCGGGTCGTGATGTTATCCTTCAGGAGTTCGTAGCTAAACTCTCTATAATTCTTGCTGATTAATAAAAATTCTGGTTTAACCAGTAAAAATAAAAAACTTCTTTAGGGACACAGCCCATCAGATGGTCTTTGTGCTCTTCGCAAGAGGCCTGAATCGGCTTCGTATCTTCTTTAACTATGCCCTTCCTAAATTTGCTTGCATCGGCGGGCGTTCGATGTTGGGTGTTTAGTGGAACCCCTATTCCTTCGCCCATTCGTTTTCCAGCATCCAGTCGCTGCCAAGTCATAATAGTATTGGACCCATTGGCAAACCAAAAATAATTTTTCCTTCCCACCCTCCTAATGCTGTTTTCAAAAACTCTTATCCTCTTGCAGTAGTGGCAGTCATTGTTCTAGGCCTAAGAGCATCTCCACTCGTTGGAGGCCCCTAGGCCGAAATCCGGCAAAAAAATTGAACGGATGGATGAAGTTTTCGGCCTAAAACTTTCCAATCACGATCCCAGTGATGCCGACGAAATACATTTGAATTCGTGACAATTAAATCAAAATTAGGTGAAAAAGATCAAATTTGGGCGAAATTCGTACTAATCTGGTGATACATAACATATAAGGCGAAATTGATTCATTACATAGACTATTTAGGCCGAAATCTAACTAGAACATGGTAAAAATAAACTAAAAAGCAGCTCGCCAGCGGCCGCAGCGGCATAGTTCATGTCAATATAAGGTATTGCTTATGGCTTTTCATATGTTTATGCATGTTGGATGATTTTTGGAGGATGGACTGCTGGAGTCTAGATTCTGATGGAAAAGAAGGCGCATCGATGCAATTTCGCAAAGATCAGAAAAATATGGAAACATATTATTTCTCCAGAAGAATGAGGGATCCAGAAGGAGGGACGAAGAAGGGCCTCAGGGGGCCACACCCCCCTAGGCACGGGCCCACCTGACCCCGCGCCTAGGGTAGGTGTGGCCCACCTGTCCGGCCTCCGACTCCGCCCCTTCGTCTATATCTTCCCTAAGGAACCCTAAGCCTAGGAGAGCGACCACAGATATATTTCCGCCGCCTCTAGGGGCGGAAAACACCGAGAGAGAAAGATCTCTCTGGCAGACAGATTTCTGCCGGGGGAATTCCTTTTCGGAGAGGGGAGACCGTCGCCATCAACACCAGCATAAAGCTAGGCTTCATCGGGATCATCATCATCCACACCATCATCTCCACCAGCACCATCATCACCACTCCGTCTTGATGTAACAATTGTGTTGGATATTGCTTTATTTCATTAGGGGAAACTTTCTCGGTGTTGATTACTATTGTAGTTGATGCTTGTGAGTGGAACCATTGGATTATTGTTTATGTTCAGATTGTTATCCATTACCATATCATCTTTGATGTTGATCCATATGATGTCTTGTGAGTAGTTCGTTTAGTTCTTGAGGACATGGTAGAAGTCATGTTGTTAGTAGTGAATCTATGGTGAGTTATTATTCAATGGTTTAGTATTCAAGTTGTGGTGCTATTCTTCTAGCGGTGTCATGTGAACGTCGACTACATGACACTTCATCATTTATGGGCCTAGGGGGATGCATTGTGTATTTGGCTACTAATCGTGGGGTTGCCGGAGTGACAGAAACCTGAACCCCCGTTAGGACAGATTTGCACAAGGGAGCGTAGGATCTCAGAGTTTAAGGCTATGGTTAGATGTATATCTTAATTATTTTCCTATAGTTACGGATGTTCGTAGGGGGTTTAATCACAAGTATGTATTAGTACAAGAAAAGTCGGTACATTAGCACAGGTTCACCCACACAACACTTACAACACTAGAGAAGAGTACTCAGAACTTGACAGAAGTCCCATGTGTCCTCGAGAACTTTTGGTCCTTATAAGTATTTCCACTGGCTTGTCCTTTGCTAAGAAAGGATTGGGCCACTTGCTCCATTTGTTCATTACTTGTTCCTTGTTTTGTTTCCTTGTCATAAAACCACTAAAGATATGTTTGCTAAATATTCACAGGGATTTCCTGCTCCATACCACTGTTCAGCACCTTCTGCTCCTCGTTGGGATCGACATTCTTATTTATCGAAAGTACTACAATACACCCCCTATACTTGTGGGTCATCAAGACTATTTTCTGGTGCCATTGCCAGGGAGTGAATCGCTATTGAAGAGTGGAACTGGTAAGGGAAACTTTTACTGTGAGTATTCCTTTTGTTAATGCTTGTTACTTTGTTTCCAATATGGATAACCCACTTGGTTTTTTGTTTGGGAAAAATACTACCACTGCTAGGGTGGTAAATGAACCACCTCCTATTGAGATAGATCCTTTTAAGATACCTACAATTATTGTTAATCGTGTTATGAATAATTATTATTTTGGGGATGGAACAGTCCATCCTGGTGATCACTTACTTTTTATCCATGAATTATGCGGGTTGTTTAAGTGTGTAGGTATCACAACTAAATAGGTGAAGAAAAGTTACTCTCCATATCCTTGAAAGGGAGAGATGAAGAATGGTATAAGTTGTTGAAGAATGGACAATCCATGGTATGGGAGGAGATGGCATCTCTCTTTTACTCTAAATTTTATCCTCCCAGTGATATTCATAAGGATAGAAATCTTATATATAACTTTTGGTCTCTTGATGGAGAGAGTACAGCTCAAGCTTGGGGGAGATTGAAGTTACTCATGCTTAAATGTCCTATTCATTAACTCCCTAAAAATATTATTCTCAATAACTTTTATGCTAGGCTTTCTCTTTATGATAAAGATTTACTAGATGCTTCTTGTGCTGGATCATTCACACGTATGAAGGAAGAAGCTAAATGGGATCTCTTAGACCATATTCAAGATAACACTGAAGCTTGGGAGAATGACAAAGGAAGAAAGTCAGGTGTAAACTATGATTATGAATGCATTAAATTTTTTATGAGAACTGATGACTTCCGTGATATTAGTAATCAGTTTGGTCTTGATTCCCAAAGTATTGCCAACTGTTTTAAGGCATTTGCCTCTTACATATAAATTCCCAAAAAGAAGTTGAATAAGTACCATGATCCTTATAAATATGTTGTTAATCATGCTCCCGTTAGAAGTACTCAAGTTTGTACTAATAATCATATTGTGTATGAACCTCATGTTGAGAAAATCCCTTTCCCAGCTAAGGTAAAGGAGTATTCTATGATTATTAGTGCAAATAACAAAGGTACAATGAAAACTGTGGAGTCTGGTAAGAAATTTAATGTTGAACCCGTGGTAGCTATTGTGAAAGACACTGTAACTAGAAATATAGAGGATGAGCATATTGTCTTCTGTGAATATGCTTCTAATATTATCTCTCATCCTAGTAAGGCTAGAAAAGCTAGTGTTCATGTGCTTTCTGTTAAAATTGGTGATCATTACTACTATGGTTTATGTGATATTGGTGCTAGTTTTAGTGTTATTCCTTATGAGCCTTACAGGGAAATTATGCATGAGATTGGTCCTTGTGAGCTTGAGGACATTGATGTGGTTATCCACCTTGCTAATAAGTAAACCATTTGCCCCATTGGTATTGTAAGAGATGTGGAGGTTCTCTGCGGTAAGATTAAGTATCCTGCTGATTTTCTAGTGCTTAATTCAGTAGCTAGCAAAACTTGTCCTATCATTTTTGGTAGACCTTTATTGAACACTTGTGGAGCTATTATTAATTGTAAGAAGGAAAAAGTTTTAACTAAGTTTGATGGAGATTATTATGGGTTTAACTTTTCCAAATTTTCGAAAGCTCCTTGTGAAAACAGCTTGCCTAATAAAGATTTCAGGATGGAACAACTTGCTTCTATTGATCCGGTTTATGACCTTGGACCTCTTTTTGATGACTGTAAGTATTCTTATTCTGATGATAAAGTTGTTTCCATGACAGTTATATGGTCAATTTTATTCAAAGTGCTACTGAAAGTTATTATGAGAGAGGGAAACACAGTTTTATGCATCTCAACAATGTTAAGTTTCCCCGTTTTATGCTGAAAGCTTTGAAGTTGCATCTGTTTTGTCTTCCTATGCTGGTGGCTTTTTATTTCAACAATTCGTTTTCTCATGATACCCCCATGCATAGGAAGTGGATTAGACTCAAGTGTGTTGGTTATTTGCTTCTTGATGCTCTCTTTCACTTCAAATATATATATCTCCTTTGTGAGCATCTTTGAAAGTTTCAAGCCTAACTTAAAGACATTAAAGAAAAGTACTTGTTGAGAGATAACCCAAGAGTTTTGTCGAGTCTTGGAAGTTATTACCTCCGCAATAACCGCTCCTTGTCCTTTTTGTTTTGGTTTCTGTGTCAAGTTCAACTACTTTTATGAAGTAGAGGAGTTGTGAAAAGTGGTTGTCCTGGGACAGATTTTTTGTGCTGCATTGTAAAAATTTGTCAGGGAGCTCAGTACGTTGGATGGAGCTTCATTTTTCTAAGCTTGTTCTCCAAGTTGTTACCCAACTTTCATCAGTTCTGTACTTTTTGATTTGAGCAACAAAAGGTCTTCGAAAAGATCAATCTTTACCTGTTGGTCTGTTTTGACAGATTTCTGCTGTCATTTGCATTTTCCTCTTACAAAAGCTTTTGTTTTGATGGGTTTTCAGTTGAAGTGTGTACTAAAGGTTTATTGTTTTTGCTTATACTAATGTTGTCATTGAGTTTGTGCAAGGGTTTTGTAAGAAAGAAATTTTTAGGGGAAAGAGAAAAGGAATCTGCAGAGTTTGTCTTTGAATAGGTAAAAGTGGTGAAAACAAAAAGTTCGTAAAACTCCAATCTCTTTATATTTTTGATATTTTTATTAAATAAGGGAGTTACGAGACGAAACTAAAGAGGAACGGGCCTGTGGTGGACAAACCCACCATGAGCCCAGCTGACTGTCGCGCTGAGGGTGTTCCCCCCTCGAACTCTGTCTCCGCCTTGTTTCTGTGTCAAAACCTTCCTTGTGCATTGAAACTTCATAATATATAACCCCCCGGATCCCCCGAGGTTCATGCATCGTGTTTTCGTTTCAATCTGTTTCTGTCACCAAATCTTCTCAAGTTTAGAGCACCATGGCCTCTGCCAACGACAAAGTCAATAAGCCCGAGGAAGAAGAACCTCAAGTCCCCAAGGAGGAGGAGATTTCGGTAGGGTATGAAGGTGACATGGAGGAGGACAAGCATCCGGACACCCGCGCTACCGTCGCAAGCATTGGTTTGGTGGCATGACCTACCAAGCTTAAGCAGACAGCACGGATGTCTACAGGAAGGAAATATCGACGTCATACTCTCTCTCCACGATCATCTCCTCCACGTAACAAGAGACCATTCCATACACTTATACATGAATATCGATATCAACATGTGCCCAAAGGGAATTTGCCTTCGGTTTGGGATATGCCTCGTTCTAACAATGCAGAGAAGGATCATGCTAAGGATGAAGAGTGGGGAAAGAATAACAAGAACGGGGATTCTCGGACTAACATGATCATCAACCATATAGAGAAAAACTCGGAGCTAATTCATACTCTTACTTTTGAGTTCAAGGAGTTGAGGAAACTTATTGAGGAGCTTATCAAGAGAACACCACCGCCACCAAAGGAATGATTCGTCATCAGGTTTGGCATCCCCTTGGCTTGTTCCAAGCTTGGGGGAGTGCCGCAGTATCACCACCATTATCTTTTATGTGTTACCTTTTTAGTGGATTCTTATCTGTGGTAGATATGTTATCTTATAGTTTGGTTTGCATGTGGAAGTATCTCTCCTTTAGTTGATTATCTGTGTATCCCTTGGTGTGAGTGCTTTTATTGGAATATTAATGAGAAGTCTCATCTTTTACTTTTTGCACTTCTTATTTTAGTTTGCAATATTTATTATATGATGGATCTTGTTGATCAGTATTGGAACCACTTTGGGATCATCAAGTGGATCTAAATTGGTTTTGGCAAACCGAGTTCTGGTCAGTAGCATTACTATGAAAGAGAAAAAGAAAGAAGAAGCTTGCAGGTATTTTCTATCAAATGTTTTCTTTCTTGTTGGCTCATAAGCTTAGTATTCTTTATTTAAGATTCTTTTGTGTCTTCAACGAAGATTGCATGTTTGGCTTTATTACTTGTATGTTTTCTTGTTTCTTTCAACTCTCTTGCTTGCTACCCAGCCTTGATAGCCAAAAACCTGTTTTGAGAAGGCATACTTCTCATGTTTCCAAAATCCCTAACCAAAACTTTTGCCACTTGTGTCCACCATATCTACCTTGTAGCTTTTGCTATTCCAAGTAAATTCTCAATATTCATCTACCTTTCGAATTAAAAAGTATTTTGTTATGTGAAAACTAGTTAGTAAAGCTCTCACGAACTTGATGGCACACCTTATTTACTTGCCCCTAATAGACTTGAACCATTGTGAACATCGAAGTTGTATATGATTGCATCTATATGTTGGAATTAGTAGAACTGTGCTATCACAACGAACGTTTTCAACATTGCACTTGTACTCTGTACATAGTTGATATCGTGCTCTTTTGTCTATGGATGTCAACGGTATGAAATAAAGAGGGAATTTGTAAGTCCATGGAGTTTGTATCCTGTGTTAGAGAAACGCCTGGTAGCCTAAGCCATGCTTAATCATGGTGGAAACTTGCAACATCACCATAGTGAGTCATCTATGAAGCATCCTCAATAAAAAGATATGGACATAGTAAATAAAAAGATTATTGAGATGCCCATTGTCTGCTTGCCTTGTCATTTTGGTTATGGGAAAGCTCCTGTACCATGTGCAAGGGGTACCCCGTTGGCGGTTCTAAATGATATGCAAATACTTACAATGACAAGAACTTACCTGTGACCAAAGTTGAGTAGCATGATGAGTGGCCCTCATATTCAAGGGACATGAGATTGTCAACTTATATTTCGTCAAGCATATACTCCATCTTTGTTCACTTTAACCTTAATCATCTCAAGATGCCTATGATAGGGGAAATGAGGGCTCAAATCTAGTAAGTACCATAATATTTTGGAAGGTCTTTATGACTTGTAATCCTTGTTACCCTCTATGAAGGGACCATTCTCCTAGTTACCAGTTGAGTCACTAAACCTACTTCCTCTCTATCTTCAGCAAACATTTGAGTTGTTGTGTTTCAAGCATTCATATGGTGATTTATTCAATCATGTTCTTTATCTTCCTTGTTTGCACAAAAATCTTATCTATTGAGTATTACTTTGAAAGCCTTCACTTGTGAAAAACCTTTTTGAGAAAAGTGTGTTCTTGTTTTGAAACATCCACAAAAATCTTTTGTGAAACTGTTTTCTAGTTGTTCTCTGACCAAGAACAAGTTTGCCAATTCTAATTATGATTTATCTTTATGCATCTCTATTGTGACTGCTATACTTGGTTGCAAGCTAAGTTATATAATGGTGAGTTGCTCTCTTCTATGAGTTGTGCAATAGTAAGTGTGATGCTTCTTGTTCATATTCTTTTATCGACACTTCACTCCATAAACCTGTGGACATGTTTACTGAGCTTAGTTTTCGCTTGGGGACAAGCGAAGTCTAAGCTTGGGGGAGTTGATACGCCCAATTTTCATCACCATTATATATCATAATTTAACTCTATTCATTGATATTTGTCTTATTATGAGGTATTACTTATGGCTTTTCATCTTTTTATGCATGTTGGATGATTCTTGGAGGATGGACTGCCGGAGTCTCGATTCTGATGGAAAAGAAGGCGTATCGGTGCAATTTCGCAAAGATCAGAAAAATACAGAAAAATATGGAAACATATTATTTCTCTAGAAGAATGAGGGAGCCATAAGGAGGGATGAATAAGGGCCTCAGGGGGCCACACCCCCTAGGCACGGGCCCACCTGACCCTGCGCCTAGGGCAGGTGTGGCCCACCTGCCCGGCCTCCGACTCCGCCCCTTCCCCTATATCTTCCCTACGGAACCCTAAGCCTAGGAGAGCGATGACAGATAGATTTCCGCCGCCTCTAGGGGCGGAAAACACCGAGAGAGAAAGATCTCTCTGATAGACAGATTTCTGCCAGTGGAATTCCTTCCCGGAGAGGGGAGACCGTCGCCATCAACACCATCATCAAGCTAGGCTTCATCGGGATAATCATCATCCACACCATCATCTCCACCAGCACCATCATCACCACTCCGTCCTGTTGTAACAATTGTGTTGGATATTGCTTTAGTTCATTAGGGGAAACTTCCCCGATGTTGATTACTATTGTAGTTCATGCTTGTGAGTGGAACCATTGGATTATTGTTTATGTTCAGATTGTTATCCATTACCATATCATCTTTGATCTTGATCCATATGATGTCTTGTGAGTAGTTCATTTAGTTCTTGAGAACATGGTAGAAGTCATGTTGTTAGTAGTGAATCTGTGATGAGTTATTATTCAATGGTTTAGTATTTAAGTTGTGGTGCTATTCTTCTAGTGGTGTCATGTGAACGTCGACTACATGACACTTCACCATTTATGGGCCTAGGGGGATGCATTGTGTATTTGGCTACTAATTGTGGGGTTGCCGGAGTGACAGAAACCTGAACCCCCGTTAGGAAACCTTTGCACAAGGGAGCGTAGGATCTCAGAGTTTAAGGTTGTGGTCAGATTTATATCTTAATTACTTTCCTGTAGTTACAGATGTTTGTAGGGGTTTAATCAAATGTATTTATTAGTCCAAGTAAGGTCGGTACATTAGCACAGGTTCACCCACACAACACTTACAACACCAAAGAAGAGTACTTAGCTATTTGAATCAAAAGCACTTGACGGAATTTCCATGTGTCCTCGAGAATGTTTGGTCCTTATAAGTATTTACACTGGCTTGTCCTTTGCTATGAAAGGATTGGGCCACTTGCTCCGTTTGTTCGTTACTTTTGTTACTTGCTCCTTGTTTTGTTGCCTTGTCAGAAAACCACTAAAAATCCATTTGCTAAGTATTCACAGGGATTTCCTGCTCCATACCACTATTCAGCACCTTCTGCTCCTCATTGGGATCGACACTCCTATTTATCAAATGTAATACAATACACCCCCTATACTTGTGGGTCATCAGGCCTCTAGCGCCATCTTGAGGACGAAGTTTTCCTACTCGTCATCCGGCATGTCCATCGGCTCTCTCTTTGTTCGGATAAGGCGGAGGCATCCGAAAGGGGGGAGATGACTGGGGCGATGGTGAGGCTTCGGAAACGCAGATGATGTTGCCACGCACGACCCGAGGGGGCTAGCTAGCGGCGCATCGGGGCAATCACTGAAGATGGCTCAGAAGATAGCTCGCGCTTCACCGATAGAAGCGGTGAAGTGTCGTGTCACGCCTCACCAGAGGAGCGGGAGGCCGAGGCCGAGGATGATAAGGAGAATCCTCCCATCCTCCTTGTCAACTAGGAGTTGCCACGCCGATGCGAGAGGGTCGTCGTCGTCCTTGCCGGGTATGTGAGGCGTGGTGAGTTGCCGGCCTCGATGTGCTCCAGGACGGCGGTCAGCGTGCGCCTAGGCACGCCCCACCATTGGCGCCATCCTTTGGCGATCCTCCACTTCGACGCCGGTGATGGCCCCTCGTAGGCCTCCATCTCCCGCTTGTGCCGTGGAAGAACTCCGTCCAGGTGGCGTGGTTGCCGGGGAAGTGTCACAGATCGACACGGCGTCGTTAGACATCCCGGCAAGCACCGTCTGGATCTTGCCTATCATGGCGATACCCTGGGGAGGAGGGGGTAGGCACACCACCGACGTTCAGCGCCTGGCCTTGCTGCACGCAGAAGTCCGGTGACGCTAGGTAGTTGGCTTCGTACAGGAGGAGACCCTCCCACTCATTGATAGAGAGGCAACTGAAGTTGTTCGCTGCAGCGCCATTGCCTGGATAGCGCTCCACCATGGTTTCCGAGGTTCTGTTGGTGCTCGAGGAGTAGGAGAGATGGGCTAGATATTTCTTGCGGTGCAACTGACGGTGAGGAGAGGGGCCTATTTATCAGCGTCGGGAAGGCAGGAAGGGTGTAACATGCGCGGGGAAAAATGACGGGAGGGGTGTAGAAGGTGAGGAGGTAGCTCACCATAACCGCATCACATGGAGGGCGATTGGACATTGGCCTGCTGCTCCTGGAGAAAGTCTGACCGCCGGTGACATTAATTCGTGCGGGAGCCGAGATGATGAGGACGAATGGCCTCACTCGCCGACAGCTTGGCCCCACTTGGTGTTCGGCTGTTTTCCGCCAGTTCCTCTCCATCCTGCTCCCCCAGGCGAACTCCGGGGTGCTAAGTTCGCACTAGTAGAAAACATGCCTTTCGTCCAGGTCACTAGTACTGGCTGTGGCTGGGATCAGGACTAATGGTCCGCACCGGACGGCCCGAGCCACCCCAAACCATAGGTCCTGGCCCGTTAGACCCCATTGGCCCCGGTGTGAGATACAAACCAGTACTAAAGGGTCTAGGGCATGCCGCTCGCTGCGGGCACCCCCTTTAGTCCCGGTTTGTATCTCAAACCAGGACTAGTGGCCTGGCCCTATATATATGGCATAGCCCCCTCCCCATCTCAACTGTTTTTTTCATGGTGGGAGAGGTGGTGTTGTGTGATGGCACGTGGTAGCGCTTCGTTGGGAGACCCCAAGAGCAAGGTGTTATGAGCACAACAGCAAGTCTTCCGTCAGTAAGAAACCGAGGTTATCGAACCAGTAGGAGGAAGGAAACGTCTCAAAGGTGTTGCTAGTAACTTGGAGACCTACACAAAACAAACTCAAGACTTTGCCCCAACGAACAGTGAGGTTGTCAATATCACCGGTTGCTGTAACAAAGGATTAACTGTATGGTGTGGAAGGTAATAGTGGTTTTCAAAAGGTAAACAGGAACATTGGAACATGTATCAATGGTAATGATTGGACCGGGTCCATAGTTCACTAGAGGTGTTCTCCTTAAGATAACGAACATGGCATGCTGGGTAGACAAATTACAGTAGGGCAATTGAGAGGACTGATCAAGGCATAACAATGCAATACTAGACATTCATGATCCTATGAGATTCGATTGGAAATACAACAAGATACATAGACCGCCATCCAACTGCATCTATGACTTAAAATCCACCTTCAGGTTATCATCCGACCCCCCTCTAGTATTAAGTTGCAATCAACAGATAACTGCTTTAAGCAAAGTGCGTAAGGTAAATAATACACTTGTTTCATGAACAAGAGACCGTTGTTTTTTCTACCTAGTGGCAACAGCACATCTACAACCTTAGAGATTTCTGTCACTTCCCTTAGATTAAATAGAGGCATGAACCCACTATCTAACATAAATACCCCCTCTTTAAGTCACTAGCATCTACTTGGCCAAGATAGCTACTATAAACGGAGAGCATGCAAGATCACAAACAACACAGACATGATAGAATCAAATAGGAAAAACCATTAATCAATATGACATAGTAATATCAATATCCATCGATCCCCGCAAACACAACATGCATGATTACAAATAGATGATCTTGATCATGAACGGAGCTCACAAGATCTAAACATGGTAGCACAAAGGAGGAGATACAACCATCTAGATACTACATGGACCCGTAGTCCAAGGTGGAACTACTCACGCTTCATACCGAAGGCTGGCATGATGAAGAAGAAGGCCTCCAGGATGATCTACCCTTCGGCAGGGTGCCGAGAAGAGCTTCAGACCCCCCCCCCCCCGATCTAGGGACGATGGTGGTGGCGGCGGCTACAGACGGTTTCGTAGAATTTTTATCGGGTACTTAGGGTTTATGCATCGGGGGGTCTTTATAGGCAAAGAAGCGAAGCAGGGGGCGGCCAGGTTGGTCACATCCCCTAGGCACGGCTAACCCTAGCCCGCTCTGCCAAGGGGTGTGCCCTCCTGGTGCCACCCCTCCGTCTCGTACTCTGGCTCCGTGTTCCCCACAGTAAAATATTGACTTTGGATTTTGTCCCGTCCAATTCCGAGAATATTGATTTTCTGCCTTTCTAAACCAAAAAAGGAAGAAAACGGGCAACCGGCACTGTGGTATCTTGTTAACAGGTTAGTACCATAAAACATATAAAAACACCTCAAAGTGTAGACAAAACAAAGAAAAGTAGATACTAAACAAGCATGGAACATCAAAAATTATAGATACATTTCCGACGTATCATTGTGCTATTTTTTTCTTGTTCATATGCACTAGAGGTATTCGGTGAAATGCCCATTAGAGCGATGCGACTTTAGGTCACACAATACAGACATAATATGAGGTGTTTGAGCCACACTTAAGTTTTCTCATCTTTGTTTCCAAGTGTAATAAACGGTTAGCAACTATTTTCTCAGTTAGACCGCGTGATACTAATTTTAGCATCGTGATTGCATTTGATATATATTTGTATGATACAGATGAGCCATCCATGGATGTATGGTGACCGACGATCTGCCGCTTTTAGAGGAGGCATGCATTCTTTTCGACTTGTGACCGTGGGGCATGAACCCACGACCACAGTTGGCGCCCACCGTGGGGCTAGCAGCGGTGCTCGCTGGAGTTAAGATCCGGACGGGAAACTTCATCCACACCGGCGAGCGGGTTGTCTCTGGCTTAGTCCAGAGATTTGATCTCTGGGACTATGTCAGCGACAACGCGGGTAGCTTCAGGAGGAAAGCGCCTCTGCGCAACGGCGTCTTCATCAACCTGGGCACGCACAAGGTCTACGTCGGCGTCGACACATCATGTGTCTATCCTCACCGAGTCATTGAAGCAGGCACTAGAGGAAAAAGGGCCATCCGTTCGCCACCCCTGGGAGCATTAGTCCCGGTTGCGCCACCAACCGGGACTAATGCCGCACGCGTCCTGCTGGAGCGCACGGGCAGGGCATGCGTCCGGTTGGAGCCACCAACCGACTAAAGGTTTGGCCACACCACGTGGCGTGTACGACCTTTAGTCCCGTTCTGGCTCCAACCGACTAAAGACCCTTGCCCTCTATAAATGCAACGCCCAGCCCTCTGCCTCCACTGCTTTTTTTTCAATGGTGTAAGGTGTGAGGGTGTGTGCTAGTTTTTCTCATGCATGCATTGAAGGTGTTTGTTGAAATGTTTGAGTGAAAAATCCAGTTGAATTTCTCATAGAACAAAAATATAGAAGGTGTCCGAGACGCACTTGAGCTTTCTCCTCTTTATTTCCCTCGATCAAGGTTAGCAATCCTATCTTTTCTAGGTCATTGATACAATTCATGTGTCGGTGTGAATTGGTTATTTCACTATTTATGATGTCCTGTTTTTTGATAAACTTACTTATATGATGCAGATGAACGGTCGGGAATGGATGTACGGTGACCGGCGGGTAGCCGGGTATATCAAAGGCGTGGATAAATTTATCGATGTGGCTACGGCAAACAAAGAGAATGGATTTATACGTTGTCCATGTGTTCAATGTCGGAACAACAAGGAGTACTCTTCCTCGAAAATCATTCATGCCACCGATTATGAAAGGTTTCATGCCCAACTATAATTGCTGGACCAAGCATGGGGAAAGAGGGGTTATGATGGAAGATGGTGAAGAAGAAGATGATGATAACAACTATCATCATATGTTTCCTGAATACGGTGATACTGCTATGGAAGACAATGGAGAGGAAAAAGGTGAAGAACAGGCATCGATGAGCCACTGATGAACTTGGTAGGGTCATTTCGATGCAAAGCGAGACCGTGAAATGAAAATGAGAAGTTGAAGTTAGAGGGCATGTTAGAAGATCACAAGAAATTGTTGTACCCAAATTGTGAAGATGGCGACAAAAGCTCGATACCACATCGGAATTGTTGCGATGGAAGGCAGAGTGTGGTCTAACCGACTCCTCATTTGAAAAGATGCTGAAAATAATGAAGTCAAGTTTCCAAAACATAACGAACTTCCCGAGAGTACCTACGAAGCAAAGAAGACTCTCGTCCTCCGGGATTAGATGTGCAAAAGATACATGCATGCATTAATGATCGCATCCTCTATCATGTAAGGAGTATGAGAATTTAGATAAATGCCGGTATGCAACGTTGCTAGGTATAAGATCGACGATGACCCCGGTGATGTTGAGGGAGAGCCCTCCAAGAGGGTTCTGCTAAGGTTATGTGGTATGCTCCTATAATACCAAGGTTGAAACGCATGTTCGTAAAACAAAGAGCATGCCAGTTGTTGCGATGGCACAAAGAAGACCGTAAGAAAGACGGGAGTTGAGACACCTGGCGATGGGTCACAGTGGAGAAAAATCGAGAGAGACTTCGGACTTTGCAGTGACGCAAGGAACTTATGGTTTGGTCTAAGTACGGATGGCATGAATCCTTTTGGGAGCAGAGCTGCAAATACAACACCTGGCCCGTGACTCTATGTATCTACAACTGCCTCCTTGGTTGTGCATGAAGCGTAAGTTCATTATGATGCCAAGAGCTCATCCAAGGCCCGAAGCAACCGGCAACGACATTGATGTGTACCTTAGGCCATTAGTTGAAGAACTCTTACAGTGTGGGGCAAACCAGGTGTACGTGCGTGATGAGAACAAACAGAGCCATTTAATCTACGAGGGTTGTTATTCAGAACATCAATGATTGGCTGCTCTAGTAACCTTTCGTGACAGATAAACAAAGGATATAAGGCATGCACCCACTGTTAGATAAGATCGAAGGTACATATTTGCATAAATGCAAGAAGGTTGTGTACCTAGCGAATCGACGATTTCTTCCCACCAATCATCCGTAAGAAAGAAAGGCAAGCATTTCAAAGGTGAGGCGATCACGGAAGAAGCCTGAACTCCCACCGGTGATGATGTATTTGGTATGGTCAAGGACATAGAAGTAATCTTTGGAAAGGGTCCCCGGTCAATCAGTTCGAACGACGCCGCTACAGTGACACGCACCCATGTGGAAGAAGAAATCTATATTTTGGGAGCTGCCATATTGAAAGTCCTGCGTGTCCGCTTCAATCGACGTGATGCACGTGACGAAAGAATCTGCGTGAACTGCTAGGATTCCTAGGCGTGTATGGGAAGACAAAAGATACACCAAGCACGGAGGACCAACAAATTATGAAAGACCCAAAGAACATGCATACAGATAACAAGACGGATAAAGGCGCCACTTAAGTCGCCGACTATGCTCTTACCAAAGGTAGAAGGAAATCTTTTTGAAGTCCTTACAAGATCAAGGTGCCGTCGGGCTTCTCATCTAATATAAAGGGATAATAAATATGGCAGAAAAAGTTCCAAAACCTGAAGTCTCATGATCACGTGATTATGACGCATTGCTTCCGATTGCATTGAGGGGCTTCTACCGTAAAATGTTCGAGTACCCATTGTGAAGCTGTGTGCATTCCTCAATGCAATATCTCGAAGGTAATCAATCCAGATATTCGCCAAGGTTACGTATGATGTGGTACAATGTCTTGTTAGTTTTGAATTGGTGTTCCCACCATCCTTCTTCAATATTATGACGCATCTCCTGGTTCATCTAGTGGAAGAGATTGCCATTCTCGGTCCGGTATTTCTGCACAATATGTTCCCCTTTGAGAGGTTCATGGGAGTCTTAAAGAAATATGTTCATAACCGTGCTAGACCAGAAGGAAGCATCTCCAAGGGATATGGAACAGAGGAGGTCATTGAGTTTTGTGTTGACTTTATTCCTGACCTTAAGCCGATTGGTGTTTCAGAGGTCTACGCTGCGAGCTACATGTCAAAGTTGTGAACATATCAATGAAGGTGGCGGTCGGCTATGCCTTACCAATTGGACCCACACCAACTTACCACAGTCGTCCGGTTCCAGAGGGCTACGCTGTTGTCGGCGTGGATGAAATCATGCCCACCTTTGAGGTTTTGGATCTTCACTACCCTGCTGGTGAAGGGATGTGATCGGCCGGTGACGCAAAAACGCCACCATTCTATGGTCAAGGATTGTATCGTGCTTCAAATCACACGCCAAGGCCATCTTCGCCGCCTCACCCGTCTCTCCGAGGTCGCCGCCGCCGCCAACCGCCTTCGCCGCCACCCGCCCGTCGCCACCCGTCTCCGTGCAGCCATCGCCATGGAGCCATCGCCGCGCCAGATAAAAAGCGAAGCGCACGCCATCAGCGCTGTGTTATCGCCGAACGTAAACAAGAGCCTCTTCCAAAAGTACCGGTTCCTCCCAAGAGAGCTTATGATCAGATTGAAGGAGATCATGGCGATCGTTGATGCGAAACGACAGTTTTAAGCTGTCGAGGCGGCCGAAAGAGCCAGAGTTCCCAAAGACCAAAGAAGAAAAGCCAAAGTGTTGAAAATGCTAAAGACTCTTCATCAACCCGAGCCAAAGCTGTCATCGACTATGAGTTTCTATTCTCAAGTCACATGCACAAAAGCCTCAAGAGCAAGATCGATGCAAGCGGAAATCTGTTGCCCGGAGAACAAGCAAAATGCATTTGCGCCCTCTCAAGGTGATTTCTCAAACCAATGTGGGGTCGAGCAAATATGGGGTAAGAGCAGATGATCCAGAGGTAGTTGCACACGGAGAAGCCGCCGCTGCTCAAGGTATGAGTATTGCCCAAGATTTATCCCAGCTAGAGTTCTTCCCCGGAGTGAAGTAGCATACCAATACCGACGGAAACCTCTCGTCAAACCTGAGGAGATAAACAATCTTTCAACAAAATGCGAAGATTGCATAACTGGTACATGCATGCCACAAGGGCCGGGGCTAATCGGATAGTGCCGAGGGTTACAAAAGCATCATGGGAAAGATAAGGATGACATGATATCCATTGAATTTGATGAACTATTTCAATTATTCAATCAAGATGCCTTGGACAAATCGATCATCGTGCCTATTGTCTGTAAGTACTAATTCGTAATTAATTTAGTCTCCATCTATATTATTTTGTTTATTGCATGTATATAATCATACTTTAATATGCGTAATGAAGATTCTCGAATGCAGCAGAGGACAAATCTATGACATTGGCTTCATTGACCCATATTGGGTTCATGAAGCTAATCTCAAAATAAGCCCCGTGATACGGAGGATAATATAGTACACGGGTTAAGGTTTCAAGAAACCAAAAGGGAAATACTATTTCCTTACAACTTCCGTGAGTGTTATTGTCTTGTATACACTTTCTATTTCGCTTACTCGATGTTAAGTATATAATTGATTAGTTCGCATCGCAGTACCACTATATTCTGTAATCATTCAACTTGACAAAGGGCGGTACTAGTCATGGACTAAACATAAACCCTTGAGACGTGGAAGGACATGCGATACTTCCAGGGTAATTCTAATCATTACGACACTATATCGGCAACGCTCGTGAATTTTATGATATCAAGTACTTAATAACTTATTTTATTCGTTTTCACGCGGCAGCGCTTGGAAACGGTTCACCAAGAAGGCTAGGGTGTTTGGAAAGAGGAGCTACATTTCAACCACTAGATGTAAGCACCACTAGCTATATCCGCGCATCTCTTTGATTCTAGTTTTGATACGCTTATTATCATGCTTGATTATTATTTTGATTGAACTCGTTGTCGTAAAGTGCCCGACGAGGGACCGGTAACAATCTATGTGGATACTATGTATGCGAGTTCATCCGCAGACGTGCGATGAGAAGGGCAGAAATTTAGAGCAACTCCACGTATGTAAACAATTTCTATAGTTTTTAATTACAATCAAATTGTGTTTAGTTTCATATTCATATAGGTGACTCCTTTTTAAATCAGATCGAACGTCACGGACGGTCTTCGCCAAAGGATCGCATACGAGCAATACAGAGGAATTTGGATTCTTGGATGCGAAGTCCTAGACCCAAAAGGAGAATACTATTCGGTGTGTATAGACAATAGGGATTGTAAAAATAGCAACTTTCAAGGGATTGTAAAATGTTGTCATGATGATCTTGTGTAATATAAGGTTCCTTCATTTATAAGTGCAAAACACTAAATAAACAATAAAACAACCTAAATGAATTCTCTTGCGGCACAAAAGTGGCGAAATGTGCCATGGCAACAAAATGTTCCAAAATGAATTCTTCGCGGCGCAGAAATGGGCTAAATCTCGCTGGCAAGAGTTAGTCGGTTCGTGTTACGAACCGACTAAAGCTCCACCCCTCGCTCGATGTCACGCACGTGCCCCATTTGTCCCGGTTCGTGTTAACCGACAAATGCTCCACCCTCGGCCCGATGCCGCCACGTGTGCCCCCATTTGTCCCGGTTGGTGGGGCAACCGGGACTAAAGGTTAGAGCTTTAGTCCCGATTGCCCCATACCGGTTGGGCAACCGGGACTAATGGCCCTTACCAACCGGGACGCATGGGGCGTTCTCTACCAGTGAGGAGAACCTCCCCTCAGTGCTGCTAACGGTCTGCATGGAGCACGCCCCGTCGGTAGCGTCGAAGTGATGGTGACAGCCGCAGCATAGGTGGCGGGAGCAGGCGCCGGACCAAGCAAGGACCCAGCGGCAGGAGGACAGATGACCACGAAGCAAGCAGCTCCACAACCCACCGAGGTAGATCCGCCAGCAGCCAAGTCAGCCGAGGTGCAAGAGACGACCCCAAAGGCGGCAAGGGTAAGATGACCACCTCAGGAAAGACCAGAGAATATTCTCCAGGCAACTATAGATAATCTAACCATGCATGTGGCGCCGATACTTGATCCGGCTAATGCCCAGGCAGAGTTAGAAGAAACTAGATAAAAATTACTGGTAGAGGCAAAAAAGGTGTCGTCCTTGCGGGAGTCCTTGAACAGGACCCTGCGAGAATATGCTAAGGCAAACAAACTGGATGTGGCCCCCGAGCGGGTATACGAATTGAGATTGAGAGGAAAGAACCTCATGAATGATATCAACAAAGAGCATGAAGCTCGTGAAGGTGATTCAGTCGATCTAGGCTTGCCGAGGTATAGTACCCCGACAAAGAACCTAAGGGCAGCAAATGCCGCTGCTTTGGAGATAGAAGGATTAAGCGGCGAAGCCCGGCAGAAACAACAAGAAAGAGTGAATGAGCTGGTGCGCATTGCGAACCAGCAGAATGAGTAAATGCTTAGGGAAGACCCGGCGAGACCGGGAGCCTCGCGTATGGTTCATTTGACTGGGCAGCACCCGCACTATCTGCAGCAGCAGCAACATCCTCACCCGGAAACAACGCGCGAAAAGATAGAGCGGTGACTTCAGGAAAAAGAAATAAGCAAATTGTTCCGTATGATCCGGCGGTAGCCGGAAAGGTCAATGATAACAGAGGCAACGACAGCCGAGGTAACAATGGAGATAGAAACCCCAGCCGTGCAAACAAGGGGCACGGGGACCTCGGAAGGGGAAATCATGAGAACAATAACCCGGCGGAGAGAAGGAGAAACCCTCCACCAGATCCTCAACCGAGGTATGAGCCTCGGCAAGAGTGAGAAGTGAGATTAGCTCACCATAATCAGGCAAATGAGAGGTACAATGATGGTTACTCGGATATGGAGCATGCATGACATGGTGGGAATAACCATTATGGAATACAAGAAAGGACCTTTTATAGAAACTTGCTGTCAAGTGACGCAAGACTAAAACTGGACAGATTATATCGGTCCGATTTATTGGAAGAACAGGGTCCGCCAGGTCCGGCATGTTTCGGACCTCGGATCATGGCGAACCACCAGTGCCGAATTTCCAATTGGCAAGGGGCACAAAAACATATAACGGAAGTACAAAACCACAGGATTGGTTGATTGATTATGCCACTGCGGTGAAAATAGCTGGTGGAAACCTACGATGGGCGGTGAGATACATCCCACAGATGCTGGAAGGACCAGCCAGAGTATGGCTGAACAATCTGCCGACGGGTAGTATCAACTGTTGGCCAGATTTTGAAGAAATGTTCGTCATCAATTTCACCAGTACTTATAAGAGGCCAAACAGGCCTCAACAGCTCGCTATGTGCAAACAGAAGCCGAATGAGACAAATAGGGAATTCTTGACTCGGTGGTGGAACCTCAGAAACTCATGCGAATGGGTCATAGAGTCTCAAGCGATAGCTTGGTTTGCTCAAGGCTGCCAATATGGGAGTGTATTATGGCAGAGGCTGCAAAGAGATATGCCGACCATGTTGGCAGAGACCATCAGGATAGCAGATTTGTATGCGTTAGGGGATCCAATGCAACCAAAGTTAATGTCGGCAGAGCATCGGGAGCATCAAGATCAATATGCAAGAGATGCAGCCGGATCATCGAGGCGCAACGAATTCCGAGGTAGAAGAAGGGAAGAGAGGCCAGATTATAGATATGCTTCCAATCAGGTGGCAGCAATGGTACTAGATCAGCCGAGTCATGGAAACAGTCAGCGACAGAAGAATGGTCCTCAGCAGTGGACGCCGAGGAATGAAGGGAAAAGACAGTGGACGCCAGAACAGGAGAAGCAGTGGCAGGAAAGGCCGAAGTATGAATCCATGTTGGATCAACCGTGTAAGTTCCACACTCTAAACCCGGCCAAGCCGGCTAATCATATAACTCATCAATGTGCTTGGATGAAAAATGCAATGGGGAACCCGGTGGGCATGCAAACACCTCCCCATCAAGTGCTTCAGGCGAATACCCACAGCAATCAAGCAAAACAGCGCTTAATGTTACCACCACCTCCTCCGAGGTATGATAACTCGGACCAGATGCAGTGCATCAAGTGATAAATCAAGGTCAAGATGGAAGGGCAAACCCCGGAAACAACGGACGTAATGATTACAGGGAGCATCATCAATCATATTGTGTGTTCACAACAGAACATCAAGACAGGCAGAGTGTACAACGCCGGCATATGGAAGTGAATGCCGTTATGCCGGCAGTACCAAGATACGTTCCTTGGTCCGATCAGGAAATAACCTGGAGCATCAAAGATCACCCGAAGATAATGCCGAATCCAGGGTCGTATGCACTAGTACTGGATCTGACATTTGTCGGACCCAACACTAACGTCAAATTCTCAAAAGTACTCATTGATAATGGGAGTAGTATCAACATTATGTACAAGGACACAATGCACAAACTTGGAATAACACAGAATATGTTACAATCCACAAGAACCACATTCCATGGAATAATGTCGGGTCTCTCATGTGAACCCATTGGGAAAGTCCGAGTAGATGTGCTATTCGGCACAAGGGAGAATTGCAGAGCGGAGAATTTGGAGTTTGAAGTGGTGGACCTAGAAATTTGCTATCATGCTTTACTCGGACGGCCAGCGCTGGATAAATTCATGAGCAGCTATCACATTAGTTATCTGAAAATGATGTTACCCGGGCCACAGGGGGTGATAACAGTAGCCGGAGATTACAGAAAGTCAATGGAGTGTGCTTCGGCCGGATCAAACCTGGCCGAGTCATTGGTGATTGCAAGAGAAAAAAGAAGGATTCAGGAGGTAGCGACTCTGGCTCAGTCAGCACAGCTGAATATGCCGACACTAGCCAACCCCCATGGAAGTGTTTCTTTCCAGCCGACTAAAGAGACGAAAAAGATCCAGATAGATGAGCAGTTCCCAGAGCGCACCATCACGATTGGTGCCGGCCTAGATGCCAAATAGGAAGGCGAGCTCACCAACTTCCTCTGTGAGAATCGGGATATCTTTGCATGGTCAACTCAAGACCTGCAAGGTGTGCCGAGGGAGTTGGCTAAGCACTCTTTGCATGTAAGGCCAGGAGGAAGGCCGGTGAAGCAACCTCTTCGCCGCTTTGCCGAAGACAGGAGAAAAATAATAGGGAATGAGATAGCTCGGCTCCTTGCGGCCGGGTTCATCATGGAAGTGCTTCATCCGGATTGGCTATCAAATCCGGTGTTAGTGGAAAAGAAAAAGGATGACCCAAATGTAGCCGTCGTATGGCGAATGTGTATCGATTATACGAACGTAAACAAGGCGTGTCCCAAAGATCCTTTTCCTTTACCTAGGATAGACCAAGTCATTGATTCGACCGCTGGTTGTGAGCTGTTGTCATTTGTAGACGTGTATTCTAGTTTCCACCAGATACCGTTAAATCCGGCCGATCAAATAAAGACTGCATTTATTACCCCGTACGGGGCTTATTGCTATCGCACCATGCCATTCAGTCCACGTAATGCAGGAGCAACATACCAAAGATACATGCAAAAGTGTCTACATGACCAGATAGGAAAAAATGTACAAGTATATGTAGACGATGTGGTTATAAAAACCAAAGAGAGCAAAACGCTCCTTGATGATATTCGACAGACATTCGCAAACTTGAGAAGATTCCGAATGAAGCTTAACCCGGAAAAATGTACCTTCGGTGTGCCAGCTGGAAAATTACTCGGTTTCCTCGTGTCCAGCCGAGGTATAGAGGAAAATCCAACTAAAATCCGAGCAGTTGAAAAAATGGAACTGCCGAGGTGTCTGAATGATGTACAAAAATTCACGGGATGACTGGCTGCGCTGAGTCGATTCGTATGTCGGCTGGGGGAAAAGGCATTACCTCTATATCAACTGATGAAAAAATCTGATAAATTCATCTGGACACCACAGGGAGATAATGCGTTTCATGAGTTAAAAAAGATGTTGGTCACAGCACCAATCTTGGCTTGTCCATTGTCAAAAGAACCTATGTTACTTTATGTAGCTGCCACTAACAGAGTGGTAAGTGCGATGGTTGTCGTGGAACGAAATGAAGGGGATAAGTCAATACAAAGGCCGGTATATTACCTAAGCGAGGTATTATCGGCCTCAAAACAGAACTACCCGCACTACCAGAAGATGGCTTATGGAGTGTACATGTCGGCAAAAAAACTCAAACATTACTTCGAAGAGCATCCGATAAAAGTGATTTGTGAAGCGCCCATAGCTGAGATATTGAGCAACAAAGATGCAAGTGGCCGAATAGCAAAATGGGCAATCGAGTTATCACCTTATGCTCCGCAATTCGATAGGCGAGATGCAATCAAATCTCAGGCAGTGGTCGACTTATTTGTGGATTTGGCCGAGGTACAATATGAACCACCATTACCAGATCCGAATTATTGGACAATGCATTTTGACAGATCCAAGCTGAGAAATGGCTTGGGGGCAGGGATAGTGTTAACTTCACCAAAAAAAGATCAGCTGAAGTATGTGCTGCAGATACATTTCGCCGCGTCAAACAATGTAGCCGAGTATGAAGCACTCGTCCATGGGTTAAAAGTGGCAAAAGAGATTGGTATACATCGGATCCTATGCTACGGGGATTCAGATCTGGTAGTACAGCAAGTATCAGGCAATTGGGACGCACTAGATGCGAATATGGCCCTATATAGATTTCATGTGCAAAAAATCAGTGGTTACTTCAATGGATGCGAGTTTCATCATATACCTCGGGCGGAAAATGACGCTGCAGACACACTGTCAAAACTCGGATAAACTAGGCAGTTAATTCCCCCAGGTATTGCCCTAGATCACCTGAGAAAACCATCGATCACACCATCACCAGAATCCGAGTCAATTCGTATCTCGGCAGAACTGAAAGAAGGAAATGTACCAATGGAAATCGACAAAGAATATGACCCGGGTTTTCTAAAGGTGAACCCGGCCATCACACGAGTGAACACAGAAAAATACGAAGCTGTTATGTCGGCGGAAAATATGGAAATCGACAGTGAAATTATCCAGGAGAAAATCACGCCGATATGGGCGCAACCCATATTCTCATTCCTTAAGGAGGCAATCTTGCCGAGTAATGAAGTACTGGCCAGACAAATAGTAAGAAGAGCAAAGGCTTACACACTCATAAACAATGAGTTGTATAAGAGAAGCATCACGAACGTACTACAAAGATGTGTTGACTCGGCAGAAGGACAGGAAATACTCCTGGATATACATCAGGGAGAATGCGGGCATCATGCCTCATCCAGAGCTTTAGTGGCCAAAGCATTTAGGCATGGGTTCTATTGGCTGACAGCATTAAAGGAGGCAAAAGAATTAGTGGAAAAATGTAATGGTTGCCAGAGATACGCCAGCAAGATACATCTGCCCTCGTCCGAGTTAAAAACGATACCAATCACTTGGCCTTTTTCTGTATGGTGCTTGGATATGGTAGGTCCGTTTAAACCAGCCCGAGGCGGAATGACTCACATTCTAGTCATGGTAGACAAATTCACAAAGTGGATCGAGGTGAAACCAATAAGAAAATGTGATGGACCAACAACGGTAAAATTTCTAAAAGATATTATCTTGAGATATGGATATCCACACAGTGTTATCACGGATAATGGCACAAATTTTGCTGAAGGAGCCTTTGCTAGATTCTGCCAAGAAAAACACATAAGACTAGATGTTTCCTCAGTGGCTCACCCAGCATCAAACGGGGAAGTAGAAATATCAAATGGACTGGTATTGTCAGGAATAAAACCCCGTCTTATCGAATCACTGCAAAGGTCGACAGGATGCTGGATTGAGGAGCTTCCAGCAGTATTGTGGAGCCTCAGGACCATCCCAAACAGGTCGACAGGGTATACCCCGTTCTTTCTAGTATACGGGGCAGAAGTTGTGCTTCCAGCCGACATAATGCATGACTCGCCAAGAGTAATCCAATACACAACGGCCGAAGTAAACGAAGTATCACGGCAAGATGATGTGGATCTGCTAGAGGAAGCAAGGGAATTGGCATTATCAAGATCAGTTGTTTATCAGCAAAACTTCAGATGATACCATAGCAAAAAAGTAAATCCAAGAGTTTTTAAAGAAGGAGACTTGGTTCTTCGGCTAGTGCAACACACAGCCGGCATGCACAAACTCTCACCCCTGTGGGAAGGACCATTCATCATGAGTAAAGCATTGCACAATGATGCATATTACCTGATCGACGCTCAGCCACTAGAGAAGAATAAGGCAAATAAGGCTGGAGACGAATCAAAAAGACCATGGAACATAGCCTTAATTCGCCCGTTCTACACTTAGAAGCCACATGTTGTACGTCGTTATGCGACGCATCAAGTTGAAATATCAAGCATGTATTAAACCTCGGCACCTCGAGCAGCGACTCGGGGACTGCACAACGTTGTTTCTATTTTTCAGACTATGTAGTAAACCTCGGCACCTCGAGCAGTGACTCAGGGACTGCACGTGTTATTTCCTATTTTGGATTGTGTATTAAACTTCGGCACCTCGAGCAGTGACTCGGGGATTGCACCGTGTTATCTCTTATTTCAGATTATGCATTAAACCTCGGTACCTCGAGCAGCGACTTGGGGACTGTTCCATGATTGGTTCTTGTTTTAAACTATGTATTAAACCTCGGCACCTCGAGCAGTGACTCGGAGACTGCCTCATGGTATTCTCTGCATTGAGCTATGAATTATATTTCGGCAACCCAGTTTATAACTTGGGGACTGTTTCGTGTTATTTGATGTTATCTGAACAGATGTAAACCTTCAGCGACCCAAGGGATAACTCGGGGATGACTAACGCCACCCATTAATTTCTTCCATTCATATAAGAGCTCGATAGCTTCAGCAGAAACTCGGGGACTACCCCAATTTGCTGCCCATAATTCATAAGATGCAACATAAGCTTGCCTCGATCGACAAAGGAATAACAAGGAGAAAACAATTAATGATTTCTAGAGGTAACAACCTCAGCAAGTCGAAATATAATAAGGGATACAAGCCGATCTACGAGGTTGGAGCATTGTACTTCAAGTAGAAATCGCGAAAACAACAACTATACAACCAAGTTTACAAAGGGCAAGCAAGATAAATGCCGTACGAAGGTCAACCACATGGGAGAATACGATCTGGCCTTACGAAATTATAGTTGGGCAAGGAAAATATATGAGACAGATAGCTTAACTTAGACGAAATGACAATAGTTACCATCACCAATGCCTCAGCGGCGCAAGGCAAAAAGGTTCACACCACACCAAAAGACGGACAATTGTTTCACAAACATCATACGCCCGACATGCCGGGGACTTAAAGAAAATTGAAGTTTTTCAAGCCTAAACACCAGAAGAGGCCAAAAAACCTTTAAGGGGCAGTAGCATTGTCAGGAGCATCGGGCATGGGTATCTCGGACGCTAGCGGAGGGACCTCGGTCTCCTTCAGAAGGGTATCCTCAGGAACTGGGCGCTCCGAGGTAGTTGGTGCCTCAGCTGAAGTTACCTCGGCTTCAACAGAAGCCATAGTAACCTCGGAGGCAATCCCTGGCTGCTGAGGGACATCAGTTTGAGCTCGAGAGTTTTCAGTCCCATTAGAGGACGATCGCGCGTCACCATCATCATCCGAGTGGTCGTCTGAACCGCGGGAATTATCCGAATCACCCTCCGATTCATCCTGATCGGCCGAGTCATCACCTGATGCATGTTCAGCTTCGACATCATCCGCCGGATTGGAAAGAAAACTCGGCCCTTCGATCCAGTTATGCACATCAGCATACTCGATAAGCTGGAAGGCACGAGCTTGGCGGCGAGCGACAAACTCCGGATTCTCAACCCAAGGAGAACCAGTGCGCAAATTCATAAGAGTATCGAGAGAGATGTCCTCGTACCAAGACAAAACGGCTGTAAGTGCCATATCAGCACCAGCCCTTCCAGCGGATTCCCTCCAGAGATTTAGTTGGGTCTGAGATGCCATTAACCTCGCCACAAGCACTTCAACTTCATCAATATCAGGCGTTCCATAGGTGTTCGGCCAAAGAACATGGTAGGCCCGGATAGCTGCTTGCACCAGTTCTCTTCCCATAATCTTCATCGGTCCAATAGCAGCACCGACGGCAAGCAGGAAGTCTTACATCGAGTATTCTTGACTCGAGTCAATGGGGACACCTCAGCGCTGATGAGCAGCAATCACAGCCTTAGAGCTCACTGGTTTCGCTTCTGGAAAATGATCTGCATGAAAATAAATAATATCAGTTAAAGATAAGAAAGAGAAGAAAATAACTCGGCAACGGGCGGAAACTTACGATGGATGTAACTCAACATTTTCTGGAGATCCAGGGACCAATCGGCCCTACTCTTCTTGAAACAAGTGATTTCCTCGCTCATCACCCGGTTCTTTAGCTCGGCAGCGTCAAGAAGTTCCTTATCTTTCTGTAACTGTAGGCTTAGTCGATTCTTCTCTTCAGAGAATTCCTGATCAACTTTTTCCAATTCGGACTTCCAGGAAAGCTTGAGAGATTTAACCTCGGTGCGTAACCGAGTTATCTCATCGTCCTTTTCTTTGAGTTGTGCCGAATGAGTGGCATCTTGTTCTAAAAAATGCAGCATCATATCAGGCATAGGTATGCATTATTGATGCGATGCTGCAAGTGTTTGTAGCTCGGCTATACCAAAGCCGGAAGGTTGTAAGAAACCTAATATTTATCTCGGACAAAGAATTAACAAATTAAAAACCAAAAAATAGGAACCAACCTTCAAGAGCGTCAACCTTCTTAGTAAGGCAGGTATTCAGATTGTTGATACTAGCTGCACGCCAGCGAAGAGTGAATTAGCCCGACAAGCCAAAAGTGTTACGAACTTAAGGAACAGTACATGGATTAGTTAAATTACCAGTTTTATTTACTACAGGAATAACTTTCTCATATTTTTCTTGCAGTTTCTTATGGGCGAAGAGCAACCTTTGAAATTCGGCCGTCCGCCGATCATGTGCAACCTAGATATAAAAGAAGGTTACAAAGCTGGATATTCAAAGCTAAAGTAGATCCAAATCAAGCTAAACTTGACTCGGATCTAGGTGGCTGGATATTCAAAGCTAAAGTAGATCCGAATCAAGCAAAACATGACTGGGATCTAGGTGGCTGGATATTTAAAGCCAAAGCAGATCCAAATCAAGCAAAACTTGACTCGAATCTAGGCGGTTGGATATTCAAAGCTAAAGCAGATCCGAATCAAGCAAAACTTGACTCGGATCTAGGTGGCCGGATATTCAAAGCTAAAGATAATCTGAATCAAGTAAAACTTGATTCGGATATGCATGGACCATGGCTAATCCGAGTCACGAAGGGGCTGGATTTAGCAAGAAATGCATTTGAAGCCTGATAAAGCTTCCAAACAAACAACAAGTTATCCGGTCGCAAGCTTCGGGGACTAGTGTATATATAATACCATTTGAATAACAGACAAAGTATCAACGAAAGCACTTACCTCGTTCATCTTGTCACTATCAAGGACAATCTTAGCAGCCATATGCAAGCGACTGCTGATGTCGGAAAGCTTAAATGGTTGGCTACTCGGATTGCCTTCAAGTTGATCGGCGGCATTCCAGTTATTGTCATACTCCACCAAAGATCCGAGACTGTTCCCGCTCTCAGTACGGGTCAACACTTTACCTCGGGCCTGTTGTGTAACTACCGCCGTTGCCGGACTCTTGTGAAGAGTAAGTCGAGTGTCGGCAGCAGGGGCGATGCCAGGCTTAGCAGAGGAAGCTTCCTTGCGAAGCACATCAGCTATGCTGGGCTGGGAAGAGCTAGTTGGCCCCTTCTGAGATGCTGAGGGTTTAGTAACAACAACCTTCCTACTTTTAGGAGAGGCTTCGGCAGGGGCAACGACCTCAGCACTAGGAATCGCACCCTTGGGGGCAGGAGGAACTATAGTTTCCAAGGGGGCCGAGATGGGGATGTCTTCGGTTGGAGCGGGAGTAGCAGCTAGGATCGTGGTGATCAAAGGGTCATTGGGGGAAACCTCGGTGGTCTGAAGAGGGGCAACAGGCTCAACAGGGTGATCTGGTGGCGGAGTTATGTCGGAATTAACGGTGGGAGCAGTGGGAACATCTCGCCGAGGCGATGTATGAGTCGACGCAGTAGGAGAGTCAACACGAGAGGGACTGGGAACCCGAGTATCTTCCGGAGGCGGTGGAGAAGGCTGCCGAGTAGCATGGCTTGTCATACTCGGACCGCTTGGCTTCACGGAGAGAGGAGCTCTGCAAGATACAAAGATTCGAATCAAAAGACAAAAAGAGAGAAACAAGAAATACAAATGAAAATAAACTCACCCAGTAACCCCGGGCATGGTCTTACGCCTCGGAATATGCTGCGAAGACTTCTTAACTCGTTTCTTGGGGGAAGCACTGGAAGGATCTGTCAAAGCGGTGCGCTTCTTCGAAGCGGCATGAGCTTGAGAAGCAAGAGGTTCGGCGTCGTGCACCTGACCAGCCGGATTAGCTGGGAAAGGAGCCGGAAATGCGTAAGATATGGGCACCACGGCAACTACCTCTAGAATTTGGATGTCGTCCGAGTCACCTTCATACGCGTGGGCCGAGGTTTTGCCACGAACGCGAGCAGGAGCAACATCCGACTTAGGGACAAACTCCTCCGAGTCGGGCTCCCCAGTATCCGAAGTATTACGGTCAGCGGTCCAAGGAAGAGCCAAAACCTCGGCATCTTCCGTCTTCTGCTCTGTAAATATCTGCGAGAAAAGTAGGTTCGAATAAGTAAAAGGACACTCAAGAAAGTGGCATGGAAGAGTAACTTTAATGTTTAAATTCACTTGAGGAGGGGGATTCTCGCGAGTAAAGGGCTTTAATCCCCATTGCCATTCCTCTGGCATGTCGGTCTTGAAGATAGCCCGGACGCGTTTGTATATGAGATAATTATCAAGCTCGATTGTGGATACACGGTTGGGATCCATAGGTCTGCTCATGTAGCAGAGTTTGTGAGAGCGGAGCTGGAAGGGGCATATTCGCCTGCTGATGAGAGCAGTCATTAGATCCTCACCACGAAGCCCGGCCCGAATCAGTTCCTTGAGCCAGATCTTGAATGCCTCGGCAAGGGCGTTGCTCTTCCTTGGATTATAGTTCCAATTCTTCTTAGAAGGGGGACCGATAGGAAATGCTGGGAGCTGAATCTTGTCCTCCTTCCCGGTATTTTTGACATAGAAAAAAGATCTATGCCACTTCTTGCAAGATTCAAGGCCAGCGACATGGGGAAACTCAGAGTTTCTCCGGGGTGTTATGGACGCGTCCCCACATTGAGTGAGAGATTGCTCAGAAGGATGAAGGGATTTGTCCGGCACTACATTAGTTCGGATCTGGAAAAACTTGGACCAGACATGTACAGAAGGCCAGAGGCCAAAGTACCCCTCTCAGGCCGAGATGAAAGCCGACAGAGAGGCTACGGCATTAGCCGGCAAATGATGCGGCTGAAGGCCAAAGTAATCAAGGAAATCCTTGGCGAAGTCGCTGAGAGGGAGGCCGAACCCCCGAGCAAAGTGAGACATAAAAACCACGTACTCACCCTTGTTGAGTACGAGCGAGGATTCTTTGCCGGGTAGGCGACAACTTACCTCGGCAGGAATTCGGCGCGTCCTAATTAACCATTCTACTTCACGACGGGAGACGGAGGAACCTTGCCAGGAACCGCGCTCTGGGCCAGACGCAAAGTCATCTTCCCTGACGACGGCGCCACTAGCGGAACTGGACATATGCTCGTAGGAGGAATCAACGGAGGAGAGACTAACAGCGGGGAAAGGCCTAGAGATGCAGGGACTCGTCGTGATTCTGACGAGCGTGGCGGCGAAACGAAAAAGAACCGCCGCGAGGAATCTAGGAAGGCAGAAGGGATGCCTAGGGCGGAAACCTAGCGGCGGTGCTGTAGGGTAACTCACCAGCGAAGGTGCCAGAGCAAGGGCACGGCGGTGAGGTCGCCGGAGCCGGAGATCTGCAGCGTGGCCGTCGAGGAGGTCAACAATGGCGCAGCCGCTAGCACACGAACGGAGGCGCCGGCACGAGGAGGAAGAAGAAGGGCAAACTAAGGGGGAAGTAAATCGTCTAGCCCCGCTCCCTTCTTTATAACCGCGCAGTATAATCGGTAGTGGGATCGTGGGTGCGCCATGATAACCACGTAATCGCGCGCGTGGCGGAACCGTTCGCAACTAGTGGAGCCACACCAAAGACCATACGGCACAGGAGAAGATCGGGCCAACTGACCGATGCGGTACTCGAGGTGTCGCTGCGCCGACGCGACGGGCGCAGTAATCACTGTAGCTTGTCAGTAGACACTGTAGCGGAACAAAAAACTATAAGAGCAATGATGAGTAGTACACGTAGGAAGAGGCGTACTCATGAAGCTGCACGGATACCTCGAACAGAGAGAAATATCTCGGAAAGAAAGAGAGAAGAATGTCGAGAAACTGATGTGGCCCGGCCGAGGTTTCCGGCAGGACCACACCAGCTTCGGGGACTAATGTTGGGGATGTGACCCCGGATAGGGTCAAGACAGGGGAAAGACGAAAGGAATCTCCCATGTCGTGAGCCGAATTACTGATTGTGTCAGCCGAATCATGTAAGAGTCGGCCGAGATAAGCAGGGCCATGACAAATGTAGGATGAGTAACACCTTATCCAGCCGACAGTTAAGTCGGTCGAATGACTCTGACTAATATGAATACAGGTGAAGGCCGAGCCGAGTTATGCGAGACGAGGCCGAATAACGCGAAGCTTGCAGGAGAAGGAGGTGCCTATAGTCAAACCCTAGTCACTAGCTAGGAGGAATCTAGACAGAGCCAAGCACAAAGGACAAGGAGCAGAGAAGCAGAAGGGCAGAAGAACGTCACGGAGGTGACAGTGAGGGAGCCCGAGGCGCGCATGTGAAGGTTTCTGGAATATTGCCACCGATAGAAGGGGGACACAGAAAGGAGGCCTCCGAGTTACCATATTGGGACAAGCATATTCCAAGAATATGCTTGCCATGTTAGCCCTAGAAGGAATCAAGGCACCCCTTTATAAGGGGAGACGCAGGCTCCTGAGAGGGGATCGATTGATTCTACGCCGTTAGGCTCATGTATTAGTTTTCTTCCTCTCTATGATGCAGCTCTAGGAGCACTTGTATTACTTGAGAAGAGGAATAGAGATTTACTTACAAGACACTTGAGTGTAGAAATCACTACATCTTCCCTCCCCGGATCCCTCTAGCATCCATCGGCCCCGTACCTTAGCCTACCCATGGCATTTGCCGTGCCACCACCACGACAGTCCATGTGTTGACTATAGGAATGAGAAGGCTCACACTTCCACAAGAGTCATTCAGAGCCACCTGCTTCAGTCTGGATTTATGTTCGGCTATAATGTTTGGACCAAACACGGAGAAAGGGGGCTGCGATGGAAGACGGCGATGAAGAAGAGAATGATGATGACAACTACCGATCTATGTTCCCTGAATACACTGATACTGCAATGGAAGACAATGAATAAGAAGGAAGTGAAGAACGGGAACCAAATGATCTTGGTCGGGTCATTTCTGATGCAAAGCGAGACTGCGACACAGAAAAGGAGAGGTTGCAGTTCGAGCATATGTTACAGGACCACAAAAAATTGTTGTATCCAACTTGTGAAGATGGCCAGAAGAAGCTGGGTAGCACACTGGAATTGCTGAAGTGGAAGGCAGAGACCGGTGTGACTGACTCGGGATTTGAGAAGTTGCTGGTACTCATGAAGAAGTTGCTTCCAAGAAATAATGAATTGCCCGCCAAAGATGTAATGGGTTAAAGAAGCTCGCCTCTAGGATTAGATGTGCAGAAGATACATGCGTGCCCTAATGACTGCATCCTCTATCGTGGTGAGAAGTACGAGAATTTGGATAAATGTCCGGTATGCACTGCATTGCGGTATAAGATCAGAAAAGATGACCCTGGTAATGTTGAGGGCGAGCAGCGCCCTAGGAAGAGGGTTCCTGCAAAGGTTATGTGGTATGCTCCTATAATACCACGGTTGAAACGTTTGTTTAGAAACAAAGAGCATGCCAAGTTATTGCGATGGCACATGGAAGAATGTAAGAAAGACGGGATGTTGAGGCACCCCGTTGATGGTCGGTAGGGGAGAAAAACCGAGAGAGACTTCCCGGACTTTGCTAGTGACGCAAGGAACTTATGGTTTGGTCTAAGTACAGATGGCATGAATCCTTTTGGGGAGTAGAGCTACAATCACAAGACCTGGCCCGTGACTCTATGTATCTACAACCTTCCTCCTTGGTTGTGCATGAATCAGAAGTTCATTATGATGGCAGTGCTCATCCAAGGCCCGAAGCAACCCGGCAATGACATTGATGTGTACCTAAGGCCATTAGTTGATGAACATTTACAGTTGTGGGCCAAACTAGGCTTACGTGTGTGGGATGAGCACAAACAGGAGCCATTCGACCTACGATCATTGTTGTTCGTAACCATCAATGATTTGCCTGCTCTTAGTAACATCTCAGGACAGACGAACAAGGGATACAATGCATGCACACACCATAGAATCGTCGTTTTCTTCCGCCTAGACAACCCTTAAGGAAAAAAGTCAAGCATTTCGATGGCGAGTTAGATCACCGGAAGAAGCCTGACCCCCATATTGGTGCTAATGTATTTGCTATGGTCAAGAATTTAAATGTAATATTTTGAAAGGGTCCCGGAGGATAACCTATTCCGAAAAACGCCGACGGACACGCACCCATGTGGAAGAAGAAATCTATATTTTGGGAGCTACCCTATTGGGAAGTCCATGAGGTCCGCTCTGCAATCGACGTGATGCACCTGACGAAGAATCTTTGCGTGAATATTCTAGGTTTCTTGGTCTTGTATGGGAATTCAAAAGATACACCATAAGCACGGGAGGACTAACAACATTATAAAGGACGAGACGACAAACATCCAGGGCAGTTTCGAGGGCATGCCAGCTATGCTCTTACCAAGGAAGAGAAGGAAATCTTTTTTGAAGTCCCTTTCAGTATCAAGTTCCCATATGGCTTCTCGTCTAACATAAAGGTAATAGTAAATATGAAAGAGAAATAATTCCAAAACCTAAAGTCCCATGACTGCCACGTTCTTATGACGCAATTGCTTCCGATTGCATTAAGGGGGATTCTACCAGAAAATGTTCGACTGGCCATTGTGAAGGTATGTGCATTCCTCAATGCAATTCCTTAGAAGGTAATTGATCCAGAAAGACTATCAGGGTTACAGATTGATGTGGTCCAATGTCCGTCGCTTCAGCTTGTTGTACCCTCCATCTTTCTTCAATATTATGACGCACCTCCTAGTTCACCTAGTCGAAGAGATTAGAATTATCGGTCATGTGTTTCTACACAATATGTTCCCCTTCGAGAGATTCATGGGAGTCTTAAAGAAATATGTTCATAACCGTGCTAGGCCAGAAGGAAGCATCTCCAAGGGCTATGGAACAGTGGAGTTCATTGAGTTTTGTGTTGACTTTCTTCCTAACCTTAAGCCGATTGGTGTTCCTAAATCTCGGTATGAGGGGAGGCTGACTGGAAAAGGCACACTAGGAAGGAAAACAATGGTATGTATGGACAGGGATTCTTTCAATAAAGCAAACTACACAGTTCTACACAATTCCACCTTGGTGGCTCCGTATATCGAGAAACACAAGATTATTGTACGCTCGGAAAACCCGGGGAAGCCCGACTCCTCGATTAAAGTGGAACACAAGGACACTTTCGGCAGTTGGTTGCAGAAACATCTCATGAATAACAACACTATTAAAGATCAGCTGTACTTGTTGGCACGGTTACCATCTTCGACTATATGTACTTTCCAAGGGTATGAGATAAATGGTAATACATTTTACACGATCGCCCAAGATAAAAAGAGAACCAACCAAAATAGTGGTGTCCGCTTTGATGTAACAGATGACAATGGGCAGAAGGACACATATTATGGGTACATAGAGGATATATGGGAAGTTGAGTATGGACCTACTTTTAAGGTCCCTTTGTTTCGGTGCAAATGGGTCAAGATGATAGGAAAAGTATGGAATGACAACAGTGGATCTCAACAATCTTGCGTACATGGACGAACCATTCGTCCTAGCCAACGATGTGGCTCAGGTTTTCTATCTGAAGGACATGTCTACGAAACCGAGAAAAAGAAATCAGCAAAAGAATACATCGTCCAATGAGACAAAGCGCCACATAGTTCTTTTAGGGAAAAGAAACATCGTGGGAGTGAATGACAAGACATATATGTTAGAATATTATAATAAGTTTCATGAAATCCCGCCCTTCAAAGTGAAAACTGACCCAAGCCTCCTGTTAAATGATGAAGATTCTCCATGGCTACAGCGCAGAAGAAAACCACAACACTAGATAGGGATGTTGGTGATCTATGTAATATATTAAACCTTTTATGTAACAATATTTTGAGTCAAACATTTTACCCAGATCCACATGCATGCAACATTGGTCATTTTGAAACTAATACATCTTTCTCAATCAAACTGGATGATGACTCCCGGTGCCTAAGCCGCGGGAGGTGAAAACCCAAAGAGACAGAACCATCACACGAGCATAGCTCTGGTGAGATCCCTGAAGAATCTGCCAGGTATCATCAACCCAGGTGTCCAATGCAGCCATATAGTGACGGACGTGATCGTCCTCCTCCCTGACACAACGCCGTACCACCTCCTCGGTGGCCGGCTCCCTCTGCACCCTTCCTGGACCAGGCGACCTCCACCAAAGAAGCTCCGGGTCAACGACGACACCCGGATTCCTCACCAAGCTACACGTCTCGGACATGCCCGGTGGAGCCCAGTACTCCATCTTGCCACCGAGTCGACTACGAGGATGCGGGATGGGCATCCTGATGGCGCCCAATACTGTCATGGGACGCTTCGTTGGAAACCCCAAGAGCAAGGTGTGATGCGCACAGCAGCAAGTCTTCCCTCAGTACAAACCGAGGTTATCGAAGCAGTAGGAGGAAGGAAACGTCTCAAAGGTGTTGCAAGCAACATGGAGACCTGCACAACACAAACTCAAGACTTTTCCCCAACAAATCAGTGAGGTTGTCAAGCTCACCGATTTGCTGTAACAAAGGATTAACTGTATGGTGTGGAAGGTGATGATGGTTTGCAGCAAGTAAACAGTGGAAGATGTATCAATGGTAAAGATTGGACCGGGGTCCATAGTTCACTAGAGGTGCTTTCCTTATATAAACAACATGGCATGAAGGGTAAACAAATTACAGCAGGGCAATTGACAGGAACTGAGCAAGGCATAACAATGCAATACTAGACAAAAAATATCCTATGAGATTTGATCGGGCAATACAACAATATACATAGACCGCCATCCAACTGCATCTATGACTAGAAGTCCACCTTCAGGTTATCATCCGAATCCCCTCCAGCATTAAGTTGCAAGCAACAGACAACTGCTTTAAGCAAAGTGTGTAAGGTAAACAATCCACTTGTTCCATGAACAAGATACCGTTGTTTTCTCCCTAGTGACAACAACACATCTACAACCGAAGAGATTGCTGTCACTTCCCTTGGAAACTAGAGGCATGAACCCACTATCGAGCATAAATACCCCCTCTTGGAGTCACTAGCAACTACTTGGCCAAGATAGATACTAACAACGGAGAGCATGCAAGATCACAAACAACATAGACATGATAGTATCAAATAGACAAAACCATTAATCAATCTGACATCATAGTCTCAATATCCATCGGATCCCCGCAAACACAACATGCATGATTACAAATAGATTAGATCTTGATCATGAACGAAGCTCACAAGATCTATTCATGAAAGCACAAGGAGGAGACACAACCATCTAGATACTACATGGACCCGTAGTCCAAGGTGGAACTGCTCACGCTTTATACCGGAGGCTAGCATGATGAAGAAGAAGGCCTTCAGGATGATCTCTCCTCCGACAGGGTGCTGGGAAGAACTTCATATCCTCCCGATCTAGGGACAATGGTGGCGGATATAGACGTTTTCGTGGTATTTTGATCGGGTGCCTAGGGTTTCTACATCGAGGGCTTCTTATAGGTGAAGGGGCGAGCCAGGGGGCCCACACCCTGCCCAGGCGCGGGCCAGGCTTGGCCGCGCCTAGGGGGTTTGGCCGCCCTGTGGTGCCCCTCCGTCTCGTCTTCTGGCTTCGTGTCGCCCACGGTAAAATATTGATTTTGGCTTTTGTCCCGTCTAATTCTGAGAATATTGATTTTCTACCTTTCTAGAACCAAAAACAGAAGAAAACATGCAACTGGCACTGTGGCAGCTTGTTAAAAGGTTAGTTCCAGAAAACATATAAAAACACCTCAAAGTGTGGACAAAGCAAAGCAAAGTAGAAACTAAACAAGCATGGAGCATAAAAAATTATAGATACGTTACTGACGTATCTCATCCTAAAGTAGGCGGCGAGGAATGCGTGTATGTGTGGGTGGCCATGACGGTCGCCCTATAAATAGAGGGAAAGGGCGGGCAGGCTGGATCGGGCGGCCTATAAATAGAGGGAAATGCCTATAAATAGAGGGAGGCCTATAAATAGAGGGTTCATCTTTAGTCCCGGTTGGAGAACCCAACCGCGACTGAAGGGATTACGGTAGGCTGGGCCAGACAGCACTAATGATTGGGGTGAGTGTTGACATTATGTCCTGCGGCTTGTACCTTGTCCCTAATGGTGTCGCCAACCGAGACTAAAGCTGAACCTTTAGTCCCGGTTGGAGACACCAACCGGGACAAAACACGAGTCAACACTAATAATAGGGGTGAGTGTCGATATTATGTCGTGAGTATTGACACTATGCCGAGCTGCTTGTACTATAAATAGGCATCCTTGTGAGTCCAGTCCTCTAGCCAGTTTGAGGCATCTCCAAGATGGTTTTCGAGAGCAGGGACACCACTACGGCCAGTTTCAGGGAGATGCCGCCGGAGCCCAGTCCTCCGGCATCTCCAAGAAACTGGTCATAGAGGCACTCCCTAATATGTGAAATTAGTTAGCTCCTAGGCGTATTGATCTAGTTAGAGAAGTTACAAGATGCAAGATGGTGTGCGAGAGCAGGGAAACCACTACGTACAGCTTGAGGGATATGTCGCAGGAGCCTAGCCCTCCGGCATGCCCCTTAAGTTGGTCCTAGAGGCACTCCCTAATATGTGACCACGCGCGTTTGGAGATCATATCTTAATGGTAAGTACGAATCGGGACAATATCTTCATAGTTCGGGAAAGTCATTCTGCGAATCAGGATTAAAGCCCCCCTCCCTCCCCCTTAGTCATGGTCCATCCACAAAATAGGACTAACACACTCAAGATGGTTTGCGGACAAAAGTATGCAGTCCCCGTCCAGCCACAAACCGGGACTAACACTCAATACATTTATTAATATTAAAAAACCAAGACTACGGAATCGGGACTAAAGACCCCCTTTAGTCATGCTCATATCTATCCCTATAGTACTCAGCTTCAGGGTCATCTTCGTCTTCGTCATTATCGTCATCATCGTGGTCGTTGCTAGGCGCACGCGGCTCGATCCTCAGCCCAGCCATGACATATTATGGGGGCACCTGTCACTCCGGCCTCGGATTCACGGCGCGTGGGGGAGGGGGATCCCGGATGATGATGCCGCTACACCCTTCTTATGGCTCTATAGCGACTGCGGGTACAGCAGGCGAGGATGATCTCCCCCGGCGATGTAGCGCATCACGCCGATGATAGTCTGGTAGACCCACCACAGGGGGCGGCCTACTTCTTTGTGGTTCACCGGTGGAGGGCCGTCACCCTCGTATCTGGCGAGCTCCCTTTCCCACCGGTTAGCAAAGAAGGCATTACAAGTGTCATAGTTGTCGGGATCCCACTAGGGATCCATCCGCTGTTCCGGCGTGAGCTCATGGCAGAAGTGGTTCGTGATGGCCGCCTGGCATGCGGAACCTTGAGGGACAGGAACCCCTCCAGCCGCTCAACATCCAGTCGGCGGGCGGCCGGTAGCCCGGCGGGCAAGGTGAAGGGTTTCGCGCGCGGCATAGTAAATCAAAATTTTCTACGGATGCGAACAGAGGGAAAGCCAAGATCTAATCTAGGAGATGCAATCAACGAGAGAGATTGGATTAGATATTCATACCCTTGAAGATTCAAGACAGCGGAACGCTCGGAACGTGGGTGATGTAGTCGTACTCGCTTCTCCTCGCGATCCGATCCGATCTAGCACCACAAGTGGCGGTGCCTCCGTGAGATGCCCACGTGCAGCACCTCGACGTATCCTACATACTCGGCCCAGAGAGTATGGCAGAGAGATAGATTGGATCTACAACATGACGCCGTGGGGTAGATGGTGGAGAATTTCTGCTGCAGGCTTCACAAACAATGAGGGGAGAGGAAGGTAGCAAGGCAGCTAGGGCTTGGAGGAAGGTGTGTAGGGGGAGGGGGCGCACCACCCCTCTATATATAGAGGGGGGGGGGCGGCCAGCCTTGCCCCTCCTCCAAGCCTATCTCTAGTTTAAACAATTTAAACTCTCCCTTATCTAGAAATCCTATCTCTAGTTTAAACGATTTAAACTCTCCCTTATCTAGAAATTCTATCCCGAGATTTAAACGAGTCAAATCTCTCTAGAATCGGCTGGGCCCTATGGGGCCTTGTGCCCCTGGCCCAATGCGACCAGGACACTCCCTCATAGGCCCATGCCCCTCCCGGAAGGTGGGGCCATGTTGGTCCCTTCCGAAGGTTCTAGAAGCTTCCAGACAATACCGATTAACCGGAACAATTCAACTCCAAAACTGCACTGCCTTTATATGAATCTTATTCTCCGGACCATTCCGAACCTCTCGTGATATCCCGGATCCCATCCGAGACTCAACAAAAATTCATAAACCAATTATCCAATCTATCCTAGCGTCGAGATACGTTATGTGTGACCTGCGGGTTCGAGAATATGCATATGATCTTCTATCAATAATCAACAGCAGGGTCTGGGCACCCATATTGACTCCCACACATTCATCGATGATCATATCGGATGAACCACGATGCCAGGATTCAATCAATCCCATATATATATTCCCTTCGTCTCGCGATATTTTACTTGCCCGAGATTCGATCGCGCATCGCCATACCTAGTTCAATCTCGTTCACGAAGTACTTTCCTCGTTCCGTAATCCGATATCACTTTGTGATTAACTCCTTAACCACATGCTTGCAATCGGTGTTGATATCGACACAAAGTGGGCCCAAGTATATCTCCGACTTGGGAGGGACAAATTCCATCTCGATACATACAACCCAATGATACTTTCCGATCACCGAGAGACACCTTTATGATCACCCTCTCATAGGATGACGTTTGATGACCTCAAAGCTTTCTTCTAATACCGTGGAGTTGTATTATCTCATGGTCTAAGGAATACAATATTTGACATAGGAAAAGCTTCAAAGATGAACACGATGAACGATCTAATTGCTTCGCTTAGTTTGGGTCTCCATCATATCTTTCTCCCAATGATATGATCTCATTATCAATTGACAACTCATGTCTATGGTTAGGAAACCTTAACCATCATTGATCAATGAGCTAGTCCTTAGAGGCGCATCAGGGACACGGTGTTGTTCACAAACCACACAAGTATTAATGTATCCGCTTAATACAATTCTAGCATGGAATATAAACTTTATCATGAACAGGAATTATAATAATAACATCTTTATTATTGCGTCTAGGGCATAATTCCAACAGTCTCCCACTTGCACTAGAGTCAATAATCTAGTTTACATCCGGCAACAATCTCACACCCATGGCAATCGAGGTGTTGATCATGTTTTACACGTGGAAGAGGTTTAGTCAATGGATCTGCGACATTCAGATCCGTATGTACTTTGCTAATCTTCAGATCTTCATCCGCTATATAATCTCGGATTATATGAAACTTATGTTGATATGCTTGGTCTTTGGATGATATCTTGGTTCCTTAGCGAGTGCTATGGCACCAGTGTTGTCACAATATCTCCAAAGGTCCAATGCACTTGAACCACGCCAAGCTCGATGATGAAGTTTCGATCCAAACTCCTTCACTTGACGCTCGCAGCAGCCATGTATTCCGCTTCACCGTAGATCCCGCGATCACACTTTGCTTGAAGCTTCTCCACCACAGCCTCCATTCAAAATATAAACGATTCTCATGCGATATTTGGAATCATCCTTGTCTGTCGAAACTAGCATCGACGTAACCTTTACGACAAGCTGTTCATCACCCCATAGACTAAGAACATTTCTTTAGTTCTATTTAGGTACTTTAGAATGTTCTTCACGGCTGTCCAAAGGTTCCACTCTGGATCACTTTGATATCTGCTCGTCAAACTAAGAGCATTGGACACATCCGTCTAGTACACAAGATGGCATACATGATGGAACCTATGGCCGAGGCATAAGGCACTTTGCTCATAGCTTCCTATCATTTATCAGTTGGACACGAGCCTTGCTCAATATCTTACCCGACAACATAGGCAATCGAACCTTTCTTTGCCTTATCCATTATGAACCTTTTCGTAACTTTGTCTAGGTATGTACCGCTTAAAGCTATCAGGTGTCTTTGTCTATCTCTATAGATCTTGATGCCCAATATATAAGCAGCTTCACCTAGGTCTTTCATTGAAAACACCTTTTCAAATAACTCTTCACATCGTTAAGCATGTTGATGTCATTTCCGATAATCAATATGTCATCCACATATAGTACCGTAAACGCCACCGAGCTCCCACTCACTTTCTTGTAGATACAAGCTTCAGAGCAATTTGGAACAAATCCAAAGCTCTTGATCACTTGATCAAAACGAAGGTTCCAACTCCGAGATGCTTGCTTCGGTCCATAAATGGAACTGAAGTTTGCATACTTTACTAGCATCCTTAGGATCGACAAAACCTTCGGGTTGCATCATATACAACTCTTCATCAATGTTCCCATTGAGGAAAGCGATCTTGACATCCATCCGCCATATTTCATAATCATGAAACGCAGCAATTGCTAATAAAATCCGAATGGACTTAAACATCGCCTGAGAGAGAAAGTCTCATCGTAGTCAACACCTTGAACTTGTCGAAAACCTTTTGCAAGCCGTGCTTTATAGACGGTAACATTACCATCCGTCCGCTTTCTTCTTGAATATCCATTTGCACTCAACGGCCTTTCGTCGCTAGGAGGATCCACCAAAGTCCATACTTGGTTTTCACTCATGGATCCCAATTGGATTTCATGGCTTCCACCATTTCTCGAGTCTGGGCTCATCATCGCCTCATAGTTCAGAGGTTCACCGTCTTCTACAAGCAAGACAGTCAAGACAGGTTGCCGCATACCTGTGAGGGGCACGCGACCTTGTCGACTGCGACGCTCAAGAGCAAAGATCGTCAAGCTTCATGATCCTTGTCATTAGCTTCCTCTATTGTTGGTGCAAAGCTTTCGAACAATTTCAGGTGCCGCTACTCTCCAATTCAAGAGAAGGTTCAATAACCTCGTCAAGCTCTACTTTCCTCCCACTCACTTCTTTCGAGAGAAACTCCTTCTCAAGAAAGGAACCGTTCTTGCATAAACACTTTGCCTTCGGTTCTCGTGATAGAAGGTATACCCAATAGTTTCCTTAGAGTATCCTATGAAGACGATTTCTCCGCTTTGGGTTCGAGCTTGTCCGCATCAACTTCGACGAAGCTTCAGATCCCCAAACTTCAAGAAACGACAACTTAAGTTTAGCACCAAACCACGTTCATACGGTGTCGTCTCAACGGATTTAGATGGATCTCTATTTAAAGTGAATGCAGCGTTTCTAATGCATAACCCCAAAATGATAACGGCAAATCAAGAAGAGACATCATTGATCGGACCATATCTAATAGGGTTCGATTCAGTGCTCGTACACACCATATTGTTGTGATGTTCCGGTATGGAGTTGTGAAACGATTCCACTTGCTTTAAGATGCGGAGAAAATCATAACTCAAATATTCACCTCCACGATCGGATCGTAGAAACTTAATCTTCATTACGATGGTTCTCCACTTCATTCGAAATTCCTTGAACTTTTCAAATGTTTCAGATTTATGTTTCATTAAATAGATATACCCATATCTACTTAAGTCATCGGTAAAAGTGAGAAATAGCGATATCCACCGCGTCGAAACACTCATCGGTCCGCATACATCGGTATGTATGATTTCCAACAAGTCCGTTGCTTGCTCCATCATACCGAGAACGGGTTTTGATCATCTTGCCCATGAGGCATGGTTCGCATGTGTCAAATGATTCAAAATCAAGAGACTCCAAAAGTCCATCGAATGGAGTTTCTTCATGCGCTTTACACCAATATGACCTAGACGACAAAGGCACAAATAAGTAGTATTATCACTATCTACTTTTCATCTCTTAGCCTCAATGTTATGGATGTGTGTTTCATCCCTTTCGAGATTTAGAAGAAATAAACCATTCACAAGAGGTGCATGACCATAAAAGATGTTACTCATATAAATAGAACAACCATTATTCTCCGATTTAAATGAATAACCGTCTTGCAATAAACACGATCCGAAATGATGTTCATGCTCAACGCAGTACATAATAACATTTATTAAGGTTTAAAACTAATCCGAAGGTAAAACTAAGGAGAGCGCGTCACGGCCATCACATCAACTCTTGATCCGTTAACGCCAAGATCGTCACCTCATCCCTCGCAAGTCGTCTATTCCGTAGCTCTGCTTCGAGTTACAAATATTAGCAATCAACCGTATCAAATACCTGTGCACTACAACGAGGGCTAGTAAGGAAAACATCAATAACATGTATATCAAATATACCTTTGATGGTGCCAGCCTTCTTGTCCGCTAAGTACTTCGGACATATGCCCAAAGGACCCTTGTCCTTGCAATAGAAGCACTCAAAGGTCGGCTTGGGACCAGACCGAGCTTCTTCTCGCCAGGGCATTGGGCTTGCCGCCTCTTCTTGAAGGGCTTCTTTGCTCCTTACCTTTCTTAAAGGAGGCTTGTTGACCATCAACACATGATTATCCTTCTTGATGTCCACTTCCGCAGCCTTGACTTTGCGAAGAGCTCGGTGATCGATGGAACCAATCTGATTATGAGTCACTACAAAACTTTTGTAGCTGGGAGGGAGTGATTGCAGAACCATGTCAATCTTGAGCTCCTCTGGAATCGTGCATTCCAGTTGCTCAAGGCATTGAGTGTAGCCCGACATCTTTATGGCGTACTCCCTCACGGACCTCCCTCCCTCCACCTTGCAGTTAAACAACTACTCGAGATCTCATATCTCTCGAGCGGGCTTGAGTCTCAAACATGGTTTTCAGCCTCGAGAATCTCAAAGGGCCCGGATACTCTTCAAAACGATTTTGAAGCTCGGTTCCATAGCAAACAACATGGTGCTCTTAATCACACCATAATCATCTTTGCGCCGATAGACAGCTTTTCTCATCAGCCGCAGTAGCTGCAGGGGTCACCTAACGCTTACCAAGGACATAGTCCTTTTGTCCGCATGTAATGATTCTTAGATTGCGAACCAATTGGTGAAGTTAGACCCATTGTTTCTAAGCTTTTCCTTCTCAAAGAAAAACGCGTTGAAGTTGAAGTTGGATTTGGCCATGTGATCTACAGTATTAGCAAGTACGATTTAGACTATGTTCATGATAAATAGTTCAACTTAATCAAATTACTAGATGAACTCCCACTAAATTCAACATCCCTCAAGTTGTTTAGTGAACACGATCCAAATTCACCACACCTAATCCGATCATCACGAGAAGAGATGTGGTTTCAATGGTGGACAACAAAGTGTCGATCATATCATTCATATGACTCATGCTTAACCTTTCGGTTCTTGTGTTCCGAGGCCATGTGCGTACATGCTAGGCTCGTCAAGCTAGACCCAAGTATTTCCGCAGTGCAAAACCGGCTTGCACCCGTTGTATGAGCTAGAGTCTATAGCACCCGATCATCACGTGATGCTTGGACACGACGAACTTTCACAACGGTGCATACTTGGGGAGAACACAGTTTTTATCTTGATCTTTAAGTGAGGAATCATCTTATAATGCTACCGTCGCGATCTAAGCATAATAAGATACATAAAATGGATAAACATCACATGCATATAACTTTATGTGACATGGTATAGCCAATCTTCGCGCAATGATCTCCATCTTGTGCTCCTAAGATGAACTCCATCACTCCACCATGATTGCCTCCACCACGAATAGCAACTACAACTATTGCTAACTACTTAGCGATAAAGTGAAGCTATTACATGGCGTATAAGAAGTTGACTCGCAGGTCATACACAATTATAAAGACAACCATATGGCTCCTGCCGGTTGTGTACTCATCGACATGCAAGTCGTGAAACATTACAAAACATGATCATCGCATACAATATACACATCACATCTTGGGCCATACCATATCACAGTAAACACTCCCTGCAAAAACAAGTTAGACGCCTCTACTTTGTTGTTGCATGTTTTACGTGGCTTATGGGAGTAGATGCTAAGAACGATTCTTACCTACGGAAAGCCACAACGGTGATATTATGGTTGCCAAACTCCGGTGTTAATCCCATGATAACTATAGTGAGAGAAACTGACATCCACCAGCCGCATATGTGGTACAAGACACACGTCAAGTGAGGAGCCGGTCTCGCGAACGACGTCGCGTAAGGTTGGCCTGGACCGCTTCAATCTCATTATCCCGCGTCATAAGAAGAACACAAACAAGAGGCTTGCGAAAACATCAACGCGCAACAACCATGTTGCGTTACTCGTGAAACACATCTACGCATAGATCTAGCTCGATACCCTTTGAAGGGTTTGGCGGCATAGTAAATCAAAATTTTCTACGAATGCGAGCAGAGGGAAAGCCAAGATCTAATCTAGGAGATGCAATCAACGAGAGATTGGATTAGATCTTCATACCCTTGAAGATTCGCTGGCGGAACGTTCGAAACGCGTGGGTGATGTAGTCGTACGCTTCTCCTCCTCGCGATCCGATCCGATCTAGCACCACAAGTGGCGGTGCCTCCGTGAGATGCACCGTGCAGCACCTCGGCGTCTCCTCCTTCCTCGGACCAGCGAGTATGGTGGAGAGATAGATTGGATTTACAACACGGCGTGGTGTATATGGTGGAGAATTTCTGCAGGGCTTCTCCTACAAACAATGGGAGAGAGGAAGGTAGCAAGGCAGCTAGGGCTTGGAGGAAGGTGTGTGTGGGGAGGCGCACCACCCTCTATATCTGAGGGGGGCCAGCCCTTGCCCCTCCTCCAAGCCTATCTCTAGTTTAAACAATTTAAACTCTCCCTTATCTAGAAATCCTATCTCTAGTTTAAACGATTTAAACTCTCCTTATCTAGAAATTCTATCCCGAGATTTAAAGAGTCAAATCTCTCTAGAATCGGCTGGGCCCTATGGGGCCTTGTGCCCTGCCCAATGCGACCAGGACACTCCCTCATAGGCCCATGCCCCTCCCGGAAGGTGGGGCCACGTTGGTCCCCTTCCGGAAGGTTCTAGAAGCTTCGGTACAATACCGATTAACCGGAACAATTCGAACTCCAAAACTGCACTGCCTTATATGAATCTTATTCTCCGGACCATTCTGAAACCTCTCGTGATATCCCGGATCCCATCCGAGACTCCGAACAAAAATTCATAAACCAATTATCCAATCTATCCTAGCGTCGAGATACGTTAAGTGTGTGACCCTGCGGGTTCGAGAATATGTAGACATGATCTTCTATCAATAATCAACAGCGGGGTCTGGGCACCCATATTGACCCCCACACATTCATCGATGATCATATCGGATGAACCACGATGTCAGGATTCAATCAATCCCATATATATTCCCTTCGTCTCGCGATATTTTACTTGCCCGAGATTCGATCGTCGGTACCGTCATACCTAGTTCAATCTCGTTCACAGCAAGTACTTTACTCGTTCCATAATCCGATATCACTTTGTGATTAACTCCTTAACCACATGCTTGCAAGCGGTGTTGATATCGATTACCGAGTGGGCCCGAAGTATATCTCTCCGACTTGGAAGGGACAAATTCCATCTCGATACATACAACCCAACAGATACTTTCCGATCACCTGAGAGACACCTTTATGATCACCCTCTCATAGGATGACGTTTGATGACCTCAAAGCTTTCTTCCGATACCAGGGAGTTGTATTATCTCATGGTCTAAGGAATACAATATTTGACATAGAAAAAGCTTCGCAAAGATGAACACGATGAAACGATCTAATTGTTTCGCTTAGTTTGGGTCTGTCCATCATATCATTCTCCCAATGATATGATCTCATTATCAATTGACAACTCATGTCTATGGTTAGGAAACCTTAACCATCATTGATCAATGAGCTAGTCCTTAGAGGCGTACTAGGGACACGGTGTTGTTCACAAACCACACAAGTATTAATGTTTCCGCTTAATACAATTCTAGCATGGAATATAAACTTTATCATGAACAAGAATTATAATAATAACATCTTTATTATTGCCTCTAGGGCATAATTCCAACACAAGGGTAGCTGGAGGCGCACAGCGCCTCGGTCTCCTCGAGGGTCAGAATGGCCCAGTAGGCGCTGTCCATTTTTGTGAGAGAGGAAGGTGTGGATGTGTGCATAACCATGCCGCGGTCGGCCTATATATAGACGGAAAGGACGGGAAAACATGGCGGGAAGCGGTGGGAAATGGCAGGAAATATCTTTAGTCCCGTTAGTGGCTACAACCGGGACTAAAAGCTCGGTTCAGAGGAAAAGGCAGGAAAACTTGGAGGGAAGCGGTGGGAAATGGCGGGACATATCTTTAGACCATGTTAGTGGATACAACCGGGACTAAAGCTTATTCAGAAAATAGATTTGGATTACTTATTCAAATTTGAGCACTTTCGTCAAATGTAGCTTTATTAATTTAAAGTTGGATATATAGTGATACCTTATCTAAAAAGGAGATGGTTGCAATATGCTTGCTGTGTTCAAATAATTATACCCCTTCTGTTAATATAGATGTCGCAAACTTTTCTAAATTTAGATGTATCTAGACATATTTAGTATCTAGCTTTATGTAAATTTAGACAAACTTTTAACATCTATTTTAAACTAGAGGGAGTACTATTAAATTGTTGCTAGAAACCTAACTCTATCTCAAGTTCTTGATGTAAAGGCCTATTGCTAGGGTTATAAGCGGCACCCGCTTTTCGTCCCGCAAAACTGAAATCAAGGTAAAAGGAGATGTAGAATCTAGCAAAATTAAAGCATGGTTAGTGAAAATGTCCAACCGACAACCCGTATCGCTTGCCACCCTACCTATTGCATCTTCTTTCAGGTATTTTTTATTGGTTGAAGTCTCGGTATCACTGAATACGAACAGTCAACTTTTTTCCCTCGGATGTGCACGAACGCTCATAGAGACAGAGGCCAGCGGGAGACATGGCCAGCTTGCGGGGTGGCTCCGGCGCTTGGTCGCATTCACCACCTCACCACCCCACCGCCAAAACCACTGTGTCCTTCTATTCCCCCTTCTCCGCCTCGGTATGCCCAAAAAGGTCACCCGATTGATGGCGCGTATCCCGCTGTTCATGCATGCATATGCTGCGCGCCGTCCCTCTACGCCTAGGCATCCTACAGTTTTCGGCAGAATGCACAAAATTAACTCAAGTTTAAAAGAAATTCACAAAATAAACTTGCGATGAAACTATTTTATTCTACTAACATGTATAGTGCTTAATAGAAAGGCTTCACACTACACAATGTAGCTTCTGTGACAAAAGTGTTCCAGTGTGGCACGCGGGTCCATGGGTCGTTCTGCTAGCCTCGATGCAAGACGTTAAAGATGCTTTGTCAAGGAGTGTACCTCCTTTGTGATGGTTGAGATGCTTGTGTCCTTGCGATAGGAGCTACATTACCATTTATATAAAGTGTGCATCTGGACTAGACAAGACTTTGTCCTAGCTGAGATGCTTGTGTCATTTGATCTTGACCGGTAGGCCTTGCGTTCAACTCTTTCACCTCCAATTTTTTATTTTTATTTTTCTAAACTCCATTTTTATGGTGAAGTAAGGCAAATAAAAGATTAAATTGTCCCAATTTTGTGTTTCACCCGTGCCTGTGTCCAACCGGAGTTAAGTTGCATGGGTGTGGCAGTTGGCAGGTCAGCCCATTTCACTGAACCGGCTCAGGTTTTTATATCCAAGTCTAGTCCAATTGTATGGTCAAAATATCTGGCTATCTATATTTTTAAACTACATAATACTAGATAAGTGCCCGCGTGTTACTGCGATACAGTTCTCCATTCTATACTAACTAGCTAGGTGGCCCTCGCAAATGCGAGGACAACAACGTATTTGCCTTGAATCTGTCCAAGAGATAAATGCACAATTCCATAAATATTTAAAATATGCACATGTACACTATTTTTTTGTAGATGCTGCATCATCCTATGCTACGGTGCATTTTTTAGCTCCTTTACTGAGCGGTAATTTTTAGAAACACCTTTCCGGCCATAATTTTCTGACACGGCAGTAATTTTTAGTTCTTTTATCTTGATTTCCCACCACATTTGCCAAGTATTTAATTTAAGAGAGAACAATTATGATGACTTCTAAAATAATATCATGTCGCCACATTTGAGAACATCCCATATTACCCTATTTTGATTTATTTTCACTCTCTTACTGATATCATGCATTCTTAAATCCTCCTTTCATGTATTAGGTGTATTAACATGACTATGCCACCTTGCTCTTAGAGTTTTAGCAATCAGTCACATTTACATCATATACTTGTTAAATAACCTTTCCGAATCCCATGGCAATGGCACCACCAGATTCTGCCCAACCTATCATGAACATATTCTCAATAGTATCTCCATAGTACCAAAATACTTATGATCAAATATTTGATTTCATATGAATGTTTTAGGTAAATTTTTAGATGATTATAAACCACATAACGACCTAATAACATAACATACATTTGCAATGGCATGCACGTCCACTTAAATCTTAAAAAAATAGAGTACCATGTAAGATACAAAAGTCTACTCAATTACACAATAGAAAAGTCATACAAACTAATGAGCCCAATATATTTCCAAATCCTTAGACCGACATAATTTTTTTTTCAAAATGAATGTGATAAATAGAGAAAATTCTAAATATTTCTAATCCTACAGCGTTGAACTATTGCAGTTGAATATTTATGGGATCGGATCAGTTGGTGGATTACTTGCATATTTCTAGTGCATATTTGCATATTTCTAGTGCAGCTACAAATATGCAAGAATAAATAAAATGGCATACATTTATTATTATGACTACTTGCATAATAAAAATATCCGAGAGGAACGGATATGACTCATGCATTATAAATATAAGAAATGGATTCCTTGAATTTTTCTAATAAATTTGGACATATTATTTATATTATTTGGAGTTATATAGTTAAAGTTATGAATTTCTAAAGTTTTTGTATAATTAATAAAATAATTTTTATATTTTTGCACATTTTAATTATATAAAATAATAAATAAAGTTTATATTTAAATATTCAAACAATTCTGAGCACTTTTCGTATTAAACTTTTTATTTGAATTTGTATTCAAAAGTTATGAAGGTTTTAATAGTGCGAGGGACTTCTGTGCAATTTTCTGTCAAAACTTGAGGACCTGTGTGCAAAACGGCAGACGACACGCCGTCTCGCGCTGCCACATCAGCCTGACGGGTGGGCCCGCCCGTCTTAAACCGTATCAATTCGTGTTTAGACAGCGATCAGTCCTTTTTGCGACAACCAAGATCCAATGTGATAGTTTTATGCGATTTCAAAGACGAGCGGTATGAATTGGAAAAATCGACATATAAAATGGTAGTTTTATGCTATCAACTCCTTTAGGTGTGGACACCTCCTGGATAGGGCTCGAGCCCGACCCCCCTCATGGGGTTCGTGGCGAGACATACAGAGGCCGCATAGGAAGTGGTGAAATACAAGCACCAGAGGGCGGCGTCGAAGCCCCGGAGTGAGCCATATGCTCACTGGAATCTGGTCTCGGCATCCGAGGTAACGAACCAGAAGTTGAGGCCACTGCCATTAGCTGAACGGAGGGCGTCACACGAACAATATCAGAACAAGACCGGGGCGATCGAACGACGCTGGAAGAGCCCATTTTGTTTGTAGGTTGATTGCTCTCAGCCAAGGGGGTGACAACAGAACCATTATTTCGCGAAACATCTTTAGATACTGCCTAGACAAGCTTTTGTTTTTCAGACTTCTCAATTTTTGAACCTGTTGTAGAGCTCACATCGGACATATATTTATCGGAACTACGGGATATAGAGCGCACTATCGGCGGTGTCAGCTGATCAGCGGCAGGGCCATGTGCCGCGATAGCAATCTGATAAACCTCTGTCTTGGCAGTGTCTTCAGTAGTATCCGCTGCCACGGAAGCAGCTCTGTCCGCACAATTGTTGTTCGGAGAGGCGATAGTGGTAGGACGAAGCGGAGGTGCAGACCACGCTAGGGGAGATGGGAGGTTGTCTTCCTCCTGCTCAACATGATCTCCCCAAGGAACACGAGGTGCTAACTAGCAACTAAGTTTGCTGTCCGAGTTCGACACACCTATGTTTAAACCAATGGTCTTAAACTGTACCTGCTGTACATGTTTTGCACCTTGGATTTCATTCACTTGTGTAGAAGACTTTGGCTCCGTGGCCTTACTACTATAGTTTGCATTTTGATATGAAGGTTGTTCCTTGTGTTGGCTTTCCTTACTCGGATCCCCATTTCACTACAACACGGTAGTTATTTTGGGGAACTTCAAAGTGCCCCTATATGTGATCAAAATGCCCCTAAAAGGTTTTAGAGGCATTTTAAAATGTGACACTAATACTCATGTCCCTAAAAGTTTTAGGGGCACTTTAAGTGAAATGCCCCTAAAACCTTTAGTGACACTAAGAGAAATGCCTCTAAAACCTTTAGTGGCACTAAGAAAAATGCCCCTAAAACTTTAAGTGGCACTAAGAGAAATGCCCCTAAAACCCATTAGGGGCACTATGAGAAATGCCCCTAAATCTTTTTAGTGACACTATAAGAAATGCCACTAAATCACTTTAGTGGCACTATGAGAAATGCCCCTAAAGCTCTTTAGTGGCACTGTAAGAAATGCTTCTAAACCCTTTAGTGACACTAAGAGAAATGCCCCTAAATGTATTTAGGAGCATTTTCCATAGTGCTCCTAAAGCCCTTTAGTGACACTATTGCTCAAGGATATAAACTACAGTCAGTTGCTTCATAAGAACACATAAGCTCCTTCTGAATAATTTTGGTGAATAACTTAAGTAAACATGTATTATTTGTGCTGCAACAGGATTGCACGGTGAATCCCTCAACATGATTGAACATCCAGAAAAAGTCAGCAGTTCATCAACCAAAACAAAAAGCATGTAAAGCACTCAGACCAGACTGAGTGCCAATGCTGGTTAGCCACTCAAATGAATGCATAAACTAAATGCATAATTAAGCATGATGTTGATCTGGCGCAAGATAATAGACAGCATGAAGATTATGAAGTCATTGATGGATATATTCACAACGGATGACATGATAGATCATAGTTGATTAGAATACACCGCTGAACACAGTGGGCAGGGTTTCCTACTCTAAACTAAGCTACTGCTAATTCTAACATATACCTGTCCTTCTGCTTCTTGAGTTCTTCTTGTCCTTGATGTTCAGCTGCACTGCGAGGGCGAGGATTGGTCAACGATATATGGAACGTCCACATCTGCTTCATCTTCATGCTCATTCCACTCCTTGACATCGCCACCAACGCTTGTGATCCTGGGCACCACTTACAAGTTGACATCATGCAGTGGGTTCGGGTGGCATATGCAGTCAGCTCCCTAGACTATGCTCGTCTGCCCAAAAGGAGTGATATAACTCAAAGCAGTCAACACTAGTATGTAACATAGGCTAATGAAGTACTAGAAATTTTGTAAGTTATTGTCAAAGGTAGACATCAAGGAAACCAGATGACAGTAGTGCAGTTATACATGTTAGTAATGGTCCAGATGGACTAAAACTGCAAAACTCGAGAACAGCATTAACTATACCATATTGAATTTCCAAACCCCGGATTAACACAATTCCAAAAGAGAAACACACCAGCTTCCCTCAATGTGTTACTTTATAGTTTATAAACCCACCAAACAAGATATACAAGCATGGTATTTAATGTACATATAACAAGGAATCTCGGTCGAATATTTATTTCACTAGATATTTAAAGCAAAAATATGATTTGATAAAGAAAAACACACTTGCCCCACAAGATGATGTTCCATAAGAAAATACTGAGCATATATACTGACCAATAGAAGACTTTTCTGAAGCCAACCCAGATGAGCCGGTTCCACAAGCATCATCTACTGAAGATAATTTGCTGGAATATGATGGTTTAGATTGTTCATCTCACAAATAATTCATCTACTGAAGATAAGTGGACGCGTGCGACTTGGCAGCTGGGACAGTTTTGGCAATGCCGAAAATCCGAGAGATAATCTGTGAGATGATACTAAAAATGAAACTATTGCACCTGTATGATGATACTAAATCCGAGATGATACTACTGTGCGATGATCTGTGCGATGATACTAAATCCGAGATACTAAATCCAAAACTATTTCATCGATAATCTGTGTGCGATGATACTAAATCCGAGAGATAATCTATGCGATGATACTACCTATTGCACCTGTATGATGATACTAAAACTGAAACTGTATGTGTTTGTATGCCCAAAATCTGAGAAGAGCATAAAGAAAATGCCCATGCACACCTAATGAAACTGGAACTTGGAACTGGAACACACATCCACATGTCGTCCACCCGTCAGCCTTTCTCCTTAAGCATTTATACAAATACCTAGTGTTTGCAGAAAGTTTATGAACCAAAACCCAACCATGTAAGCAATGAATTAATACCTGCGTAACATGCATCCCAAAAGCTTCATCAGACATTCAACGTCGAGACCAGCCGGAGCAGATCGACTGGATCTTCACTGGAGGCACCAGGCTCGCCAGGGCCACGCCCCGCTGCCCCCTGACGACCCCGTGGTGCGCCGCCGCCAGCATGAGGAGCCCGCGCCTCAACCACCATCGCCGGGAGAAACGAGCTCCGTCGTTGCCGGTACCACCAGGGCTTAGCCCGGCGGCAGGCCCCGACGGCGGTGGGAGGGGAAGGGGGAGGAGGCTAGTGGCGGCGACGGCACAGGCCTACCTCATCGCCCGCACGAGGGGCGAGTGAGACGGGGGCTAGCGAGCGGTATTAGGTTCCAGCCAAAAATCCAATCTCTATTTCTGTAATCCTCACACTCCGACAAACTACCTTAGGAATCACCTTTTCTTTCTTTTTACGGCCTCTAGAAATTTTCAGATCTCGGATCAGAATATCCTCATGATCTTCTGAACCTTGCTGCTCGTTTTCTCCAAGATCCATAGAGAGATTAAAAGCTTTCTCAATAAGCACATTTTTTTGTTTATCAAAATCTAGATGTGCCTTCTCTTCATTTTTCTGAAGAACGATCAGTGTGCGAGCATTATCAATATCCTTAATGGAGTTAATCGTTTCTAAAATTTTAGATTATGAAGAACCTAGCGAAACTCCCATAGCAACGGATCTAGCTAAAATGATATCATTAGGTAACGAACTTAAAGAAAATTTAGAACATGTCACGGTACCTTGAGTAGATTCCAAATCCTTGGACTTGGCGATCATTTGTGCACGTTCCATCTGCGTCGCATCGGCATTTGGTTGCGCCTTGATGCGATTGCTAGAGCGAAGAGAAGCGGAGGGCGCCGAAAGCCCTCCAAACGCCTCCACCTCGGCAAGTGAATTTCGGCCGCCAAGGAAGACCCTGGTGCCCACCTCGTTTCCTCCTGACACTTTAGGTGTGGACACCTCCTGGATAGGGCTCGAGCCCGACCCCCCTCCTGGGGTTCGTGGCGAGACATACAGAGGCCGCATAGGAAGCGGTGAAATACAAGCACTAGAGGGCGGCGTCGAAGCCCCTGAGTGAGCCATATGCTCACTGGAATCCGGTCTCGGCATCCGAGGTAACGAACCAGAAGGTGAGGCCACTGCCATTAGCTGAACGGAGGGCGTCACACGAACAGCATCAGAACAAGACCGGGGCGATCGAACGACGCTGGAAGAGCCCATTTTGTTTGCAGGCTGATTGCTCTCAGCCAAGGGGGTGACAACATAACCATTATTTTGCGAAACATCTTTAGATACTGGAATGTCAGGAAGTTTGTCCAACCTAGTAAGATCTTCCTTCAAAGGGAATTGGGTTTGGAAGCAATTCTCTCCTTTCAGCAGAAGATACCAATGATGATCCCCGGGAACAATCCATTCTAGTTCCTTGAAAATTTGCTGCGCTGTCATAGGATCACCTGACACTATTATCCGACCAACTTTGCCACTGTTGTGTTTAAACTTGAGGTCATCGGAAGCTGGTACTTCATGGAAAATTAACTCACTACGACAAAGCCCATATGTGACGGCTGTGGGTTTTGGCATAGAGAGAAGAAGGCAGTCCTTTGCCTCATGCGACGCCCTTTCACAATAAATGCACAACACAACCGTGCAAGCCGAAGCAAAATGGCCAGAATCATCACACTTAAAGCATACGACCTTTGCACCTTTTTTTGAGCCTTTTGAACCAGTCTCAGAGACAACATCTGAACCATCAACAAGACCGACAGATTTAGGACTGAAATTTTCTGTGCCTAGCTGCACACCTTCTGCAGTAATAGTACCAGCAGTTTTTCGCAAACCACCCGTAGCATGAGCTACAGCAGTAGCAACACCATACTGATCATCATCATTAGACGTCGTGGGACGTGTAACTCTATCTCCATTGTTGCGGTTAGTGCGCCCATTCCCCCTGAAACCTCCTCTAGCGCCCCCTTGATTTCTGTTTCCATAGAATTGAGGGCGGTATTGACGACGATAACCTTGATTGCTAGACCCACTACTAAAATTCTGACCACCATCAAAATAAGCTTGCTCGAAATTGCCAAAATTCCCTCCAAAACCCTTCTCTTGATGCCCTTGCTGCTCATTTCTCCAATCACCACCATATTACCATAATTACCATAGTCTTGATTCGACCCAGAACCAAACTCAAACTGTGAAAAGGAATCATTCCGAGAATGATGAGTTTGAGAGCCCCTGGGAACAAAACTTCCTCCCCCCCTACCAGCACCATCAGCTCTACCATTGAAAGCACTAGGACGAGGAGCAGGGTACCTTTGTTGAGCAGGATGAACTGACCCTCTCGGTTGCTGCATATTATTATTGTTTCCACAACCACGAGGAGGTTGGAAACGCTCCTCCCTTCCTGCCATGGTCGAATCCCTAGCACTGTCTACCTTTGACGGCGATTTAGATGAGAGACGACCGCGAGTTGACGGCAACCCTAAGTGAATGCGCATACATCGCAACCTAGTTCCTGAACTAAAACCAGACGAGCTCCCTGGGCCCTTATGGCCCGTTGGGTTAGCTGCAATAAAATTTGCCATGGCCTGGGCCTTATGCCCATTTCGCCCACCAATTTGAAAAGACTGAGCTCGAGATTGGTAACACCTATGCGTTGCCGATCCGAGAAATTCGGCACTCGACGACGGTGGCAACTCAAGCGCAAATCAGCATGCCTGGCAGTCGCCCTGTTCTTTCTCCTTTGAACGCAGATCCATTCAGAGGCATTGAAGCACTCAAGATTAAAGGTCGATGGTGGTAAGACCGGTCTTTTGAAAGACAGAGAAGAAGACTGCCGGCGAGAGTTCCTTGCCTCCGGCGACGAGCTTACCTCCGGCGAAGAAACCATAAGGTCGAAAGCGGCCTCTCTCTCTGCGCCCTCCTTCTCACCCGACGTTTGTCCTCCCTGACTGAAGAACTTGCCGCCGCGGGCCGGGGACTAGGCGACATGTAGCGAAGATCGCTCGCCGATCTTGGAGAGTCGAGCGCCGGTGCATCTTCCTCGCAATTTTCGAGCGAAATCACCCAGAATCTGCCCCCAGGCGTGGTGTTGTGGCCGCCGGCGTCACCACAGCAGCCGCCCGTTGGAGCCATCCTACTCCGGTGAAAAAAGATTACTAGGAATTGATGAGATCACAGGGAGCCAAATACAAGTATTTGACAACGGAGCGAATATATAGGAAGAACGTACTCCCTCCGTTTCAAAATATAAGACATTTTATGTTTGTGAAAAAAATGTATCTAAACTTGTTTTAGTTTTTAAATTCACTTCAAACCTTAGTGAAACTAGATACTAAAAAAAAATTTAAATACATTAGTTTTACAAAACTAAAACATTTTATATTTTAAAATGGAGGAAGTACTTAGTAATAGCGTTGAGCTCCTTTAAGTGGGCATGTTGCAGGAGGTTAAAGTCCAGTTTTGCAAGATCTAGTACAACCGGGTTGTAACCTTCTTATTCCTTGTATTCTGATATATAATGCACTGCTTCCATCCTCTTATAGGTCCTTGGAAGTGGCAAATGAAGGAAACGTTTCACTTGCTCAGCTAAAGGGGACTCGAGACTCCCCATCATTATTCTCACCGGAGCTGGTTTCGATTTTCCTCCTCCGCAGGATCAGGGACGAATCTGATGTACATCGGTTGGTTTCAGCTGACACCAACAGATCTGATATAACACGAAAGAGGGCCATGCAAAATTAGAGTCTGACCCCATCCCAAAAATTGGTCTGACCCTATCAAAGCCCGGCTGTACCAGGCATTGTCTTAATGGGCTTTGCAAAGCGATGGGAAAACTTACTGGCCATGTCCATCCTTGCCGCAAAGGCATCAGTAGATCGCTCGATCCAGGTCTCACGTACGTAACCCTCCAGTCCACCCCCACGCCACAATCAAGGCCACGACGGTGCGAGACCCAGAAACACAAAATTGATCTGACGCCGCGCCGCAGGGTCGCAGCTGCCGGAGGAGCGGCAAGAACGGCGGCTGATTGAAACAAGCCTAATCATTTATACTATACGCCCTCTGGTAGTCAAGCAATCGGTAAGCACAAAAGCCTAATCTATATTGTCTCTTCTTGATTTTTCTAGATTATGGATCGATTTGTGATCAAAAGAAAAAGAACAAATGTTGATGTAGGTTCCTCTAGTCAACCTGGGCAATCAACGGGGCAAGATCATGGATCGGGTTCTGTTAGTCTCCCTAGAGAAATTAATTTGGATGAGCTACCCTATGATCTGGCTGATAGGAAAAGAATTACTCAATACACCAAGAATCCTAGTAAACAAGATGAGATTAGACGGATATATTTAACTAGAGGGCCTTACAGGCCATAACCTGGATTTAAATATCCACAGAAGCTTATCGCAGGTGCACCGCGAAGATTTAAACCAGAATGGTTTAATGAGTACGGTGGTTGGTTAGAATACAGTGATAAGGTCGATAAGGCTTTTTATTTGTGTTGCTACTTGTTTAGAGATTGCATTGTTGGCCAAACTGGGAATGAGGCCTTTGTAGTTGAAGGTTGGTCCCGCTGGAACCATAAAAGTAGACTTGACACTTATGTGGGTCTTATTAATAGTTTTCACAATGTGGCGGTTAAAAGATGTGATGCTCTAATGAATCAAGATCAATCAATTCAGGCTGCTCTCAATAGGCAAAGTGATCTTACAAAAAAGGAAAATCAAATTTGATTGAGTACGTCAATTGATTTGGTAAGGTACTTGCTAAAACAAGGCTTAGCATTTTATGGTCATGATGAATCAAAGGAATCAAAAAATAGGGGAAACTTTCGAGAGTTGGTAGATACTTTAGCGGATCAGAACGATGTTACAAAGAAGGAAATTAAGAATGCTCCAGAAAATTGTCAATGGGTTTGTCCAGACATTCAAAAAGAACTTGCTAACATCTATGCAAAGGTAAAAAAGGTGTAGTTCTTCTTGCTTTATTTTGTTGTAACTGATCTCTTGCTATATTGAAAATAATGTTTCTTGTTGTTTTGCACAGATAACGTTAAATTCTATTATTGAAGACATTGGTGGTGATGTGTTCAGTTTGTTGATCGATGAGGCTTCCGATGTGTCTGACAAAGAACAAATGGCTGTTGTCTTAAGGTATGTTGACAAGCGTGGGATAATACTAGAACGATTAGTTGGAGTTGTGCATGTAAAGGAAACATCGGCAATATGTCTGAAGAATGCTCTTCAAAAATTATTTGTTGATATCGGGTTGAGCCTAAAGCAGGTTAGAGGCCAGTGCTATGATGGAGCAAGAAATATGAGGGGTGAGTTTAATGGTTTGAAAGCTAAAATTCTAGAAGAGAATAGCTCGGCCTATTATGTGCATTGTTTTGCTCACCAACTACAACTAATTATTGTGGCAGTGGCAAAGAAGAATGATGACATCTCTGATTTTTTTTACATGATATCAACATTGACTAATGTGGTTGGAGGATCTTGTAAACGAAAAAGACATGATTAGGGAGAAACATAGAGAGACTATACAAGCAGCCATAGGCATCGGAAAAATTGGTACAGGTACAGGGTTGCATCAAGATCAATCTTTTCAGAGAGCTGGAGACACTCGTTGGGGATCTCATTTTAGAACACTCTCAAGCCTTGTTAATTTATTCCCAACTCTTGTCGATGTTCTTAAATATGTTGCAAAAGAAGGGAAAAAGGATGGAAAGAAAAGTCAAGCACGTGGACTCTTATCATATTTTGGCACCTTTGATTTTGTGTTTTATTTGCACATGATGTTGCATATATTAGGAAGTGCAGATACTTTGTCACGTTGCTTGCAGCAGAAGGACCTAGACATCCTCAATGCCATGTCGAATGTCAAGTCAACAAGGAATGAACTCCAACGACTAAGAGATGATGGGTGGGAATCACTTCTTGAAAAGGTACATTTATTTTGTGAAGAACATAATATTCCTAGCCTCAACATGCTAGATGAATATGTCGATCGCCATAGACCACGTTATAAAACCAACATCACAAACCATCAGCATTATCGGACAGATTGTCTCAACTCTGTTATTGATTGGCAACTTCAAGAATTTGATGACCGTTTTAATGAGGTAAATTCTGCATTGCTTATTCACATGGCCTCTTTCGACCCAAAAGAATCGTTTGCTGCTTTTAACTTGGAGAGCTTAGTGAAGCTAGCTGAGTTCTATCCTGATGATTTTGATCCAATGCAATTGTTTGCTCTTCATCACCAGCTTAGCATATACATTGACAATGTGAGGTCAGACGAACGATTTGGTGATTTGAGTGATATTGGTGACCTTGCTAAGTCACTGGTCGACACAAATAAGCATGTATCTTTTCCTTTGGTCTATCAACTGCTGAAGCGAGTGCTAATTTTTCCGATTGCCACGACATCAGTGGAGAGATGCTTCTCAGCAATGAATATTTTCAAGAATGTGTTACGCAATAAAATGGGCGAGCAATTCATGAGTGATTGTCTCATATGCTTTGTGGAGAAGGATATGTTTTTCACTGTTACTAGAGATGCAGTGATTGATCGCTTTAAAAAGGTGAAAAATCGAGAAGGAAAATTGTAAAATGTCAGTGAGCAAGTCACATGTTTCTATCCCAATACTTCTCTCGCTTTTAATTACTTACGTGTAACTTTTTAATAAGTGTAATATATTTTTCTTAGTGTCTACATATGTCTACATATGCAGGTTGCTACAAATTAGGCTTCAAGTTTTTGCAAGTTGCAATTTAGTTTTATATTAATATTTCTAAAGAACAAAGAAGTGGATTATATCGTCTAAATGGTATGTGTTACCTTTATTGATGTAATATCATTCTATTAGTGAAAACTTTTGCCGTTTGTATTGTTTCTCCATGCTATATTCTAGTACAATGTTGCATTATATTAGTATGACTAGTTTAACCTCCATGACTTTATAGTAGCCGACCCCATCGCCAAATTTTTCTAGATTCGCCCCTGCGCAGGATTGATGCACCATAGCTGAAATTCCCTGGCGACGTGCATGATTCCCATCTTTGACGAAGACCTCTAATGAGGGATCGCCTTTCCCCTGAAGAACTTCTTCATCGATAAGAGGAGGTGTATTTTTGGATTCGCACCGTAGATATGGGCTGAAAGTGTTGCACTCTTAGCAAGTCAATTTTCCAAGTTACTGTGCTCAAAGTTTGCACATTGTAGGCTCCAAGTGATTAATTGTGAAAAGTAACTAGCACGGACAAGTTTATTTGTAAGTACTTCCTCCATTTGAAAATATAAGATGTTTTAGGTTAGTAAAGTTAATGTATCTTGTGGCATCCCGCAAAACCACTACTAGAAAATCGCGTTGTTTTTGTGCATTGCATCATCATGACCGCATGCTCATGTCATCATGCCACATTGCATTTGAGCATCGTCATCATCATGCATATTATTTTACTTAAAACTATGTTGCGAAAGTCTACTGTTTTTTGAAACTAGCCCTCCTTCTATTTCAAATTAAACCCCCGGATGCTTCCGGATATTTTGTTTGTCTAAAAACTATTTACCAAAGTTTATTGCAAATGAATTAAAAGTTATAATATTTTAGGGGGCAGTCGAACGGGCCGATTCGACCCAGTCGACCACCCCCGTACAAAACAGATCGGTCCACCCTAAACCCCTTTTGCACCCAGACCTAGTCTACCCACCCAACCAGCCACCTCACCCCCACCAATCTATGGACGCCACGTCACCTCTCCCCTCCCTCTACCCTATCCCACGCAGCCACCTGCCCACCCTCCTGGCCCACCTGGCCTCTCTCTCCCTCTCTCACCCCCTCTCCCCACACCACAGCAACACACTCACACACAGCACACACGCACGCAACCCCACCTGCGCGCTGGCCCCACCCCGACAGACCCCGGCCCCACCCGCTCGGCCCTGCGCGTCGCCCAACCACCCCGTCTCCTCCCTCTCCTTTCCCCTCGCGCTCCCTCTCCCTCACCGGCTTTCCCTCTCTGCCCCGCCGGAGGCCGTCTCCTCCTCCCCGCGAGCTCCCCGGCCGCCACCAGGAGCTCGAGGCCCCACCCTTCGCCTCCCACGCTTGCGCCCGCTTCCGCCTCCAGCAGCAACCGCCGCCGGCCTTGCTCGTCGCCGTCGTCTCCCTCCCGCAGCCTCCTCCGCTTTCCGCCGGCCTCGCTCGTCCTCGCCGACGCCTCCTCTCCCTGATGGCGCACCTCTCCCTGGTCGTCGTCCTCCCTTTCTCCGGCTCCTCGCTGTCGGCTTCTCGCCAGCCCGCGTCGTGGCCCAGGGCGCCGCCGACCTCGTGATCTGGCACCGCCCCTGGCCGCCTCCTCCGTTCGTGCCCGCCACCGCCTCCGAGCTCCCGAGCCGCCCTCGCCCCGCGGTCCCTTCTCCTTCCCCAACACCGGACCGCCTCCTCGCCGGCGACCCAGGCCGCCTCCCTCGCCCCGCTCCGACCCCGCGTCTCCGCCCGAGCTCGCCCGTCTCCGGCGCCTCCCCGTCATCGTCGAGCCGCCGCCCACAGCGCCCCAACCTCCGCCGTCGGGACCTCCGCTGTCTGCTGCCTGGGGCCCTCCCCACACCTCCTTCCCCGACGCCAAGCTCGAGCCCGGCCACGGCCTCGCCGACCTCGCCCGTAGCTGGCTCGCCCGAGCTCTACCTCCACAGGGGCCGCGGCGTCTCGTACTGCTACAGCTCGTGTGCGTGTTGTAGCACTCATGCGTCCTCTCGTGCTGCGGTGTACACTCTGAGCTGCGTCTTGGGTACCCCTGCACGCTTGGTTAGACCCCGAGCTCACCGGCCAACGACATCGACTCTCAGTAATTTCGTTATGGGCGCCAAGCACTTCGATTTCGAAGACCGACGCGCGCAGATGAACCCGGGGAATGCCGAGAAGACCAGCGGGGACTACTTCATGGGACCTGAAGAGCGTTTCCCGGACTCCCAGAACCGAATCCAAAACCGCTCCGAGACCACCAAGTACTCCTTCCCGGATGCCAAGTTCACCGAGAACCCGCGGTACTTGGAGGACGACACCAGACCGCAGCGTCAAGACCTCCTTCATGAAACGCCAAGATCTCCATCTCGGACGCCAAGTTCGTCAAGAACCCGGACGCCAAGGTCGCCGATGCGAATACGAAAAGTACTTCATCCCGAACGCCATGACCGTCGACGTGACCCAAAGACCACGGATGCGCCAAGAGCTACTCCGTCATCCGAGAACAATTCCGTCGAACCCTGAACCCTGAGACCGAACCCCGGAACCCCAAGTTCGTCGAGACCCCCTAATGTGTGAACCTTTTCCCGAGCCCCTATTTTATAAATGCTAATTATAAAACCTGTTGCATATTAAATTGTCATACTCGCATGCATATTTGTGTGGTTTGGGGGCCTTATGCCGATTCACCTCATAATTAAATATGGGGCCCATATGCGGGCAAATCTAGTCTCATATCGGCCTCATTTAAATTGATGTAGCGAACCGGCGCTATATTTGGCCATGTTAATACAACATTTAAAATGCAGGGTAGCTAAATAACTTGAACCATATAATTAATTGTCGGGACCCCGGTTCCGCTTAATCTGACATAATTGCATCGCACTTTTGCCATGTCATGCATCATACATGCATCATGCCGATCTTTTGCCGTAGTATTAAATATTGCATCCGGTGTTTCTTCTAGTGTTTTGCTTCTTCGCGGATAAGGCCGTTGAGTTGATGCGAGTGTCGACCCGAACTTCGGCTGAACCTTCGGCAATGTTTTCAGGCGAGCATCTCCCCCTTTCTACCTATCTTACTTTTATAGTATTTATTCCCTCCTGTTGATCTATTGCTATCTGTGTTGCGTTGCTCTAGTTTTCGTACCCGTGATATCCCTTGCAGCCTTATATTGCCTTGGACACCTCCTATTACCTGTTGTTTGGTAGATAGTTGGACTTGCGCGTCGTAGTCGCTTGCTCAAGTGCTGTTGCGTGTCGTCAAGTGCCACAGTTGTTGGTGTATTGCCGCATGTTGATGTTGGAGATGATCATGGCTTTACTTATCGTTCACTTTAATTACTGTTTAACAACTAAAATTGAAGTAGGTAAGCAGAGGCACAGGTGGGCAATAGATGTTATTTGGTTGTTAAGCGTCCACTTGTGCCCCGTAGGACCCCGAGTACTTGATACCTATTCCTTAAATATTCGCGCTATCCACATACGGGGAATTATGGGACCCCCTGAGCCAGAGCTTGATTCATTCTTATTTCTTGGGGCCACAAACTAGTTTGAGGTTTTATTTACTATCCTGTACTTATGCCATGCTTTACTGCTTTATTTAAATTGTGCGATGGATAGCACACTGTACTGTTTAGGATCGGGACACGTTTTCGCGGTGTCGACAAGCCCAGTTTTGGGTTCCCAGTCGTTCACAGCCGTCCACCCAAACCTCGGGTCTGTCTCGGAGTCAGCTAACTTCGTTGCGGGTGTACTCCAAGGGGTGGCCCCCTGAAATATTTCTGAATCCTGTGATTGCTTTGTCGTGAAAGCCTCGTTGGGTTTTGATTTGGTTTTTCCGAGGTTGATCGAGTGTGTGTTGCTATTGGTGCACCCCGGCCGGGTAAAACTTTCTGAAAGCCGTGTCCGCGGTTATGGACGACTTGGAGCAAAGTATCTCGATCATAGACAACTATCACTAAAGTAGTGCTATAAATTTGACTTTATAATGACTAGTAATCAGCTTTACTATAATGGGATGACTAAATAAAACTGCCAACAATTGCTTGTTTGGGGTGTCGCTTGCGACCATTGTACCTGACTAGTAAGTATTGCAACTACAACGGAATGGCTAAATAAAAGTACCAACAACTGTTGGGTTTTGGGATATCTCATGCTAAGTGTATCTAACTAGTAAGTGTTGCAACTACAATGGAATGGTTAACTAAAATGGCCCACTGCTTATTTTATCAGGATGATTATCTATACCTGACTAGTAATTACTGCAACGATAACTGAATAAACAAAACTGCCAACGGTGTGAGTTCCTCGGTCGACTTCCTCGATTGGTCTCGAGGGGGAAACACCAGGATGGGTTTGTTTGGTGTAAGATTCAGGTTAGATCCGGATAGGTCTTCCTTACCCCTCTCTGATAGCCGACAGATGTATCGAGTCTCTATAGGTTGTTTAGTGCGTGCTGCCGCTGCCGCTTCAGTCCACCATACCTGTGTAGGCGAGGACCGCCGAATTCTAGTCTCGCCGTGTCTTGGCCTCGATCTTGTCGCTCTCCCTTTTTCCTTTGCCTTTGCACCCCTTTTGTTTAAGCAGGTTTTGAGATCGACGTCGTTAGCAGGGTTACCCTTCCGGCTTGGCCTGGGCAGGGTTATGGACGCCATTGGTTATTCTTCAGGGCTCTTAGCTCAATTTGCATCTTGTCCGTACTCGGACGCCGTAATGTTTCAAGGTGAATTGGATCTTTGTATTGTATATCTGTATTCTTGACTCTTTGAGTCGCTGCTATATATATATCTTTTCTGTGGGTCCCATCGAGGACTGTTGTGTAATGTTATTACTTCGTTTTCCACCCGCACGAAAGTGCCTGGTGGGAACCTTTGAATCGTTTCTATGCGGGTTTTGGCGGGTTTCGCTAAAACTTGCATAGGGTCGATTCTGAGGGTGTTACATATCTAGACACCTTTTAGTATATATATTTATTTGAACCTACACAATAAAATATACATACATCTAATTCATAAACCTAAAACATCTTATATTTCTAAATGGAGGGAGTAGAATGAGAAGCAAAGAGTGGACACTCCGTAACTCTTGATTCCTCTTACACAGTTGCACTTGAGAGTTGTATTTGGAAGGATAGAATCAAAGTTTTAAATAGCCATCTATAGCTTAAATTAGCCTCCAATTTAGCCACTAAACTTATGCTCTCTGAACTTTTCTTCTTTTTGTTTCTCTTTTTCGAAATTATGTTAAATATGATTCAATACAACTTGTGAGTTAATTGGTTGAATATTTATTTGTGTTCAATAGTTGCATGACTTGTAGCTCGAATTTTAATTGAGTCATAGTTTTTTTCATCTTTTGAAAAGATTTAACTGAAATTTGTTCAATTTTTCAAAATACGCTAAAATGGAATAGCCCGCTATAGATGCGCTATAGCCTTTCATAGCCTCTAAAAAAGTCGTGGCTAAATGGAATAGTCGTCTATTTTAAACTTTGGATAGAATTAGTCAAGACATGCATTGTATGGGGTAATCTCTAGTTAATCCGAACTCCTCAGAATAGGCATGCGTCCAACTATATTAATATAGCAATCACGATTGAAACCGCTGTTGGGCACAACACCCAAAGAAAACAACAAAGAAAAAGAAAAGGAAGGGAAAACAAAGCCGACAACGATGGCTCGATGAAACGAGGATGACTCCGAAGAATTCCCACCACGCTCCTAGCGCTCCAAAGCGTCGCGTACCAAGTAGAACCTCCAAGAAGGAAAGCAACGATAACGACATTGTTGTCTAGACTGGTCCGATATAGGAGGTGGGGAAAAGATACACCCGACGCCCTTCAGGAAGGATGGCGACACCCGTAGGCGTCGTCACGTCGGTGTCAAGACGACAAGGATTTATCCCGACCCGTCAAAAATCACACTCCCAGACTCTTCGAATTGCTCCACCAAACTCACTTCCCACCAGTATACGCCCCCACGATTTTTTCGTTACCACCGTCATCTTGTCGTGACCCCCGACGTGAGGCTGGTACAACCGAGAAGAGTAGACCTTGGATGGGGTCGGCGATATAGTAACACACGGGAGGGAACAACCTCCACCGCCGGGGGAGGGGGGATAGCTTACTAGATGTAGAAACATGGGCAAGCCAGGCCCTCGCTGGCCTGGCCGAGCCCAGGAGGACTTTTGAAGCCCTGCCTCCACACTGCAACAAGGGTGTCAACGTCACCGCCAACCCTAGCACTAGGCCCTACCTCTTGATACGTTGGAAACGTATCTATAATTTTTGATGCTCCATGCTTGTTTAGTATCTACTTTTCTTTACTTGTCGACACTTTGAGGTGCTTTTTACATGTTTTCTGGTACTAACCTATTAACAAGTTGCAACAGTGCCAGATGCCTATTTTCTGCTGTTTTTGGTTTCAGAAAAGTTAGTAAAGAAATATTCTCGGAATTGGACGGGACAAACTTCAAAGTCAATTACTTTCTGTGGGGAACAAGAAGTCCAGAGGGGAGACGGGGAGGCGAGCCAGAAGGGCCAAACCCCGAGGCGGCCACGGTGGGCCCGCTGGCACAGTGTGGGACCGGCCCACCTCGGCCTCCCCCTTAGCCTATAAGAAGCCCCCGATGCAGAAACCCTAAGCACCCGATCAAATCTCCACGAAACCGTCTGTAGCTGCCATCACCATCGTACCTAGATCGGGGGGATCTGAAGTTCTTCCCAGCACCCTGCCGGAGGGGAGATCATCCCGGAGGCCTTCTCTCCGGTATGATGCGTGAGTAGTTCCACCTTGGACTATGGATCCATGTAGTAGCTAGATGGTTGTATCTCCTCCTTTGTGCTTTCATGTATAGATCTTGTGAGCTCCGTTCATGATCAAGATCTAATCTATTTGTAATCATGCATGTTGTGTTTGCGGGAATCTGATGGATATTGAGATTATTATGTTGGTTTGATTAATGGTTTTGTCTTTATGATTCTATCATGTCTATGTTGTTTGTGATCTTGCATGCTCTCCGTTGTTAGTAGCTATCTTGGCCAAGTAGTTGCTAGTGACTCCAAGAGGGGGTATTTATGCTCGATAGTGGGTTCATGCCTCTAGTTTCCAAGGGAAGTGAAATCTCTTGATTGTAGATGTCTTTGTTGCCACTAGGGAGAAAATAACGGTCTCTTGTTCATGGAACATGTGGACTTTACCTTACACACTTGGCTTAAAGCGGTTATGCATTGCTTGCAACTTAATCTTGGAGGGGGTTCGGATGATAACCTGAAGGTGGACTTCTAATCATAGATGTAGTTGGATGGCGGTCTATGTATCTTGTTGTATTGCCCAATCGAATCTCATAGGATCTTTCTGACTAGTAATTGCATTGTTATGCCTTGCTCAGTTCCTGTCAATTGCCCTACTGTAATTTGTTTACCCTTCATGCCATGTTGTTTATCTAAGGAGAGCACCTCTAGTGAACTATGGACCCCGGTCCAATCTTTACCATTGATACATCCTCCATTGTTACTTGTTTACTTGCTGCAAACCATTACCTTTCACATCATATGTTTAATCCTTTGTTACAGCAAACTGGTGAGCTTGACAACCTCACTGATTCGTTGGGTCAAAGTCTTGAGTTTGTGTTGTGCAGGTCTCCGCGTTGCTTGCAACACCTGTGTGACGTTTCCTTCCTCCTACTGGCTCGATAACCTCGGTTTCTTACTGAGGGAAAACTTGCTGTTGTGCTGCTTCATACCTTGCTCTTGGGGTTCCCAACGAAGCGCTCCTACATCAACTCAGCGCTGCATCAAGCTTTTCTGGTGCCGTTGTCGGGGAACGAAGAAGAAGAAACTCCCACGTCAACGGGGCGCCATCAACAAGTTTTCTGGCGCCGTTGCCGGGGAGGCTAAGGACGTCTTTACAAGGGGAGTCCTTCACTTCCTTTCTCTTTACTTTGTTTTTAGTTTGCTTTGTTTCTTTTATTTGGTTTTGTTTGCCTCTTTCCGAAAAACACAAAAAAAATTAGTTCCTGCTCTAGGTGCTGCTGCTATTTTTGGCTTGCCCACCTTTGCCAAAATGAACTCTGCTGAGAACACCAAGTTGTGTGACTTCACTAGCACCAACAACAATGATTTCCTAAGCACTCCTATTGCTCCACCTGCTCCTGATGCTACCTTTTATGAAATTAAGCCTGCTTTGTTGAATCTTGTGATGAGAGAGCAATTTTCTGGTGCTGGTTCTGATGATCCTGCTGCCCATATCAATAGCTTTGTTAAACTTTGTGAGATGCAAAAATATAAGGATGTAGATGGAGATATTATTAAGCTCAAGCTTTTTTCCTTTCTCCTTGAGGGGAAAAGCTAAAGAATGGTTGCTTTCTTTGCCTAAAAATAGTATTGAATCTTGGACTAAGTGCAAAGATGCTCTTATTGGAAAGTACTATCCTCCTGCTAAGATTATATCTATGAGAAGTGATATTATGAAATTTAAACAACTTGATAGTGAACATGTTGCTCCAGCTTGAGAAAGAATGAAATCTTTGGTTAAAAATTGCCCTACTCATGGACTCACTGATTGGATGATTATCCAGATTTTTATGCAGGTTTGAGCTTCTCCTCAAGAAATCTGTTGGATTCAGCTGCTGGAGGTACCTTTATGGGCCTCACTTTGGGTGCTGCAACAAGGCTCCTTGATAATATGATGGTTAACTACTCTGAATGGCATGTTGAGAGAGCTCCACATGGTAAGAAGGTAAATTATGTTGAGGAAACTTCCTCTTTGAGTGAAAAGATTGATGTTATTATGGTTATGCTTGTTAATGGGAAAGCTCCTTTAGATCCTAGTAGTGTTCCCTTAGCCTCTTCGGTTGCTCAAGAAGAGCAAGTTGATGTGAACTTCATTAGAAACAACAATTCAACAACAATGCTTATGGTAATTATAGGCCAATGCTTATCATGGTAGATCTGGAATGCCTAGTGAAGAAAGGATTATAGAAGTAGAGAGATCCACTAAGAATTTTATGCAAATGCAATATGAGCAAAATAATATTTTCACTAAAACTATGGAGGAGAAATCTATTATCTTGAAATACATTAGACATCAGCTTGAGAATTTGAATAGAGAAATTCCTAGTTTACAGTCAAAAAATTTGAGTGCTGAGAAAAATATATCCTCTTTGTCTGAAGCTTAGTCCTCTTTGATTAATAAAATGGCTGCTAAACCTGAAGCCATGGAAAATACCTTTGCTACTGCTCATGCCATACAAGTTACTATTGATGAAAATGTGAGGCTGTTAGCTGCGGTGACCCAGCATACCACTGCATGTGCAGTACACTATAGTCGTTGATATCACATCCACAGAACACCGTTCCGTAAATATCACATCCTTCAAAGTGGTACAACAGAAACATTGCGGGTCCATATTACAAACATACACACATTAATATTATTACAACACCAGAAGTTCAAGACTTCAAAAATATTAAACTTACAAACCAAAATATAAAGTATTTCAGCGGAATTTTAAAAGTAACAACTCCAACTAAGAGTTGAGCTCAGCGGCTTATTCTATATGGTTCATGCTGCTCGGCTCTGTCGGTTACTACTAACTAGAGCACTAGTTCGACTCATTGCCATCTACTCCATAGCGGATTTCGTAATCCACTCCTTCAACACATCGTGACGGGTCAGGCTCCTCGTAGAACACATCTGCTTGGCATTTGGCTACATACATTGGCGTGTATTCGGAATCTTTAGAGTCTAAGCAAGGGATCAAAGGAAAGGTGAGAAACAACGTTACCCAGCAAGTTCATTATATGCAAGGTGGGAAGTTTGATGCTCTATCTACCACCTCGGACTATAAGTCCTTGGCACTATGCAGTTTTTGTAAATCTTTCTTTAAAGACTGATTTTATTATGAAAATCTATGACCATCAGCCTTCACAGGTTGACCATAACATTCATGGAGTTCCTTTCCTGCCGCGTTCGTAGCTCCTTCCCGGAACAGGGAGTAACAAGTTATCGTTCTTACACTATGCAGAGGTGGGTTACTTTACCCATGAGAGATCAACTCCTTGTTGCACAATCGGGCATAATTTTCCGTCCACAATTTCATGATGTGGGGCCTAGTAGGTGATCCAAGCCAATCACTTCCCCCTTCGCGACCTCGCATGCCTCCTTGGTGTACACCATGCCCACACATTGAATTACGGCAATGGTTTGTACAGACCGTTAGATGCCAGAACTATCATGGGACGTTGAGGGTTTCTACCCATATGCTGCATATATTCTACTAATTACCAATTAATATGCACGCTACGAGTGATAACAGCTACGACCTGCATATTCGGCTACATGCGAGAGGAAGAAGATACAACTGACTTCTCCGTCCCATTCCAAATCTCATGGTTAACGCGTGATTTATGGCGCTAGAATCACTGATGTCATGGGTTATTAAGTCCCTAATTGATCATCATTGTTGCAAATAGAAACCTAAGTTCTATTGCTTCATTATATCATCACTTAGGATGATACCTAAGATTTATTTATTTGAGAAAATAATAGTTTCTTTCTTTGGAGTACAGATGATAACACACAATTTGCAAATACTTTGATAAAGACTCTTCAAAGGACATGAGCAAGTGATAAACTTGCCTTGTGATTGCAAGGTAGTGAAGTCGGATGCTTGCACTAGACCTTGAGCTTCTATGTCTACAAATCATCATTATTGCCCGGTAAGGACAATATTTAAAGAAGCAAAATGATTATGCAAAGTAATGTAATGCATTATTTATTTTTGTGTGTTCTCCCCATTATTTAAATTACAAAATTCTTTTTAGTAGTAAAGAATTTATAAATATTAATTATTAATATTTATTGAATATTGTATTCTTTTATTTTATTTTATTTTATTTTATTTGAATTTTATTTATTTAATAATTCCTTTAAGAATTATCATTTAAATACAAGAATGCTATTAAATATTTATTTAGTATTTTTCTAAAATACTAAAATATAAATATATAATAAAAGTGATTTTTATTCCTTTTTATCATCTTTCTTTAATTTTATAAAATTCCATAAGGAATATATATTATAAAATTCTTGATAAAAAATATATGCATAAAAATTTATTTCTTAATTTATTTAGATAGATTGGATTATTGTGAATCCAAAAATATTTTATTTATAATTTTTAGATTTTTAGTTTATTTTATAGAATTTATTTAAGTTCAGGGGTATTTTGGTCTTTTCTTAATGATTAAAACTTTCTTTAGGTTGTTGGGCTGGCCTTGTTGGGCTTATTGGGCCATTTTGGCCCAAGTGGTCAGAACCAAAAAGGCTCCCCGAAGGGTTGGCCCTCTCATCCCACTCTCCCTGCCTTCTCTCTCGTCCCCCTCTCTCCTTCTTCTTCCTCGACCCCGTGGTCACCGATACCACCGTCGGGCGATTCACGCTGCCATGGTCCTCTCCGGCCGCCGCCATGGTGCATGGCGTGGTTGCTGACCCTGATCCTTCCTCCAGTCCATCTCGATTTGGGTTTGGGGCTCTCCTGTGGCCAGGCCGGCTCCGTCCCGAACCCTAGGGTTTGGGGTGGTGCTGGTGTTGCCGCCGCCGTCGTGCCCGTGGTGCTGTGGTGGTGCTGCTCGCCCTCGAGCGTTGCTGTGGTCGCCGCCTCGGCTCGGTGCGGGTTACAGCACCCCTTGGGGTGCTCTCCGTGCCGTCATGCTCATCGACTCCTTCTGCTTTCTCTTCTCGACAACAGCTACAACCTCCAGTAAGTTGTTCTTCCCTACCTCTCGTGCTCTCTGTACTATGCCACCCTGTCTTGTGTGTTTCTAGTGGCTACCCCTGATTAGGGTTCATATCTTGATTTAGGGTTCATATCCTGATTAGGTTTCATCCCTCGGTTGATATTATATATGATGAATTGGATCTAGTAGTGATGATCCTTGAACATGGTGATTATGTTGATCACTGTCCATAGTTAACTTTCATGGTGCTAGTGGCTTTATTGGTCTGATTCCAACTGATAATTGGATATGGTTTAGTGGATAATGTTACTGTGAGACTATTACTTGTGGATCATGTTGATTTGGGATCTTGCTACTGTCAAAATATTGGTACTGACAGTAGTTCTGTCAGTGATTGTTCACTGCATCTATAATCGTGGCTTGTATGGTTATATCCAGATTGAGATTAATCATTTTATTCTGATGATGTTCTATATATATACATATAAACTTGGAAATGATTCCTGGTGATTGATACCAGGAAAATGATGATTAGTTGCTTCTTAGTTTATCTATGAAAGCTAGATACTTAATCTGCTTGATTTAGAATCTGCTCTTGTGACACCATCTTGAAGTGGCACACAAGTCTAGGTTCTACTACTTGGCTTGATTCTGTTAATGCTTAAGATTGGATTAAGGCCAAAGATAAGTTGGAAACTTCTTCTTTAAACAATAGTGCCTATGATGTTGGTCTGAGGCTTAGGAACTAGGTTACTATCTTGTTGTTCTCATAGATCTGTTCTGGTAGTGATACTAGTTACTTACTATGGACTCCCTTTGATAAAATGATTAGTGTGCTACTGGTTTTGAAGGGAATATGTCTGAGAGGCAATAATAAAGTGGTTATTATCGTATTCCTTATTTATGATAAATGTTTATTTTGCATGCTATAATTGTATTAATATGGAAACATTAATACATGTGTGTTTAATAAAGAAACAGAAATTTCCTAGTTATGCCTCTCTCATAAACTAGCTCGTTGATTAACAAGATGATCAAGGTTTCCTGATAATGGACATTGGATGTTGTTAATAACGAGGTCACAACATTAGTGTAATGGTGTGATGAACATTCATCCGAAGTATAGCATTACGATTAAAGTCATTGAGTTTATATTGCTATAACAACTTACAAAGTGATCCTAATCCTTAGACTATGAGATCATGTCAATCACTAACACCGGAAGAGTTTTTTGATAACATCAAACATCACACCGTAACAGGGTGATTATAAAGATGGGTTCAGAAGTACTAAAGTGTTATATTGACGCCCATGGATCGAGAGTGGAATTTGTTCATCCCGATGATGGATAGATATGCTTTGGGCCCTCTCGGTGATATCACATTGGTTAGCTTGCAAGCAAGTGATTTGATCACTAGAATGTTATATCATGGGAACGAGAAAAGAGTGCATGGCAGTAACGAGATCAAACTAGGAATGGAGATACCAATGATCGAATCTCGGACATGTAATATATCGTGAAATAAATTGGTTAAGATACTAGCGTAAAAGGTTCCGACAATCACAAGAAAGTCATCGTTGAATGTGTGGGAGTCAGTATGGGTCTCTAGATCCCGTTTCTGATTATTGATCCGAAAGGGGTCTCGATCATGTCCGCATTATTCAAGAACCATAGGGTGACACACTTAAGAGACACCGACATCCATTTGGAGCAAAAGTTTCATGCCGAAAAAAATAACAAGCGCAGAAATTTATTTCACTATATACCGAAACGGGTTTTCGGTGAAATTGCAGAAAGTGTTTTTCATGTAAAATGAAATACTAGCGCGGGCGAGCAGGAGACTTTCTCCATACCGTTTTATCTAGTTAATCCGAACTCTACACCAAATAGGTACCAAAAGTTTTGGATTTTTTTATTGTTATAAATCTGAAATTATTTCAAATTAAGTTAGATCCGTATACAAAGTCTGTATTCTCTTGGAACACAGATCAATGTATTCTATACCTAATAATAAAGCACGAAGTGTTTCTCCCGGTCCAACACTTTTTTAGACGGTTTTGCCCTTCCACTAAATTCTATATTAGTACATTGCCACCGTGTTGTCTATGTACCGCTTCGTTGCTTCCTCAAACCATGTGTTGTCTACATACCGGTTCGTTGCTTTTCTCAAACCATGCCTTCACCAGATCCCTACTTCCTCATTTTTTATTTTATCCATTACCTGTACGGGCCTGGCCCAATTCCTTGAGCACCATGCCCTGCCTGGTGCTAATTTTCCGTTGGATTCTAATTAGTCCCACCTCGCTCTTTTATACAAAGTCTCACCAATTTATATAGGCTTAAATGTCTGCTGGAATATGCCTCGGATCAGGTCAGAAAGCTTAATTATAAGGAAGGAATAGAAGTCCCCGTATGCAGATGATGGGCAGCGAGTCTTTATGAATGAAAAAAGAGAAGCTCATAGCTGAGTGCTACTAAGAAATACGGAAAGAGAGGACTCTATGGCCTGAGCCGCGCATGGCTCTGAGTGCCTCGTAAGAAATACAAAGAGGACCCCATGCGAGGTAGGCGGAGGCAGTGACAACCCCCACGGGGCGACTGATCCAAAAGTGCAATCGTGCTATCTTGCTAGGTAATCTCGTCGTGGGATCATGGATGGGTTTGGAGTTGGACTTTGCTAGGTTTTTTCTCCTGGTGCATGAATTGAATTGTTTGGTCTGCTACTGAAACTCCACTTTCTATATTAATACCATCCAATCTTTTGAATCATTGCATGCCTTTTTGCTAGCTAAATTCTGTCACTTTTTTCTTTAAATACATTGATTTGTCGTTCTCAGACAATATCCACAATTAATCTTGTTACTGGATTTTTTTGACATGTTGTTAGTGGATTTTATGAATTCATGTGTTAGTAGATTTTTTTTCCGCCGCAACACGCGGGCATGTTTCCTAGTCTGGTAAAAAAACAACAATCAGCGTGGCCGTCCGTTACTGCAACTACCGGTAGGACTCTGAAAGCTTCGATGGGTTTTCGCCGATATTTCTCCCAGAAGCCAGGACCATGCGGCGACGGAACGGACCACATCAGCGGCCTTCCCGACGACCTCCTCCTCCTGATCCTCGCCGGCCTCGGCTGCACCGCCGCCGCCGCGCGCACCAGCGGCCTCTCCCGCCGGTGGCGCGGCCTCTGGGCCCGCCTCGGCGACATCTCCCTCAGCGACGTCCCCTTCCAGTCGCTCGCGACGGTGCTCAGCCTTGTCGCCCGCCCTCCGCCTCCCGTTATCTCCCTCCTCCATATCCGGGTGCCCAGCCAGAACCGGCGCGTGCCCAGGGAGCACTGGCCCGTCCCCGCGGAGGCGGACGTCGCCTCGCTGATGCGCGCCGCCGCGCGGCTCGTCCCGGAGATCCTCGTCGTCGCTCTCCCTTGGGGCGGCTCGAACCCTAACCCCGCCGACCTCCACCTCCCGTGCTTCCACCGCACCGCGTCCATCGTGCTGGAGTCCCTCCCCTTCGTCCTCCGCGTGCCGGCCACCTGCGGCGAGTTCGTCGCGCTCCGTAAGCTGTACCTCCTGGACTGCATCGTCATGGACGAACACCTCGACGCCTTGCTCTCGCTCTGCCCGTGCCTGTGCGTGCTCCTGCTCAGTCACAAGTCGACCACCTGGACCGGCGACCACTGGAGGAGGACTGTCCACTCGACGACGCTGGAGGAGCTTGAAGTGGACTCCGAGAGAGCATGGGTAAGTCGCGTCGACATCGCTGCCCCGGCGGTTAAGCAGTTGAGGGTCTCATTTTGGGCCGACGATGAAATAAGCATCTCCATCTCGGCACCCATGGTGGAGAAGTTTTGGTGGCTCTGCCGCTATGCCACGGGAGCTATTAGGTTTGGTCTTTGGAGCCTCCACACGCTGAGGCTACGGACGGCAGAGACACCGGGACAGCTCCCTTCCCTGAAGATTTATGTTAGCAATGTGTGTTACTTCTCTTGCCCAATTTATTGAGTTTCGGACAAAACTAAATTTTGTACTCCCTCCGTCCCAAAATAGATATATTAGATTAATTTGTTTAATCTATATCCTAAATCGTGTCTAGATTCATGCAAATTTTGATAAATCTAAGACATCTATTTTGAAACGGAGGGAGTAGTACATGATGCATATCTTACTAAATTGCCTTTTCAGGCCGACTATGATTTCTCCGCTGAAGATGAAGAAGCGAACCTTGCGCAAGAGATAGAGAAGCATTTGGTTATTGAATTCTCCGATTTGGAGCTGCATCTGGCAGCACATGGGCACGTTTTTGGAGCGCTTGTGTTTCATATTCTTGGGATGAATCGGATTCGTAATGCTATACGGAGGTTTAAGATCTTCCGAGAGAGATTTCGGGTAATTCTCCACTCTCCTTATATATCTCAGTAATACATTTGATAGTAATAATACTTTACATTGCTCTGTTTCAGGAGAAAGAAGCATGCTCTGCAAACTGTCCATGCGAGCCTACGGACTGGAGGACCCAAACTATCGCATTGACTGCTCTTGAAGAAGTGGAAATAGATGGCTTCCAAGGCGATGACCATGAGTATGATTTGTTGGAACTGATATTCAGTTGCGCACCAATGCTTAAAAGGATGACCGTGAAGATTTCATGTATAGTCTCATCAAGCAACGATGCTTGCACAAAACTATATGACATATTTGCGGCACATTCTTCTGTGGAATGTCATGTCTATTTGTATTCAGTAACTAAAGAGAAGAATCTGCTCTCTAGATTAGCTGACCACCTCTTAGTTTCGTGGCACACCTTATTCTATTCCTGTTACATTCGTTGAGCATGTACTTTGCTATTTTTATTTCTGTTGTCAGCACATTTTGTAATTTATTTGCTAGTGACCACAATCTTCATCAATAGAAGACAATAGTTACGCTAAGATACTAACCAGAACTGGTTTTCATATTTCCTCCTATGTAGGGTTAATACGACGTAGCCCAAATTGCCCGCCGACATGACTCCCATCCTTACATTTGTTGTTTCCTAGTGCTCATTGACAAGATCACATTTCCCTTGACGAACAACTCCATGTAAATATTATCTGGTCTCAGGACTTCGATTGATCGCGTCTAATGACAAACTCAGGTATTGTTTTGGCAATACAGTGCTATAGGCCTAGCGTGTTGCACTCTTAGTAATACTCGGTTGTCGAAGTTACGATTGCTCAAGAGATTTATGCCAGTATGATGCTCCAAACGATTCTGAACTACTGCACCCTAGTTTCTTTGTAAGTAGACTGAGAAGCAGAGGTTGTACACTTCATAGCTCTTGATTTTGACACCTAGTGATTAGCCGGTCCACTTCCTTAACTTGTTAGTTGCGTTATGTTTCCTCTCTTGTGTGAACTATTGCATCCTAGATGATGAACGGAGATGCATCTGTATTCATTCTAGTTATTCCGTGGTCTACTTTTGTATATGCCAGTCATGTGCACTATGTGGTTCTGTTAAGAAAATGTATCTGTTGATTTTCACTGTTTCATTTCACTTTGATGCCTTGTTTCTCTGCCGAAGAGCAGAGAATGCTCACTTGGTTTTGAGCTTCCCCAAGGGGTTCGGTTCACCCTTTCTTTGATGCATCCGTATTCATTCTAGCTATTCGTTGCATCACTCTGTAAAGTCGATATAGTATTGACTAGTGAGAGTAACCTCTCGTGTTTAGCAAACATTCTTCTGAATAGACTAAAGCCTTCACTTTTTCTGCTTGCTTAGATACGATATCTCTATGTTTGAGAGTATACAGTATCCGATCTTGAGTACAGTCTGATCATTTGCTGACCTAGAATAACCATTATATATTTTTATAAAAAAATCGCAATTCTTGAATTAATTATGTTTCTCTCTTGTCTGAACGTTTATAACTGCACCCTCGATTATGAATGGTAGGCGTCTCATTCAGTACAACCCCCTCCCCCTAAACTCGTATAATCTCAAACACAAGGACGGTCCAGATCGCTTGATACCCCTTTGTTATTAGTATAAACAGGTATATAAATAGCCTTGTACAAAACCCGTATAGCTCAACCTAAATATACGTCTTTCTAGCAACGTATATGTATTAATACGGCTGCACGCCGGATCATCGCCGGCGACGGCTATGGCCGGCAAGCTAGTAGTGGCAGTTAGGTCCGTCGAGGTGGTGACGGTGACTTGGCCTGGCCTTGTGGAGGCGACGCGGTGGCACGGCCGGCATTGCGGCGGCGGCGCACAAGCATGGTACTCCGTTTAGATACAGTTTGGATATATATGTAGACGACCTTCTACGAGTTTAGGAGGAAGGGGGTTTGTACCGGATCAGATGCCTGAATGTTTACTTCACAGCTCTTGATTTCGGTACCAAGTGATCAGCCCAGCTAGCTTCTTAACATGAGAGTTCCGTTCTGTTCTATCTTCTCTGAAGCACTGCACCCTGCTGTATCGATGAACAAAGATGCATCTCCCGACGCATTCTTTATACTATCATTGCTTACTGTCAAACTTAAAGTCGATACTGACTAGTGACTAGTGAGAGTACGTTTCCTTGCAGATTTATGTTGTCTTGAACACAGGAAACCAACGGGACGACGACCAATAGGACGTTTGTTTCCGTGTCTCCAGATATATCGCAGATCGCAATGGTACGGTGGCACTGGCACCGCGAAAAAGCACTGGAATTCAGATGGGAGAAACTATAGTAAGAAATGGAAGAAACAAAAGGAGCATGGGAAGGGATGAGCATGTTGACTAGGGTCATCGCCGGTCGCACGTACGTCAGGCAAGTGTGCCGTGCCTGCATATATATGACTGGCGAGGCTACTGCGTGGCAGCTTGTGGGGCCTCCGAAACCACGTGCGCGTCCATGTTTTTCCACATGGCTTAGCTCAAGAATGTGCAAGATCGACGCAGCCAGCAGCACACATGCACCCGGTGTATATTCCTGGGCGACTGGGTCGATGGGAGATACGGAGTACTTTGGCATGTTGACCGGACAACTTGCATGATGAGTGTTCGTGTCCGGGAAAACTGTGGGTGCGTCATGCCTGCAGTTGTCTTCTACTCACTCCGTTTCGTAAATAAGTGTATTTTTAGGTTTGTCCTAAGTCAAATTTAGTAATCTTTGACTAATTTTATAGGAGAACGTAGTAATATTTTGACACTAAATTGGTATCATTAGATTTTTTCAAATTATTTTTAGACTATGTCAATTTCATATAATATTTGTTGATATATTTATTTAAAATAATATTCAAATTTAATAAAGTTTGACTTAGCCAAAACCTAGAAGTACACTTATTTACAGACGTAGAGAGTACACAGTAGGAATGTCACGGGAGCGAATTTCTAGCACACAAAGGCACATTGGAATCCATATATTGTTGATAAAATATATTTCGTGGTTCCAAAGTATTAAGAAGAAACTCACGCGCGTAAACATATCAATTTGGATTTTCATAAAAATAAATGACCATTTAAGATCTATGTAAAAATCAAAAGATGAAAAAGCCACTTCATCACATGGTACACGTGATAAAGGCAACTCGGACAACACCATCCATTTTAGACACTAAAAGTGATCGATTCGTGGTGCATGTGGACATGCCGGAGGCCCATGTCCATCCAGAATAGGCTACTGCACCGAACGGTATTCTCCATTTGTTCACGCCTTGCTAATTTTTGCCAATCTTTATTTTGCACATTCAACACGTATAAATAGTCTTAATTTGATGAAAAAGATAGCAAATTAAGCAGCACTACAAGGTAGTTACAACCAGACCTTGCTGGCATATCCAAAAGTTCCAAAAGGATGAGACACATAGTTCACGAAACACGCTAATTGAAGTGATCGAGTGAATCACATGTCTCGATAATGGATCATCATCTTCTTCTTCCCTAACCATGCCCATTGAATTGGATCCATTTCGTCGGTCATGAGAGTCGTCATGGTCATGGCCTCCTGGATGAGTAGGGAGAGCTCCATTTCCTTTTGATTGTTATCTACTTTCTTAGCTCTTGCACGGGCATTAATCTCTTTAATTTCGAGCTTCTTGTTTTGCATGTCATAGAAGATCATCATGTCCTACTCTTTTTCCTAGCGCTTCCTATATTTCCTCTTCTCACTTGACACCTCCTTCTCGGCTAGCATTGTTTTGATCGTCACTTGCAATGCATACGAGGAAGCCTCGCGCTCTGCATTTGTCGTGGAGTTGGTCCTTCTCTTGGGCCTCTTCAATTGACCGGACGCACTTGGGATGGCACCATCAAGATCGATGATATTGGATTGTGTCCCTTGGTTTGCATTGGAAACTCCGTTGTTGGTCCATGACGCATAAAGATCTTCCCACTTGGTTGTTGAATTGGGGATTGGTCGCTGAATCGAGCTATAGGTCTTGGTGTAAGAGTTCTTGCTAGTATCGACCGTCATGTTGGCGGGAGGAGGGGTGTTATACTCCAAGATCTAGGGTTCCTGCGGATCATGGTGGAGCAATGTATGGCAGATTTCATTAGTTGTGGCATGCTCATATGTTGGCGCTAGCTTCGGCCAAAAGGAAAGCCACTCCACGCTATGGTCTTGATGTGCCCGAGAAACTTCGTCCTCCTAGCTAGGTGCCACATGGGAGGATCCTCCTCGACTTCGATACCGTATCACATACCCAATCTGCCCCAAATGGCATAGTCCTGTCGGCGAGGCGGGTGGTCGTTCCTGGAGGTCTCATATCGACAACGGTGGACAAGAAGCACTACTAGAGAAAAGGCTATAGGAGACATGCTTATGCGAGGCACATTTAGACCATATGCGCCTCCTATAAAATAGGCGAGGCACACTCCTTCTCCATGCGCCTCTAGTATAAAAATAGGCGAGACACATATGATAATAATGTGCCTCCTATAATCCATGTACGGACTAAATCTAGCAGCCCCATATTATGCGAGGCGCATTCCAGTCATATGTGCCTCCTATATATTAGATAGGCGAGGCGCATATGGGCAGAATGCGCCTCGCATAATCTGTGTGGGCCCGCGTGTTGATAGGTGCACGAATATGCGAGGCGCATATGGTTATATGCGCCTCCTATATTGATAATATGCGAGGCGCATATGGTCATATGCGCCTCAAGTAACTCCTGCGGGCCCGGGCGGTGGTAGGTGGCCGCATATGCGAGGCGCATACTGCTATATGCGCCTCCTATAGTTTGAATTATACGAGACACATTCGGGCCAGATGCGCCTCGCGTAATATTATACGAGGCGCATTTTGCAATATGCGCCTCGCATAATCTGGTACAGATCAAAGCCGCATAGATACACGATATGTTTTCCTCAAAGAAAAAAAGCTACACGAAAGGTTATCCCCTTCCTGTCTCACGTCTCACGCACCGCTGTGGTCTGGTCAGCCGCGCCGTGTGCGCCGCCAGCCCTTCACGCCTCCGGCCGTCCGGGCGGGCAGCCCGCCGTCCACCATCGCCGAGAGGTGAGCCCGACCCCTTCCCTCTCCTTCCCATATCCCTCTTCCCTCTCACGACATCTCGGCCACCATCCACGGTCGGCGAGCACCTCACAGGACCCGTGGAGGAGCACTCGCCTCGCGACCCGCCCGCCCGTGGAAGGAGGAGCCTGCCGCCTCCCGCCTCGTGGAGGAGGAGCCGCCCGCCCGTCGAGGAGGACGCTGCTGCTTGAAGACCTGCCCGTGGGCCGGCGCCGCCCGCCACCCGTCCGCTGCAGCAGCCCATCGTCGAGGTGAGCCCCGACCCCCTTCCCCTCTCCTTCCCCTTCCCCCTATCCCTCTTCCCCTTCCCCTGCGATTGGGGAGACAAATTGGTGGATGAACTCAGTCATCAGCATCCCTCTGTATGTAGTACTACGAAAGGAGATGCAACAAGATGTGCATCTGCTTGCTTGCAGATTCCCCGGTTCTGGATACTCGGATGGGACTCTGCTCCAGGTAGAGGGGATGCAGGTCACGTTTCTGCTCCAGGTAGAGGGCATGGGACTCTGCTTGAACGCTTTCACTTTTGGATTTGTCTGCAGCACCACTTGTTGAGTTGGACAAAGAAGCAGATGAACGCCATTATCAACTTTGGCGGATAGAGAATGGTGTCGCAGAGGGCTCAACTGAGATACCAAAAGGTAGGATTCATTTTCGACTTGTGTGCTAAGACACTGAAAATTGGTATACTCAAAGGTTTGCATAGCTATTTCATCTTCTTTGACTAAATTCATGACTTCAGTCTTGGAACGACTGGTTCAATGTTATGCCCAATAATCTGTCAGAAATTGTACAGTGCTCCTGAAACTGGTAGTAAGCAATACCTAGTTAACAATTCGACACACAATGAAAAATGGTACCAGAAAAACTGTACTACATCGTCTTAAGAATAGTAAAGCTACTTATGATAACATCTCTGCTAAAGTGATTTTAAGGAATTGTATTGCTTACTCATGGTTCGTCAGATCTATTCTGGTTCGTTAGTACTTAGAAGTGGCGATAGATAGTTTACCATGGTAGTATGTAGCATCTGCAGGTTAGGACCTAGAAGCTCATATCATGTTCTGTTATAAGATAGTGGTTCCAGGGGCCCAAAATTTTTGGTTGAATCGTGCTAGTTAAATGTGTAAAAGGATGTCTGAAGGGGCTTATCTTAGAAGCATATAGTACCATGTAGTACAATGAAGATTTCAGTAGCCTTGTCTCTTCTACAACATGGGCAAGCCGGTGTGGCAACTCTGTCTAATATAATAAGTCCCTTATATGCGTAGAGCAACACTAACATCCTTTCTCTTATCCTTGCTTGCCTTTTGAATTATATTATTCCGGTTGTTACACCTTACTATTTCCCTATTTTTCCAGCTCAAACACTAGAGTGCTTGTCTTTTCGCTAATTATCTTCTTCTGATTCAGGTGAAGCAATTCCACTTGAGTACAACTTTGCAGGCCTGAATGCTATTTCATTTGAAAAGGGCTGCTATATTGGCCAGGAGCTTATCGCACGGACGCACCACCGCGGTACCATTAGAAAGCGTCTGCTACCCTTGAAGTTTGTAGATGAAAACGACAAAGGTATTAACTCAGTGCCATAGTAACGTAAATATTCAGTGTATCTGTCGCCGGATGCTGATTCTGCCACTTGTGTGACCAATACATAACGCAATCAAGCACATACTAGCCTGGTTTGTGATCTCTGATTTCATTATTGTAATGTGCGCAATCATACTGTGAACATATATGCTACGTCGTTGGAGTTGTAATGTGATTGTGAACTTGTACTCGGAGGTGTAATGTGATTGTGAACTTGTACTCGGAGGTGTGAACTTGTGGCACAAACACTTGATGTATGAACTTGTATGTCATGATTGATGTGTAATGTATTGTATTCATGTTGGTTTATTATGCTTTGGCAAATTGCAAGTTTCTGAAAAATTATGTGCTCTTTATACTATATTCTGGACTATATTGTATATTTAAATATTTGTATATTATTATTTATAGTGGTCTGTAAAACTTGAATTTCGAAAATATTACCGGAGGCGCATATAGAACACTATAGGAGGCGCATATACTATAAATATACGAGGCGTATTGTAAAACATATGCGAGGCGCATATTCCTATACTTCACATATGCGAGGCGCATAATATGATATGCGCCTCCTATACTTCACATATGCGAGACGCATAATATATTCGTCTCGCATATGTGAAGTATAGGAGGTGCATATCATATGCGCCTCGCATAAAAAATAGTCGAGGCTTAAAGCTAGATATGCGTCTCGCATAAGCTTTTAGGTGCGTCTCGCATAAGCTTTTCTCTAGTAGTGAAGGACTAGATCCCCTTTTATCTTCTTTCTAAAAAGTGAGGACACGTTCTAATCTTTGTTTCTTTTAGGGTCCTCTTTGCATTTGTACACCCACGGTTTTAGTAGAAGCAGTTGTCGGGTCCTTGAGAACCCTTCCTAGTGCAGAAAAAAAAACTCAAGCTTTTCTTCTACTAATATAATATGTTCAGAGCACGGAGTGAAATACCGTGGTTACAGTACCATCGAGTAACCAGATCCCAGCCCCTCTAGTAATTGAGCTTATCGTGCAAAAAATCCCAGTCCATTTGAATTTGCTTTTATTTTGGACTGGTTTGTTCTCCAACCTAAACCATATGTGATCCACTCTGCTATAACCCCGTGCCCCAACTCATTTGTCCTGAACTTTTGCTTCCTCCTCCTCCAAACATTATACTCCATTCCTCCTAAAATAGATGTCTCAGATTTTTTAAAATTTGAATAAATCTATATACTAAATAGTGTCTAAATTCATCCAAATTTTGATAAATCTAAGACATATATTTTCGGACGGAGGGAGTATTTAAAATATTTAGACATTATTAAGTTTGAAATTTAGATTTTATTTGAGAATTTGGTAACCATGGTTATCGGAAATCCCTGCCCCCTCCGAGATTTTTTTTTTGTGTTACCGGTACCCTAGTCCTCGGTTGAGAGCATGTTCTCACACATATCTTTTCGTTTGCGGGAGTGGGCATCCTCACACTGACAGTGACGGACGAACTACCACGCTGACAGGTATATATAGTGATGCGCATCTCCCCAAGCTAGCTATATGTCGTATTGTCAGTTTGCCGACCGTTGTGTGCCTTAGACATGTTAATCACTCGCTAACATGTACGTACTACCCTTCGCTTGATAGACCAGCTTCGTCAGCTCGTGATCGAGCCGATGAGCAAGCCTGGAACTACGGAGAGACCAAGGAAACATGCCTGCACGCGCGGCGGCGCGCCGATCCGCGGCCGCCACGTACGTCCTCCACTGGCATCTCGATCGGACCAACCTTTCCTCGTACGTACGCCTCGGCGTGGAGGCTAGCTCCGGCATCCGGCGCTCCCTCGCACGCACCGCCCCACCGCCGTCCGCCGTCTCCTTTTCCTTCTTCTTCCCCCCTTCTCCATCTCGGAACGCTAAAACTAGATTACCCCATTGACGGCGGGGCTCCAGCTGTTCTTGTTTCCTCGGACGTTTAAACTTTTTGTCGTCAACTCGATCCCATGCAAATTCATGCATGCACATGCCGCGCGCCGACCCTCTACGCCTAGGCCTACTTTCTTAATCCTGCTGCGTATATACGTTCTGTATTAACAATCTCTCGTTTGTTAGCTAGGAAAATGCTTAATCCTTTGGAGGCTTGCAGCTCACACACAGCATCCCTTGATTCATGGAGCTCATCAAGCTAGCTGCTCCCTAATCACGACTCTAATTAACCAGTTCCATCGTTCAGTTTGTTCTCCTTCTTGTAGTAGAGTAGATACAAAGAGGAGGCTCGTGGCTTATCCTTATACTTGAAGCAACTTTACTTTACTTTATCATCATTCTATACAAAAACAAAAAGATGAGATTTCAAAACTCACACCTACTCAACTACGCTCGGTCCAGTACTGTGTGAGTATCTTATTCGCGGTCGTACGTCCGGACCACATGCGCGAGACCGGAAACCGCTTCTCTCCACTCACTCCATCGGCTGGTCGACAGCTCCTATAAACCACACCACCAACACCACGGAGTCGCACACCACACTGCAAGAGTCCAACCCACCAACCCCACCGCGCGCACACGCCGATCGAGACACATTCTCTCGCAGTCAAGATCGATCGAGATGGGGGAGAGCAATGCCGCTCAGGCAGCGGCGCGGTCGTCGTGCCGGCGTGGTCCAGCAGGAGGTTGCGGGCTGTCGCTGGGCCGGCTGGTCAGGAGGCTGCGGAGGCGGAGCAAGATGCTGTGCACGGCGGCGCGGCCAGCGCCAGCTGCCGCGTCCCGGTACTGCCATCAGTACGACCCGCTCAGCTACGCGCGCAACTTCGACTTCGGAACAGGGCTCCACGACGACGACGTTTCCGCCCACCTTAACTACCACTACACCTTCGCCTCGCGTTTCGTGCTCCCCTCCTCTGACGCCCGGCGGCAACAGCAGTAGGCATGCTCGCCATTAGATCAGTTAGGAAAGAGCACACTTTTTTTCATTTTGTTCTTTATCGATCCCCTCCGCTGCAGCTTAGCCTGCAGGCGACTGTGTTCATATATGGGGTGGTGGATCATGATGGCTGTAAGAATTTCCAGGCCTCCTTGGCTGCGTCAGTTCTCGGCCATTTGGGGAGCTGAGCTGCAGGAAATGTTTGATTAAGCCAACATTTTCTGAATTTCTCGGTCTGATTTCTTGGTGTCCAACTCTCCATGCATCTTTGTATTGTTCTTCACATAACCATCTGAAATCAGTTGGTCATATTGGGAAACCGAAATATGCTTATCCGCTTACACACTGGGAAGGAAGAATTTATGGACTATGGAGCCTCAAGACTAGTCAGGGACCGAGGATGTCATTGCATCCAGATCCACTCATCAAGTGAGAGTGGCTGGAAGTACAGTACGTAATTGCCGCCGGCGACGTCACTGCTCCTGCTCCTGCTGCAGATGCAGATGCAGTAATCCAGTAAGCCGGTGATGAGCGGAGACCGGCACCACCATGATTGTTCGCGTGGGAGCAGGACGCCCTGTGTATCACGGGTGCTGCATGAGCCTGCCCGTCGGGTCGATCGGCGGCGATCGCACCGCTTCAGCATTGATCCGAGCAGTGGATGGTGGGCAGCAAACAATTTCTAGATTCTTTTCGTGGGTATCTTGGCCAGGTCGTGTTTTTTCTAGAGGAGAGCGTATCTGGACATTGGGCCTCATCAGTTTTATCTGCAAGTCTGTATTGGCTAGGCCCATTATTTGCAGACACGGGCACGAGTGGATCGAGTGGACCGTATGGGTACGCGCCGGTACAACTCATCCCGATTATTTCTGTCCGTTGGATTTATTCATAACCCAGATCTAAATAACGGATGGTCTGTTCGAACAGACGCGGACACAGGCTGGTCCAAATACAGATGCACATGGGTCTTTTTTTCTTGGACTGGTATGTCTGTTTTCGTCTGTTTGGGTCGCACTGCTGTGCGCGGTCGACCGGACAAGCCGAATCACAGACTCGACTCAAATCATCCGTGAGACGACCCAATGGACATGCCCTAATGGACGTGGCTCATGTAAATTGAAATTTACAAACAACCCCAGGATGGTTTAAATCGTTCAAAATTTGCCAAGATTTAAAATTCACATTTGGCAATCTGCCCGTGATCCTGGTGCGGTGGTGCCCGCGATCCTTGGGATCGGCTCGTGGTCTCGGCGCCCGCCATCTCTGGTCAAATTGCCCATTCCCGCACGATCTTTGGTCCAATTTGGCAATTGCCCCGCGTATCTTTCTTGGAAAGGCAGATGTCAGTCTGTTAGACTATTATACTTATTATTGTTATATGGTAATTTATGATAGTTAGGATTGTAGACTAACTTGATTTGTATTTTTAAGATGATTTCGTGTATGTCTGTATATATTTGTCCATGAAGGCTCAATAATATATACAACATATTCCGACGACCTCTCTCTATATCGTTTAATATGGTATCAGTCTAAACCAATCCTAAACCTAGCTGACGTCGACATGCATCCGTCGCGCCACTCCGAGGGGATCGGTCTCCATGATCTTCGTCGGGGGCCGGGCAATTCCTAGCAGAGCTCGTCCGCCGATTCTCGATAGGCCGTACTGGTGAGTCTTTTTTTTCATATCTAGATCGTTTTTCTCTCCGTCGGTCGTTCGACCAATTTTTTTTTTTTGGTTAGCTGATCATAGATCGGATTGAGTAACTCACCGCAGTCGTCATCGCCGCGCCTCTACTTACGATTGGCATCGACGATCTACATCGCGTGCCGTGTGCTCGCCTTCTTCATCGCGCCTCGGCAGTCACGATACCTCGCCTCACGCCTTCCTCGGTAGGCTGCCACGGCCGTCCTCCTCGGATCGTCTTTATCATCATGGCCCGGGATTTCTATCGACAACGCCACCAACAAATCCGATCTATGTGTCGTCCACTCCATAACGATCACGGCCACGCCGTTTGTCGATCGGATCCTCGCCGTCTCGCCAAGCACGTTCCCGAGCACGCACCTACCACCGATCGAGCTACGAGCTGCCGCTACATCGCCCCTTCAGGCAGTAGCACCACTGCCTTGGTCCTCGCCCACTGGCTGTCAACACGCCTCCTGGCGTGTACACGCCGTGGCCTGGCCGCTGCATCAACTCATGTCATGCAGCTATGCAGCCCCATCGGGTCATAGTGTCGCTGTACACAAGCTATATCATCGTTCCCGTGCACCAACGCCCTAGGATATCTCCATGCCACCTCCCACGGTGCAGGTCGCCTACGTCCATGCATGGTTTTCGTCACGTCTGATTCATCTTCGTCTACATCGAGTACCGCCGCCGCGCCTCTCTAGGCGTCCAGCATGACCAATCTGAGTTTCCGCTGGTTTTGCCATCTTCAACATCTTTGCCCATAACGACCTTGTTTTCATCGTCATCTCGTCCCCTATGACACTTGCACATAGGTTCATGATGGTCCCTGTCCTCGCACGCCCTTTACTGGAAACATCAGTATGTGCATTCATCCTGACACATTCCCGAGTTTGGCAAACTCGGATCGGCGCCCTGTCTACATCGTCATTGGCAATGTCTTCTTCGGGATTGACCTCTATGTCTGCGACGTTCTAGTTGTTCATGACATTACCGCCACGGTGAGGGGATATTGTACGGATACGATTGTTATGGTAGTTTAGGATAGTTAGAATCCCAATCTAACTTGACTTGTACTCCAAGATAATCCATGTACGTCTATATATACCTGCCCATGATGCTCAATAATATGTAGAACATATTCTGCCATCTCTCTCGATCGTTTTACACAGTCTAGCTCCAATGCCCCTTCCCGCCATCATCCTTGGAGAGGTGGAGGCCAATCGCGAGCGTGACTTTCAGTCCAGCTATTCGTCCCCACCATCGTCTTCCCTCGGCTCAGCAGCTCCTTCTTCCACTATGTCAGTCGGCCTTCTCTGTGACCGTTCCAGGCCTAAGCTCCAACAGAGACTCCTGATGTCGCCGCCGTGAGAAAGGGAGGAGATTCACGCCAACTGCATCGAGGAAACAGCCTCGAGGGCCCCGTCCAGCCACCTCCTGGAACGCGGTGCACATGTGTTCTTCCATTTCCATCATATTGATGTGCATCGTGATGGTGATGAACTCCTCGTAGTCGTCCATGTCCTCATCAACCTAGACTCCAAAACATCCTTCCATTGACCTAGTAAACGCGTGAGCTCATGTTTTTTCCAATTTTTTTTATTAAAACAAGCTTAATTTACAGAGATGAAAATAAGAAAACATGCTAAAACCCTAGCTTGGCCTAGGGTACGTGTTGGCACCGATGTTGCCTACTCATCATCGTCCTGGGTGAGATCAATGAACGGCGTCGACATCCACGGACAGTCTGGGGCAACTGCCGTTGGCTAGTACATCGACATTGGCCGGTGCTGTTGGGAGACGAGGCTTGGTCATGCCACACAATAGATGGTGAAGGCAGAGCTGGAGTGGCGCACGAACCATCACCGCAGACTAGTGCAGCTCGGCTTCACCAGTTTCCTATCGGGAACTATACCCTAACAAACGAACAAACCCCAGTTAATCCGGCCCCTACACTTGCCATGTCTCCTACCGTAGGGGGTGGGTAGTACATGTGAGCACACTACATAGGGGCAAAATAGACACAAATAACCTAAATAATTTTAAAAAATAAACTCTGGGCAACTATTTCACTAATCCAACCTTTTAGGTAGCACCCACCATTTACACGCTAAGCTACATGGCATAGCCGCTCTGACACGCACCAACATGGCATTGCATGACTAGCTAGGCCAGGCCCACCCCTGGTAGCTTAGCATATTTTCCTTTAGGCCTTTTATAATAGGATGTGTCTTAGCACGTTATCATAGGAGAAATAAATATTTAAAAGACAACTTCTTCAAGTCATTGTTTCTTAAGTGATGTCTCTACATTTAATGATTTAGATGATATGTATGCATTTGATTGGTCTAATCATGTTTTTTTGTTTATGGTTTCGTGTAAGAGGTGTTTTTTTACTACAACCCCAATCTCTTTCCTCATTAACTAGTGTCGTGTAGGCATCACTAAGAACCATCCATTGTAAAAAATCTTGAAGGCTATAATACATACTCCCTCCATTTCAAAATACTATAAGAGTAAGGACAATAGTAGAGCTAGCGGTTGGCTATAAGACATGTACATGTCATCTATAGTCAATCTAATAGCCAACTTGTAGAATAGATAGACATAAATTATACTACTTTATTAGTGATATGGTTCACCTTTCATTCTTATATGATGCCTACGAGCACGTGCTGCAGCTGGCTCTTAGCCAAGAGTCCACTCCCTTCTCTTTCATTTTCTCTCTCCTACAACTAAGTAAGAGTATATTATTTAATCTCTCCTACAACTAAGCAAATATATCTATTTTTTTAATATATAGGTTTACTTAAGTTTAGAGTAAATCTACACACTAAAATATGTTTAGATATTTTTTCTTTACAAATCAAAAATATCTTATATTTTTAAAACGGAGGGAGGGAGTAGCTTAGTATCTTTCTCCGAGAGCATGACGGGGTTGGTGAGACGCGGGCACAGGGCGCATGGTCGCATGTACTGTATCAACCAGATCAGCTCTGGCACGAGGTGGTCCGTCTCCTCCTTCCGTCCAATCTATCTTCTCTTTCTTTTTTGAGCTTTGAATAATTTGATTCCCGGAATCTGGGGTGGTGTTGTTGGCACGCTAGTTGGCATATTCTCCGAGAGCCTGGGGCCGGCCGCGCCAGCGTTCCGGCGGACGCACCCACAACGCCTCTCGCCGAAACCAGACAAAACGTAGATACGCACACGAACACGATGCTTGGTTTCCTGCTACTACTATTCTTACTTGGTTATATATTGCGGACATTATTACTGGCCGATGATCCCATCATGAAACACTCGATGCATTGGTCCTTCCTCACCGTGCTCCTTAATTGGACAGTTTCTAGTCCTTTTTGGTTGTGGTCATCGAAAACAATGTGCTAGCTAAGCTATTAAATTTCGCGATGGACATGTATTTCAGAACCAAGTCTCCTCTCCATCCCAAAGATGGCCAAAGATATATCGCAACGAGTAAAGGTTAATGTGAACTTCTCTCAGAAAGAATACAATCGTGTACCTTCAAAAGATTAGGCACAATTGCAAGCCAAGATTTATCAAGGCGACAATAACGATTTCAACAATCTTAAAAACTTGACCCTTGAGACAAGAAACCCGAGGGGAATTTGATGATAACCCCCCCTAGCCATTTGATGATAACCCCCCCTAGCCATTTTGGGCCCACATGTCAGAGACAGCATAGGGGGGTTTATGATCAACATAATCACCAACTGGGGGGGTTATCGTCAATTGTCCCGAAACCCGAAAGACATTAACCTTTTATGTGACAAAAGACCTCGTGAGCAAGTTCCACCAACTACGGTGATACAATTGGCGACCTAACATCGCGCGGGAACGTGTCTAGCCAGGAATGTTTTTCTAGTGAGAATCGATGTTTACCGTGCTTCAACTTCGACAATCTTGAAGCTCCGCCGATTCCAATCTTCTACAAGGGTGTGTGCTCGCGCGCGCCCTAGATTCTGCTTGGTGTTTCTAAAATAGAACCACCAATTTGACTATTTTCAAATCAATCAAAATTAAGTTGGCTCTAATTTGGATAAAAAAATGACTTGTCTAATTTTGAAATAGGTTAAATATAGAAGGTGGCCAAGCGGGTGGTACACTGGCCGGAGAAACCAAAACGGGGGGCGAGGCCAAGGAGGCAAGGACCCCATAAAACAACTCCGCCCGAGAGACCGAGACTGAGACGCCAAGAAAAGGAAGATCGCTGCACAGCGCGCACGCCGCCGTCTCCTCCCTCCCCCTCTCCGCCCCTGCCTCCGTCCGACCGCTGCCCGCCTGCTCGATCCCAAGGCCCAAGGCTGTGATCACCGCCGGCGGCACCTCATGGCGTCGCTCTCCCTCTCCCTCCGCGCCTCCGCCTCCCCGGCCGCCGCCGGATCCCGCGCCGCCGACCCCATCAAGGTTTCCCATCCCGATCTCCACATCTATCTCTGTTTTCTGCAAACTATCCCGACGACTTGGTCCCGTTCGATGGAACCGAGGGCAAACCTGTACGGCTGAACTGTCGTTTATATACCGCGAAAGTTGGCTGCATTTTCTGTTCCGCCAACTTGTTTTCCTCCTGATATTTCACGAGGACCTATTTATACAGCGGTTCTAATAGCTTTACATTATCCTATCTAGATTTTATTATAATAGGCCGCATCAATGTATTCGTGTTATTCTGAATTCAGGTCCAGATTAATTCATGTTGATTTAGCCATAGCTTTGTAGCTCTTTAATCATACAGACAGAGGGCTCAGGTTTGCTGATGGTGCAGGTGTCGTGCGTGAGGAGCAAGGTTGCCTCCCGCTTCCCTTCCGTTGGAGCTTCCTCCTCGCCGTGAGTTGTCGTCTTGTCGCCTTCCTTCATTCAGCTTGTTCAAAATTTCAAATAGCTGCCGGCTTGTCGTTATATGGATCGCTAAAACTGGATGACTGAAATCATGATTATTTGAGAAACTGGAAGTTTCCTCTCAGGAATGATATTGATATCCAATTTCCTTGTGCTCTTTGATAGTTATTGCATATGATCTGTATGCCAGTTTTTTTTTGCTCTCTGTAAGACTGTAACATTGTGCATTTTTCTCTGCAGTGCTAGAAGCATTGAGCCGGTAAGAGCCACCGCCACACAGGCACCCCCTGCCACCCCTCGTAAGTTGCTCAATTCACAAAGCATTTTATAGGCATCTGTGCACCCTGCAATTGTGTTTGATGCAATTTACCTTTTCACTTTCCATAGAATCCTCTAGCGGGGAGAAGACAAAGGTCGGCATAAATGGTGAGTTTCCTCGTATAGATAGGAAAAAAAATGGCATTACGAAATTATTGTAATTTAGTCAAGATACATTAAGATTCATAATGTTTAGCAGGTTCACTTTATCCTTTTGATAGTTCCGCTATGCTTTAGTACTTTAACACTTCTTCAGATTTATGATTGCTGTACGTGTTCTTTAAATTATTTTAGTCTTTGGTTACAATAGCACACTTGTGTTCCTGTTGCAGGTTTTGGGCGGATTGGGAGGTTGGTTCTACGAATTGCGGTCAGTAGAGATGATATTGAAGTTGTGGCTGTTAATGATCCATTTATCGATGCTAAATATATGGTAAGAAAGCAACACCAAATTTTTCAATTTTAGACTGCACAATTTCTACTGGAGTGTTTTTGAAATGCTAGACATCAACAATGTGCAACTTGTGTTAGATAATGACTGATTGGACTATTGTTTCTGATTTATAGTTGTTTGATTCTTCATCGATGATACGCAATATCTAAAATGGGGAAGTAGTAATCTGTTTTTCAGATGCATATAATATTCTTAATGAGCCATTGCATAAAAATTGTGATGATGTTCAGTGTAGTTTCGAATTTCTATTCAGAAATAGTACCACACAGTTCCTGTTGAGATATTTCTGGAAACATGACACACCGACACAACATGTGCTTTGAACAAAGAAGAAATATGCACCCAACCGAGAAATGTTTCTTAGACACTATTATACACCATTGTACTTTATACGCTTCTTTCTTTAATGAGATGCTATTTTTGATCTCATATCACGTGCATATATAATTATATATGAAGCTTGAACCAAACATCACATCAAAATATTCCATCCATATGTTACTTATTTCCTAGTTGCTAATGTGTATGGAATCTTGAACTTACAAGCCATTTTGCATGCATATATTATATGCTCGACTTGTATCTTACTTGAAAATAGGAGCTTTCTTATCTGATTCACGCCCGTAGGATCTATTAGGTGCAGTCCTCGGTGAGAAAACCGGCATGTTTATTGTTTACTGTTATTGTACCTTTGGTTTTTTCCTTTCATTCAGCAAATATAAATTTCTAGCTATATCAGGTGCATCATATTTCATCTGAAGGTTTCCATTTGGTTCATCCATTGTATTCTTCCTTTTCCAGGCTTATATGTTTAAGTATGATTCTACCCATGGTCCATTTAAGGGAACCATAACAGTTTTGGATGAGTCAACCTTGGAGATTAATGGGAAGAAAGTCTCAGTTACAAGCAAAAGGTGACAATAGGACTATAGGAACACTGCAGGTTTAGCTGAATATATATTGTTGTTCACATAAATGGTATGTTTTGTGCTTGCTGTTTTGATAGCAAGTCTGGGGAGGCAACTTCTATAAAAAAATTACTTACCCTCAATTTTAATTTAGGTGTTTTCAGATCTCTCCTTTATTTATCAACACAATTTCTTACAAGTGTCAGATTTAGATATCAAGTGTTCTTTTTCATTGTGAATACGTGGAGACTAGTTACCCAGTATATTTTTTCTTGTATCCTCAAAGCTTTATGCAAAGAAGGATACACTTTACTTTACACCTATTATGGAAATGGCTGAGTGCTTATGTTTAGTTTGATAGTATTGGATGCTTGCATGCACATATTATAATTATTGCGAAATCAAATGGAGGTGTCATCTATAATAATGTACCTTTGGGTATTTTTATCTTTTGGAGATGTTGTCCTTGCCCATGTCAAATTGTCACTTTTTTGTTTGCTAACTTCATTTTATGGGTTATCATTTTAATTTCAGGGACCCCTCAGATATCCCTTGGGGTAACTTCGGAGCTGAATATGTTGTTGAATCATCTGGTGTTTTTACAACAATCGACAAAGCTTCGGCACATTTGAAGGTTCACTTGCTCGTTTTCATATCCATTTATCGGCTATATTTATTGTCACAGAAGAAAGTCCATTTACATACAACACAAATGTTGAAATTCTGTTGTGTTGCTTAAATAGGGGGGTGCAAAGAAAGTGGTCATATCTGCTCCATCAGGAGATGCTCCCATGTTTGTGGTTGGAGTAAATGAGAAGAATTACGACCCTAGCATGAATGTCGTCTCTAATGCAAGTTGTACCACCAACTGCCTTGCTCCTCTTGCCAAGGTTATCCACTTTATCATTTCATTTATTATATAGACAGGATATGTTTTGCATATATATTCAATTATTCATTGTTACAAAATAGTGGCAACAGATTCCATGTTGATGATTTTTGTGTTTATTGTTTGAAGGTTGTCCATGAGGAGTTTGGCATTCTTGAAGGCCTAATGACAACTGTCCATGCCACAACAGGTTTTCTATCTCCCTGTTAATACTTTTCATGGGCTGACGGGTTTACCAATGTTCTCATGTACAGAGTTACAATTTAGTTGTAATGTAACAATTTTATTTTATGTGTCCAGCCACCCAGAAGACTGTTGATGGTCCTTCGATGAAAGACTGGAGGGGAGGACGTGGGGCTAGTCAAAACATCATCCCTAGCTCTACGGGTGCAGCAAAGGTTATATTGGCTCAGTGAGAAAGTGAAAACTAATTTTTTGTTGCAGATGTCTTATGTTGAACTTATTTTGATAACAGGCTGTTGGAAAGGTCCTTCCAGCATTAAATGGAAAGCTCACTGGCATGGCCTTCCGAGTTCCTACAGCTAACGTATCTGTTGTTGATTTGACCTGCCGGCTTGAGAAAAGCGCTTCCTATGAAGATGTGAAAGCAGCTATCAAGTATGTACAGCAATCTAATAGTTCTCACACTTTGTTATCTCTTGATGATTACATTCCCCTTTTTGACACTACCTTGCTCTGTTATTTCTGTTCAAGTCAACTTCTGATCAACTTTACTCACAAGTTTTCTTAGCAGTACAGTATGCGAGCTTTTAACTGTAGTTATTTCTAAGAGACTAGGATTACTCTTGCAGCTTGTTATTCTATAACCATAAGTAAGTGATAATGTACAATAGTGTTATCAAGATGTTGAATAGTGAAATAGCACTCGAGAAAAAAATACAGAGCGATGTGTGCTGCCCTGGTACGGATCGAATCCATGTACATAATATAAGTGTCATTTGATCATGCAGTGGAGAATTAGTTCTCGTAGCTTGCTGAAACAAAGAAATAGAGCAAGTGCTTTTTGGTTGAATTTTGACATGAAGACCGACCAGTCTTTTCCCTACAGTTAATGAGTGTAAATATGCCACAACACTATTTGTTTAACTTAGTTTTCACATAAACCTGTGAAACTTTCTCAGTCCAACAATATTATTAGCCAAATCTGAAAAAAACACGCTTACACGTTTTGCAATCTTTGTTTTTTCAGGGAAGCATCAGAAGGTTCACTGAAAGGTATCTTAGGCTACACAGACGAGGATGTTGTTTCAAATGATTTCGTTGGTGATGAAAGGTAAGCGCATCTCTGTTCCCATGAACTTGCCACGAGCTGCAGGAAAACTGGAGTTGCTAAATTTCTCTATACTGCAGGTCGAGCATATTTGATGCCAATGCTGGTATGGGTCTAAGTTCTTCTTTCATGAAGCTTGTGTCTTGGTACGACAACGAGTGGGGCTACAGGTAACTGTCCGCTCAACCGGTTCAGGACTTCCATTTCTCATGAATCTTTCAGTTTACCTGAACAGGCTGTTATATTTTTTCTTGCTCCAGCAACCGGGTGCTGGATCTGATTGGGCACATGGCTCTTGTCAACGCTTAGCGCCGATGCGTCGACACTATTTTAGAGCAGAAGGTTTTCCTCTCGGTAGTGTAGGAAGTGAAGGCTGCAATTGTGACGGCCATTCTCATATCCTGGAATAATTTTGTGCGATGATGAACACAACCAATCGACGTCGACTTGAAGCAAATGCTGATCTGTAACTCATAAGTGAATGATTGCGGGCGGACACTGGCCTCGCGCTCGTTGGCTCCCGTAGGAGATCATTGCGTTTATTGCTCTGCCCTGTTGGTGACATCCATGTTTGTTTTGCACCTTAAAGCAGGAAACTATGACTCCTCCTAACATGTTTGGCGTGTAGCCCATATGTTTGGGCATCTTTTTGGTTAATCCTCACACTGTTGATGTTCACTGCACTACACCTAAAACATTGTTCTGCCTCATCCCTCTGGCATTCTACGCCGCAGTTGGGCACAAGTCCAGAACCCGGGTTCGATATCCGTCTATGGAAAGGTATTCCAAATTTCAAATCCTGATGGTTGGTACCACTGAAAATTTCGGATGCTGATTGAGAGGAGTCCAGTGACGGGCAGTGTCGCTCTCTCCTCATCACATCCCATTCCTGCCGCGGTCAAGTGGCTCCTCCGGTGGAGGTGGCATCACGTACCCCTACCCCCAAGAGCCAAGATAACCCTGCGAATCACGTCCAAAGTTCTCCTGCTTTACCGTGTCATCTCTCCCGACTGCGACTCGCCTGCCTGTCACGTTCATATCTCCACGGCTAGTTGATCAATCATGTCGCGGTCCCGTGCACTCATAGAACGGATGTATGGCTAACGAATTTAAAGTTCTTTTTTTGACAGACGAATTAACATAAGTATAGAGGACAATCTGAACCAAAAAGATCCACAGCCATGTAATTGGACATGTTAAAAGCCTGATGATTCTTTATTGAAAAAAAAAATGAAAGTCTCTCGAGATGGCAAGGTAAAACCATAGAACAGGTTATGGCCGGGGTGAGGATCAGTCAAACGGGCACAGAACCTGACATACATACGTAGCAAGCCGGATCAATACTGGTCTGAGCTAAACAAGAAGAGGTGATCACGGATCGACGATCATACGGAGTTCAAAACTTGCAGCTCTCGGCGGTGGCCTTCTCCGCCTCCGGCGCCACCGCGGTCGGGGGAGAGGCGGCGCCGGCACGTCGGGCAGGAGCACCGCGACGCGAGCCACCGGTCGACGCAGCCCACGTGGAACCGGTGGCCGCACACGGGGAGCACACGGACGCTCTCGCCGTCGACGAAGTCCGACAGGCAGATGGCGCAGCCAGCGCCAGCGGCGGACGCCTGCTGCTGCTTCTGCGCCGGAGAGGCGTCGGCGTTGTAGGTGGCGACGGGGAGCGCGACGAGGACCTCCCGCTTGAGTCCCGCGTTGGCGCGGCGGTGTGCCACCCAGCCGACGGGGTCGGCCACGGCGCGGCGGGTGCACCGCGCGACGCACTGCTGGAGCACGGTGTTGAGCCCCAGCGCGCACACCAGCGCGCAGAGCATCGCCGCCAGGATCACCACCACGTCGTAGTCCATCGCCGGCGGCGGCGGAGGCTCCGGGGATGGCGTGGCCGAGAAGAAGTCGAGGCAGCCGGTTGACATTTGGGACGATCGAAGCTTGGTGCTCCTGGGTCAAGACGATCACGCCAGCGAGCGAAGTAGGAGGAGAGTGGTAGAGAAGTGGAGGAGCAGCCGCAGCATCGGATCGGACGGAAGCAGAGGAGGAAGAGATGACACGGAGTGGCTAGTGAAGAGCAGGAGAGTGGTGTGAGTGTCTCATATATAGTCATAGCCCTGCAGTCCAACAAGCGCATACTATATAGCAGTACTACCTGGCTTCAGTACACTATCTTCGTGCCAGTGTTTGTTTGTTCTACAGTGACTTTACCGTGGAGTAGTAAGTACATAATCAGCTTGGTGCACGATGTACAAGCTTTAGGAAGAAAAAAAAGACCAGCGCAATTGCGAAAGAAACCTAATCGTGATAATGGTTTTAGACGAAGAGGGCTCGGTCATTGGTCCTAGTAATTCAAGGAAGGAACCAAAGCAACTCACTGGTTTGCGACAGGCATTTGTTCTTCCTTTTCTTGCAAAAAGAGGAAAATAGACTGATAGCGAAATCATGGCGGCACTCGCTTGCCGAAGATCAACCAATGGTCGACACAACCGCGAGAATATTTCCTTCAAGTTGAATCGCTAAAGATGGAACTTATGCGACCTGATAATAACATGCAAACATCACTTTGTAAAGATGGTGGAGGTTAGCAACCTAACGGGAGAGACGGACAGCACAGGATGGGAAGGACGGTAACCACATTGAGGGCTTTGGAACCGCGCATGACGGGGGAACCTAATCCTGCCGCCGCTGCCCTACCTCGCCGCCCTTAAGGCCTTCGCCGCAAAAGCTCGGTTAGCGTCGGCGGGCGTCTTCCTCATGGCGGTGGCGTCGCGGGCGGCGACATCGAGCGGAGGCGGCTGGCGCGGGCGCTACGTTGCGCGCTCCGGCGGATGTGCATCGGCGGGCTCGCTGCGGGGGCTGCGCGATGGGGGTTCCACAGTGGCGGCGGCTCGCTGCCCTAGATCGACGGCGGCGGGCAGCCCTGGCGGCGGAGCGGGTTGGTGGAGCTCGGCCGGCGGTGGCGGGGTGGCGGCGATCTCGGCTGCTGCTGCCCCTGGGCGGCGCAGGTCCCCCTGCCCCTGCTGGTTCCCTAGGGCCGGCTCGAGTAGGCCCTGCAGCGACGGCGACGTCCCCTCCGGCGGCGGCGGATCACGACGGAGGTCGTCTCGGTGGTGGTGGGCTAGGAGGGAGCTCCCCGGGGCGCGGTCGGCGGCGTAACCACGACGCAGCAACGGGCCGATCTTGGCCAGATCTGGGCCTGCGGGCTGATTTGGGCCTGGTCCCGGTTGGTCGGCCCTGCCACTGCATTCGGACAGCGGCCGCTTTGGTTGGTGGCGGGTAGTACCCCGCACCTTGGTGGCGGCGCGGACCTTCAGCCACGTGAGGTAGCACTCGATCACCTCACCCATCCCGACGGACTTTTTGAGTGTGAGGCTGATGGTGGTAAGGACTCGAGCTCGTGGACGCCGGGGCGGCGGCCTCGGAAGGTGGACGACTTCGACTTCCCTCCGGCGGAGGTGGCTTCGGGAGGTGACGTGAGACCCCTAGACTGGCGGTGGTCCGGTTGGCCCGGGGAGCTCGGGGGCGATGGTGCTGCTACTTGGCAGCCAGGATTTGCTGGTGCGGCGGATCCCTGGTGGGAGGAGTGGGGTCTGGGGCGGCGGTTGGCGTGTTCGATGGCACCCTTGCTGCAGCGCGGCGACGGGACTTCACGAGCCTCTGCGGGTTTGGTCGGGCCTGAGGGCCTGGTTTGTCTTGCTTCTGCACCGGGTCGGCTACCACCTGCTGGTGGTGGAGGTAGTTCCCTCCCGCTTACTATTGACATGCTGACCATCGCCGAAGTCTCCGCTCCCTCGGCCTACCGGCTTCGCTCCATGGTTCCCGGTGTGACAGTGGTGGCAACTTCAAGACCAGGGTGGCGCGTGCTCGTGGGTGACGGGTTTGGTGGAGCTTTTCAAAGTGCTCGGGTGGGTGGCTCCGGCGGGGTCAGGAGAAATCCTTGTCTGTTGACACTGGCATGGTGACGCCCGCGGGTATCACCTTCCTTCTTGAAGGGTGTCGGGGTCCTCCCTTCCCCACCCCCCGCTGCGGACCAGGGGAAACCCTAGGCCCCGGCCGGACAGCAGTGTCGTCATTGTCACTCCCCTTCTTGGAGGTGTTGTCTTGGTTCGCATGCGCTTTGGACTGTGGGATGTGTGGTGGTACTTCTTTGGGGGGGCGCACCGGTTGCGAGTTGTTTCTGTTTTTGGCACACCGCCATTCTCGGCTTTCTTTTTCTTTTCTTTCTTCTTGCGTTTCGTGTAGGGCTTGGGTTCTACCTGGCGCCTTGTATCCTATGTTGTTTGTTCCTTTGGGTGATGTGCTGTCTGGCCCAACAGCGGTCTCACCTGTGTGTTTTATTTATAAAGCGGGGCGAAAGCCTGTTTCGAGAAGGATGGGAAGGACAAAGCAGGAAAGCAACTTCAGTGTTAAAATTGCTCATGTGCAGGAAATGAAAAGGGGATTAGCCTTTACGTGTATCATCCCTTGAGTAAACAAGAAAAAATTGTTATGTAAGCACATCATGAACCTAAGTAAAAAAAATTGAAGTGCACTGAGAATGAACCATGCCAATTTGGCATTACAAGTTTAGAACACATAAAGGTATGCAATACACGTTCAAAAATGTGAAGAACTCAGAGAAACCATAACAAGTGTTCTTTGTAATAAAATGTTTGAAGTTGGTTCGAGCTATAAATCAGTTGCCATATGGTGGTTTAGTGAAAACAAAGCTTCTGTGACGAATATTTTCTTATCTGCTGTAATATGGTGCATTTGGTCTCTGACGACCGCTCAGCCTCCGAAGGCTGCCGTTGTGCCTGCTGCGGCCGCCCTCGCTCGCCGCAGGTCTCCCGCAAGTCTGGGATGGTGTTTCCTGCTACTTCCTGCTGTGATGGTTGAGGAGCGGGCTTGGGTCCTTGATGCTGACGTCGGCTGATTCCGGAGGCCTTGTCTTTGCTAGTGTTGCGCTGCCGGCTATGAGCCTGCTTTGGGTTGGTTCATTGAGCTCCGACAAGGACGAAGATGATGAAGAGTTGCCTCCGCAGACGTCGTTGGCCTCCACCAAAGGCATTGGTTCTAGCTCGGTTCGCGACACCATTGTTCTGCGCCATGACAAGGAGTCGTCAACTAAGCCCTGGGCGGTCTCTCTACTGCACCTGCCGCTCTTGGGGATGAGGAAGGTTGTGTGCACGTGGGTCGGGGCGGCCGCCTCGATCGTGAGCCATCATCTTTGCTTCGAAAGAAAGGTCTCGAGCATATAGTCTCGCTTTCAAGCATTGGGCTCGAGGGAGATGCTTTCGGTGCCTCAAGCGTGACCACCAGGCAAACACATGTCGTGAGCTCTTCAAATGGATCCGTTGTCATCGCCCTGGTCATCTGGTGTGATTCTGTTGTGCACTCTTTTCCGTCGGTCGTTCTTGCTCTCCGGACATTCATGCTTGTTCTCTGGACGCCCATGCTCCTTGCCAGCAGAGCTGCTCTCCGTTTTCTTAGCCTCGTCGTCCCCTTATCGTCTCGGAGTTAGGTTGATATTGTATGCCACTCGTCGTTGCATGCAGCGGTGCCGCCAGGACCCTCTCCTAGGTGTTGCGAGGAGTTCAATTCCAACGCAGTTTGGACTCTATCTTTCAGTCCCAGGTTGCTTTGTTGCGCATGGAGCTCCTTCAGCTAGTTGAGGTCCGCATTGAGGAGGTGTCTCGCCTCTTCGTGAAGAGGTGGAAACTCTCAAGTTGTTGTTGGCGTGTGTTGGTATTCTTTGGAGCCGACAGAATCTTGCACTTCTGGTGGAGTATGGCTCACCCCCACAAGCTTCGTTTCCACTTGACTGCACTAAACAGAAGCCGTCTATACTTGAGGAGGAGCATGTCTACATTTGTTTCTCTCCTCGTGGCAGTCATTGCCCCTTGTAGCAACCTATTTTGTTCGGATGCCTATGAGAACGAGGGCATGGATGGTATCATGGCTCCGGTATTGCGTATCACAAGAGAGCTTCATGAGTTGAGTGAGGAATCTTCTGTGGTGCTTCCGTTGGACCTAGGCTCATTTGGAGACTTGGAGGTGGCCACGAAAAAGGTGGAAAAATATCTCACGAAGATATCTCTTAAGAGGAAAAGAAGGAAAAAGGGCGTAGCATGGAAAGCTTCGGAAATTGCTTGATTGATGGACCCTTTTTGGATCATCCATTCAGTGGGTATTCTTCGAGGCGTGGTGCTCCGATGTCGTCAGTTCGCGGTTGTGTAGTCGATTGTGAGTTCTTATTGGTTTGGTGGTTACATGCTTAGGTGTTGTTCTCTTGTAGTTTTCTTGTAACGGGTTTTGCTCGGTTTTTGGGTAATTAACCAGCCAATTCTCTTCATGTTTAATATATTGGGACAAAGCTTTTGTTTCTGTTTTTCTTAATCTTTGTTACAATCAGAGGTTGGAAGATCATGTGTGCATGGACAGAAACATTTCAATCTTGCAGGATGCATGCGAATCTTACAATCAAAGGTTGGAAGATCGTCAGCGAGGTACCAATATATGGGCCTTGGGTCGCCTAGAGATGATCCATTGGACCCATTCTTTGCTTCCTTGAGTAGTGGACAATGCTTGAATGTTTCATCAGGCCTCATGCTGGTATGTTCTTTAATTTCTACTTTGCTCGTTTGCCTTCCCTGATGGGTATTGTAATACTACGCTTAAAACTCTGTGACTGATGGTTGCATTAACGAAAATGGAACCAAGGGGTGACCCCTTTTTGTCTAAAAAAATAGATATAATTCGACACAGTATAGTGATGGCGTTCTATTGATGTGGAAGCGCTTCGTTTGGAGACCACAAGAGCAAGGTGTGATGAGCACAACATCAAGTTTTACCTCAGTAAGAGACCGAGGTTATCGAACCAGTAGGAGGAAGGAGATGACTCAAATGTGTTGCTAGCAACTTGGAGACCTGCACAACACAAACTCAAGACTTTGCCCCAACGAACAGTGAGGTTGTCAATCTCACCGGTTTGATGTAACAAATGATTAACTATATGGTGTGGAAGGTAATAGTAGCTTGCAGAAAGTAAACAGTAACAGAGGAAGATGTATCAATGGTAAAGATTGGACCGGGCTCCATAGTTCACTAGAGGTGTTCTCCTTAGATAAACAAACATGGCATGCTGGGTAAACAAATTATAGCAGGTTAATTGACAGGACTGAGCAATGTAGGGGTTCGTAGCATGGAAAACAAAAAATTTCTACCGCATGCACACAAACAAGCCAAGATCTCTCTACCAGATTGTAGCAACGAGTCGATTAGAGTACTCACCCTCGAAGATTCCAAAGTGGTTAACGAGAGCAGATTCTCGTGGGTGATGTAGTTGTACACTTGCCGATCTCAAGATCGCGTAGACGATCCTTCCGGCGCATTGCGGCGCTTCCGATCGGTCACGTCGTACTCGATGAAGACCTTCCTCTCCTTTGTTCCAGCGGCCGGAGGTTGTAGTTCTCCTCGCGATTACGGCACGACGGCGTGGTGTCAAAAGTAGAGGGAAGATCCCGCAGGGCTTCGCCTAAGCCGGTGCGAGTTATGGTGGATCTAGGGTTTCCGGCAATCTATGATTAGAAGGCCGGAGAGGAGGAGGAGTCGGCGGCTAGGCGGCAACAGCAGGCGGGCGGCGGCGGCTGGCGGCGGCGCCGTGGGAGGGCTTGGTGTTGTGGTCTTTGGGGCAGCCCTCCCCCTCTACTTATGAGAGGGAGGGCAGCCTTGGGAGATGGGAGTTTGAATCCATACCCAGACCCAAGTTGGATAGAAGGAAGGACTCTTTCCTTCTTCCACTAGGAAACTATTGTTCCAGTTTGACTTTTTAAACCTCCCTTTTGACTTTCAATTTAGAGCTTTAATTCTCTCTCGCAAATGCCCAACCAAGTGACCTAGGACATGATCCAATCATTCCACTTACCCATGACATATTCATGGACCATTCCCCTTTCGGTCCGGTGAACCTTCTAGACCCTTCTAGAACCTCTCCGATGAAAACATCGAAATCATTCCCGAACTCCGGAATCAGACTTTCCTTATATGAATCTTATTCTTCGAACCATTTCGGATCTCCTCATGATATCTCGGATCCCATCCGAGACTCCGAACAACATTCGGTATCCCTACTTATATTCCATATCTACTAAACAACATTGAATCCTTAAGTGTGTCTCCCTACGGTTCATGAATTATGCAGACATGACCGAGACACTTCTCCGATCAATAACCAATAGAGGAATCTGGAAATTCATATGGCTCCCACATATTTCTATGATTACTTTGCGATCGAATGAACCACTTACATATGATATCAATTTCCCTTTGTCTCGTGATAGTTTACTTATCCGAGGTTTGATCGTCAGTATCTCTGCATACCTAGTTCAACCTCATTATCGATAAGTACTCTTTTCTCGTTCCCGTGATATGTGATCCCTTGTGAGCCAGTCACATGCTTGCAAGCTAATTGGATGACATTCCACCGAGAGGGCCCAGAGTATATCTATCCGTCATATGGATGGACAAATCCCACTCTTGATCCATGTGCCTCAACACATACTTTCCGAACACTCAATGCCACTTTTATAGCCACCCAGTTATAGTGTGGTGTTTGATGTCATCAAAGCATCCTTCCGGTGATGGTGATTAGCATGATCTCATGGTCAAAGGAATTAGGTTACTATGTATCAGAAAGCTTATAGAAAACGAAATATTGAAATTACTTGATCTTTATGCTACGCTTATCTATAGGAGTATGTCCATCACACCATTCTCCTAATGATATGATCTTGTTGTTAATAACATCTCAATTTTCATGATCGGAAAACCACGATCATCTATTAACCAACAAGCTAGTATTACAAAGAGGCTTTACTAGTGACTCTAATTTAGTTTACAAATCACACAAGTATTAATGTTTTCGGTTAATACTATTATAGCATGAATGTAAACATTTATCATAAACACAAAGATATAATAATAACCACTTTTATTATTGCCTCTAGGGCATATCTCCAACAGTCTCCCACTTGCACTAGAGTCAACTAATCTAGATTACATGGTAATATACCGAACACCCATGGCGGTTTGGTGCTGGTCATGTTTTTCCCTCGGGAGAGGTTTAGTTAACGGATCCGCCACATTCAGATTTGTGTGTACTTTGCAAATCTTTCTGTCACCATCTTGGACATGCTCTTGAATAGCGTGAAAACGTAGCTTGATGTGCTTCAGCTTCTTGTGTGACCTTGGTTCTTGTGCATTGGCTATGGCGCCCATGTTATCACACTAGATAGACATTGGGTCCAGCGCACTTGGAACCACACCAAGCTCTGTAATGAAGTCCTTCATCCATATCGCCTCTTGTGAAGCCTCCGAAGCAGCTATGTATTCCGATTCAGTTGAAGATCTCGCCACAATGCTTTGCTTTGCACTCCTCCAGCTAATTGTTGCACCATTCAAAGTAAATATGTATCCAGATTAAGATTTAGAATCATCCGGATCGGTGTTCCAACTAGCATCGGTGTAACCATTAACAACGAGATGTTTATCACCTCCATAAGAAAGAACCATATCCTTAGTTCTTCTCAAGTACTTAAGTATGTTTTTGACCGTTGTCCAATGATCCACTCCTGGATCACGTTGATATCTGCTAGTCAAACTAATAGCATATGCAATGTCGGGTCTAGTACATAGCATGGAATACATAAGAGATGGCTGAGGCATAGGGAGTCTTATTCATCCTTTCTCTATCTTCTGTCGTTGCAGGACTTTGAGTTTTACTCAAGGTCGTATTGGGCAACATGGGCAAGAACCCTTTCTTGCTATCTTGCATTCCAAACCTCTTTAGAACTTTGTCCAAATATGTACTTTGTGACAATGATATTAGGCGTCTCGATCTATCTCTATAAATCTTTATGCCTAATATGTAAGCTGCTTCACCAAGATCTTTCATTGGAAAACTATTATTCAAATAATCCTTGACACTATTAAGAAGGTCTATGTAATATCCCTCCTATGTAAAGGAAAAGGATCCCTGTGATTGCAATGCTAGTCACTGGATCATTGCTAGCATCCACAGTTTTAGATGAAGTACATAGATACAAAGGTCATTTATTACATCCATTCCAGAGATAAAACATAGTCTTTTACAACTCAAGGCCACAGGCCTAATACAAGATTTTGGAATAAGTAAATAATTATAAGTCTTCATCTTCATGTGCCATAGGCAAACATGTTGAGTGTAGACTCATGACACCTAATCCTCATCAGAGTAACCTGCAACATCACAAGTTACAGCCACAGTGGGTCAATACTTTGGAATAGTATTGGCAAGTGATACCTTAGTAAATTTTAAGTGGACTATATTACTATATGCAAATTTGGCTAAGTGTAGCTTGGCTTGCTTTGCTCAAAATAGGTTTTTCCTATTAGTTGAAATCACTAAGTTTTTCTTTGTCAAAAACTTTTCCCAAGAAACCATCAATAGACATTGAGGTCCTTCACCCTTGTTCACCCACAAGTTTTACTTAGAAGTTGGAATGATGAGATTCTTGATAGCTTCCATGTCTTGATTCTCAAGTTTTCCATTGCCATGGACTTGGCTAAGTACTTAGATTTTTCCATCTGCAGAGGTTGTGCACTTTTCCCACCAGACTTGGTTTCCCAAGACAGGACCTTTCAGAAGCCTTTCCTTAGACCAAATGGACGCGCTCCAACCTATCATTCCCACTACCACCAACTGTCCAAATGGCTAAGTTCTAGCAACTTATGTGATCCAGGCAGAGCCCATATTGCCAAGTGGCTGCACTATAAGCTTCTCAACACTTGGCCTCTAAAATCCCTTTGTTCCTGGGTGGCATACCACAAGTGAGATACACAAGGTAAACCATATCCATGGGCCTTGTGCAACCACTCAACCAAAAACCACCAATCAAGTCCCATTCCACCCAGGTGATTCATTGGCTTAGTTGTTTTATTAAGAAAAACATAAGTCCAAAGACTTAGAAATATTTTCATCATATCATGTATATACTTTACCAACCCTTGTTTGCTACTAGCTAGGCTAAGCATGGCATAGTAACTTAACTTAGGAATTTCCTAGCAACTCTACAACTACTTAGGATTTCCCAACATGACATTTGGCAAAAATAGTAACATGCAAGACTTAGCAAAATATTTCTAATGCTTGTATAAAATATAGGGATGGAAATATTCATGAAGTACCACTTGCCTTGGTAGTGGGGAGAGTAGCACTCTTCACAATCACAATCACTAGCACCAAAGTCTACACAAAGAATATAACCACAATCACATACAAGTCATATACAAACAAAAATATATATGCATGCATGCAAGATGCTAAGTGATGGTTTTTGAAACTCAACCAAGCAAGTGCAAAGTACTGAATTCTAAACAAGTCAAATCTTTGCCAAACCAAGTTTATTTGACACTAAAATGATTTCCTAAACAATTTCTATAACCAAAATAGTCCTAAACAAGTTTCTGTCAAAGAAACCATTTTAACAGAACCTAAACTTTAAACACATTGCATAAACAGAAAGGGCTTGTCTTCCTGATTCCAACAGTATAAAATTTTCAAAAATCTAACGTGGGAATCAAAAGTTATAGCCTAATCAAATTTGAATCCAAATCTGTTTCAAATTCTGTTTTAAAACCAAACCCTAGCCACGCGTCCTATTCTTATTGGCGCGTACCGGTTCGCATTGGATCACGCACGCGAGCTGTAGGATCTAAGTGGCGATGCACGGTTCAGATCAAAACATAACGCTTCGCTAAGTGGTTCTATCGCATGCGTTGGATCTAGATCCAACGGCTCTCGATCAAGCGACCACGTTCTGGCGGCGGCGGCGAGCGGCGAAGCTCTCGTCGATGGCGCTGGCGTTCTAGGTCGCTCGGGGAGGGAAGGGTGTGCTTACCAGAACCGCAAGGTCGAGGCGAAGCTCAACGTGGAGGTGGTTTGGCAAGGGGCGCACGACAGGGGCTGCTGGAGCTCGTCGGAGTCGTGCACGGCGTCGGGTGGTTGCGGTCGGATTGTTGCCGAGGTTTTGCGTCGCCCTAACACGAACGGAGGGATTAGCGACGCACAAGACGGCGAACAACCTAGTATGCAAGAGGGGCAAGGCGCGCTTACCGTAAATTGGTCGCCGGAGTTGAGTGGCGACTTCGTCGATTCTTGGGCCGAACGGAACGGCTTCGGGTCACGATAATGCAAACGAAAGGTATCAGGAGATGCACGAGATCACGCTGGGCACGATAGTTTGAACCAGAGAGAGGGGGGTGGTCGAAGCTCACCGGAATTAGTCGCCGGAGGTCGTCGGTGCTGCGGGGTTTCGAGGTCAAATGCGCGCAGCCTGGTGGCGGAGTGAGCGAGGAGAGTGGGGGGAAATGACCGCGGCGGCGAGGGGTTCTTATAGCCAGAGCGGGGCGTGGAATTACTCGCGGAATCAAGGGAATTTAACGCAGCAGTGACTGCGGCGAGAGCGGCGCGGGCGCGCGTGATTGACGAAGAGGACGACGGGGTCACGGGTCCACTCGTCAGCGAAATAAGTAGAAGGGAGGTGGGGTCTGGGTGTCAGTGACCGCGTGGGTGCGTCGGCGCGTGCGAGAGAGAGAGAGAGGTGGCCCGGGTGGGCTAGCTGGGCCGGTTTTGCTGTTGGGCTAGAATAGGAGCGCCTGGCCTTTTTCTTTTCTTTAATCCTTTTCTTTTTTTCCAGAATGAATTTCAGGAATGGTTTTCAAATGATTTCAAACTCCTTTTAAATTCAAATCTATTTGGGATTTTTGCAGTGTGCAATAGTCTCAAATCTAGGCATAAAACCATGTGGTTACTTTGAAAAGGCTTGGTCATTTTTGGAGAAACAAAATAACAAGGACATTGCACTAAGTTTGCAAATGTTTGAAAATGATTTTTGAAACCATTTCTATTTTGTAAAATTTTGTTCTAACTCCACACTCAAACCAATCAACAAGGGAGATAAACAATCTAGGTTTAAAACATTCAAACTCTCAAATGGGGATGGCCATTTGATTTAAGTTTGCTCACATAAAATGATAGCACTATGTGTTTCTGTTTTCTGAAATGAGTTGAAATTGATCTCAATTCTATATGCATGCATGAATGATATGCAATCTTTGAAATCATGATTTTTGGGATGTTCCAGTCTACATCATTCCCAATCAACAATATGTCATCTACATATAGTATTAGGAATGCTACAGAGCTCCCACTCACTTTCTTGTAAATACAAGCTTCTCCATAAGTCTGTATAAAACCAAAGCTTTTGATTACCTTATCAAAACGTTGATTCCAACTCCGGGATGCTTGCTTCAATCCATAAATGGACCGTTGAAATTTGCATACCTTGTTAGCATCTTTAGGATCGAAAAAACCTTTGGGTTGTACCATATATGACTCTTCACCAATGTCTCCATTGAGGAATGCCGTTTTGACATCCATCTGCCATATCTCATAATCGTAATATGCAGCGATTGCTAAAAAAATCCTCACAGACTTTAGCTTCGCTACTGGTGAGAAAGTCTCATAGTAGTCAACTCCTTGAATTTGTCGAAACCCTTTTGCGACAAGTCGAGCTTTATAGACAGTAACATTACCATCAACATCTGTTTTCTAATTGAAAATCCATTTGTTCTCGACAGCCTTCCAGCCATCCAGTAAGTCTACCAAAGTCCATACTTGGTTTTCGTACATGGATCCAATCTCGGATTTCACGGCTTCTTGCCATTTATTATAATCTGGGCTCATCATCGCTTCCTCATATGTCGCAGGGTCATCGGTGCTGTCCACCAACATGACACTCATAACGGGATCATACCAATCAGGAGTAGTACAAGTTCTTGTTGACATGCAAGGTTCCATAGTAACTTCAACCGAAGTTTCATGATCAACATCATTAGCTTCATCTCTTATTGGTGTAGGAGCCATTGGAACTACTTCCGGTGCTGCGCTACTTGCAAGTTCAAGAGAAGGTTCAACAACCTCATCGAGTTTTACTTTCCTTCCTGTCACTTCTTTCGAGAGAAACGCCTTCTCTAGAAAGGATCCATTCTTGGCAACGAAGATTTTTCCCTCGGATCTATGATAGAAGGTATACCCAATAATTTCCTTCGGGTATCCTATGAAGACGCATTTTTCCGCTTTGGGTTCAAGCTTGTCCGGCTGTAACTTCTTTACATAAGCAAGACCCCAAACTTTAAGGAACGACAATTTAGGTTTCTTCCCAAACCACAATTCATACGGTGTCGTTTCAACGGATTTAGATGGTGCCCTATTTAAAGTGAATGCGGCTGTTTCTAATGCATAACCCCAAAACGATAGCGGCAAATCTGTAAGTGACATCATAGAACGAACCATATCTAAGAGAGTTCGATTACGACGTTCGGACACACCATTACGTTGTGGTGTTCCCGGCGGTGTCAATTGTGAAAGTATTCCACATTTCTTCAAATGCTTGCCAAACTCGTAACTCAGATATTCACCTCCACGATCAGATCGTAGAAACTTAATCTTCTTGTTATGTTGATTCTCTACTTCACTTTGAAATTCCTTAAACTTCTTGAAAGTTTCGGACTTATGTTTCATGAAATAGATATACCCATATCTACTCAAGTCATCTGTGAAGGTAAGAACATAACGATAACCACCGCGCGATGCTACACTCATTGGACCACACACATCGGTATGTATGATTTCCAATAAGTCTGTAGCTCGCTCCATCATACCAGAAAATGGAGTCTTAGTCATTTTACCCATCAGACATGCTTCGCATCTTTCAAGTGATTCAAAATCAAGTGATTCAAGAATTCCATCAGAATGGAGTTTCTTCATACGCTTCACTCCAATGTGACCAAGATGACAGTGCCACATATAGGTTGAGTTGTCGCTTAATTTCAAACGTTTAGCTTCAATGTTATTAATATGTGTATTACTACAATCGAGATTCAATAAGAATAGACCATCTATCAAAGGTGCATGTTCATAAAACATATTACTCATATAAATCGAGCAACCATTATTCTTGGACTTAAACAAGTAACTGTCTCGCAATAAACATGATCCTGATATAATGTTCATGCTCAACGCAGGCACCAAATAACAATTATTTAAGTATAAAACTAATCCCGATGGTAGATGAAGAGGTAGCGTGCCGACCGCGATCACATCAACCTTTGATCCATTTCCAACGCGCATCATCACCTCGTTCTTCGCTAGTTTTCGTCTATTCTGCAGCACCTATTTCAAGATACAAATGTGAGCAACCGAATCAGTATCAAATACCCATGCACTACTACGAGTACTAGTGAGATACACATCAATAACATGCATATCGGATATAACTTTCTTCTTGATGTTGCCGTTCTTCAAATCCGCCAAGTACTTAGGGCAATTCCGCTTCCAGTGACCTTCTCCCTTGCAGTAAAAGCACTCAGTATCAGGCTTAGGCCCAGCCTTGGTCTTCTTCGCCGGCGCGGTAACTTTCTTACCGCCCTTCTTGAAGTTTCCCTTTTTCTTAGACTTGCCTTGCTTCTTGAATTTGGTGGTCTTATTGACCAACAACACTTGGTGCTCTTTCTTGATCTCCACTTCCGCAGACTTTAACATGGAGAAGAGTTCGGGCAACGACTTGTCCATGTTTTGCATATTGTAGTTCATCACAAAGTTCTTGTAACTTGGTGGTAGTGATTGGAGGACACGGTGAATCCCCAAAGCATTAGGAATCACTATAATTAAGCTTTGAAGCTTGTTTGCATGCCCAGACATCTTAAGCACATGCTCACTAATGGAGCTACCCTCTTCCATCTTGCAGTTAAAGAACTTTTCAGAAGCCTCATAACTCTCAACTGCCGCGTGAGCCTCAAATATCATTTTGAGTTCACGGACAATATCATGTGGGTCATGGTTCTCAAACCTTTTCTGAAGCTCCGATTCTAAACCATACAAGATAGCACACGGAACTGTGGAGTACTGATTCTTCCGAACGAGGAAGCCATTATTTACCTCATCGGTAGCATCAGCTGCAGGTGGATCACCCAGTGGTGCATCTAGCACATAGGTCAAATTACCAGCATTGAGGACAATCCTCAAGTTGCGGAACCAATCCGCGAAGTTGCTTCCATTGTTTTTCAACTTTCTTTCTCTAGGAATGCATTAAAATTGATGGTAGGGGCCGTCAATGATCTACAACATATTTGCAATAGTTTAGACTAAGTTTATGACAAGTTGAGTTCTAATTAATAGTTAAATTAATCTAGGTTAACTCCCACTCAAAACAATATCCCTCACATTGTTTTAGTGATCACACGAACTAAATCCACCACATCAAAACCGATCATCATGAGAGTTGATGTAGCTTCAATGGCGAACAATCAACATGTTCATTATATCTACTATATGACTCATGCTTTACCTTTCGGTGATCCGTGTTCCGAGACCATGTCTGTACATTATAGGCTTGTCAAGATCAAACCTCAGCTTCCGCATGAGCAAATCTGGCTTGCTCCCGTTTTATACACTCGCAGAATCTAACACACCCAATCATCACGTGGTGCTTCGAAACAACGAGCTTTAGCAACGGTGCCTACTAAGGATGAACACTTTATAACTTGAAATTTTGTGAGAGGGATCATCTTATAATGCTACCGTCGCGCACTAAGCAATACAATATGCATAAAAGGATAAACATCACATGCAATTCATAATATGTGATATGATATGGCCTTTCTTCTTGTTCTTCCGATCTCCATCTTCAAGCACGAACATGATCTCCATCATCACCGACATCACGTCAAGGTCAATGGCGCTACTCCATGGTTGTCTTCCACCAGCATCAACTATTACAACTACTTTGAATAATAGACACGCAGGTCTTAACAAAATTAAAAAGACAACCATATGGATCCTGCCGGTTGCCGAATTACAATAAGTAACATTGCATACATCATATATAATAATAATCATGGCCACATCACATCACAGCACACCCCTGCAAAACAAAGTTACATGCCTCTAATTTTCTTTGCATGTTTGTGGTTTGGGGCTTTCAATAAGTGTCATTCTAACTTACGAACAAGAACCAAAATGTTGATACTAGTATTGTCAATCACCCTTTGTAAATTGAATCTTAACTATGTTGGGAGAAACAGGCACCCGCAAAGCCACTTATGAAATACAAGTTGCATGTCAAGCGTGGAGCAAGTCTCATGAACGATGTCATGTAAGGTTAGGCAGGGCCGCTTCATCCCACCATCCCGCAAGATGCAAAGTACACAAGAAGCAATCGACAACAAAAGCATCAACGCCCACAATGACCATTGTGTTCTACTCGTGCAACAGATCTACATATAGACACAGCTCTGATACCACTGTAGGGGTTCGTAGCATGGAAAACAAAAAATTTCTATCGCATGCACACAAACAAGCCAAGATCTATCTACTAGATTGTAGCAACGAGTCGATTAGAGTACTCACTCTTGAAGATTCCAAAGTGGTTAACGAGAGCAGATTCTCGTGGGTGATGTAGTCGTACACTTGCTGATCTCAAGATCGCGTAGACAATCCTTCTGGCGTTGTGTTTCGGCAGCGCTTCCGCAGTCGGTCACACGTTCGGTACTTGATGAATACCTTCCTCTCCCTTGTTCCAGCAGGCAGCGGAGGTTGTACTTCTCCCCTCGCGATTCCGACAGCACGACGGTGTGGTGTCGGAAGTTGAGGGACGATCCCGTAGGGCTTCGCCTAAGCCGGTGCAAGTTATGGTGGATCTAGGGTTTCCGTCAATCTAGGATTAGAAGGCCGGTAAGGAGGAGGAGGAGGAGTCAGCGGAGGCTAGGGCGACGGCGTGGTGTCGGAAGTTGAGGGACGATCCCGCAGGGCTTCGCCTAAGACGGTGCAAGTTATGGTGGATCTAGGGTTTCCGTCAATCTAGGATTAGAAGGCCGGTAAGGAGGAGGAGGAGTCAGCGGAGGCTAGGGCGACGGCGACGGGCCGGCGACGGCGGCTTGGCGGCGGCGGCGCACGGTGGGGAGGGCTTGGTGTTGTGGTCTTTGGGGCAGCCCTCCCACTCTATTTATGAGAGGGAGGGAAGCCTTGGGAGAGGGGAGTTTTAATCCATACCCAAACCCAAGTTGGATAGAAGGAAGGACCCTTTCCTTCTTCCACTAGGAAACTATTGTTCTAGTTTGACATTTCAAACCTCCCTTTTGACTTTCAATTTAGAGCTTTAATTCTCTCTCGCAAATGTCCAACCAAGTGACCTAGGACACGATACAATCATTCCACTTACCCATGACACATTCATGGACCATTCCCCTTCCGGTCCAGTGAACCTTCTATACCCTTCTAGAACCTCCCCGATTAAAACATCGAAATCATTCCCGAACTCCGGAATCGGACTTTCCTTATATGAATCTTATTCTCAGGACCATTCCGGATCTCCTCGTGATATCTCGGATCCCATCCGAGACTCCTAACAACATTCGGTATCCCTAATTATATTCCATATCTGCTAAACAACATCGAATCCTTAAGTGTGTCTCCCTACGGTTCGTGAATTATGTAGACATGACCGAGACACTTCTCCGATCAATAACCAATAGAGGAATCTAGAAATTCATATGGATCCCACATATTTCTACGATTACTTTGCGATCGAATGAACCACTTACATACGATACCAATTTCCCTTTGTCTCGTGATAGTTTACTTATCCGATGTTTGATCGTCAGTATCTCTGCATACCTATTTCAACCTCGTTACCGATAAGTACTCTTTTCTCGTTCCCGTGATATGTGATCCCTTGTGAGCCAGTCACATGCTTGCAAGCTAATTGGTTGACATTCCACCGAGAGGGACCAAAGTATATCTATCCATCATATGGATGGACAAATCCCACTCTTGATCCATGTGCCTCAACACATACTTTTCTGACACTCAATGCCACTTTTATAGCCACCCAATTATGGTGTGTTGTTTGATGTCATCAAAGCATCCTTATGGTGATGGTGATTAGCATGATCTCATGGTCAAAGGAATTAGGTTACTGTGTATCAGAAAGCTTATAGAAAACGAACTATTGAAATGACTTGATCTTTATGCTACGCTTATCTATAGGAGTATGTCCATCACACCATTCTCCTAATGACATGATCTTGTTGTTAATAACATCTCAATGTTCATGATCGGGAAACCACGATCATCTATTAACCAACAAACTAGTATTACAAAGAGGCTTTACTAGGAACTCTACTTTAGTTTACAAATCACACAAGTATTAATGTTTCCGGTTAATACTATTATAGCATGAATTTAAACATTTATCATAAACACAAAGATATAATGATAACCACTTTTATTATTGCCTCTAGGGCATATCTCCAACAAGCAAGGCATAACAGTGCAATTCTAGACATTCATGATCCTATGAGATTCGATTGGGCAATACAACAAGATACATAGACCGCCATCCAACTGCATCTATGACTAGTAATCCACCTTTAAGTTATTATCCGAACCCCCTCCAATATTAAGTGGCAAACAACAGATCACTGCTTTAAGAAAAGTATGTAAGATTAAACAATCCACTTGTTCCATGAAAAAGAGACCGTTGTTTTCTCCCTAGTGGCAACATCATATCTACAACCTTAGAGATTTTTGTCACTTCCCTTAGATTAAATAGAGGCATGAACCCACTATCGAGCAGAAATACCCCCTCTTGGAGTCACTAGCATATACTCGGCCAAGATAGCTACTAGAAACGGAAAGCATGCAAGATCACAAACAACACAGACATGATAGAATCAATAAGACAAAACCATTAATAAATCTGACATAGTAATCTCAATATTCGAATCCCGCTCAACAATTTTACAAAACCATTAATCAATCTGACAAAAAAATTAATCAATCTGACATAGTAATCAACAGACATGATAAAATAGAGGAAGAAAGGGGCGCCAGCGTGATTCAAAATTCGAATCCCACCCAACAATTCAGTGACGCATATTGAAGAAATGCGCCATAGAATGGTCTCCTTTTTTATTTTTTTTAGGAAAAATCTTCTTTTTGTCATAACTTTTTACTCTTTTTGAATTTGGGGATTCTATAAAATCCAGAACGAACTTTGGTCGTTGAATTCGAATAGAAAATTTTGAGACAATCGTTTTGATGGGTAAAACATTTTTTCGACATCTTATGCAAAATTTATGACTGTTTTACTTTGTCATGATTTTTTTTGCAAAATACATCAAAATTCATGTTTTTCAATTTCTTCTATAACTATACCCTAAAATATAACTGCATCTCAAAGGATTTTTTCTGAAGTTTTTATCATTTTCGTTTATTTTGTATAAAACTTAAAAGGAGATCCGCGTAGGGATCTGTTATCTACTTTCTGTGGCGCATATGACTATATGCGCCACAGAATCATTCCTTTTTATGGTGCATACAAACATCATTTTTTGTGACGCATATGTCTTGTCTCCCCCCTAGTTGCTTATGGGTCCTATCAAATTTATATGGCGCATATATACGCCACAGAATTATCACTTCTAGTGACGTGCGAGAAAATATGCGGCACAGAAACACGCATTTCTGTGGCATATATAGGTTTCGTGCGTCACATAATTGGCATTTTTACCATGGTGTTTGTGTCTATATGCGCCCGAGAATTAATTTTGTGAAGCATGCTATTTTAAATGGGCCATATAAAGCATTTCTATCTATAAATGTTAGATTGATCTCCCACGTCCGGGCCGTTGGGCCCGGACGCCTTGGTCTCGTGCCCTCATCGGGGGCGCCCAACATCACAATCGTTGGTTGGCCCCCGTCGCGCAGCGCAATATAAAGAGGTGGGGGCCCGGGGCACGAACGCCAAGGTTCGTCATGCCCACTCTCCCCACCGAAAACCCTAGACCCATAGCCACTGATCTGGCTTGCGATGTAGCGGCGGGAATTACCCCTGACCGCTGCCGCCACTCCGACGAGCTCAATGGCGAGCTCATCGTCGACCCCAAAAGCCGATGGTAAGGCTCTCTCTCTCTCTCGTGTACTCCCTAGATCGACCACTAGAGGTCCTAGCAGATTCTATCAATGGTATCAGAGCCAACTAGGATGGTTGATCTAGTCGAGGCAGAAGAAATCGAAAAGAAAAGAAGAGAAGTAAGAGGGCTAGGGTTTTCCAGAAGCGTCGCCGCCAGGCCACGCTGATAGGCCGTGGGCCGAAGCGGACCAAGGCCCAGGCGCTGTAGGGGCCACGCGTGCATGCTAGATAAGTGGGCAGCGCCCAGCCGCATCAGGCACTTGGCCGCGTGGGCTGCGCGCGCCAGAAACTGTGCCAGTTTGTTTACTATTTTTCTTTATTTAAAGAAGCTTCTTTTACTGTTTTTGCATAGTTTTTTCACAGTTTTTCTTTAGCAATTTTTTTAACGAAAATTTTGTTTAGAAAATGATATAATAACAGTAAAGTTTCTGTAAAGAAGTAAAAGTTGATGAATTTTATTCATGTTATTCCGCTGCAAGAATTAATTGCTTAAATGCAATAAAGAGAGAATTAATTTTTTAATGGTGATTATTTTATTTGATGACCAACGTTGTTAGTAAAATTTTCACTATGAATAGTAAGTTTTATCCATATTAGTTATATTTTTACCCAACGGTGATGTAGTATTAATGTGGAGAAGTTTCATGTTTTCATTTGACCAACGTTGAATTAACTCATTTTGATGATATTTTGCTCGATGGCAATCCTATGAGTTTCATCTCGGCTATTGAGCCTCTCAATTGAGGGAACTATGGATCATGGCGAGAGAAGATTGAGATGGGGCTTGCTCTGCTTGACCTTGACTTGGCACTGATCGAGACTTGTCATAAAGAACCTATCGACCCCGTGAGGGGCAAAAAATAAAGTGAAGTGGACTTCAACAAAAGGATCCATGACCATGCACCAATAAGAATGAAGTACGACCTTGAGCGTGCAAAGTGGGACTCGTCCAATAGAAAGTGCTTGATGGTGATTAAGAGCTCTATCATGGAAGCTATAAGGGGAGCAATCCCAGAGTGCACCACTGCCAGTGAGTATCTGAAAAAGGTAGAGAGTTAGTTTACTGGGTCTTCAAAGGCCTATGCAAGCTCTCTCATTAAGAAACTTGTTACTACAAGATACACTGGTGGTGGAGTTAGGGATCACATCTTGCGAATGAGCAACATGTCTTCCAATCTTAAGCCTATGGGCATGGAGCTTCCAGAGGAGTTCATCATTCATCTGATTTTTGCCTCACTGCCAAACCAGTTTGAAGCTTTTGATGTGAACTACAATGCACAGCCAGAAAAGTGGGGCATTGATAAGATGATGGCCATGTGTGTTCAAGAAGAAGAAGAGGGGCTTAAGGGGTAGTCTGGTGATTCTGTGAACTACCTAAGCCCAACCAAGAAGAGGAACTTTCAGGGTTCCAAGCCCCAAGGGAAACCTCAGGGGCATCCCTCTTCTTCCAGGCCGCATGGAAAGGCTCCTGACCACCAGGCACAGGAGGTAGACAAGGACACCTGCAAGTGGTGCAAGCAGAAGGGCCACTACATGAGTGACTGTGTGTCTTTCATGAAGTATCTGTGCAAGAATGGGATTCCGTATGAGAAGGACCCTGCAAAGGGGAGAAAGAAGTATTAAAGTTGCAAACGGGGTTCAAGCTGAAGTCGAAGCCATTGGAGATCTTCCATTAGAGTTGTCAAGTGGCTTTGTACTTTTATTAGTAGATGTGCTTTATGTACCCTCTTTGCATCGAAACTTAATAAGTGTATCGCGCTTAGATGATTGTGGTTTTGCTTTCCATTTTGGCGAGGACAATGTAAGATCAAGTTTAATAATCATATTGTTGGTCTTGCCATCAGATAAGACAAGATTTATTTGTTATCACTTTGTGAGAATGTGAATGCATTAAGCGCTAAGAACGAGAATGCCTCCTCATCCCTGAATGGAAAGAGTAAGAGGAAAAGAATTGGTGAAGTCTCATCAAAATTATGGAACTGTCGTTTAGGCCATATTTCGAGGGGGAGAATAGAACGCTTAGTAAAAGAATCAATTCTACCGCCTCTAGAATTTTCAAATTTAGAGCAATGTATCGATTGCATTAAAGGAAAGTTTGTAAAGAACATTAAGAAAGGCACCAAAAGAAGCACATGAGTATTAGAAATAATTCATACGGATATATGCGGTCCGTTTCCTGTGACATATGTGGATGGCTATGACTCTTTCATAACATTCACAGATGATTATTCATGTTATGGTTGCATTTATCCTATTAAAGAACGTTCAGAAGCATTGGATAAATTCAAGATATTTAGGGCTAAAGTTGAAAATCAGCACATTTTAAAGATTAAAGTAGTAAGGTCCGACCGTGGAGGCGAATACTATGGCCGGCATACCCCATATGGCCAAGTTCCTAGACCCTTTGCAAGGTTTCTACAGGAATATGGTATAGTCGCCTAGTATTCAACACCGGGCGAGCCTCGGCAGAATGGAGTAGCTGAAAGACGAAATCGTACCTTGATGGATATGGTGAGAAGCATGTTAAGTTACTCCACCTTACCGATTGGTTTGTGGATGGAGGTGTTAAAAAACGCCATTCACATACTTAATCGAGTTCCTAGTAAATCGGTGTCTAAAACACCATATGAGTTATGGACTAGTCGTGAACCATCACTCAATTATTTGCGAGTGTGGGGTTGTCCAGCTGAGGCAAAACTCTTCAACCCAAGCCTTGGGAAGTTAGATCCCAAGATAGTAAGTTGCCATTTCATTGGCTATCCAGACAAGTCAAAAGGTTATCGTTTCTATTATCCAGACAGAATTACTAAGTTTGTAGAAACGAGACATGTTGTGTTTCTAGAGGATCAGATGATCAGGGGGGCACGGTATCCCGAGAAATCAACCTTGAGGATAAGCGGGTGAATGCACCCACTCCGATGATTTAGGAACCATTTTTTCTCGATACCTGCTGCTGCACCGACACAGGACAATGTCGATGTGACACCTGTTGTTGGTTCTCCTGTGGTAACAATGAATGAAAATGAAGACCCTGTTACCACACATGAGGGAGAGCCGCAACATCCCCACACAGAGAATGTGCCAGAAGGCGAGACCCTTAGAAGGTCTCAAAGAACTAGAAAGCCAGCTATTCCTAACGATTTTGAGATCTATGTTAGTGAAGAAGTTCAAATGGAGGGTGACCCCACCTCAATTGAAGAAGCCATTAAAATTCCTCACTCATTGAAGTGGCTTGAAGCCATAGAAGATGAAATGAGATCCATGAGTAGCAACAAAGTCTGGGATTTAGAATAAATTCCTAAAGGAGCCAAAACGGTAGGCTGTAAATGGGTCTACAAAACAAAATGTGACTCTAGAGGGAATATTGAAAGATATAAAGCACGACTTGTTGCTAAGGGCTTCACCAAAGAGAAGGAATAGATTACAATGAGACATTTTCTCTAGTCTCAAGTAAGGATTCTTTCAGAATCATAATGGCTTTAGTGGCACACTATAATTTAGAATTGCATCAGATGGATGTAAAGACGACATTCATAAATGGAGACTTGGAAGAAAACGTTTACATGGCACAACCCAAGGGTTTTGTCGTGGAAGGAAAAGAACGTTTGGGATGTCGCCTGAATAAATGCATTTATGGATTAAAACAGGCCTCCAGGAAATGGTACTTAAAGTTCCAAAAAACAATAAGAAAGTTTGGGTTCGATGAGAATGAGGAGGACAATTGTGTATATGCAAAGTTCAAGAATGGGAAATTCTACTCGCTAGTAGTGATGTTAGTCTACTATTGGAGACGAAGAAGTTCTTGTCCTCAAACTTTGATATGAAAGATCTTGGTGAATCTTCATTCGTTCTAGGAATTGAAATTCACCGAGATAGAGAAAAGGGGATTTTAGGGCTATCGCAGAAGGCATACTTAGAGAAGATTCGGAAGAAGTATAGTATGCATGCGAGTAATGCTACGCCTGCTCATATAGTCAAGGGCGATAGATTTGGGAACTTTCAGTGTCCCAGGAACCAATATGAGATCGATCAAATGAAAGTGGTTCCATATGCTTTTGTTGTCGGAAGATTGATGTATACTCAAGTGTGTACACACCCTGACTTAGCTTTTGTTACCGGGATACTTGGGAGATTCCAAAGTAATCCAGGGATAGATGACTAGAAAATGGTGAAGAAGGCATTGCGTTATGCAAAAGGCACAAAAGGCCTCATGCTAACATACAGAAGAACTGATTCCCTTGAGATAGAAGGGTATTCAGATACAGACTATGCGGGAGATGTAGATGAAAGAAAATCCACGTCTGAATATATATTTACTCTCGCAGGTGGATCTATATCGTGGAAAATCTCCAAGCAAACCATCGCGACATCGTCTATGATGGTAGCTGAGTATGTAGCATGTTATGAGGCCACATGGCAGGCAAACTGGTTAAAGAAGTTTATACCCGGGTTGAGAGTGGTGGACAGCATTCAAAGACCACTCAAAATATACTGCGACAATGAGCCAACAATATTCTATGCTCACAACAATAAGTCAAGTGTTGCTGCCAAAAACATTAACATTAAGTTTTATGTTGTGAAAGAAATAATCCAGGATCATACCATAAGTTTAGAGCATGTAAGTACAAAAGAAATGCTCACGGATCCGCTCACAAAAGAGGCTTACCACCCAGTGTGTTCAGAGAACACTTAGCGGGCATGGGTTTAAGGAAAAGCCTATGATACCTGGATATTAAAGGGCCTAGATCAAGAATCTGTTTCAAAATAGAGATGTGTATAGTGGTTGTTGAATCTATGATGCGTAATTGACCATTATGACGAGACATGCTCTATATGTTGATCTGTGATGAAATGGGTGCCAAAGTATAAGTTTAAAGTATAAATTTAAAGTATAAGTTGAATGAAAGATGAGATCAAGGGGGAGAATGTTAGATTGATCTCCCGTGTCCGGCCCAACGGCCCGAACGCCTTGGTCTCGCGCCCTGATCGGGGGCGCCCAATGTCGCAATTGTTGGTGGGCCCCCGTCACGCAGCGCAATATAAAGAGGTGGGGGTCGGGGGCACGAACAACAAGGTTCGTCGTGCCCACTCTTCCCACCGAAAACCCTGGACACATAGCCACCGATCTGGCTTGCGCTGTAGCGACGGGAATCGCCCCTGATCGCCACCGCCACTCCGACGAGCTCAATGGCGAGCTCATCGTCGACCCCAAAAGCCGATGGTAAGGCTCTCTCTCTCGTGTACTCCCTAGATCGACCACTAGAGGTCCTAGCAGATTCTATCAATAAAAAGTTTCCTAGTAGTGAGATTTTCATGATATATTGTATCTTTCTATTCACTTTTCCTCATTGGGGTTTTGAATGAGGTTATTCGTAGGATGATCGTTGCAAGAAAAACAAGAATTAGAGGAAATGTTACGATTTATTGTAAACGCATAATTAGAAAATCATCCACCCTTGTAACCCCACGTGCGGTCTGCTCCAAGGCAACCGTCACGACGCTTGTTCCCTCACGACCCTTCTCTCGCGCCTCTGCACCTTATACAAAGTCTGAAAATCATCGATGGCATGACACATTTTCTTCAATTTAATCGTCACAGTAATTATGAAAACCCAAGGTCGGGGACGCTTTTTTTTTTAGATAACAACTAATGGCATTCAATCATGGCGAAATCGATTAAAAACGACACCACAAAAAAAGGAAAATACAATATGGACCCAGAAGACCTGACACCATACTTCCAAATCGCAATCAAGCCCTTCGTCCTCATCGTCACCACCCAGAAACAGGGACCAGATCCGGAAGCCACCCATCTTCAGACACCATCGAGTCACCGTTGCCACCTTCGCCGCATTGGGCTTTGAACACCAGAGTGCCACCCCGAGGGGGTGAGGCGATAATCTTTTCGAGACCATCGGCGGTGAGATGGTGAAGACCAAGCAGTTCCTCCAATCCAAGGTCCCCGACCAGTAGGTCCCAACCATCGATGCCACACCTACCCGCCTCCTCCCCTCGCCACCATGGCCGGTCGGAGGAGATTGCAAGACGCGACAATCGCATCTCAAAAAAAGACCCAAAAAAATCCTAACGAGGAGGGCGGTTGTACCATCCTCTTCCCCTCCCTCGCCACCACAGCCGACCGAGGGGAAGACAACAACAGCAGTATCCTTACGACTCCCGAAGCTCCACGGCAGAGTCGAAATACGACCACGCCCGGAGAGACCACGCTCCCCAGATCCGCCGATCTGAGAGGATACCTGGCCAACAGCTCGCCGACGCCGCCACAAGTGGCCTTGCCGAGATGGGGATCAAGCTCCGGCACCCTTATTCTGACGCGACGCCGCCTCCGCCATCCCGACATCCTCTCCCGGCACCCTAGCAGACCTCCATCCCTCACCACCGGCGGTCCACCGAAGCTCCGCCTCCATAGAACCACCACCATCAGGGCCCACATCCACCAGCCCACCGAAGCCGCGCCAGCATGCCCTTTGCCAAGCACGCTGCCCGCCATGGCCTCTTGGCCCACGCCGTCGTGTCCATGAGCGGGGGAAGGAGGCTCCCCGACGCCAGTGCGTAGGCTTTGCCCGGCGACGCCATCCGGCGGCGGCTGGGAGGAGGAGAAAGGGCGATAGGGGAGGCCGGCGGCGACGGTTAGGGTTTGTGCCCGTCACCCTCGCAAAGGTCGGGGACGCTGGGAGCACAAATGTGTCCGTATATTTTGCAGGCAGCGCAGCAGGACAACTCTGACTTTGACTTCTCAACGTCATCAGCTAGTCACCCTCGCAAGCATGCATTTCTGTTCCCCTGTCCCGTCCATTAGGTGGCCCCCCATCCTTCGGCGCCGACCAATCAAATCCGTCGGCAACGCCATGGCCGCCAGACCTTGCTTGTAAAACGATCCACCCATCACCAGATAGCGGTAGTACAAGTCATCAATCGTTTTCTCCCATTATGAGCATCATCACAATCCGCATGAGCTGGGACTTGGAGAGTGGCAAAATTACTGACAAGATCTTAATATTTACATCGCGGGGAACGTGTGTGAGAATTGAACAAAACATGTGAAGCAATTCGAACAGAAGCTCGAGTAACGCGGATTGATCTACTAGCTGTTTCTAAGTCGATTAATCCCATGCCTTACTTAGTCATTTAATTAAGCAAAGTAGCCATGATGAACGCCGGTGTGCGCCCCGGGCATCTGCGCCGCCTGCATGCTCTGGAGGAGCATCCTGTCCTCCACCGCGCCGAGCCCGTGCCCGAACACGCCGCCATGGCCGACGCCGGCGGCGAGAGATTGCTGCATGCCGTAGTCGAACGCCGATCCAGCGTACTGCTGCCGCTGGTGGAGGTGGTGGTCGAAGGACACGGCCGGCGCCGGCGCCGCCGGCTGCATCAGCGGCTGGTGGTGGAAGCCGTAGTCGGGGACGCCGAAGTTGATGACCGGACCGGCGGGGGGCGTGGGGATGCCGGTGAACTGCTGCACCATGGCGCGGAAGTTGGCGGCGTCCGTGTTGAGCATCGTGACGGGCGCGCGGCGCGACGCGCGGGCGCGCTTCCTCGCCGCCGACGGCTTGCCCGCCACCCGCGGGCCCAGGACCCCGGTCCCGGCGGCCGCGCTCGTGGGGCTCCCGTCGCCGGACCCCGTGGACGCCGGGCTCGTCGGCGTCGCGGCGGCGGCTGTGTTGGCGAGGATGGCCGCGCCGGCGTCCATGGCAGCGCCAAGGGACAGGCCCGGGCTGGGAGCGTAGTGGTAGAGGTCGTCGGACCAGTCGGCCAGGCTCGACCCAGTGTCGCTCATCGCCATGGCAAGCAGTGGGTTTGTCGGTCGGAGACTCGGGGAAGAGTGAATTGGTTGCGGAGCAGACGGTGTTGGGAGGAATAGCTCGAGTCCGGCGGCGAGGCGGGCGATTTATAGCGACCATGCCATGGGTCAAACGGTGGACGAAGGCCTGTCTCGACGGTTGGATCGGCGAGGGAGGCGTGATGGACGGTGGCGGTTGGCTGACGTGTCGCCGTCTCGGAGGTGGCTGGCTGACCAGCCCCGTGACGCTTTCCACCTTCCGGGAAGCGTCGTTGATCCGTCCCTGCCACCGTGCCACGTAGGTGCCACGGCGGGCCCGCCAACCGGTGGCCCGCAGCCCCGCACGTTTACACGTGCATGCGCCTACTCGAAGATGCTACGGGTCCACTTCGCCGGAGATCCGTTCGGCCGTGGTCCGCCGGCCACCGCGCCGGAAGTCAGTTACGTCGAAGCATGCAGCGTGATGGGTACTTCGCCGGGAACGAAGAAGGAAGCTTCGGCCGGAGCTGGGAAAGCGCAGAGCATGCGCCTGGCAAGCGGACGAATGGACGGATGGAGACGGCCGGGGAATCCGTTTTGTGTGGAGAGAATAATCCACCCGAGTTTCGGCACGTGATCCATTTAATCTGCACCGAGATATATAGATTTCACCTCGATCACTCGGATCACTGTCAGTAGTATCCACCTGGTAGTGGCAGATTAGATAGATTGTCTTCACATTCCGTTCAGCCGTTGCGTCAAGATATCTTGAGAAACAGTAACCACTCGGTCTTTGGCTTCTAAGTTCTGGTGCTCTTTTTATTTTGTTTTTTTTAACATATTAAGATGTGACAGAAAATCTTAAATTCTAGTCATAGTCGATGTTGTATCACACAAACTTGCAAAATCTTGACCCAAAATTCTTGATATCGTGGGCTAAAAAAAATAACAAAATCGGACAAAATTTGAGGATTTAAAACTATGCGTACTTGGATCTAAATTTTTGTCATTTTTTGTAGCTCATAATACAATGTATTTGAATTTGATATTGCATGTTTGTGAGTAAATCAGTGGCTACATCCAGATACTTTTTTAAAAAAATTATGTTCATAGATATGATTCCCATTTTTTTTTAAAGGAACGAGGTCATTCTTGTCCATGTAAACCAAATCTTCACTCTAAGCACTCGTCTCTTGTTTTTTTTTTCTGCTGAAAAATGACAAATCTCTACGAAACCACTCACGTCCGGAGAGACATACGATAGTAGCATGAGAATGGCGAGGCAACTAATGGAGGACATGCCGCATCACACATGCATGCGCCACCGTACCACTAATTGTTGCTTCAACGAGCACGTCTCCTTTGCTTGACCCAACCACTAGTCAAATACAAACGACAAATCAACCTACCAACGTAGGCGTAGCTGCATACGTAGTGCCCTCAACGTTACGTGATCCATCTCGACTTGGTTAGGTGTATCTAGCTAGTGTAAATATCTCGTTATTTTTTTTAAATAATATGATTTTTTATTAAATTTTATAAATATATAATACTCTCTCCGATCCATATTAGTTGAATTGGATTTGTCAAAAATTAGATGAATCTATATACTAAATAGTGTCTAGATTTATCCAAATTTTGATAAAGTTCAATCAACTAATATGGATCGAAGAAAGTATATAATTTTAACAAATTCTAAATCTAGCGCGGCGTCGGGATTTAAACTGCCAACAAGGACCTATTGGGAGTTTAACTCCTAACAAGTACCTTTCGGGAGTTTAACTTCAATCCTGACGCTGCGCTAGATTTGAAATTTATAAAAATTATGTATTATTTTTTAAATTTAATAAAAAATCGTATTTTTTTTTCAAATATCTCGACCCTAGAAAGTAAATCGTAGAGTAAATTAATATGCACATATCTATTCAGTGGAGGAGGGAGGAGAGGCGGCCCCCGGGCAGCAGGCTCTATCAGCCGAATGCTTTAATCAAATTTAATAACATAGTTTGATTTTATCATTAGCTTTTATGGACATTTGACTGCTGACTCTAGAGCCAGCTGACCTTGCCCAGGCTACGTGGAGGCGCTGGCTCCGCCACTGTATCTATTGCACAAGCAACATCGTGGGTAACTTTATATCTCAATACACGGGGATCAGATAGGACATGGTACCGAGAATTAGCTCGATACTGACTGACGAGACGTGACAACAAATCTGCTCAGACGTACATGCTTATCATACTCGTCGACGAGTCCAACAACGACGGCATACTGTACGGTGTTGCGAATATTACTACCTCCGTGCGAAAATATGAGATGATTGGTAGTCTCTCTAATCCATATTAATTATTATTGAATTGGATGTACTTTTTTCGTCCGTAAATAGAAATTATTAGACAAATCAGTTATCTCTCTTCTTTTATGAGGCTTTATCAATTATCAAGAAAAGAGAAGAATGATGATTGGTGGACGAAAAGAATAGAGATTGGAGGATGAGGTGGAGAGTGATTACGAGTAATTGCATTTATTTAGTGTCTTGGTATTGTAGATGTACACTCTTTTTGAGATAAATTTTGGGTGCTAGATGTACACTTATTTACGGACAGATGGAGTATTTATCATTATAATTTGTTTAAAGATATTTATTTTTACAACAAGTAATATGGATCGAAGCGAGTACGTCATTTCAACCTACCAAAACGCATGAGTACATTTTTTTAAACCAAGGCAGTACTCCGGTTAGCACGTAACAAAGGCTGGAAACAGTTCACTGTCACGGATCTTTGAATTACTCTCCCAGAAATAACAAACGGATGCCCTTGATCGAGATCTTCTGGAACCACAGAAATCTTCCTGACGGAAGAACGAACCATACATGCACGCATGATGCCGATTCGTTCAGCTGATTCGTTGGGGTATTTTCAGGTAAACAAAGTGGCGACCATCCATGTGCCCTCGATTAGGCCACGTCTAGAACAAGTCAAGCAGGGGGGCTCCCTGACGTGTGTGGTGACGCTCGGCTAGGAGTTGCCACAGGACTGAGTCAAGCCATTAATTGACGCATTTTGGTGACTGCGCTGTCCTATACGCTCCCACGTGTTCACAGTTTCTCTGCCTCACCCAACTGTTTTACTCGGTGAGTACACTTATTGTTTCATGGAGTACAATAAGTGTAGTCTGGTTCATGGAATGAAGCGGTTAAGGATAAACCTTGGTTAGATAATTGGGCAGAGTGGGCCTACGTACCAGTAAGGAATCTGGTCTTCGACGGCTAGTTTAGTTAGTCGGGGTTCCTGTGAAGGAAGGGGCGAATTGGTCAAGGCCTCATACCGAACTACCAAAAATTAAAAAATTCTCAAGACTTAAACTCGTACTCCCTTCATCCTAAGTCTTAATGCCTATAACTTTTATTAAAAGTCAAGCCATGTAAAGTTTGACCAAACTTTAAATGAAAACTATCAAAAACTGTTATATTATATAGATACCATGTGAAAATATATTTCATGATGTATGAAAAGATATGAAGTACGTATTGTAAATATTCATATATATTTTTTCTAAAAACTTGGTCAAACTTTAGATAGTTTGATTTTTGAAAAAAGTTTATAGGTCTTAAGCCTTTGGTCAAACTTTAGGTACTCTCCACTATAACACACAACCAATTGTTAAATCAACTTTGTAATGGATCTAGTCTAGATTTATCAGTAGCACTGTATTTTACCTTCCTAGATCGAAACAGAGAGAGAGAGGGGGGAACTACCTGCTCCCTGGCTCGACAGACATGAGCCAGAGGGGATGCCGGAACTAGTCCCGGAGCTGGACCCGCCGTCGTTGGCCATGGGGAGAAAGGGGGCGACGGCGTGGGTGTGCGGTGGTGGCGGTGCTTCCCGTCGGCTCGCGCTAACCCTAGATCGGTAGTGTAACACCCTCAGAATCGGCCCTATGCAAGTTTTAGCGAAACTCGCCAAACCCGCATAGAAACGTTTCAAAGGTGCCCACCAGGCACTTTCGTGCGGGTGGAAAACGAAGTAATAACATTACACAACAGTCCTCGATGGGACCCACAGAACGGATATATACAACACGACTCCATGAGTCAAGAATACAAATATATACGGTACAAAGATCCAAATCACCTCGAAAACGATGGAGCGTCCGACTACGGACAAGATGCAAATGGGGCTAAGAGCCCTGAAGAATAACCAATGGCGTCCATAACCCTGCCCAGGCCAAGCCGGAAGGGTAACACTGCTAACGGCGTCGATCTCAAAACCTGCTTAAACAAAAGGGGTGCCGACAAAGGGCAAAGGAAAAAAGAGGAGCGTCAAGATCGAGGCCGATGCAGCGAGACTAGAATTCGGCGGTCCTCGCCTACATAGGTATGGTGGACTGAGCGGCAGCGGCAGCATGCACTAAACAACCTATGGAGACTCGATACAACTGGCGGCGATCAGAGAGGGGCAAGAAAGACCTAATCGGAACCAACCTGAATCTAACACCAAACAAACCCATCCCGGTGTTTCCCCCTCGAGACCAAACGAGGAAGTCAACCGAGGAACTCACACAGTTGGCAGTTTTACTTATTCAGTTATCGTTGCAGCAATTACTAGTCAGGTATAGATATTCATCCTGATAAAATAAGCAGTGGGTCATTTTAGTCAACCATTCCGTTATAGTGGCATCACTTACTAGTCAGATACAATTAACATGAGATAACCCAAAACCCAGCAGTTGTTGATACTTTTATTTAGCCATTCCGTTGTAGTTGCAATACTTACTAGTCAGGTACAATGGTCGCAAGCGACACTCCAAGCAAGCAATTGTTGGCAGGTTCATTTAGTCATTCCATTATAGTGAAGCTGATTACTAGTCATTATAGAGTCAATTTATAGCACTACTTTAGTTATGCTTGTCTATGGTCAAGATACTGTGCTCTAAGTCGTCCATAACCGCGGACACGGCTTTCAGAAAGTTTTACCCGGCCGGGGTGCACCAATAGCAACACACGCTCGATCAACCTCGGAAAAACCAAATCAAAACCCAACGAGGCCTTCACGACAAAGCAATCACAGGATTCAGAAATATTTGAGGCCACCCCATTGAGTAGACCCGCAACGAAGTAAGCTAGCTTCGAGACGGACTCAAGGTTTGCGTCAATGGCTGTAAACAACTGGGAACCCGAAAGTGTGGTTGGGCTTGTCGATACCGCGAAAACACTCCGCTTACCTAAGCGATACATGTGCTCCTCGCAATCGTAAATCTGATAGTAGCATGGCATAAGTACAGGATCGTAAATAAAACCTCAAACTAGTTTGTGGCCCCAAGAAATAAGAATGAATCATGCTCTGGCTCAGGGGGGTCCCATAATCCTCCCGGATGTGGATAGCGCGATAAAACAAGGAACAGGTATCAAGTACTCGGGGTCCTACGGGACACAAGTGGGTGTTCGGAAACCAAATATTATCTATCACCCACCGATGCCTCTGCTTACTTCAATTTTAGTTGTTAAACAGGAATTAAAGTGAACGATAAGTAAAGCCATGATACTCTCCAACATCAAACATGCGGCATTACTCCAACAACTGTGGCACTTGACAACACGCAACAGCACTTAAGCAAGCGACTACGACGCGCAGGTCCAACTAACTACCACACAACAGGTAATAGGAGGTGTCCAAGGTAATATAAGGCTGCAAGGGATATCACGGGTACGAAAGCTAGAGCATCGCAACACAGATAGCAATAGATCAACATGAGGGAAATAAATACTATAAAAGTAAGATAGGTAGAAAAGGGGGAGATGCTCGCCTGAAAACATTGTCGAAGGTTCACCCGAAGATCGGGTCGACACTCGCATCAACTCAACGGCCTTATCCGCGAAGAAGCAAAACACTAGAAGAAACACCGGATGCAATATTTAATACTACGGCAAAAGATCGGCATGCTTATGATATGATGCATGACATGGCAAAAGTGTGATGCAATTAGGTCATATAAGTGGAACCGGGGTCCCGATATTTAATTAGGTGGTTCATGTTATTTAACTACCCCGCAACTTAAATGTTGTATTAACATGGCCAAAATATATCACCGGTTCGCTACATCAATTTAAATGAGGCCAATATGAGACTAGATTTGCCCGCATATGGGCCCCATATTTAATTATAAGGTGAATCGGCGGAAGGCCCCCAAACCACATGACAAAAATGCATGCATGAAAATTTAATATGCAACAAGTTGTATGTTTAGCATTTATAAAATTAGGGGTTCGGAAAAGGGGTCACACATTAGGGTTCGACGATCTTGGGGTTCCGGGGTTCGGGGTTCGGTCTCAGGGTCCGGATCTGGGGTTCGGCCTCGGCGGGATCGTTCTCGGATTACTGGGGTAGATCTTGGCGCATCCGGGAAGGAGTACTTGGTTGGCGTCGGGGACGCATCGGACTCGCCCTGGTCGGTGCCGATCTTGTCGTCGCGAAGATCTTGTCGTGTCCGTGAGTCGGGTCGTCTTGGTGTCCGGGGTGCAGTGCTTGGCGTTCTGCGTCGGTGTCCTTACCGTCCGTGTTCTCGAGCATCGCATCCGGGAAGGAGTACTTGTCGCACGTGTGGTCTTCGGGTCCGGGGGTCTCGGCGTCCGTGACGAAGATCATGGCATCCTTGTCGAAAGCATCGGGGTTTCCGGGGCTCGGTCCCGTGAGGCAGATCTTGGGGTTCGGTCTCGGCACATATGATGTAGATCTTGGGGTACCACCTTGATTATCGGAGGCGAACTTGGGGCTCGACACCGGGGTCTGCAGGGTTCCTTGTCGGAGTGCTAGATGTTCCGTGATGAAGTTCTTGTCGGAGATTCTTCGGACACCTTCGGCTCGGTACGGTCTTGGAGTCTCGCGCCCGTGGTCCGGTCCTTCGGGGTCCCGTGTTGGTCTTGGCTTCCGCTTGAGCACCGGCGGGCACACACGCGGAACGGTTCGACTACCAGCACATCAACGAGATGGCAGAGGCAGATGCTCCCAACAACGTACTGGATATACCAAGGTGGTTGGGGCTGGGTACTTGGGGCGGCCTACGGTGGCACGGCCACGGCCAGGCTCGGTGGACGGGCTCGCTGCAGCGTCCTAGGCGAAAGCGCAGGGGCGACAAGGAGAGGATGGGAGGCCGGCGGCTGGACGCCGAGGCACCGCGGCCAGGGTCGGCGGTCGAATCAGAGGCGGCGGCCGGGGCCTGCTCGGGGACGGAGGAGGCCGGGCTCGGGGGAGGTGGCGAGCGCGGGCGCGGGAAGGGGAGGCGGCAGCGGCGGCGAGGAGGTGGCGGAGAAAGTGCGGGCGAGGCGGACGAGGCTCATGGCGAGGAAGGTGGGCGCCGGAGGCAGTGAGGGGCGTGTGGTCAGTGGGCGGCGGGCGAGGCCAGCGGCGGGAGGCGCCGAGGCAGCGAGGCGAGCGGGCGGGACGGAGAAGCAGTCACAGCGAGGAAGGCGACGCAGGCGTCGGAACAGTGGGCGCCCGGCGCCAGGAGAGGCGGTGGGCGGTGGCGGTGGACGCTGCGAGGAGGGAGGCGAGAGGGAGGCTCGCATGCGGGAGAGAGCAGGGGCGGGATGGGATCGTGGGGAAGACTGTGGTTGGTGGGACCGCAAGCGGGGGAGGCGCGTGAGAGTGGGGCCAGGGGCGGGTGGTGGCCAGGCGTGGGGGGCGGGGCTGAGTGGTGGTTGGCTTGGCTGATGTGGCAGGGGGGCTGAGTGGTGGAGTGTGGCTGGCCATGTGGCGGGGTCTGAGTGGTAGGAGTGGTAAGGGAGATGAGGTGGCGCGCGATGATTGGAGGGGGTGAGGTGGAGGCAGGGTGGGTAGGATAGGTTTGGGTGAACTTAGGATTTAGAAGGGCGGGTTAGGTGGACCGATTTAACAGGGGGTGGTCGTTCGAATCGAATCGTTCTACTAAAATATTTCAAACTTTTATTTAATTTGCAATACATTTTCGTAAATAGTTTTTAGACAAACAAAATATCCGGAAGCATCCGGGGGTTTAATTTGAAATAGAAGGAGGACTAGTTTCAGAAAACCATAGACTTTCGCAAATAGTTTTTAGGCAAGATAATATGCATGATGATGACGATGCTCAAATGCAATGTGGCATGATGACATGAGCATGCGGTCATGATGATGCAATGCACAAAAAAACAACGCGATTTTCTAGTAGTGGTTTTGCGGGATGCCACAGGTAGGGATGTAGGTGGGGTGTTGGCACAACGGCGAACCTCGTACCGTGTGCTGCCAGCTCCCCACCACTTTATATAGCACGGTGACACGGGCCCACCAACCAGATAGGGTTGGGGCGCCCCCGATCAGGGCGCAGATAGGGGCGTGCTGGGCCGTTGGGCCCAGTCACGTTGAGATCTATCTAACATTCTCCCCCTAGATCTCGACTTTACTTTTAACTTTGTTCTTTACTTATTCCATCATAGAACGATACATAGAGCATGTTTCATCGTCTCAGCTCAATTACCGATAGAATCAGACAGCCACTATATACCTTCATGTTTTGAAACAAATCCTGTTACTTTTGGGCCTCCGTAGTCCAGGAATCATAGGCTTCCTGTTAAACCCATGCCGTCTATGTGTTCCTTGAACACATTGGGTGGAAAGCCTTTCGTTAGCGGATCCGCAAGAATATCCTTTGTCCTTATATGCTCGAGTCTTATAGTTTGATCCTGGACTTTGTCCTTCACAACATAATACTTTATATCTATAGAATTTGTAGCATTACTCGACTTGTTGTTGTGAGCATAGAATACTGCGGGCTCGTTGTCACAGTACATCTTTAGTGGTCTGATCACGATCAACCACTTTCAAGTCGGTAAAAATTTCTTTAACCATAACGCTTTGTCCCATGGCCTCATAACATGCGTTATGAATTCTGCATACATCCGAGATGATGCAACTATCGACTTTTTTTGCTTTCTCCACGAATATAGCACCTCGCGAGAGTAAATGTTGCACGAAAAAATAGCACCCTCCGCGAGAGTAAAGACATACCGTCAGACTTTTGGTCATCTTTATCTCCGCAAAAATCGCATCTGAATACCTTTTATCTCTAGGGAATCGATCTTACGTATGTAAGCATGAGGCCTTTTGTGCCTTGCACATAACGCCAAGCTTTCTTTACCATCTTCCAAAGGTTTCTATGCTGGATTCTCTTGATATCTACCGAGTACCCCGGTGATAAACGCTAAGTCAGGGCGAGTGCACACTTGTGCATACTGTAAGCTTCCAACAGCCGAAGTATATGGTACTGACTTCATTCGATCGATCTCATATTGATTCTTTGGACACTGGGATTTCCCAAAACTATCGCCCTTGACTATGGGAGCAGGTGTTGCATTACTCGCATGCATATTGTATTTCTTTAAAATCTTTTCATAATACGCTTTCTGCGACAGTCCTAACACTCTATTATTTCTATCCCTGTGAATTTCTATGCCCAAAACATAAGAAGCTTCACTAAGGTCTTTCATGTCAAAATTTGATGACAAGAACTTTTTTGTCTCTAGTAGTAGACTAATATCACCGCTGGCAAGCAGAATGTCATCCACGTACAGAATGAGAAAAATATATTTCCCACTTTTGAACTTTGCATAAATGCAGTTGTCCTCAACATTTTCTTTAAAACCAAATCTTTTAATGGTATCATTAAACTTTAAATACCACTGCCTAGAGGCTTGCTTTAACCCATAAATGGATTTCTTTAGGCGGCATCCCATATGTTCCTTCCCCTCCATGAAAAAAACCTTGGATTGTTTCATGTAAACATTTTCTTCTAATTCTATATTTAAAAATGTCGTCTTAACATCCATTTGATGCAACTATAAATCAAAATGTGCAACTAGTGCCATGATGATTCTGAAGGAGTCCTTACATGAGACCGGAGAAAAAGTCTCATTATAATCTACGTCTTCTATTTGCGTAAAGCCTTTTGCCACAAGTCTAGCTTTGTACTTTTCTATATTCCCATTGAAGTCATACTTTGTTTTGTAGACCCATTTGCATCCTACTGTTTTGGCTCCTTTAGGAATTTCCTCTAAGTCCCAAACATTGTTGGAACTCATCAATTTCATTTCATCTTCCATTGCCTCCACCCACTTGGCTGAGTGAGGGCTACTCAGGGGCGGAGACAAGGGGGGGCTAGCAGGGGTCAGACCCCCCTCCCCAACCGATCCCCCCCCCCCCCAACTTTTTTCAGTAGGTAGTACTAGGCATATACGTATATATGATGTACCGTATGTATCACTTAATTAGCCCATTTTAATAATCAGGATGCAGAATTAACTAAGCCCAAGGCACAAAAGCCCACGTACCAGGCTTACCCATCGTGGAATATGGAGGCAGACTCCAGCTGATCAATCTAATCGGAGCAGCAGCGAAGTTTACGCCTACGATTTTTGTCTCCGACATCTCCGTGACTCCCCGCCGTTCTGTGTTTGCCGACTCGCCGTGTAAGTTTGTTTCTTATCGATCTCGCGGCCGTGGGCATACAACCCAGATGGACTGCCCGTAGTTAGAGAAAATCATTGTTAGCAATTGTTAGCCGATACGTATGTAGAAAAAGAAATCACTGCTAGCAATTGTTAGAGATCTCCCGCCCACGGGCATACAAATCATTAGATACAAAATGAACATTGTTACTCTCTCCGACCCATATTAGTTGACTTAGATTTGTCTAGATTTAGATGAATCTAGACACAATGTAGTATGTAGGTTCATCTAAATTTTGTCAAATCCAAATCAACTAATATGGATAACTAAATCACTCGATGCTGACCTGACCAGGAATTCACGTACTATGATGTATCTGCTGACTTCTCTATTGTTTGTTCTATATTAGAACTGTGTTGAATTTTGAGGAATTAAAACCTTAGATTCTTAGTTACTTGACCTGGTTCATTAGTATATAAATCAGTTGATTAGTTTATTAATTCGTGTATTTAATTATTTTGTTGTGCTCAGAGGTGAAGAGAAAAGGACCATCAGAAAGGGGAGTTGATTTCTTTTTCAAGCGCATTGGTTCAACTTCGAGCGCTAATATTACAGTCCAATCTATTGCTGAAAGTGCAAAACTATCTCAGGAGAAGCAACCTCTTGTAGATGACAGTTCCAATCCGGTTGATATGCACACTGATGATGAAAACATTGTGGAACCAGTACAAGTTTCAGAACAAGTTAGAATTGGAAGCACGGCATATGAAAGAGATCCGGGTAAGCGTCAACAGATTTGGGAACTTCCCCTTGATAGGCAAGAAGAAGCACGGAGATTCTATATTACCGAGGGACCTTATCAGCCATATATGAGAGAGTATCCACATAATGGAAAAGCAAAAAAATCCTCGCCGATTCCAATTTAGCTATTTCACAAATTTTCCTTGGCTAGAGTATTCACTTTCCACACATCGTGCATATTGCCTGCCTTGTTTCGTCTTCACAAAAAAACCAAGTGGAAGATGTGGCTCAGATACATTCACAGCTAAAGGTTTTATAAATTGGAAGAAGGTGAATGATGAAAAAGAGTGTGCTTTTTTGACACACATGGGCAAAGATTCTAACTCAGCTCATAATTATTCAGTTCGATGTTTTGATAATCTGAAAAATAGTATGACCCACATCGACAAGGTAATTGTACAAGCCACCGAAAAAAGGTTTTAGATGCAAGGCTGAGGCTTAAAGTTACAATTGATTCCATTAGGTAAGAAATATTTTTTCTATACTAGATAGTAGAATATTAGATATTGTACTAAGCATGTATTTAACATCTTTTTCCGGTCGGTTTCACCGGGTGGTTAACATTCCAAGCTTGTGCTTTTAGAGGCCATGATGAATCTCAAGAATCCATAAATCGGTAATTTTCTTGAATTGGTAAAGTTCTTGGCCTTTTATAATAAGGAGGTGGATGCGGTTGTCTTGAATAATGCTCCAAGGAATGCGAGGTACACCTCCCTACTATTCAACAAGAGATTCTTGAGATATTTTCTAAAGGTTCAGAGGCAAATTAGAGAAGAAATTGGTACTAGCAAGTTTTGTATAATGGTGGATGAAGCTCGAGATGAATCAAAAAAAGAGCAAATGGCATTGGTCGTCCGGTTTGTGAACAATGAAGGATACATAAAGGAGCGTTTTCTTGATATCATTCATGTCACTGACACTGCTGCATTGACTCTCAAAGAGGCAATTTGTGTTGTCCTTGCAGACAATAATTTAAGCATCCGAGATATAAGAGGACAAGGATATGATGGGGCAAGTAACATGCGAGGTGAATGGAATGGGTTAAAAGCTCTAATTCTAAGTGAGTGTCCTTATGCTTATTATGTACACTGCATGGCCCATCAATTGCAGTTGGCTCTTGTTGCGGCATCAAGGGAGGTACATGAGGTGCACAATTTTTTCCAACATGCTATTCTCATAATAAATGTTGTTAGTGGGTCGCCTAAACGCAATGATGAGTTATTAGCAAACCAAGCGGCAGACATTGAACATGAAATTGAGTTGAGTGAGCTTGATACAGGAAGAGGAGCAAATCAGATAGGATCTTTACAGAGACCCGGTGACACTAGATGGAGTTCTCACTTCAAGTCAATTCAGAGTTTAATTAAAATGTTTGGTGCTACGGTTGCTGTTCTACAGAGCGTAGCAACTGACCGCTCAGTCTCCAAATATTCTAGAGGAGATGCTGTAGGTGCTTTAAAAATAATTTTGTCATTTGACTTTGTCTTCATTCTGCATCTAATGGAGAAAATCATGAAGATCACAGATGTCTTATGTCAAACTCTCCGAAAGAAGTCCATTGGCATTTTAAATGCATTAGATTCAGTTTCGAACACAAAAGTGTTGCTTGGTAAGTTAAGAGAAAATGGTTGGGAATCTCTTTTGGAGGAGGTTCAAATTTTCTGTTCGAAGCATGACATTGAGGTCCCCGATTTAAACCACAAGTAATATCCCTTTCCTTGTATTTTTATCCATTAGAATATGTATTATCATACATTCATACTTGCTTAACTCTAGTATTAATACATATATTGCAACTTGTAGGTACGCTGATGTGACAAGGTCTCGCAACAAGCATGATAACACAACAACACTACATCACTACAAAACAGACGTGTTCAATGTTGCTATAGATCAACAATTGGTTGAGATAAATGATCGCTTTGGTATTCAAAGTACAGAACTCTTGACACTTTGTGCATCTTTGGATCCAAGGCATGATTCTTTTGACATCTCAAAAATATCCACACTGGTTGAAAAGTTTTATCCTGAGGATTTTTCTAGTCAAGAAAGAGCTCAATTGGAGTCTCAACTTCCCCACTTTCAATTAGATGTTTGCAACAATTAAGAGCTGAAATGCTTTTCTTCACTTGCTGATTTGACGGTTGGACTAGCCAAAACAGGTAAAGCAGCTACATATTCAATGGTTGATAGATTACTACGATTATTCATTACTCTTCCGGTGTCAACTGCAACCACCGAGCGAGCTTTTTCAGCCATGAAACTTATCAAGACGCGCTTTGAAATAGAATGGGAGATGATTTTCTTCGGCATTATATGATTCTCTACATTGGTAAGGAAATAGCTGCAAAGATTAGTTCTGATGAGATTATCGACCTATTTGACACCGGTGGTCGTAAAGCAGATTTTAAGCTAATAGATATGTAATTTATTTTTGTAGCATCAAACATATATTCGAAAATTTATATGGATTTTGTATTAATATTTTTTGAGACTTAATATATTGTGATGTTTATTCTCTTTGATGGTCGTCGACTTTTCGCCCCCCCCCATGTCTGAATCCTGGCTCCGCCCCTGGGGCTACTCATGGCTTCTTCATATGAGGTAGGATCGCCCTCCATATGAACTACATTATAGACTTTGTAAATTTCTTTGGAAATGGCTGGTCTTCGTTCTCTTTTAGACCTTTTGAGTTCATCAGACTCTTGCTCATTTCTTGCCTCGGGTTCAGGCACATTTACAGTAGGTGGCTGTTCTGGCTCCCTTTCATGCTCAACAGTGGGTTCAGATGGCTCCTGATGGACAGGTTCCGAACTTTCGCCCATTGTTGTCACGTGTGGAGTCACAACAGGTGCCGGCACCACAACCTCAGGGGTTGTAGATGGTGGCACAATAGGTAGCGAGAAAAATGGCTCCTGAGTCATCGGATTAGGTGCATGCACCCTCTTCTCCTCAAGATCAATTTTCCTAGCTACCGTGCTCCCCCTCATCAATTCGTCCTCCAAGAAGACTGCATGTCTCGTTTCTACAAACGTTGTGTATCCGCTGAGGTGAGAAACGATAGCCTTTTGACTTACCTGGATAGCCAATAAAGTGGCAAGATACTGTTTTGGGGTCTAACTTTGCAATGTTTGGATTGAAAACTTTTGCCTCAGCTGGGTTCCCCCAGACCCTCAAGTGGTGCAGAGAGGGGACTCTGCCTGTCCACAATTCATATGGTGTTTTTGGCACCGACTTACTTGATACTCTGTTGAGAATGTGAATGGCGGTTTTAAGCGCCTCCATCCACAATCCCAATAGGAGGGTGGAATAGATCATCATGCTGCGCACCATATCCATAAGGGTACGGTTACGCCTTTCAGCTACTCCGTTTTGCTGAGGTTCGCCCGGCATAGAATACTGGGCGACTATTCTATTTTCTTGAAGGAACCTTGCAAAGGGTCCTGGTACTTGACCATATGGAGTATGCCGACCGTAGTACTCCCCCCCCACGATCGGACCGAACTATCTAAATTCTTTTATCATGCTGATTTTCTACTTCAGCTTTGAAAATTTTAAATTTATCCAATGCTTCAGATATTTCTTTAATTGGATAAATATAACCATATCGGGAGTGATCATCCGTGAATGTTATGAATGAATCATAGTCATCCACACTTTTCACCGGAAACGGTCCACAAATATCCGTGTGGATTATTTCTAGTGTAGCTATGCTTCGGTTTGCACCTTTTTTAATTTGTTTGACATACTTTCCTTTAATGCAATCTATGCATTGTTCCATGTCTGAGAACTCTAACGGAGGAAGAATATCATTTTTAACGAGGCTTTCTATTCTTCCCCTCGAAATATGGCCTAATCTGCAGTGCCATAACTTCGATGAGTCAAGAGTTCGTTTTCTTTTCTTTTGTTCTTTGTTCGACAAGGGAACTTTTTCATTCACATCACACACAGAAAATACTTTCTCATGCAAAGATAATAAATATAGCTTGTCATGTAGGGTAGCAACACCCACACAAATATCTTTTAACCAAATGGCACATTTGCCATTTCCAAAATAACACTCATAAGAATCTTTGTCCAAGCACGACAGACTTATTAAATTTCTATGAATTGAAGGAACAAAAAGAACATCCTTAAGCAAAAGAGAAGAACCATCAGCCAGCTCCAGAGGGATGTCGCCAACGGCCTCCACTTCTGCTTCAATCCCATTCGCCACTTCAATGAGTCTTTCTCTTTTTGGCAAAATCCTTGTCGAATGGAACCCCTGTAAAGAGTTGGCAACATGAAAAGTTGCACCAGAATCAATCCATCAAGTAGATCTAGAAAACTTTTCATACAGAGATTCATTAACAAAAGAGACTATATCTTTACCGTTTTTGGCCATGATGTACTTCAGCCAAACCGGACAATCCTTCTTATAGTGGACAACCTTCTTACAGTGGTGGCACTGGTCTTTTTCTCCAGGGGTGGACTGCTGGTGCTGTTACTGGTGCTGTTGTGGGCCCTTGCCATGTGGTTTGGAAGGTGAGCCACCATGGTTACTGTTTGTGAAGCTCCTCTTCCTATTGTCCTTCACGAAGTTTAAGGAACCACCGTGAAGGGCCTTCAGCCTTTCCTCCTCTTGGGAGCACATCCCAATGGTCTTTTCTATGTCCCACTTTTTAGGGGACATGTTATAGTTTATTACGAAGTTTTCGAATGGGTGTGGAAGAGAGGCCATCACCAGGTGCACCAAAAGTGCGGGCTTTAGCTCGAGGTCCTCATCCATGGGTTTCAGCTTGGCTGCCATGTTTGACATCCTCAAGATGTGCTCTCTTATTCCGTGTGGCCCTCCCGTGTACTTTTCAATCACCAGCTGTTTTAACATCTGGGTCGCATACATCTTTGAAGAGCCAGTAAACTGGCTCTTTATCTTGGCAAGGTATTCACCATGAAGACACTCTCCAATTGAGCCCACTATGGCGTTCTCAATTGTGTTCTTTACAAAAGCCAAACATTTCTTGTTGGCGTTCACCCATTTTTGATTATCAATCGAGTAGGCCAGCTCCAATGGAGCATGGTCCCTCTTCCTTTTCTCAAACGCAAAGACATTCCTCAAGATTGCCCAGCGTGGTCAAGAAGCTTGACTGGTTGCTTGGTGTCAACCACCACCCACTTCGGCATACAAACGCCAGATCAACCTTCTTCCTCCATTCGAGTAGTTGTCCCCTTAGCAGCGGATGTCTTTCAAAGCGACTCATGAGGTTAAGACCTCATGAAAACCACAAAAGATGTGAGATCACCAAAGAAAACAATTGTATGCATTAATTCAATGTTGGTATAAATTATGCATGCAATTGTTTGTGCTATTTAAAATTACATCACCGTTGGGTAAAATAAAGTTAAATGCACCTTTAATACTCAATGAAAAGCGATCATGGTCATGTTTATTAATAACGTTGGTCAATTAATAACATGGGACACAATCATCTTTAATTACTTTGTCACATCTTTATAACAAAATTTAAACAAACTTTATTGCATTCTTGCAATTTAAATCAACTATTTGCTGAAACTTAATAATGACTTTCATGATACTTTGAATTTTGAGAAAAAAATCTGCCTTTAAATCATTCTCTAGTCAAAATATACTTGTAATAAAATGACTAGAGAAAACCGTTGAAATTGCTTAAAAACTAAGAAAAACAAAATAAACGGCTAAAACATACTCGCAAAATAAAAACGAAAAAAAGCGTGTTGAATGCCCCTTGGGCCCATTTATGGGTGGCTGCGGTGGCCAGCCAGCCGCCCGCCAACGCCGCCAGCCTTTGCGCTGCTACCCACGCCCGCGCTCTCGCTATCTCACTGTCGCCCGCGCGTTGCCTATACGGCATGCCTTTGCCGCTGGCCCGCCAGCCAATGAGCCCGCAGCCAAGGCGCTTGATCCTGGCCCGCCGCCGCCCTAGATCGGACGGGCACGCGCGCATTTCGGCCGTATAAAAACGCCCCATCAGCCCCGCCGAGAAAACCTAGTCATTTCCCCAGCGTCCACTCGCGTCCTTTCATCCGGCGCGCGTCCATCCTGCGTGCAGCGGCGTCCTTCCTGCGTGCACCCCGCGTCGCTATGGAGGAGATGGCGAGGCGGCTGCCCCTTCCTCCCCACGCCTCTCGCCTTTGGCGGCACATGGCTCGAGGCGAGGTGGCGCCCCGGCGAGCCCCTCCTCTCACTCGGCGCATGCGCCCGCCGAGGCGGCGCCGCCTGAGCCCCTCCCTCCTCTCTCTCTAGGGTCTTTGGTGGCGCGCTCTTTGGCGGTGTTGGGGGAGGCGGCCGTCCGTCCGGCGACTGCGCCGACGATGGTCCCCTCCCTCTCCTGCGCCTCCACCCTTCCCCTTCTTTCTTCCACCTCCCACCTCCCCCCACCCTTCGAGTACCAGAGAAGCAGAGAGGGAGACGTCGGCGGTGCGGCCCCCTTGGCTCCTTGCCGATGTGTGCATCCACCTAAGGGTGGGTGCACCATCGTCAAGTGGCCGAGGTGTGGGGCAGAACCTTTCCCGGCGATGGCCAGAGCGATCCCCCCCTTTTTTTGTGTTGTGATTGACTTATCTTTGGGGATCTGTGGGGATCTATGGGGTTTGGGGTTTGTCTTTTTGGGGCTTAGATCTAGGGTTTTCTTTGCCCCCGAAGGAGTATTTCTTCTTCTAGATGTCTCCCAAAAGGGATGCCCATCTAGATCGAGAGGAAAGGCGCGGCCATAGGGCAGGCGCTCTTTAGATCTGGGTCTTTTCCTTTTCTTTTGGACTTTTGCACCAAAAAATCTAGCAACTAAATGCGCTCTGATACCAATGTTAAATCAACTTTGTAATGGATCTAGTCTAGATTTATCAGTAGCACTATACTTTACCTTCCTAGATCGAAACACACACACACACAGAGAGAGAGAGAGGGAGAGAGAGAGGAACTACCTGCTCCCTGGCTCGACAGACATGAGCCAGAGGGGATGCCGGAACTAGTCCCGGAGCTGGACCTGCCGTTGTTGGCCATGGGGAGAAAGGGGGCGACGGCGTGTGTGTGCGGTGGTGACGGTGCTTCCCGTCGGCTCGCGCTAACCCTAGATCCGTAGGGATGTAGGTGGGGTGTTGGCACAGCGGCGAACCTCGTATCGTGCGCTGTCAGCTCCCCACCACTTTATATAGCGCGGCGATAGGGCCCACCAACCAGATAAGGTTGGGGCGCCCCCGATAAGGGCGCAGATAGGGGCGTGCTGGTCCGTTGGGCCCAGTTATGTTGAGATCTATCTAACACCAATAGCTAGTCTTCTAAAATGCTCCACCAATCCTAGAGAACTCCTAATCATCTAAATCATACTACCTCCATTCCGGGAAATACTCCTACTTCGAAAAAATAGTTTGATCAGCAAAATATAAATTATATTTTTGAAAAATTGTACCATTAGATTCATATTCAAAATAAGCTTCCAATGGTAAAAAAATTATGACATATAATTCATATATTGTTGATCAAATTTACGGTTAAACTATTTTCTTAAAGTATGTATTAGCCCTATAATCCGGAATGGAGGGAGTAGTGTCAGTTCTACACTAAGCCTAATAAACTAGAAGGAGGTAGTAATTTTTTGAAGCTGTACATTTAAGTACTCCATATTTTTATAATTTCAAATAAATGAGTGTTTTACATAACCCTAGCTTGAGATTCTCCCAATAGAAAGGAGCATAATACATTATGCAGACGAATGCACACCCAGGCTTTCGGACCAACATAAGCTTTCCTAGTGGCCTTGTGCATGCAGCTGCAAAGCCATCTCGTCGTTGAATCTCTTTCCTCTGCATCTATAGACAGACATTAGGTGAAATTCCTTTAAAAATGTGACCATTTCCGGTACTAAACCAGATTGCCCAGCGTACCCAAGATAGATGATTTCCAGGCTGTCCAGTGGCTTGCTTAAGACTGACATCAGTCAAACTCCTCAACCTGAATCTGGTAGGGAGCTTAGCACTCAAAGCAGGAGCTAGCCGAGGAGCGGGTCTGCATGTCTGCGCTGCGACCGGGAAATATGTCGATGGGCGGCGGACGACGGCGTCGAACTGATGCAGCCTGCCGGCATCGATCGGAAGGCTCTGCATGGCTGCACTGGGCGCCGAAGACGGGCCGATATTAAATGGTAAACTAGTAGCCTGCCAATATTTGGGGACCCAAAGCGTGAGACTTTGGCCGGGGGCTGATTGCTGTCTAGTTTTCTGGCCTTCCAACTGGACCAGCTGAGGACCTATATGGTGCGTGCGCCACACACCCCGCTAGCGGTATGGGCCGGCTTCTTCTTCTCTTTGATCTCTTTTTTATTTTATTTTATCTTTCTTTTTTACTATTATACTAGTTTTTTTTTGCGAAATTCCACCGATCTATTGATAATCATCAACACTAGTTGAAACCACGTGTATTGCCACGGTCCCAAAGTTTATTTTTCTTGTGCATGTAAATACAATGCCAGTGAAAATTCACGTGTACACACAATACTTGTATTCATAAAACAGTAAAGTTCGATTCCACTTGCTTGCGCAGAGAAGCGATGGCAGATCCTAAGTTCCATATCCGCGGAGTATATGGAATGATACCCCTGAATGTTAGTATAAATAAAATTTCTAACATGCATGGGAAACAATATATGTGTACCCGTACCCTTCAATCAATAGTAAACATTCCAAACTGATTAGCCGATAGTCTCATTTTTCCATAAAAGGATGATTGGATGCACCGCCCACATGCATGCAGTAGCAAAAGATGCAGATGTACCTGAAAACATGGGTTATGAATTTGGAATGCTCGTGTGTTGCAGCTTAGACTTGAAATTTAAATGAGTTTTATGTTACATGCAAACATCGGGCACATGAAGTACTCTTTTTTTGGACAACCATCTCATGGTCATCTCTAAAGGTTGTGAAATCTTAAAAGTGACAATTGCAAAGTTCACAGAGCTTTTAATGAAAATAAAGTTACTGCAGCGACCAAATCTTCAAATTCGATATAGTGTTACATGTGTACACATATTCTTCTGATGTCGTATAAATAAGAAAATTGTCGCACTGCTCCAACAAAGTAAAACATTGTAGTCACCGATAGAGTTCCTCTTTGAAAGGAATACCTGTCATCGAGCTTTAGTCACAAAATAGTTGTACTTGTACTCCCTCCATCCCGAAGCTTAAGGCATATAACTTTTTTAAAAAGTCAAGCCATGTAAAGTTTGACCAAACTTTTTAAAAAAACTATCAAGAACTATTATATTATATAGATATCTCTAAAAACTTGGTTAAAGTTTATTTGGTTTGATTTTAAAAAAAGTTATATGCCTTAAGCCTTGAGGCGGAGGTAGTATATGATAGGCAATTGCCATGGCTTTTATTTGAGTCACGTTGCAAACTAATCAACATAGTTTAGTTAACAGGTGGTAATGCCCTGAGTGTTACAGTAACCTAACAATAGCTAAGTAAAATATTATACTTTAAATATTCAAGTTCAACTTATTTCACCCAAAAACAAAGAAATCCTCAAAGGTCATGGCATAACCTATAACACTCTAATTTGACATTCTAAAACCCAAATCATCAAATAGAGAGAAGCTTTGATCCCTGTAGGTTTTAAACTTAAGCGTGAAAAATTTCCAAACTTTTTCAGATGCATGTATGCAGATGCACAAAATTCTATTTCTACCCCTCGTTTGGTCCTAAACGCTGGGATGTTATACCAAGATCTTCTCGCGCCAAGATGTTGGTTTGCTGGATGTTTGTCCTCATGGATCTGGTCGGTGGCGAGTTTCGAAAGGCCCCGCCAATGAGCTCTCTTGGGAGCCTCATGCCTAGAGATTGCTGGATCAGATGAGATTCGGTTGTGCGCACCCTTGTATTTTTGTCCGTTCGGTTTTAGGAGGGAGTGTTGTGAAGCTCAGTGTTTGTTGCCATCATGGGACACGACTTTTTTCCTTTCACGATGAAGTCATAGGCAGAGAATGCCATGGCAGTTGAGATATGAGGACTAACAATGGTGGTTCGAATATTTGAGGTGACGATGAATTTGCTTGGTGATTTGTAACTCGTAGCAGCGGATTTGGAAAGTGGGTCCGATAATACATGAGAAGTTACCTTTCAAGATGAAAATTCAAGGTCTGACCTTAATTGGTTGTGTGTGGCAATGATCTTGTTAAATGCACTATTTTGAGAGCGGACTTTCTTCATGATGAAAACATATGATCAGACGACGATGACGCTTGTGTACTGTTTCCTTTTAGGAGGTGTCGCTTTTGAAGAATTTTGAGTTTGGGTGTTGTCTTGGTGGTGTTTGTAGTGCTTTCACTATAGCAGAATTTTTCGTTTTTCTTCTTATTCTTTTTCTCAGGGTTTGTGTATCCGTATTGCTTTTAGGGTATTGCATTGTTTAAGAAGTTGGATGTAATTAACATATTCTCTTTGTAAAATACAATCACATAGTTCTTTGAATACAAAATTCAGTACAACTATAAACTTCTTAACTGGAAACTAAGTTGCAGTATCATAGAAAAAATACTTCCACTATTCAGAAGTAAGTGTTGCAGATTTATCAAGGTGTATATATGTAGATACATAGGTACTTAGACAAATCTGGACACTTATTTCTGGAATAATTATTAAAGCTTAAGGCTATGTGTTGTAGTCGACCGTGGATCGACGTGAGTAACCGAACACGGAGGCGATGGCCCTCCGCCGATCTTGGACTTGCAATCCAGCCATAGATCCATGCACCGGAGTACGTAACATGTGGTGTCCTTAGTCCGCACCGGCCCGCCATCAACGCAATCCCGTATGGAACACTTCCCGCTCCCGGGAGCCCGCACAGCCACATCCAGCACCGCCTCGCCCCTCTCCAACTCGCCGGCCAGCCGGTTCCGCGGGAAGCGCGACATCTGGACGTCCATGGCCCACGCGGTGGCCATGGTCTCGCCCTCCCCCAACTCCTAGACGCAGAACTCCGGGACGGTGCCCCTGCCGAGCACGACGTCCCCGTAAGACACGACCGCGGAGGAGTGCTTCCCGATGGATCGCTCGTCGGCCTTGTTGAAGGTGTTGTCGATGCGCATGGCGATGTCGAACACGGGGCTGACCATGGCCGCCGCCTGTTGCTCCAGGCCGTCAACGCCGGTGATGGTCACCATTTACTCGGGGCTGCCCGACGTGACCGCTACCCACACGAAATAGAACATAAAGGCTACCGCGCCAGCGCACGCCACATAGATGACGGACAATGCAATTCCCCCCGTAGGAGGGCCCCCAGCACCATCTCTACTCTCCAATTGTTGGAGATTCGTGCTATGCGTATTATAAAATAACCCTCCCACCTCATCGCTCAGGCCTGCTGCAGTTTTTCTATCTAATCCCTAACGTTTTTGGATATTATAAAAAAATTTATCTTGTTTGACTCCTTACAATCGATAGTCTTCTACACGTTTCTGTTTCTTTTTCACCTTATTTTCTTGTACAATTTCAGGAATATTCAACAATTTTTTATGTACATTTTTTATTCTGAAAATGAAACATGCATAATTTATTTTTTCAACAATCTCTTTTGATAATTTTTATTTTTCTACTTTTTATTTAATAATATTTAGACACTCTTACTTTGTTTCATCCTAGATTCAGAAGTTTCATAGAAGATTCACACGTTTTACAAACTTGTTTCTGCCAAGAGATATTCATATAATTTTTTCACAAAATACATGCATAATGTCTGTTTCTTTTTCACCTCATTATTTTACAGAATACATATTTCGTTGCTATATGAAACCCTACACATGTTATACCGAGAACATGTTTCTTCAAACAATCTGCATAATGTATGTTTCTTTTTCACATCATTTTTTCTTGTAAAATTTCAGGAATATTCAACTTTTTATGTATATTTTTTATTCTAAAAATGAAACATGTATAATTTGTTTTTTTAACAATCTGATTTAATAATTTTTATTCTTATAATTTTTATTTAACAATATTTAGACACTCTTACTTTGTTTCATCCTAGATTCAGAAGTTTCATACAAGATTCACATGTTTTACAAACTTGTGTCTGCCAAATACAGAACTTGTACACTAATTTTTTAAAGATTTATAAATATTAATATATATTTATTATTCACTAAACATTCCAGATTCATAAATTTAATCAACATTTTTTCTACACACACGTTTCTTTTTCTTTTTCACCTCATTTTTCTCTTAAAAATTTAGGAATATTCAACAATGTTTTTATGTACATTTTTTATTTTAAAAATGAAACATGCACAATTTGTTTTTTGAACAATCTTATTTGATAAATTTTATTCTTGTACTTTTTATTCAACAATATTTAGACACTCTTACTTTGTTTCATCATAGATTCAGAAGTTTCATACAAGATTCACATGTTTTACAAACTTGTTTCTGCCAAGTACAGAACTTGTACACTAAATATTTTAAAGATTTATAAATATTAATATATATTTATTATTCACTAAATATTCCAGATTCATAAATTTAATCAAAAAAAATTCTACGCACACGTTTCTTTTTCTTTTTCACCTCATTTTTTCTCTTAAAATTTCAGGAATCAACAATGTTTTTTATGGACATTTTTTATTCTAAAAATGAAACATGCACAATTGTTTTATGGATATTTATATAGTGCATATCATATATACAAAATCCAAAAAACATTAAAGATTCATACAAGTTTTAGTAGATTATTACACACATGATTTAGTCTAGCTACAAGCAAGATCAAACATCAGTTTCATACATGTGTCACCTGTCAAGATAAAACAAGTAGTCTCACGACCTTAATCTGATATTAAAAATCATTCAAAAAATCATACAAGTTTCATCTATTAACAAAATCTGGAAAGAGGAAATACATGTTTCATCCATGAACTAGATATGGTTATTTTTCATACAGGTTTCCAACATCACTTTTTAAAAGATTCATCCAAACAAGAAACTCAAATCAAGATCCAAGCACAAATGAAAAGAAAGGATCCAAACATGAACAAAATCCATACAAGATCTGTGTCAAAAACTTGATAATACATTATACCATGAATTTAATCAAGATTCAATAAAGGAAAGGTAGGGGCCCCAGATCCACGAATTTAAACAAAATTCATACAAGATTCAATAAAGATTTAATCAAGATTCAACCACGAATTTAATCCAAACAAAATATTCAACCACGAACTGGATCCAAGCATGAAGAAAAACCAAAACAAAAAGTAGGGGCCCCGGAAAAACCATAAACTGGATCCAACCACCACCTGGCCGCGTGGGCTGGGGGTTGGTGTGGGCCGGTGGGGTGGTCATCCTCTCTCCTGGACTGCGGGTGAAATACCAAAAAGCAGGAGGGGTTAAATATAAACGTGTGATAGACGATTGACTGCATTGACCTTGCACAGATCTCCAACAAATAAATGGTATAGATGGTGCCGGGGGCCCAACCTAGGAGGGGTAAATCCACACTCCATAGATGAGACACAGGGCAGATCGCGCGATCAGATCCACCGAATTTATCCCGTCTCGGGCGCCCATGGTGTCAACCATCAAGGAGCGATGACCATCGGGATGTTGATCGATATATGCAGTGTTTCCTGCTTCGTGAACTAAATATATTGGTGAGAGCATCTCCACTCGTTGGCCGAACCCAGGCCGAAATCCGGACCTTTTGCCAACCGGACGGCGCAAGTTTTCGGCCTGGGTACGCCCAGTTTCCCACTCGGCTACCCAGGCCGAGTAGCCAGGCGGACAAAAAACGGCTATATATTTGAATCTGCATAGTTCCCGCCGGCGAGTGCTTGGCCACAAGGTGTTCGATAGATGCGCCTACATGTTTGGCGACATATTTTTATTACATAACAGGGGAAGCAACGATCAGTCGTCGATGGAGATGGGCTCCTAAGGCGTGGCCGACGCGGCGTTGTCGTCCGTCTCGCCGGCGAAGGCCCCCAGGTTGGAGGAAGTCGAGGCAGAGCTCGGCGTGGGAGCGTTCAGCGCTGGCACGTTCGGCGCAGAGCTCGGCGTGGAGGTAGGGGAAGCCGTGGTCATGCCCTCCAGGATGGCCTGCCGTTGCGCCATGTACCAGGCCTTGACCCACGAGCTCATTTTCGACGTGTCCTCGCCGCCCATGAGGAACTTGAGGTCCGTGTGGCGCTTCTTGGAGGCGTAGTTGGCCTTCTTCTCGGCGAGGCTGGCCTTCTTCTCGGCGAGGCTGGCTTTCTTCTCAGCGAGGCTGGCCTTGATGAGGGCCACCTTTTCCCCTTGTGTCTCCATCAGCTTCTTCCAGCGCTCCTCGCTCTTCTCAGCCCTCTTCTCGGCCTGCGCCCTCGTGTCGGCGAGGCATTTCTCGATCGAAGCCTGGAGACGCTCGGCGGGAGGTCCGGCGGCCTTGAGCATCTTCGCCTTCTTCTGGCCGAGCTCAGGTCTTCCTTCGCTGGCAGCAGCCGTCGGGACCTCGGGGTTGTAGACGCCAACCTTGCTCCTGGAGAGACTCAGCCGAGTGTCCTGCCACTTCTCGCAATGCTCGATTTTCTCGAAGACATGATGGAACTTGAACTCCATCTTCATGTCCTCTCGAAACAGAAGAAGTACACGGCGTAGCTACAAAATGGAAGTGTGTCAAGTTGTCCATGTTCGCGAGTGTGTCAAGAGAGTGCACGACAATGTTAATGTTCGCGAGTACCTTGTTGTCCATGTTCTCCCCACTGGCTTGTGTGCGGTAGACTTCTTCCACGCAACTGTGCCACTTGCTGCACGCTCTTTGGATGATCGCCCATTGGTTCGTTATTGCCTTCTCCACTCGCTCCATGTGGATCTTGCGATACTTTGGGTCGCACATGCTTCGCTCGTCGAATGCTGCCTTCACGCGCCGCCAATAATTGTCGGAATTTTGGTTCGCACCCGTTATCGGATCCATGCTCACCGTCTTCCAAGCCTCGGCGAGGCAGGTGTCCTCGGCCACGGTCCATTTGAGCCGAGCGTCCGCCGTCTTCTTCCCCTTCTTGCCTTTCGCCTCAGTCTCGGCGTCCTCTGGCTGCGTCTGCTCGGCCTGGGTCTCCTCGGCATCGACGTCGACGAGGTCCTGGGACTCGATGCCGCGCTCGGCGTCGGCCCGGGTCTGCTCTTCCGTGAAGAAGGAGGGGTGGTTGGAGGCCGAGCCTGTCGCGATCAGGTCCTCCATGTAGGCCTCGGGCGTCATGCCGGTCGGAAGTGCGCCCATCATTCCGCCGAATAGGTTCGCGCGTCGGCCTCGCCGAAGGTTGCCGAGCTTCCGCCAAAAGGCAGCGGTCCGCGGCGCAGAGCAGGGCTTGCGTACGCCGGAGAGGTCAAGTAGGGGACGTTGATGTCCACGCCGAACAGCGAAGGGTGGCGCGGCGCCGGGCAAGGGAAGAGCACGTTCGGGTTGAAGCCGCCGTTGAACTCCGACGACGGGGAGTACCTCTGCCGAGTGGCCGCCTGGCTCTCCTGGAAGTTAGCCGGAGAGATCGGCGAGAAGCCGGCGGGCGAGCCGACACTCGCCTAGCTCCCCAGTGTGGTGGGTACGGCGCGGCCATCAACGCCGAACGCGTCGCCGCCGCCTGCTTCGCCTTCACCATCGCTTGTTCTTTCGCTGTCGCCTTCACCATCGCCTTCTCCTCCTCCGCTTGCTGCTGCCGGAACTTCGCCCTCTCCTTCCTGTCCTTCCGCTCCGCCGACGAGATCTGCCTGACATGCCTCCTCTTCTCCCACTCCGCCGAGGACATGCCCTACGGCTTGGTCGGCGGCGCTCTCGGCTTCCTCGCCTTCTTCTACGCCGGACCATCGCCGAGGATCGATCTGGGTTGGACGAAACTCTTGGGAGGCATGGCGGGCGTGGTGGTCGTGTTGGAGATATGCCCAAGAGGCAATAATAAAGTGGTTATTATCATATCTTCACACTTGTGATAAATGTTTACATACCATGCTATAATTGTATTAACCGGAAACATTAATACTTGTGTTATTTGTAAACTAAAATAAGAGTCCCTGGTAAAGCCTCTTGTTAAACTAGCTTGTTGGTTAATATATGATCATGGTTTCCTGATCATGAACATAGAGATGTTATTAACAACATGGTCATATCATTAGGAGAATGATGTGATGGACATACTCCTATAGACAAGCGTAGCATAAAGATCAAGTCATTTCAATAGTTCAATTGCTATATGCTTTACGATACATAGTAACCTAATTCCTTGACCATGAGATCATACATATCATCTTTGGGATGGATGCTTTGATGACATCAAACACCACATAATCCGAATTGGGTGTCCATAAAGGTGGCATTGAGTGTTTGGAAAGTATTGGTTGAAACACATGGATCAAGAGTGGGATTTGTCCATCCATATGACGGATAGATATACTGGGCCTCTGGTGGAATGTCATCCAATTAGCTTGCAAGCATGTGGTGGCTCACAGGGATCACATATCACGGGAGCGAGAAAAGAGTACTTATCGAGGTAGAGGTTGAACTAGGTATGAGAGATCTGACGATCATAACCTCGGATAAGTAAACTATCGTGAGACAAAGGGAAATTGGTATCGTATGTAAGTGGTTCATTCGATCAAAGTAATCGAGAAATATGTGGGAGCCATATGAATTTCAGTTCCTCTATTGGTTATTGTTCGAGAAGTCTCGTCTCGATCATGTCCGCATAATTCACGAACCGTGAGGAGACACACTTAAGGATTCGACGTTGTTTGAGTAGTTATGGTATTATGAGAAAGAGGCGACCGAATGTTGTTGAGTCTCGGATGGGATCCGGGATATCACGGTGATCCGGAATGGTCAGGAGAATAAGATTCATATAAGGAAAGTCCCGTTTGAGTTCGGGAATGATTCCGTGTTTTCATCGGGAATGTTCTAGAAGGTTCGGATTGTAAGCACTGGGGAGGTACATGAATGTGTCATTACATATTGGAATGAGCATCATGTACTAAGTGTTCTTGCTATTCCAAAACTGAAAAGTCAATCACCGCCGCGGCGATTTGAAAGTCAAACGGCTAAAAGCGGAAAAGGAAGCTGTGGGAAGCGAAACTGTGGGAAACAAGCAAGAGGTGGTTGGAAGACTTTGGGGAGAGAGTCCCTCAAGCAAAGGGCCCAACTCCGACTTGAGGAGGACTCCTTCCCTTCCGCCCCTCCACCCTATAAAAGGAGGCGGGGCCTCTGCTCCTAGACACACAAGTTCCTATCCTCTAATCTCCGGTTTAGAGCCGTTTTGGTTTAGAGCTTCTAATTGCCCTAGCCTTGGTTTAGAGCCTTCTAATTGGTGTGTCTAAACCCTAGACCACTAATAGCTCTCTCTCATACTCCACCATACTCGCTCCGCTTAGAAAGCGAAGCCTGCAGGATCTCCCTACTTAGGTACCACGCGTTGTCTTCGGGAATCGCAAGAGTGCTACAACATCCATTTTCTTTGGAACATGGGAGGAAGGTCTTCGTCAGTACCGAACGTGTGACCGACTACGGAGCGCCTTAGGAACGCAGGATGAAGATCTGCTCGCGATCTTGAGATCGGAAGTGTACGACTATATCACCCACGAGAATATGCTCTCGTTAACCGCTTTGGAATCTTCGAGGGTAAGTTATTCCATCGACTCGTTGCTACAATCTAGTAGATAGATCTTGGCTTGTTTGTTTGTATGCGATAGAAATTTTTTGTTTTCTATGCTACGAACCCCTACAGGTCGGTGGAGCTTCGGCGTGGGGAGTGGGGGAGAAAGGCGGGAGGGGGGAAGAAAAGGGCGGGGAAGCTCGGCGAATTGGCGGGAGTGGTGCCTTCCGGCGTTCCCAGGGATTACCCGGAATCCTGTGTACGGCCTGGGTAGGCCGGACCAAAACATGAAATCCGCATTTAAACAGGTCCTTGTATGCAGCGGGCGATTTTGATGTCCGGACCAAAATTCGGCGTCCGGATCGGCGTCCTAGGTAGGCGAGTGGAGATGCTTTGAGGAGGCCCTTGTTCTGCTCGTTTACGGATAGAAGGATCCGTGCTCTGGCCGGACACACGGCTTCCTTGTCAGAACCTTATTACAGCGCGTAGTCGCACGTAATTCATGTTCAGCTCGGTCTCTAGCTCTAGCGTTTCGCCCCGCTCGAAACGTTTTGCCCCGCTCCGCATCGTCCCCCACGGGCGACCGGGGCACCAAAAACCCTAGCCCCCTCGCGTCTCTCTTCTTTCCTCCCCCTCCTCCGTCGCCGCCGGCGAGGTCCACCGGACAAAGTCCGGTCGGTGCTGGCGGTAACGGCCTTGCTTTCCCCGGGCATCAGGAGGGCCACGCGGGGTGGCGGCGAACTGGCAGCGGTGCTTGCTTGGCGGATCTGCTGGTGCTCGACGCGGTGTTGGCCGGCGTGCCACGGTCGGGCGGATCTTGCAGCTGGAGGCGGCGGTTCTTGGCGGCTAGGGAGGACGTGGCGGCGCAGACCCGTGGCCGACAAATGAGGTCCTGGCGCTTGAAAGGTTCGCTCGCGTGAGCTTCAGGGAAGGTCTCACTGGCTACGGGAGGAGCGAGAAAGGCTGGACGGCGAGGTGCAGAGACGGTGGAGGGTGGAGCTGGCCCATGGCGGCGGGGCCCTAGGCCCAGATCTGGGCCCATCCGGGCCTGATCCGGCCAGGCCTTTGCGCCAACAAGGGTTTCAGGGCTTCGACGCCGTAATCCCACACACGACCATGGTGTGGTTGGGGTACTGGATCAGGGCCAGCGGGCCTAGATCCGGTGTCTACCTAGCAGTCCCGGTTTCGGCTTCTGCGGGTTCGGCTTGTCGACAAGCTGAACCTACACTGTTTGTGTATGTCCTCCCTGGGAGGGTCTGACTTGCCCTTCTCATGTCGTTGGACTTGCCCCAAGGAGTTTTCCGTGTCGTCGATGCGAGGCCTAGGATGTCGAGCCGGCGGCCCCGAAAGGTGGACTGCACAGATGGCTCTACGGCGAGCGACGTGGCAGGGGTGGTGGTCTTCTTCTTTGGCCATGAGGATGGCGAGGAGCGTGCAGCGGGGGTCCCTGGTGGTGGCGGAGCTTTGGCTAAGTTATCTCCCAGATCGCGAGCTGGAGATCTTGTTCGGGGGCAGAGGGCAATCCAAGATACCGGGTGTGGTGCGAAGGTTTTTCCGGGCGAAAGCTCAGCGCTTCGGCGCCGACGGCGGCGATGCCTGCGGGTGTCGTACCCTTCTTGGAGGCGCTGTTGTGGGTACCTGCTCCACGTTTGGACTCCGGGTGAAAACCCTTGGCCATTCTGGTCTCGACGACGACGGCGCGGTGCGTCGTCACCCTCTTGCGGGCGTCGTCGTGGAGTCCGGTGCCCTTGGTATCGCTCTCTTGGCTTCGGTGGCAAGCTCGGTCTTCATAGTTTTTATTTTTCAATCTTTGATCTGCTTTGTAAGAGGTTCCCCTCATCACTATGTATCGGTTTGGCCGTTGGGCTTTATTTATAAAGCGGGGCGAAAGCCTATTTCGAGTATTGTACAAACTACTTTTACGTGGCTACTGTTCAGGACTTCAGATCCAACGCAATCCACGTTTAGAGAGAGACAAAAATACATGTTCACTTGTATCTCTCATGCCAACCAATCAGACTTAATTAATTACCATGACATTTTCATTATCCGTGGTTAAGCCAAAAGTGGTGAACTGTGCCATGAATTTAGGCTTGAAGTAAGTACCTCACTGATGAAATTGATATAATTTGTCCTATGATTGTTGGCTTAAACATTAGGATTATTGAACAGAGTTCCTAGGCATTGGTCGACCTACTAACTTTTCGAAGCCTAGGAAACTCACAAGCTAGAGTGCCTAAAATGCCATTTTGAAGTACATAGCCATAAAATTTCAAACAAGCTATGGTGTTGTGGTAGCTGAAATGCCATTTTGAAGTACATAGCCATAAAATTTCAAGCAAGCTATGGTGTTGTGGTAGCTGCCTTCACAGGAGGGACGGTATGAACTCAGTGCACCAAGGCTCTCTCTAACATTCTCGAATTGGCCATATGCAGATTTTAGCGATTCCCGCCAAAGCCACATAAAGACGATTTGATAACATCTACCAAGCAATTGCTCGTATGGGTGGTGAACAAAATAATACTATTACACAATAGTTCACGATAAAACACATCACACATCACCGATTACAAAGATTCAAATCACGTTAAAAATGGTACAACACTCAAGTACGAATAAGAATACAAACGGAATCCGGATGAGACGGGATCTCAGCCGGGAAGGTAAGGAACTCTACCCAGGATCAGATTCCGGTGATGGAGGATTGCAAACCCTAGTCGCCTGATAGCGCTAGATCGAGTTGACGAGACGTTGTTGTCTTTATGAAGTTACGCCTTGTTCCACGGCGTAGGCCAATTACTCTTCTGTTGGTACCATAAGCATTGAGGACCAAGAACCATCAATCTTTGATAGAGCAGAAAGCCTAGTGAGAATTTATTTCCAATTTCGTTCACCTGTTATGGGCCTCCAGCCCAGTTCCAAGTTACACGGAGAGTACAGGGAAACAAAACACAGGCTGGAAGCATGCGAGATTGGGAGTTTTAGCTAGTCCGACACACTTGCTTCACTTAGGCCTGCGTTTTATCGTAGAGGATTGACCGGTTTCTGCGGGTCTAAACCCCCGGCCAATTTTAATCCACCTGAAATTACGATAAAATTGTTTTGTAGACTGGTTTTGGTTGGGCTCAACCCAACCCGACCCGATAGAACCACGCGGGGTCTAGGGGCACTAGTGGAAAAAGTGCATATAGTCCCGGTTTGTATGTGTCTTTAGTCCCGCTTTTGCACCCCGAACTGCCAAATCAGGACTAAATGCCCTATCTCTAGTCCCGGTTTGTTACAATCCGGGACTAGAGGGCCACCGTATGACCGTTTTTGCAGCGAGAGGACGAAGGACCTTTAGTCCCGGGTTGTAATACGGCCCTGGACTAAAGATTTTAAAATTTTTAATTTTTTTCGAATTTTTTCTTAAACTTTTGAATTATTTGATTCGTAATCCTCTCACTTGAAACATTTTTAGCACTAAGTATATTTAATCTTAGATAAAATTACACTTTTGGTCAAACTTTCTGGCCGGTCATCCATCCTAGCACTACTTCATCCTCAGCATGTTTAACTTCTCTGTTCCGTCAGGATGTCCTTGCGCGAAGCCATTTATATCTTCTTGTCAACACTACCATATCAATCCTATTAGCTCATATCAATATGTTGTACATCTTTATTTTTTGAAATTATTAACAACTATTTTACTAAACAACAATAAATAAGTAATAATAATATTTTAATCTATGAAAGTAAAAAAACTAAGTAAAATATTGTTTTATTCATTTTTTTGCCATTTATTCATTTAATATGGCATAAATAATACCCAAATAATATATTCATAATTATCAGAAAAATATGAGGAGTCCAAATATGGAATAAATAAAATTGCAAAAAAATTAATTTTTTAAATAATTTTTTTCCTTTTTGTTTGAAAAATCTAAAATAATCCAAAACGGTCTAAGGCTGTTGAACTCACATTTTTTCGCACATTTTGATAGGTCGTATATTTTTTCCGACATCGTACTTAAAAGTTATAGTTATTTTAAATTTTTCTGCCGCGGCTCGCACCTCTTTAGTCCCGGCCCATATCACGACCCAGAACTAAAGGATGTTGTCCGTGCCCGAACCCATTTAGTCTCGGGACGTATCATCACCCGGGACTAAAGGTTCAAAACGACCCGAGACTAGAGTTTTCTCGAGCTCCTAGCCACCGAAAACAGTACGAATCGGGACTAGTGCTCATACTATTCACGACCCGTAATAAATCGGATCTAGTGTTAGACTCTGGACCGAACCGAAGACCGTTTTTCTACTGGAATTTCTTTGTGCGAAGAGAAGGGAGGGTGGGAACCGAAGCGACGTGCTGTTGGAGCTGGCTAATGCATGCATGTGTATTAATGTGGAGAGGATTGGCAGCGATGCATGCTGATTAATCGAGCGTGGGGGTGTTTTCGTCCAAAAAAATTCCTCCATAGCTCTGCATGGGGCTCATTGGTATGCGAGTCGATGCTAATACGCATTCTAAAATAGGATGGAAGGAGTATTATTGTTGCTGTAAAAATTACACTTTATTCTAATAAATAATCATCATGGTATTATTTCAGCTAAACAACAATTCATGCAATTCATGTGAACTTTTGTCATAAAATAAACCGTGTATGCAAAATAGGCAATTTGTAGTAGAGTATTGGAGTGGAAGTAGATTAGAGTGGAATCTAGCGGATTGGGTGTGACCGGTGTTTTCACCCAAATCCTGTGGGCTTTATACCCAAAATTCCCGTTCAATCCACTGCTACAAAACAAGGCCTTAAGATAGTTCCTGCCGTGGGGCACACACAAAATTGCATTTTTTTCCCGAAACGATACAAAACGCAATAATAGCAGTAAAGACGCACAACCTTGAGTGGCGGAGACGCTCGTGGTCTAGTTGCTATATCTCCACAGAGGCACGTGCAAATGAAGCTGTGAACGTAAGCAGTAATACCGTGTCAGTGAGTGCTACCACCGCCGTTCAGCTGCCTGGGTCGAGTGGTCAATGAGACGGTGGATGGAGCCATGGAAGGAGGGACCAACGGTCAAAAAGTATGGGAAATGCATTTTGAATCGGAGCCTGATCGAGGGAATGCACGGGGGCACTGTCTGTCTCCCTTTCCCCTGCAAGAAAGAGGAGAGGCAGCAGCAGCTATCCGTGGGGGTGCAGGCGCCATTGCGAGCCCATTGGACCACCTCCGCCTGTCTCCCTCCTTGCCTCGCCATTATTTGGGCCAGCTCCATCCACGACATGGCCGCGCACCAGAAACCACCACCACCCACGGTCCAACCACGGGGGCTCGGTCGGCGATTCATCACTCATCAATCAATCAGACAATCAGTCACACTCGGTCAGTCTCTCCCGCCATTATTTCCATTCTCACCACCGCACTGATCACCCGGCGATCGATGCAGCAGCCGTGGTCCTCTCCACCATGCAACAAAGACAGCAGCAGTTCTATCTCTGCCAACCGGAAAAGAAGAAAGGGGGAGCGAGGCGCGGTTGAATCTCCAACAGTTATCGTGGCCGTACCATTGTCTTTCACTAGCCACTGCAAGCCTATGATGCTGAAGCTGTCAGGTTTTGCAGGTCAAGTTGCTACAAGATCATTAAGCCCTTACTGGCGTCCCTAACCACGTATAGATCGATCACACTGTAAATCGAGCGATCAGGTAGCAGTTTAGCGTACTCGGATAAAAAACCCGAGCCTCACGATCGTGAGCTTATATTAGGAAGGAGTGGTGCTTTGCGGTACCTAGCCTGAACGTATACAACCTGGACTCGGATACCGTACGTAGACAACCTGAACTCGGTTGATTAATTGGACTTTGTTACACATACGTAACAATACTAATTCTAACACCCTCCCTTAATCATAACTTGGACAAGTTGAGATTATGCTTGAAGTCTTCAAAAGCTCGATGTGGAAGTGGCTTTGTAAAGCCATCAGCAACTTGGTTTTTGGACGGAATAAACCGAATTTCTAATTGCTTCCTTAACACTCGTTCTCTGACAAAGTGAAAATCAATTTCAATATGTTTGGCTCGTGCATGAAAGACGGGATTTGCTGACAAGTAAGTTGCTCCTAGATTATCACACCATAAGCAAGGTGTCTGAGTCAGCTGAACTCCTAGTTCAGCTAGCAAGGATTGTATCCATATGACCTCTGATGTAGCATTAGCTACTGATTTGTATTCTGCTTCTGTACTAGACCTAGAGACAGTGGCCTGCTTCTTAGCACTCCAAGAAATCAAGTTCGGTCCAAAAAATACAGCAAACCCTCCTGTGGATCGACGATCATCTACACAACCAGCCCAGTCTGCATCGGAGAAGGCACTCAATAGTGTTGAGGTGGATCTCATAAATGTCAAACCAACAGTTATGGTATGCTTTATATACCTAAGAATTCGTTTGGCGGTCCAATGAATAGTAGTTGGTGCATGCGAGATATTGAGACCTTATTTACTGACATAGGAGATATCCGGCCTGGTCAATGTGAGATCTTGTAGAGCACCGACCATGCTTACAGTTGGTGCTATCTTTAGGACCCAACAAATCTCCATCATGTGCATAACCTTCTCGAGGAAGATAAGGAGTAGGCATGCTGTACAATTTGTCATGCCGAGCTCTTGCCAGAATATCTTGTGCATATTTTGCCTGACTCAAGACAATTCCATTATCTGTTTTCTGCACCTCAATGCCCAAGAAGAAATTAAGATCACCAAGATCTTTCAAGGCAAACTCTGTACTGAGATCTCTTAACAAAGCATCAGTTGCTGCCTGGGAAGAACTGGCCACTATGATATCATCAACATAAATAAGCATATAGATGGTGACGTTGGACTTATGATATATGAATAGTGATGTATCAGACTTGGAAGCCACAAAACCAATATCAACCAACTTTTTACTCAGTCGAGAGTACCATGCCCGAGGAGCTTGTTTCAGACCATACAATGCCTTGTCAAGTTTGCAAATGTAGTTTGGTGTGTTTTTGTTTTCATACCCTGGTGGTTGTCTCATATAGACCTCCTCTTCCAGAACACCATGAAGAAACGCGTTCTTAACATCCAATTGTCGCAAACTCCATCCCCTGGAAACAGAAACTGCCAAGACAAGACGAACAGTTGCAATCTTAACAACGGGACTAAAGGTATCTTCATAGTCAATACCATACCGTTGTTTGAAGCCCTTGGCTACCAATCTAGCCTTGTACCTATCAATAGAGTCATTTGCTTTGCGCTTAACTTTATAGATCCACCGACAATCAATAATATTCGTGCCAGCACGTGGTGGAACCAACCTCCATGTTTTATTTTGCAGAAGTGCATCAAACTCCTCATCCATTGCTCCTTTCCAATTCGGATCAGCCAAGGCAGACTCAAGATTGGTTGGTTCGTCAGTAGTAGTGGATAAACACCATCGAACGGTACCGTCTTTATACTGTTTTGGCTGAGTAATGCCCTTGGAGCCACGCGTAGTAGGACGTCCGGATGGCAACAGGGGCTGCTGCACAGATGGAACATTAACAGAGGATCCACTAGAAGCATGATCTGAACTGGTAGTCGCTGATCCTGTGGCCAGCGGTGTGGCCTCTGTACTGGAGCTGGAGGCGGCTGCAGGAGATCCGTCCGCAGAAAATCCGCGAAAAACGGGCGGGAGAGTTTGGCGGGCGGCGATTACGGGCTGGAGACGCGGATCGCATTGGCTCTGCGCGTGTGTCGGACGCGAGCGGGACGTGAAGTCCAGAATTTTCAGCAACGGCCGTTGCATGCGTGTCAGACACGGTTGCGAGCGGGACGTGATGACCAGGCACAGTGCATGCATTGGACCTGACAGGTGACGGAGGTTCTGAGACAGCCCGCGTTGATCCTGAGCGAGAATTGGTTCTGGGTTCCGTGCCACTGTTATTTTCACATGAAGAGTCACCTGCACTATTTGAGCTACTTGAAGCACCATTTTGACACAAATTTTCTCCCGATGCTGTGTTTCTTCGAGCTGTATCCTGTAGAACAGGACAAACATGACTAGACACAGAGTTAGTAGTATGATTATTTTCCATATTGGAATCCTCAATAATATCATCCCCTTGCTCAAAATTTTGAAGTGAAGGATCTAGCAAAAGAATTTGTTGCCTGAGGAGTGCACCAGCATTAGGATGCAGATTTTTAAACGGAAAAACACCCTCGTCAAAGACAACATCACGAGATATATACACTCGGCCTGTGGAAACTTCGAGACACTTAACTCCTTTGTGACGAGGACTATAGCCTAAAAAGACACATTGTGTAGAGCGGAAGGCTAGTTTACGCTTGTTATACGGACGAAGATTGGGCCAACACGCGCAACCAAATACACGAAGAGAGGAATACTTTGGACGTGTACCGAGAAGACGATGCATAGGTGTGTCATTGTTGATGACTTTGCTAGGAAGCATGTTTATGAGATATGTGGCAGTAAGAAAAGCTTCATCCCAGAACTTAAGAGGCATTCCCGCATTAGCAAGAAGGGCAAGTCCAACCTCAACAATGTGGCGATGCTTTCTTTCAGCAGAGCCGTTTTGTTGATGGGCATGAGGACACGAAACATGATGAGATATTCCCTGTGTTTGGAAGTGAGAGTTGAGTTTTACATATTCTCCTCCCCAATCAGATTGCACAGTGAGGATTCTTCTATCAAACTTACGTTCAACGAGAGTTTGAAAATTAAGAAAGGCAGCTAAGACATCAGATTTTTTCTTAAGCATATAGATCCAAGTAAATTTACTATAATCATCAATAAAACTTACATAATATTCATGACGACCAACAGAGATAGGGGCGGGACCCCAAACATCAGAAAAAACTAATTGCAGTGGAACTGTGGACACACTGTTGGAAATAGGATAAGGCAATTGGTGACTCTTAGCTTGCTGACATGGATCACACACTGATAAATAACTAGAATCTCTAACACAAGGAAGTTTATTCTTGCTAATGATTTTTCTAACAATATCGAAGGAGGGATGACCAAGGCGACTATGCCACTTTGACTGGGACGGTTTGACGGCAACAAAGGCATGTTTCGAGGATGAATTTGACTCCAATGATGAAATAAGAGGGTAAAGACCACCAACACAACGTCCTTTATGAATTGTTTTCCGTGTAACCTGATCCTTTATCAAAAAGAAGAAGGGGTGAAACTCGATAAAAACATTATTATCATAAGCAAAACGATGGACAGAAAGCAAATTTTTGGAGGCAGTGGGGACATGCAAAATATTACGGAGTCGAAAATCTTGAGTTGGGGTATGAAATTTTGAGTGACCAATATGTGAAATAACCATACCTTGTCCATTAGCCGTGTTGACTCTGTCATTGCCTCTATATGTATCACGGACCGTCAGGTTATTGAGCTCCCCTGTGATATGATGTGTGGCCCCAGTGTCTGGGTACCAATTAGTGTCGACACCATAGGCAGCATGAACTTGTTTATTACCATAGTCATCTTCTTCATCATAGCGTGACCAACAATCTTTGGCTAGGTGGCCCTCTTTGTTGCAAATTTGGCACGCGGCATCGACCCAAGGTGAGGTACGACGCCGACCACGGCCACGGCCACGCCCCCCTCCTTGAGGAGCACGACCACCACCACGGCCATAGCCATCTCGACGATCATCACGTCGGTCTTCACGGCGATCATCACGCCTGTCGTGGTAGCGATCATCGCGCCGGTCATCACGCCGGTCGCTGCGATCTCCACGATCTCCACGGGGTCTGTTGTAGTAGCGGCCCCGGCGTTGCCGCAAGGCAGTATTTGCTGAGCTCTCAAAGACAGGGTCAGAGGAGCCATGCAACATGTCCTGACGCTCATCATATGCGTGCAACTGCGCGTAGAGGGAGCTCAAGGAGATAGGAGTCGTCACCACCCCAAGGGCAGCCACAAGAGCATCGTAGCGAGAGCCTAGACCCGCCAGGATGAAGGAGACGTGTTCCCTGGTGGTGACAGTACATCCGGCAGAGGCAAGTTCATCAACGATCTGTTGCATCTTGGTGAGGAAGGCTGAGGTAGAGAGATTGAGTTTCTTCGTGTTTGCAAGGGCAACACGTAGATTTGTGATCTTGGCTTCACTCTGAGAGGCGAACATCTCCTCGATAGCCTTCCATACGCCGGCGGCGTGCTCAAGTCGCTGAACGTGAGGAAGGACCTCAGAGGACAGGGATTGGATAAGATAACCAAGAACAATCTGGTCCCTGGAAATCCAGTCGTCGTACGCGGGGTTTGGCCCTGTCTTTTCAGTTGTGTTTGTGGCTTTATCTGCTGGCAGAAGAACCAACGTCTCCGACGGTTCGGCATCAGTCCCATCAAGCGCATCAAGAGGCGGCGCCACGGATCGGGGCAAGATCTGGCGCGCCATCCGGGTAGTTTTGCGCGTGAGTTTGTCGAAGCGGTGTCCCAAGGTTGACCGCCGGTATTGTCGAGGAGGATCCCATCGAGGCGGCAGCGGGACAAAGCGAGCGGCGGCGTGGGGATAATTGTTTGCGATCTAAGGTAATCGGCGGAGCGGCCGATACCATGTAAATCGAGCGATCAGGTAGCAGTTTAGCGTACTCGGATAAAAAACCCGAGCCTCACGATCGTGAGCTTATATTAGGAAGGAGTGGTGCTTTGCGGTACCTAGCCTGAACGTATACAACCTGGACTCGGATACCGTACGTAGACAACCTGAACTCGGTTGATTAATTGGACTTTGTTACACATACGTAACAATACTAATTCTAACACACACAGCCTCCTGACTCCGGTCTACGGACCTGTGTCTGAAATTAGAACATTATTAAGGACACGGAGTATTATTTTCAGAAGCTTGCTGATGGTTCAGGTTCTCGAGAAATTCATGCAATCACCGTCCTCCAGATTAGTGTACTTCCTCCGACCTATGTTAGTTTGACTTTGATTTCTAAATCTGCATGAATATAGCACTAAATAATGTCTAAATACAGTTGAATTTAGACAAATCCAAGTTGACTAATATGGGTCAGAGGGAGTAAATTGTTGTACTCCCTTCGACCCCATATTAGTTGAGTTAGATCTGTATAGATTCGAATGTGTTAAAACAAGTTTTATTACTAGATACCTCTACATATAAACAATTTAAAACTAATATGGGTCGGATGGAATAACTAATTTGCAGGCCTGTAAATGACACTATTTGTACTACAGAGCATCTGTTGAAGCCTTTGGACTCTGTCAGAATCCATTTCTACAGAGCTTGTTGTGTTTAAAGCATGCATGATCGCGGTGCCAGCCAGCGTGCATGTGTTGCCCGGCCCCTTCACGATCGATGCTGCAGGTTTAATCAGCTAGGCTGCACACGTGGTAAATTAAAGCTGAGATGCTCCCCGGCCATCGACGACGTCGATCGGTAAATAAAAGCGCGGGGTTGTCGGAGGACGAGACCGTCCACCGATGGCCGGAGGCGGAGGACAATGCCTTGAGGGAGAGGGTGTGGTGCTAGCTACTGCTGCTTGTGATAGATAGATTCCGCAGGTTTCAGGACAGTAGCACGGCAATCATTAGACAGAGGAAAGACGGTGGGTGCTCTTGGTGTAGTAGTAAAAAGGTTCCTGCTGCCAGGCCGGGTTGGTTGTTACGGCCGGCTGCCCGTCCAAGATTGGCAAGAACCAGGAGACCATCTCCAGGCAGCAGTGATTCGTGCCTGATGTTTTTTTCTTTTCTTCTGCACGTTAAGATCAGCATCGTAGATTTTTTAGCTAAAAAAAAGCATGCGTCGCTTGTGTTACTGCTAGTGATAGAAAGATGAGGCCCACATATGTAATAGCGAGTGGGTACTGCTGCAACGATGCAACCATTAATAAAACCGACGGCCCTGGTCACGCAACAACCGTATGTGTGCTTAGGGCGCCAGACAGTTGTTCCGAATTGCAGTAATTCCGGCGAAAAGAAAACAAAATTAAGGCAGTAGTAGGATGCGCAAGGGTGGGCCGGGTTTGCTCGCGTGAATGTGGGAGAATAAAAACGTACTGCTGCTGCTGGAGTAGTGTCAAAGGATTATCTCGAGCTCCGAGCTCGTACGGACCATGTACGTACGGCGCAAGCCGACGAGCTCCGAGCTCGTAGTAGTAATGCATGGTTCGTGCGTGGTCCACCCTCCCTGCAAAGATCCACACAACCAACTCAGGCCCAGCTAGCTCTGCCTTCGCCATTGGCACGACCACGGTCAAAGGGCAGTTCGCTGGCCCCCCACCCACGCGCGCCGCTCGCCGCGGCTGGCATGGCAGCAGCCAGCGCCCACCCACGAACGCTTGCAGGCGTGATTACAACTCCGTCTTGGCCTCGGAATCCTGTAACTCAACTCCCTGTTCGCGGCCAGTACGCCGTGTCCTGCCTGAGTTCAGTTAATTAAGAGGCGTTCAGTTTGACCCACTGACGACTGCGCATGCAACAGTCGTTTAACGAGCCCCACTGTGCCCGTAATATAATCAGATTTGCTAGAAATCAGGCGCCTGATATTTAGTTAAGTATCAGTCACCTAATACACCGTTAGATTTTTGATTTATGATCAGTGCAAATTACGGTATACGCGCACCCGCGTCGCTGCGTCTCTGCCGAGCGCCTGCAGTGATTTGTCGCCCGCGCACGCACGTATGGTTTCTGTTTTCCCTGTGGGCCTTGTTCTCTGTTTTTTATGGGCTTTTTTATCCTATGGGCTGTCCACCGATATTGGCTGGCACCAATTGGTGAGTTTTTTTTTTCTTATATTTTTTGTTTCTTTTTTGTGTTTGTTTCTTTTTTGCCGGCAGTTATTTTGTGGTTGTTTCTTGTTTCTTTTTTTCTTTTTTCTATAAATCAGGCGTATCAGTCACCTCCTACACGGTTGGTTCTTGTTCAAGATTCGTGTTCCATTTAGACTATGGGTTGTTTTTGTTTGTTTCGTTTTGCTCGTCATAGAATGTTTTTTATCCTGAGTTGTCCGATTTGTCTTTTGTGGGCTACGCGGTTTGTCTTCGTGTACTTTCGTTTTTATTCTGGTTTCTTGCACACTTGATTGAATTTTTTTGCAGCTAGCTAGGTTATTTAGCAGAAGACCAAGCGGGAAGAGTAATGTAGGTAGCAAATTCGGTTGTATCTATTTGTTTCTTTCTATTTTTGTACTTGTACTTTTTTTATTTTATTTTTATTTTCCATTCTCATTTAGGTTTTATTTCAAGTAACGTTATTTTTCTTCGCATGTTGATTCGGAAGATAAAATCGCGTTAGGGGAAGCCGAGCAAGTTGTGAGCCTCCTCAAGGACCCAATTACAACTTGACTGCAACTGAGCATTTCCCTCTAAAGCCAGTTGCAACTTGACTGCAACTGAGCCTTTCCCTCTGAAGCCAGTTGCAACTTGAGTGCACCTGAGCCTTCCATTCGAGACCAGTTGCAAATTGACTGCAACTGAGCCTTCCCTCTGAAGCCAGTTACAACTTGATTGTAACTGAGCCTTATCTCCGAAGCCAGTTGCAACTTGACTGTAACTGAGCCTTTCCCTCTGAAGCCAGTTGCAAGTTGAGTGCAACTGAGCCTTTCCCTCTAAAGCCAGTTGCAACTTGATCTTCTAAGTCTTATCTCAAGCTTGACTGCAACTGAGCCTTTCCCTCTAAATCCAGTTGTAACTTGCCTGCAACTGAGCATTTCCCTCTAAAGCCAGTTGCAACTTGACTGCAACTGAGCCTTTCCCTCTGAAGCCAGTTGCAACTTGAGTGCACCTGAGCCTTCCATTCGAGACCAGTTGCAAATTGATCTGAATCGAGCCTTCCTCTGAAGCCGATTACAACTTGATTGTGGCGAGCCTTATCTCGGCCGGATTGCAACAGAATCGAGCCTTTCCCTCTGAAGCCAGTTGCAAGTTGAGTGCAACTGAGCCTTTCCCTCTAAAGCCAGTTGCAACTTGACTGCAACTAAGTCTTATCTCCGAAGCCAGTTGCAACTTGACTGCAACTGAGCCTTTCCCTCTAAATCCAGTTGTAACTTGCCTGCAACTGAGCCTTTCCCTCTGAAGCCAGTTGCAACTTGAGTGCACCTGAGCCTTCCTTTCGAGACCAGTTGCAAATTGATGGCCCAGGTCTTTTCTCTGAAGCCAGTTACAACTTAATTGTAACTGAGCCTTCCCTCTGAAGCCAATTGCAACTTAACTGCAACTAAGCCTTATCTCCGAAGCCAGTTGCAACTTGACTGTAACTGAGCCTTTCCCTCTGAAGCCAGTTGCAAGTTGAGTGCAACTGAGCCTTTCCCTCTGAAGCCAGTTGCAACTTGACTGCAACTAAGCCTTATCTCCGAAGCCAGTTGCAACTTGACTGCAACTGAGCCTTTCCCTCTGAAGCCAGTTGCAACTTGACTGCAACTGAGCCTTTCCCTCTGAAGCCAGTTGCAACTTGAGTGCACCTGAGCCTTCCTTTCGAGACCAGTTGCAAATTGACTGCAACTGAGCCTTCCCTCTGAAGCCAGTTACAACTTGACTGCAACTGAGCCTTCCCTCTGAAGCCAATTGCAACTTGACTGCAACTAAGCCTTATCTCCGAAGCCAGTTGCAATTTGACTGTAACTGAGCCTTTCCCTCTGAAGCCAGTTGCAAGCTGAGTGCAACTGAGCCTTTCCCTCTGAAGCCAGTTGCAACTTGAGTGGCGAGGCCTTCCTTCGAAACCAGGTTGCAAATTGATGCAGCGAGCCTTCCCTCAAAGCCGGGTTTGCAAGTTGGCTGTTGAGACTTCCCCTGAAACAATTTGCAACTTGATTGTAACTGAGCCTTATCTCCGAAGCCAGTTGCAACTTGACTGTAACTGAGCCTTTCCCTCTGAAGCCAGTTGCAAGTTGAGTGCAACTGAGCCTTTCCCTCTAAAGCCAGTTGCAACTTGACTGCAACTAAGTCTTATCTCCGAAGCCAGTTGCAACTTGACTGCAACTGAGCCTTTCCCTCTAAAGCCAGTTGTAACTTGCCTGCAACTGAGCCTTTCCCTCTGAAGCCAGTTGCAACTTGAGTGAAACTGAGCCTTCCTTTCGAGACCAGTTGCAAATTGATTGCAACTGAGCCTTCCCTCTGAAGCCAGTTACAACTCGACTGCAACTGAGCCTTCCCTCTGAAGCCAATTGCAACTTGACTGCAACTAAGCCTTATCTCTGAAGCCAGTTGCAATTTGATCAGAATCGAGTTTTCCTTCGCCGTTGCAAGGAGTGCAATCGAGCTTTTCCTCTAAAGCTTGCAACTTGACTGCAACTAAGCCTTATCTCCGAAGCCAGTTGCAACTTGACTGCAACTAAGCCTTTCCCTCTAAAGCCAGTTGCAATTTGAGTGCAACTGAGCCTTTCCCTCTGAAGCCAGTTGCAACTTGAGTGAAACTGAGCCTTCCTTCCGAAACCAGTTGCAAATTGACTGCAACTGAGCCTTCCCCTCCAAAGCCAGGTTTGCAAGTTGACTGCAACTGAGACTTCCCCTCTGAAAACAGTTGCAACTTAACTACAACTAAGCCTTATCTCCGAAGCCAGTTGCAATTTGACTGTAACTGATCCTTTCCCTCTGAAGCCAGTTGCAAGTTGAGTGCAACTGAGCCTTTCCCTCTAAAGCCAGTTGCAACTTGACTGCAACTAAGTCTTATCTCCGAAGCCAGTTGCAACTTGACTGCAACTGAGCCTTTCCCTCTAAAGCCAGTTGTAACTTGCTCGAATCGAGCCTTTCTCTCAAGCTTGTTGCAACTTGAGTGCGAGCCTTCCTTCGAGACCGTTGCAAATTGATTGCAATCGAGCCTTCTGAAGCCGCCATTACAACTCGATCGCAATCGAGCCTTCCTCAAGCCAATTGCAACTTGATCGCAACTAAGCCTTATCTCAAGCCGGTTGCAATTTGATCAGAATCGAGTTTTCCTCTGAAGCCAGTTGCAAGCTGAGTGCAACTGAGCTTTTCCCTCTGAAGCCAGTTGCAACTTGACTGCAACTAAGCCTTATCTCCGAAGCCAGTTGCAAATTGACTGCAACTGAGCCTTTCCCTCTAAAGCCAGTTGCAATTTGAGTGCAACTGAGCCTTTCCCTCTGAAGCCAGTTGCAACTTGAGTGAAACTGAGCCTTCCTTGAAACCAACAGTAAATTGACCAATCGAGCCTTCCTCCAAAGCCAGGTTTGCAAGTTGACTGCAACTAAGACTTCCCCTCTGAAACCAGTTGCAACTTAACTACAACTTAACTTTGTTGCAACTTGATTCCTTCGAAGCCAGTTGCAACTTGACTGCAATTGGGCTAATTCGCAACTTGCTTGTATCTGAGCTCTGGCGGGTCTCATTTGTAACTTGCTTGAACTGGGGCCCATCAAGGGGGGGAGGGGAGTTGCAACTTTGTTTTGTAACTAAGCTCTGCCGGGTCCTAGTTCTAACTTGCTTGTAACTGGGACCCCCTAGGGGGCGGTTGCAACTTGGTTGTAACCGGGACGACCCCGTCGGCGGGGACGAGGGAGCTAGTTGCAACTTTGTTTGTAACTGAGCCCCATTGGTGTGGAGGGGGATGCAGTCGCAACTTGCTTGTAACTGAACTTTGCCGGATCCCAGTTTTAACCGAGCTCCCGACGGGGCCCAATTGCAACTTCATTGTAACCGGAGCCCCTCCTAGGGGGCCAGTTGCAACTTCATTGTAATCGGGGGGACCCGTCATGGATCGAGTAAATAAGCTCTGTTGGGTCCTAATTGCAACTTGCTTGTAACTGGGCACCCTGTTGGTGTGGAGTTGCAACTTGCTTGAGCTCTACTGGGTCCTAGTTACAACTTGTTTGTAACTGGGGCCCCGTCGGTGGGCTAGTTGCAACTTGCTTGTAACTAAGCTCTGCTCCCAGTTGCAAGTTTCTTGTAACTCAGCACCCGTCGGTGTGGATGGGGGGGCAGTTGCAACTTGCTTGTAACTGATCACCCAACGGTGTGGAGGGGGTGGGGTAGTTACAACTTGTTTGTAACTGAGCTCTGGCGGGGCCTAGTTGGAAGTTCCTTGTTACTGGGGCCCTGTCGAGGGGGGGCAGTTGCATCTTTATTGCAACCGGGGGGAGGGGGGCCCGTCGAAGGTCCAGTCGCAACTTGCTTGTAACCGAGCCCTGCTCCTAGTTGCAACTTGCTTGTAACTGAGCACCCGTCGGTGTGGAGGGGGGGACAGTTGCAAGTTGCTTGTAACTGAGCACCCATCGGTGTGAAGGGGGTGGGGCAGTTGCAACTTGCTTGTTACTGAGCTCTAGCGGGTCCTAGTTGCAAGTTGCTTGTTACCGGGGCCCGTCAAGGGGGGCAGTTGCATCTTGATTGCAACCGGGGAGAGGAGGACCCGTTAGAGGGCAAGTCGCAACTTTCTTGTAATTGAGCACCCGTCGGTGTGGAGGAGGGCAGTTGCAACTTGCTTATAACTGAGCGCCTGTTAGTGTGGAGGGGGTGGGGCAGTTGCAACTTGCTTGTAACTAAGCTCTGGCGGGTCCCAGTTGCAAGTTGCTTGTTATTGGGCCCCGTCGAGGGGGGGATAGTTGCAACTTGATTGCAACTGGGGGGGACCTTGTCGAAGGGCCAGTCACTACTTGCTTGTAACTAAGAACCCGTCGGTGTGGAGGGGGCGGCACTTGCAACTTGCTGTAACTGAGCACCCATCGCTGTGGAGGGGGGTGGTGCATTTGCAACTTGCTTGTAACTGAGCTCTGCCGGGTCCCAGTTTGAACTTGCTTGTAACTGGGGGGAGCTAAGGGGGGGACCGGTTTGCAACTTGGTTGTAACCGGGAGGGCCCATCGGCAGGGACGAATGAGCTAGTTGCAACTTGCTTTTAATTGAGCCTCGTTCGTGTGTGTGTGTGTGTGGAGGGGGGGGGATGCAGTCGCAACTTGCTTGTAACTGCGCTGTGCTTGGTCCCAGTTGTAACTGAGCTCCCGATGGGTACCAATTGCAACTTCATTGTAATTGTGGCCCCGCTTAGGGGGGCAGTTGCAACTTGATTGTAATTGTGGCCGCGCTAAACCAGAAAGTATTAATTCCACTCGTTTGGAGTAAGTTGGTAGCCGAGAAAGTTGTGAGCTTCTTTAAAAACCCAATTGCAACTTGATTATAACTGAGTCTTTTATCCAAAGCCAGTTTCAACTTGATTACAACCGATCCGCTTATTAAGGCCATTTTGTAATTTATTCTGAGGAGTGTCTAAATCTTAGGCGCCTGATTCTAGCAAATCCTTTTATTGTGAGTCCAAAAGCATTTTTCAATCAGACCCTTTTTCAATTGTAGTTTAAGACTCGTCTAAAGACATTTCCAAGTTCATTTTTACTGAACCAGAAATTTTGAAATTTAAGGAAATAAAAGGTAGATAGATGTATTTTATGTTTGAGACTATAACAAGGCATTTCCATTTTTTATGTCCTAGTGATGCAATGTTCTTTTGTTTTCTTTTTTAAAATGAAAGTGTTTCAACAAATAAATATTCACATTATAAATTTTATCAAATTTTTATATATCATAATTTTGCTAATTTTATTCACATTAATACAAATTTTATAATGATACTTCCTCCGACCCATATTAGTTGACTTGGATTTGTCAAAATTTGGATAAATCTATATACTAAATGGTGTCTAGATTTATTAAATTTAGACAAATCTAAGTCAGCTAATACGGTCGAAGGGAGTACGTCATAAATTTGCTAATTTTGCTAACTTTTGCCTATGGGACCATATTGCAGTGTACAAACTGTGTCTGTGTGTGAGCGTGTATCCTCGAGAAGCGTTGTCCAGATGAATCATACAGAAATGAAAATAAAACAAAGAGAAGGAGACACACGGAAGACACAGGAGGAGGAAGAGGACCCGATGGGCGCGGCTGTGGCTACCGCGATGGGCGCGGCAGAAGCGGCCGCGATGGCGCACCACTCGGAGTTCCTCAAGCCGTTAGCTAGCAACTCCCGCTTACCGCCTGGAGCGACAGCGACGTGCGCGGATGCGGTGACCTCGACGGGCACATTTGCGGCGACTGCGACGGTGCGCAACTCGGAGTTCCTCAAGTCGGCGGCATGCAACTCCCGCTTACCGTCTGGGGCGACAGCAACGAGCGCGGAGACGGCGGCTGCAACATGCGCGGATGCGGCAACCGCAATGGGCACAACCGCGGCGACCGCGACGGCGCACCCCTCCCAGATCCTCCAACCTCCATCAAGCAATTCCTTCCTCCCTGGTACTCCCGTAATCACGCCACTGCTCTTACTTTTCCCCAACCTCGTAGATTTTGTTCATGCTGATGGATTGTACGGAAAAATCAAGCTAGATTCTACAGTTTTTTTGTGGATCGTGTGATGGATTTGAACATTTGTCCATATTTTGTGGCGAGATTCGTCCGTATTTAGCTTTGAGCGGACCAATTTGTGTGCGGAGTTTACCTGGTATTCCTGATGTGTTTCTCTCTGATACGGTAAGAATAACGGAACATGGGGACTTGTTCATGTTGTAGAGGGGATTGGGAGCATCTGATGTTGAATACAGTCTCCTAGTGCTTAGTGTGTATCCAACATCTTGCCTTAATTTACATGATAATCTGTTGTAGATTAAGCTAGCAGTAGAGATACGGTTTAAACTATTGGTGACAGTGTGACTTTGTCTAGAAACAAAGTGACGGGCTGGGTAACACCGGCAATCGAATAAATTAGAAATTCAGGGTCATGTAAATTCAGACTAACTTACTTACAACAAACTTGTCAACCCAAGTCATCTTACCCGTCTCTCCACCGGCAATCGAATAAATTAATGCTTAGAATGGATGACGATGATGGATATTCTTGTAAAGTAGGCTAGGATTCATAACAGCATAACCCTTTCGAACGTGCTTAATTTTGTCTGCAACTAACATGTATAATTCACACGCGAAGCTGGGAGGAATACAGTCTCTCGACTCTCGGTGCTTTATGTAATTCACTATGTATCCATTGTCTTGACTTAATTTTATCTGATAATCTGTGACCTTCTGAATGATTTTTCTCCTTCCATCTCGCTTCTGTAATGTGTGGCGTTCTCTGAATCTTAGGTGTTCTATAGAGATCTGACCTTAACTATTATTAGCGACGCGACTTGGTCCAGAGAGAGAGGACAAGAATAGATAAGAGGATATTCTTGTGCCTACAGGCCCACAAAGTCAAAATGATCAGGAATGCATGATAAACTCGCCTTCCCAAGGAACCAGCCCTTGTTTTGACACTGAGTCGTCAAACCATGCATTCATCTTACCATAATGTGTGTCATTCTTACTAATAAACATGTCTCTAATCTGTATGTACACAGGTGTTGAATATGTATGTAGACATGTGCTAGGCTTTTTATAATTTCCTGCCAACATGCTTTGTTCATGTGATATTTCAAATTTGTTCTACAATCTCACTGATTGTTAATCACTATTCAAGTTAACCGTACAATAGTAAAAGAAGTTGCAAGTTCATGCACATATCATGTATGTACACAGGTGTTGAATATGTATGAACATGTATGTAGACATGTGCTAGGCTTCAGTAATGTCAAGTATATTAAAACAGATTATTTAATTTTTTTCTTGGTTTGAAATATGATTTTCACAACAATTCTACTACCTATTGCATTATCTATCAGAAATTGGAATTGCGACCACATAGTGCTTAATAAATCTGATACCATAGCCGTACTTTTAGACAGTCGGATCTAGTCATTTTTGGTTCTATCTGGAGTCTGTACTTTAATTTTTGTACATCACTCCTCATAGTGATTTTCATGCATCGCGCACTCATAGTGCTTAATGATCTGATGCTTCTTTGCATGCTCGCTCTGTGGAATTGCAATTTTGTTTTGTGGCCATCTATGATGCACCCTTACTTGCTATCCTCTGAATTTTTTAGGGATGCAGATTAGTTGTTGCTTTTTGGCTCTGTATGTTAGTTTTTTTCTCTCTGGTGCCTGCATTGTTTTTCGTTTTATTAATACTATGTGGTACAATATATGAATAAAGTTTGTGGAAAATAAGTATGTATGTCACTGCTAGTATACACCAAAATTGTTATGAACTCCTTTTTTAACTGCTTACCATGTGATTTTGCTCCCTTAATTAGACTGATATCCGTGTGTTTGTGGCTATCTGCTTACGAATATTTTTTATTTTACCTTAATATAGAATGACAAGTATTTGATACATCTTGTCATAATTTATATTTTCTCACAGATCGTACTGAAATGTATATGATTGAAGCTGAAAGGGATGAAGACATTGAATTGGATAATGGTTATTTTTCAGATACAGAAATGTCCCAAAAAGAATTGGTTGAACAAATTAAAGATTTCGTAAGTCTCTCAGGTTTTGAAAGTATCTCAGTTTATTAATGGACATAATATCTCAGTTTATTGGATTTAATAACTTTATTGATACAACTATCTCATTTTTTGCTTTTTTTATTGTGTAGGTGGAGAAAAGCGTTGAAAGAGAGATCAAGAAAAGAACAACTAACAAACGAAAGAGAAAGGTACAACAAACCAGAAGCCCTTTTTTGCTGCTTTTTATTTTCATTTTGTTTTATGCATGCCGAAAAGGAGCCTTGAAATGGCGTTAACTGATATTTATATGCCTACTGCATTTTTAACTAGGGGAATCATTACTTACCAGATGGAGAAGAAGGATGTGAAGAAGAGACCAAAGCATATAGCAGATACAGTGTTCCATACGTGTACTCAGTGTTCCAAAGCATCCTCTCTTCGGAGCATAGGAAAGGTCTTGTAAAGAAAATGGGGTTTGAACACATGCTACAACTTGATGATTGCAACGTCCCTAGGGTGTTTGCTCAGTGGCTAGCAGACAACACAATACCACACGCAGGAATAATGAAGATTGGAGACACATCAATACCCATCAGCCCGATGTCTTTTCAGGATATATTAGGCATCCCTGCAGGAGAGCTGCCAGTTGAAACAGATGAAATAGCAGGGAAGGCAGCTTTTCTGGAACTGTTTGGACTGTCTGAGCTACCAACCATCAGATTCTTCGGTGACAAAATAATAAAGGAAAAGGATCTGCCAGACGCTGAATTTTGTCGTTGCTTTATGTCTGTTCTTCTTGGGGCTTTCCTATGTCCAAATTCCTCCACGAAGCCTAGCACAAAGTACCTGGGCGCCCTAATTGATGTTCACAAAATCAGTGACAGAAATTGGGCAAAGTTTGCGTATGATTGGTTTATATGCTACGTGACAAAGTATTTGAAAGAAAGAGCTAAGCAAACCAAGGGTACACTTACATTAGGCGGATGTCTCTACCATATTGCGGTAATATGTACCCCTTGTTTTCTCTTTGCATCAATAATTATAATTTTGTTTAGCTTGTTCTTTTCTTTGTTTGCACACTTTTTGATGATTTCGGTCAACAACCCCAACTTTTGACTTTTTTGTCCACATAAAGGTACGATACCTCGATTTCGTTGACTTTGGATCAATTAAACTGCCTGCAACTATGCCAAGGATATGTGTGTGGAAAGGGAAATTAATAAAACATTTCAGCGAGATGGATAGAGGAAAAGATGGGAACTATGGGTGTAATACTGTAAGTTACTTTTTGTTTTGTGAACACTATGTTATGAGAATTTTTTCTGCAACCATTCTATAATAGTAAAAGTAGAATGACAAGTCTTTCCTGTCAAAACCAAGTTAATATGGCAATATATTGTTCCTAATAATTTTATACCTTACCTTTTTCTAAACATGCTAGTGATCCCAATTTCCTGTTTAAATATCAGATGAAAGAGTTCTCCCAAACATGCTACACAACTCCTGCAATTCTTCGCAACCAAATGTCTAGTGACCCTGTTATCTTCAAGAATGAGATTGACAAAGTTGTGGGAGAAAGTATGAGCAATAAGGTTTGTTTTCCCTATTCTAAAATTTTGCATGACTAACTAGCAAACCAATGGTTTTTGTATTGAAAACACATAGAATGAATGTACAAAGACCATCGAGTTTAATGATACCCAAGATGAATCTAATTTTTTATATGATGATTGTGTATTTAACTTAAGCCGATACCCAAGATGAATATGATGTACATGCATTTTTTAATCTTTGTTTATGTTCTACAATTCATTATTATACATGATTATACATTTTCAGAATGAATGTATCTAAAATGCATTTTTCATTCATACAATCTTGATTTCTTATTGGGTCCTTTATATTTATTTTTTTTGTAGGTGAAGGATGACCTATTTCATTCTTTCCAAAGCCATATGATTGACATAGACAAAGAAACTTATTCGAAAGCTCAAAGCCTGGTAATTGATTTTCTGAAGATTATAACATCAGAAGGTATGAGCAAACCAAACTCTGAAACAACTATAATACTGGAAACGCAAAACAGTACCCATGAAATGGATGCAGACCAAGGTAATATTCTCATTATTCTGAATTTTCTTTTCCTTTTTAGAATTGATCTAGTTATGCAAGTTTATACAGTCACTTCTTTTAAATATGGCCATAGTTTTTATCTATGAAGTTTCCCTTAATAACTCATGTTTTCATGTTATTCTTATATCAGATTCAAGCATAAGCAAAAGGCAACGACACAATGCCAATATTTTGAATTCAAAGCGTTCTCAAAACATTGATTAACTGGAATCAATCGAAATCATGTCAAGCAAACATAATGATTTTCTTGATGCTACATGGTTAATATGCACCCGAACTACGCTATTTCTTTTTCCATTCAATTTATTTGCCTTTTAGTTTTGACTGATATCTAACTGATGCATCTTAGGATCATGTAAACAAAAGTGATAGCTCCCAAGCGATAAATATAGCTAGAAACACAACTAAGAAGAGAAGCATTAGTTTAAACCACACACCATCGAAGATGATGGAATCACTTCATCATGTTCAAGGCACATTAGGCAAGAGAAGCTATCAAAAGGAAATCACATTGATGGTACTTTTCCTTCTTTTCTTTTTTTTTGCATTTTACCGCAAAGCTTCATTTTATATGCACTATTGTGAAAGTATCTCTTATTCCTATTAAAATTTTCGAGCAAAGGTACCAGTGAACATATGTGCATGCAAATGGATTTGAATTCGAGTCAAGTAGAACCTCAAGTGAAACAAATTGAATCAAATGGTGGAATAAAGATAAATGCAATGGCTATACCAAGCATTACATGCATTGGTAATTTCTATCTTAATTTCTTTTTCGTTCATCAATAATATCCAGCAACTATATTCGTGTTTCTCGAGTTCAATTTTCTCTGTTTGATTTCCTTTTTTGCACAAAATTATGCAGATTCAGGGTCACAACTTAGGAGGACAGAATTTTTGAAGCAAGCTCGTAAGAAATACTACTTCAAGGACCCTTCTGTGCCTTCATTCAGATTGTTTGAGAATGAAGATGACAATGGCAAGTACATCGAGGAACCAGAACTATGGAGACCTCTTGGAGCATATTCACAATCTCAAGATGAGGTTTTCATCTCCTTTTGCTTTGTTTGTACTTAGGTGATATGCAATACAAAATCTGTTGCTTCGATTTTCTATAAAAAAAAATATGTCTTTTTAACCCTTTTTTCAGAATGATAAAATAGAGGGTCAACTTACACAAAGAGAAATAGGAAACAATTTCAAGAATAAAGAAGAGGTAATTTCATAATTTAGGGATACTTGTTCTATTGTTATACAAAGTTTACTCTTGTTTGCAAGTAACTTTATATAATTTTTATTTTGGTGTTTTTTAGGACAATGATAAGAATGAAGAAGAGCTACAGTTACCTTTGAAGAACAATGATAAAAACCAATTGCAGGTTTGCATTCTTTTAACCTGTCATTATTAATTTTCAAAATATGCAGCATGCTAGCACCTTACTTTCTGTTTTATCTATACCTTCTTTGAAGGAAAACTCAAGCTATGCTTACTCTGCACCAAAAGTCGCAACTCCTGCTTACAAGGTTTTTGTTTCTTTTTCCTATCATGTCTAAATTATCACCATATTCAATCTTACTTTTGTGGAGATTAACTCTCTAATTTTGTTTCTTTACTTATTACTAAATTTCACAGACATTTGCAAGCAATGATTTTGAATTTAGTTCAATACATTGCGCTCAACGACAAGCATGTTACAGTTTTCAACAATACACGGAGCAACATGTTGCACCAGAGAAAGAAATAGAAGATTTAATTGATTTAGACGTGAGATTAAAAAGTTCTTTCTCCATGTTTCCAATAAATTAATTTGTGAACTTCTTTTTATTCTGCTTTCTGTTTCATATGTCTTCTAACAACTATAATATTTATGTTTTCAGCCTTCTCAACCATCAAACCCTTTGTCAAATAATGACCTAAAATCAAGATGGAATATTGAGGGAAGAAAATTATTTCAAGATGATTCTGACGTCACTCCAACATCGAAAAATCAGAACCAAAATGAACTCGTGAGCTTAATGACCTTTTCAGTAACATTAATTAATTTTTTACTAGCATTACTGCATCTATTTTCCTATGCAAGTTTATTATTATATTGTTTGAATGTATGCATTTCTTTATATGGTACATGCTATTGTTTGCAACTTTTATTTCCATCTAGGTTTTGATAGTTATAGTTTTTTCTTTTTAATGTTGATAACAAATGATCTTTGTAAAAACAATTAGGCATGCAGACATTGCATTGTACAGAATGAATTCATAGTTCATTAAGTAAGTAACAAGATGGTTCCAATAAAATAACATGATTTGTGTACATGTCCAAGCATGCATGCATCATGTTAATGAATTTGCATAGCCTTTTTCTAAACATTTTCATGTTTTTACAGATCTGTTCACCTGAAGTGGAATTCCTTTGTGAGAAGCTGAAGACAATGTCTCCTGAAGTTCAATTCTTAGGCGAAAGATCAAACAGAGTTGCAGAAACTTCACCAGAAGTTCAGTTCTGGGTAAAAGGGTATTCCACAACGTCTGCAATGACATGGCTAAAAGAACCGACGATCTGTATAATGCTGGATTGACCTTAGGGACAAGAAGTGTGTCAACAGAAAAAGAAAACATACCTCCGAAGCGAGTGGTACACCCAAGCCACTTTTTGACATCACCGTTCGAGAATAATAACAGAAGCATAATCCATCCAAATGAGATGAAGATTTATGAAACATTAACAACACTATGCAATGACCCACAATACAAAGAGTAAGCAGCCAATACCATATTATTTATGTTACCCCTTTTCCCTATCTTTTTTTATTCCATGCCGATTAGGAAAATTAATACGCTAAGCATTCTTATTTTTTTCTGCAAGTTGTTGCACTCATGACTGATAAGTTTGTAACTTCTATAGAAGATAACTATCCACTTGTACAGTAGTGTGCCATGTTTTTATATATATCTAGGATTAAATGAAATAATAGCACTATGGATACTACATACAACTTTATATTCTCAAGTTGGTAACCTTCTTTTTGTTCAAATGTTGGAGCCACATTTTCTAATCTGAATTTAAATTGGTGCCTACCCTCAGCCTTTATGTAAGTTGCGCAGTTGTTCACTTTAGTATGTTTTTTATTCTACTTTTCGTTGCTATTACATAGTAGGTGGGTTATCGACATGAACAACTGCAGAGTGTCATTGACACAACTCGGAAATTCAATGAAACAAAATGGATGGGTAGAAGCCTGGGTCATTAATGCTTGTTGTCGAAAGCTTTTCAAGGATAATCATCCAAAAATATCAAACAAACATTTCTTTTTCCATACTTCAGCAGTAAGGATGCTCTCTCTCTTATCCTAGTTTCTTTTTGCTTTTTTAGTTTATCTCAAACAAAGCTGGTAAGATGTTTATTGTTATTTTCTTACTTCTTGGATAAACAGGAATATTTCCTTGAAAAATGGCCTAATGATTACATGAAGAGGATTTGGAACAACAATGTAATTAAAAATTTTCAAGCAGCAGATTCAGCAAAGAAGTTGCACCTATCTGAGAGGGTATTCTTATAGAATTATGACATATTTCTTATTTTTTTGCTATTTTCTAATTTTTTCACTAAAACTTCATGCCCTTGTAAACAAATATAGATAAACTTCCCGGCGTTGTATGATAGACACTGGTTCGTATTTGCTGTTGATATCAAAACGCGGAACTTCTTATTTCTAGACTCACTTTATGGAGAAACAAGTGCATTACATCAGAGAGTAGACAACATGCTGGTATTTCTCTATTTTAGAATTATTCCCCTCCTTTTGTAGATAATTTTTTTTTGCCTTTTTATGCTTTCTTGTTGAAATTAATGATTCATTTCATCTTGCAGATTACAAATTTCCAAAAAACATGGAGTGAATGCAGACTGAAGGATATGCATTTCGAGAATTTTGGCCGAGTGTTCCCAAACTTGCCAAAACAGAAAACTCCGTATGTCACTCTTTTTGTCTCTAAGATATGACATTTCTTTTTTATTCTTTTGCACTTGCTATATAAATGGCTTCCATTAATATACAATACTTTTTATGATAAAAAATAGCAATGACTGCGGAGTATTTACCATCAAGTATATGGAGAAGTACTGTACAAGGAATCCACAATCATGCTCGTTTTCAGCAAGAGACATACCTGAATCGCGTGTTAGGATTGCAATCGACACTTTATTCAATAGTTACAACTCTAAGACTGAGGAAATGGATTTTATAAGTACTTTTGACATACAGGTAATTACTTATTTATTTTCATATATTCTACATTGTAGCTCCTCATCTGAGCTTACAGAATACTGAATGGATGATATGTTATTTGATTGACTTAAGCTAAATCTTTCATAAGGTTTTTTGCTTCGTGCTGACTTTCTGCTATCTATTTTTTAACACAGGCTTACAAAAGCAGGACCATTCGCCAGTGAACAGCAAGAGAAGCAATCAGTCAAACAAATTTATCGCGATCCTAGTGCCGTTGCAATTAGCCTTTTAGAAAGTGTCCTGAGGGAACTGTTTTGTAATACGATGGCGATTAGTTCTGGTTTTCCTATATTTTTTATCGTGTTATGGATACGTAAAACAATAGATAGTTCATTTCAAATTGAGTATATTGGAATTTATGACCGGATTATGATATGAATGTATCTCAAATTGAGAAATGTTTTCTAATATAATGTGTGGCCACGTCATTCTTGATTTTATTACATGTCTTATATGTTCATATTAACAGGACAAAGCTTGCTAGAATTTTTATCAACAGCAAAAGTAGCATGAGGAAACAGTTGAAGAACATTACAATGGTATAGTTTTAACCTTTTTTGCTATTATCCTTGAGTAGACAAACAATAATTTAAACAATATATATTTTCACATCGATACATTTTTGTTTTTCAGGCTAGCAAATAGCTATGGATGGAGGGGAATGAGCTTCCAGATCAAGAACATAGGTACATAACAATACTAGCTCGTGTCTCACATAATATTTTCCAGAAGTAAACATAAAGATAATCCAAACAAAAACAATTGGATTACAATGCTCCAGATACAGATTTTCTACAAAGATACGAAATATGATATATTGTTCAATCATTTTCTTCATGCTTGAATTTTTAAAATTGCATGAAATTTCTTTCACAAATCCATAGGAGTGGGTTGTCCTTTAGATTTCCTCTTTGTTTTGCTTTGCTCGGCATTTTCAGTAGACTGGTTCTGTTTAGATACTCTTGGACCTGCAGACAAAATACAAAGTTCCGGAATTAAATCAAATAAACAAATAGAATCTATACATCAAACACACAACAACCAAAAAGTACCAAACCTGGAGGCTTTTTGCTTGCAGTTTTCTTTTGAAAATTAGATTTATCTAGATGCTTCGAATCGCATGTTGCATAGTTGTGTTCATGGGAACCACAATGACTGCAAGTTATCTTTTGTTTTGTTCGAAACTCCTCAACTAAAGTTTTATGTCGTCCAACTGTAGTAGGTCGCCCTCTTGGCTTAGCAACATCAGGATTCTCAAGATTATTCGCGTAGCCGTCGTCAATAATCGAAGGCCCCCTAGCTGCTGCATTTGAACCTTGCTTTCTTAGCACCTCTTCTTGCTCCTCGGCTATACTCATTGCGTCCAGCTTCTCTTGAATCTTTTTAGCATCTTCGACAACCATCATATATCTCTCATTTGATTTAGAACCATCAGATGCAATGTCAATAAGCCTATCAGACAATAGATTGAACCTCAGGTGATTGTCTTTTTCCGTGAGCTGCATAGGTACGTTGTACTTCTTATCTCTTATAGTTTTTCTTTCCTTTGGCTTCCACCTGTCAAGGAAATATTTTGGCGGGAGTTCTGACATGTTGAGGTTCACAAGAACACGAAGTATGTGGCTACAAACAATACCATCTTTCTGAAATTTGCAACAAATGCAAGAGAAATCCTCTTGTGGTAGATTAACCAGCACCACATACCGCCGAGGCCTAAAATCTTTTTCTGCGAGCATTCTTGTTTTGTAAACCTCATATCTCTCATTCTTAACAACCTCATCAACATGGAGTTTGGTTGTGAACTTAAGCTGACTTTGGAACTTGTAAAATATTTGCCGGTTGTAGATACTCCCTGCTTGAATCTCAATCTCACTACTAAAATGATAACTAGGGATAGTAGTCCTTGTAATTGAGTCCTGCTCTTTCTCCTTTTCCTGAATTGCTTCACATATCCTCTGGTATTCACTCAAGAAACTAATGACACTATAGGTTGCACCTACATTGTCTTTGAAAACAGAATTAGTGCCTTCACTTCTAGCAGTCGAGTGTATGAAAGGAAAAAACTCCTTCTTGAAGTAAACAGGAACAAATCTATGCCTGTTATCCCACATTGCTTTGAAATATTTGAGGTGCCCAACATCATATCTCTGAATCATCTCCGGCCACAACAATTCAAATTCTTCTACAGTCAATGAGTTGTGCAAGATATCCGAGAAGTCTGCATGTAAGTCTTTCTTGGTAGCAAATGATCTTCCACACTTTTCCTCTGCTTTCTTTCTTATATGGAAAAAGCAAAATCTGTGCACTATGTTCGGGAAAACTACAGGAATTGCTTTACTCATTGACACACACTGATCTGTGATGATTGTAGTAGGATCCTTGTTTCCCATACATTCTTGAAATGTTTTAAACAACCATGTAAAAACTTCAATTGTCTCGTTCTGAACAAATGCACAAGCAAACAAGCAATTATTGCCATGCCCTGTTACACCTACAAATGGTGCAAACAGGAGGTTGTATCTGTTGGTCTTGTAGGTTGTATCGAAGCTGACACAATCTCCATATAGCTCATACATCTTTCTTGAATGTTCATCTGACCAGAACAAACTTAGCACCTTATTTCCCTCACCAAGTTTAAAATCATAGAAGAACCTTGGGTCAGCTTGTTTCCTTTTCCTGAAGTATTCCAACACTTGGGTCATGTCATTCTGTTTGCACTCATTCCTTATTGCCGTTCGGACATTGCTGATATATTTTTTCGTGTAAGGAAGAGTACCAACACCACCTCTTAGGTATGCTAGGATTGCCATTATTTTCCTTGGAGGTAGTTTGACTGAATTGAATGTGCGGATGAAGAGCTTCTCTTGATCTGTCATGTGCTTATGAGACCTAAGAAACTTTGACTCATCTGGTGGACTCAACTCATGATTGTGTTCAAGATCCAATGAAATGACAATCCACTTACCATTCCTTAGTGAAACCACCAACTTAGCAAGGCATCCTGTTATTTCTACAGTGTTTGTCCTCCTTCTTTTATGTGCTTCAGCTACCACAATCCCTGTCTTCTCTTGTTTCTTTTCCTGCCTTAGCTTCTTCTTTTTCTCCAGAGACTCCTGGTCAAGAACCTTGCCCGATCGGTTGCACAAAAAGGTAGCACGCGTATGCCCAGCATTGCCTGCCTTTTTTGCATGATAATTTCCAGCTTTTTTTATTGAGAATCCACATATTGCAGCATACTCATTGTAAAAATGGTAAGCTTGTTCATCCGAATCAAAAATCATGTCAATGTGCGGAGTATGCCGACGACGTACTTCTTGACTGCAGGTTTCTTCATTATCTTGATCTAAGAAATCTTCTATATCTTCTTGTGAGAGAAGCTCAATAGGTTCTTCATTTTCAGCATTGTTGTCTACAATAGGAGCATTTAGTGGTTGTTCATCACAAGGTTGCTGATAAGTAGTAGGATTTGCTTGTTCATCACCAAAAATATTGTATTCGTGTGGCGCTGGATCGTCCCATTCTCCATCTGAATTTTCTGCATTCTTCTTTGTCAAATGCAAAGTTGATGCATCCTCTTCCATTGTGTCCTTTGTTTCCATCGAATTTTCTTTGTTGTCGATCGATGGTTGCATCCTCTTCCATATTATCATAGCCATGCGAATATCTATCAGTAATCATGAACATTCTTTTCTGCATTTTTTGAAAATCCATTATAAGGAACATGACTACCATTGAACATGAAATTAAAAACTTGCTGAAAGAAATAGGAAAAACATCTCTCTTTTGTATACCTCATCTCCAGTTGGACCATGCATTGAATCATTGTAATATGCTCCTTCAGCTGACATCTCAACTCCAAGCAACATTTTGGTGTAAGAAAAAGCATCTCCTTGAGAATAGCTAACCTGAAAACAAATACTTCCGAATGTAACTTGTTGTTTCACTTTTCTTTCTTGCATTTTCTAAGAAAGGATTAACCAAAATTGAACTCACTCCATAGGAATCATCTGGGACAGTTGAAGAAGTTTCCACATTTGCTAGACCTGTGAATTTTGAAGAACCTTCCACATCCGCTAGACATGTGACATTTGAAGAAGTTTGTACAACTGCCACACCTGTATTCTGGAGAAACACATGGGAAATGATTAAACCATCAGGTGAGTTTTGCTCTTTTCTGTATATTCTGTTACACTGAATTATTTTTTATGCCAAGTGATGTTGAAAACATAGGATATAGATAAAGAAGAAATTGTTGTTCTGAAGACTATGTAGTCATAACATGTTGGTCTGAAGTTACATTACTAGTACTTGTTAGTTTCATGCTTGAACAAATAAGAAATCATAACTACTTATATTCAATCTTTTGTTCTATGCTTCTCCAAATATTCAAGCTTTTGTTCTATGCTTCTCCAAATATGTTCTGAAGATTACAGTTGATGTACATGTTGAAGCATCACAGTTCTATGCTTCTCCAAATATTCTAGTTATATGGTTGTACATGTTGAACAAAGGAGTAGTAAATACATGTTGATGTACATGTTCAAGTCTGTACCTGGGAATTATATGGCTGATTTCCAAATAAGTAATCACCATAGTTTATCATTATATCTGAAAAAGAAATTCAGTACTTGTTCATACTTCATCTTTTTGCAAAAATCAAGTCAGTAGTCAAAACACACTAACCTTGGTAAGTTTTGGATGTTCCTGTGTCCATATTGGCTGCACAAAATTCATGAAAACTATGATTGCTGACAAAAATTCATGGAAAACAGATCTATAGATCAAAGGAGACAGGAGGAAAAGAGATGAATGGGAAAAGAGATTTTGGATTCTAACCAGGGTAAGATCCTGAAGCACCCCCAGCCATATGTCGTTGTCCCCTTGTCTAATCCTTTCTTCCCTTCATGATTTTTGAATCTGCCGATTTTGCTACTTACATGGATCTGTTTCTTCGTGGAGATGTAGCTCGCGTGAGGGGAGGGGTTTGGGGGTAGTTTCGTCATATCAACATCTGTTCTGGATGCTTCCATCAGGTACAAGACAAAAGCCCAAAAGCACACAAGACAAGAAGAAGATAGAAGCCCAACATATCCTTTTATAAAACTACAAGAAAAGCCCAACAGGCTATACAGGCAAACAGGCTAACAACAGGACAATACAAAATAGAGACGGGAAAGGCTAGCTGGGCTGGGTTGAATACCTATGACATCAGAGAACGTCAGGCGACTGATACTTAGTTAAATATCAGTCGCCTGATACTTAGCTCCTCCCTAATATAATATAACAACGGTAGCGCCATTGCTGCTAGTTTCTCCGTCTCAGGGCTACAGCAATTCTTAAACAACGGAAGCGCGGGACGTGCGTCGCGGCAACCGATCTATCCGGACAAACGTGTCCATCTTGACCTATAGGTGCATCTAATCTGAGCAACGGTTGCGTTAGCCTAGACGCACACGGACAACACGGGCGTCCTGCCTGTTGGCCACCCGGATCCAAATATACGTAAGACATTAGTACTTAAACTTGTTTTTCTTTAGATTTTAAGCCCTGCCAGTTACAAAACGGCCATGCTACTGCTGCTCCTGCGGCTATGGCTACGGCTGGAGGAGAACGACGCGCCAGCTACTCGACGCCGTTGTCACGGCCACCGTTGCCGCTATCGTCGGGTCCGTCGATCGTCGCCCTAACTAACCAGATGGCCCGCTTGTCGTTGGGTCCGTCGATCGCTGCCCTAACTGACCAGATGGCCCGCTGCTGGACGCGTTCGCGATGACGGTCGCGCGCATGTCCGCGACTCACCGCCTTGCCCGCCGCCATCCTCCGGTCCTCCACCGCCCGATTCGCCAGGGTCTTGCCATATCCGCGGCCCGGTGGTCCTTAGCCTCCTGGTCGGCAAGCTCCTTCGCATCAGCCGCAAGCAACTCCGTCACAGAAGGAGCTAGAGCCGGGATCGGTTTGGGGCCAAAGCCCAGCGTCTGCGCTATCCGCACGAGGACGGCGATCGGCTCCACCAGCTGGTCCACCTTCTCTCCCTCCTCCTCCGTGTCGTCGGTGTCGACGAGAACCCACGCGACAGCCGCCTCAGCGACCAGAGCCACGCGCTTCTCTTCCGCCCCGAGTAGGCGACGTGCTCGCGCAGCGCCTCTTCCCCGTCGATCCGCGCTTTGGCGGTATGGCGGAGCTCGCGGATGGCGACCTTGGCGGCCTCCTTGTCCACCTCCTCCAGCGTGGTCATGGCCGCCTCGTGGCGGATCTCACGAAGATCCGCAGATGCGTCCTCCAAGGCCACCGCCTGCACCGCCTCCTTGGCGGCGACGTGGTGTATGTCGGTCACCGCCCGATTACCGCCGCCTCCACCACCCGCTGCCGCGCCATCTCGGCGATATCGCCTTCCTTCTCGAAGGCCAGCAGCTTCGCCTCGCCCATGCGTCGGGCCAACACTGTGGCCTCGAGGTGGACCTCATCGACCTCCACGTCAGGGTAGCGGGTGCGGCACATCTCTCGGATGTTCGTCCAATTAGCAATCTTGCAGCGAGGCATGACTGCTGGTGGCTAACGCTTTTTCGGCTGCTAGTTTGCTCTTTCTTTGGGGCTTGTTGTCTCCTCTGCGCCGGCGACCGTCTTTTGTAGACCGCGGCAAAGGCGGGAAACAGACTGGGATGCGCGAAAAGTTTTCTCGCCGCGGGAAGCGAGACACGCGCGGGGAAAACGAGGGCGGGAAATACCAGCCACACGGAAAGCCGCCGGCGCTGACAGCCGACGTCGCGTCGCCATTACCATCTAATCGCGAGGGTGTCAACCGGTAATATCGAAAGAAAGACTGACATATAGATCGGGCCGCTAGGCCTGTCGGCCAAACCAAACTACGGCTTCAAATCAACCGTGGCCCAACCTATAAACCGATAAAAACGAACCGTTTAGACAGACCGTCGGTCCTGTGAAGATGCCTTAAAAGAACGAACACTGCAATAGAAAGTGGCGTGGGCGATCACGTGGAGTAAAAAGACTGACCACCTACTGCGGATCGCCGGCCTTGCCCCTGCCCCAGCCCCTTCCTAGACGGCCGATGCGCCTGCCCCCGACGTGACAAATCATAGCCGGCCAGCACGGCAGCACCTCGCCAAAAGACGGCCGCCGCGCGCACGACGCCCTTCTCCACGTCCGTCCATCCATCTCCGGCAGTGCCAGCACTGTGCGCTTCTCGGTCAGGACTCAGGATCCACGTTTCATACTGCCACGGCACTGTATCAATAACTAACTAACTCGGCGGGGCCGTGACAGGACTTGACATGCGTCGCCGATCGATCCGAGCAGTAGCGGCAGAGGCCAGCATGTCCATGGAGACTGTTCACCATGCCATGCCATGCCATTGTAGCCACATACCTAGCCTAGCTAGCCGATGCCTGGCAGCTCGATCGCTAGCACCAGGAGTAGATTTACACATCTTTTCTTCCTTCCTTCTCTCATCGATCGGCATGCATGCAGCAGCTGCTGATGGGCCACATGAGCGTACATGCGTGAATAGAAGTGTGATGGTGAAGGGTGCATGCCGTGTGCGCGCGCAGAGATCGCACCATGGACATGGATGGACGAGTCTCGTCACTCCGTCACTGATCTACTGTCTCGCTATATATCCTTGACTAGTTGTTTCTGGAAAGTTATCCTTGACTAGCGTTTGCAGCCATCTATTCTTGTTTTTAGTTTTACCGCATGCATTGTTTTCTCTGTCCAAGGATAAAATATGTTATTGTTCCATTCCCTTGGCCCTTGGACTATATTATAACACACCAGCTACATGCATTGTTTGATAAAAGTAGACTCTCCTTGTCAATATGTCATGCAGGCGACATGCATGTTCATCTATGTATTCCCTCCATCTCAAGTTAGATGTCTTAGGTTTTTAAAATTTAGATAAATTTATATATTAAATAGTGTCTAGATTTGTCAAATTTAACAAATTTGAGACATTTATTTTAAAACGGAGGGAGTACATTAGATTATATAAACATATGCATGTTTTGAGATTACACAAGATTTATAAAAAACAGCCTCTCTCGACTTAAGGAGCATAGCTAAAAGAATAACATGGCTGTATGATTTTTTGTCTCAAATTTTTTTCGTGTGCATGTGCCACAAAGATGACCAAACTGAACAAATCGGGGCTACGACACATAAATTCCAGAGAGATGTACATGCATGGATGACAGGGATGTTTGAAATTTGGACCATGTATGCATGTCTCCCACAAGGCCGCATGTCGTTACATGCACATACAGGAGTAGGATTGCAATGCATGGCTCATATTTCATAGGACAGGGCGGCATGACAAAGAGCATATGGAGGGCCCTGTCCAGTTATTCCCATACCGTAACAGAACCCCGTTATTGCATCCATTATCTGCACGCGCTAGCGTACGACTACAGCTGTGCCCTCCCCTCCTCTCTCGGACAAACAAAACAAAGGAGCACCACGATCCATGGCGTCCATGATGTCTTTTGTTTTGTCCATACCGTTCCGTACCACGTGCCTCCGGCCAGTTCTTCCTCTGATCTCGATCGCCCGGCCCAGAGCTGCATATGGATCGGCAGCTAGCAGCTGGAACAAGCAGGCTCCCCGGTCACCCTCACGCTTGTCATGCCAGGTTCGCGCGCAGCATGGCCGGCCGGTCGCCCGCCGCGGCAGCAGCTAGCGCCACTGATGCATCAGGAAAAGGTCTGAGCAGCGCCATGCTGCAGTACCATATCTTCCATCGGCTGGTGTCAGTTCGTTATTAGAGTTGCGGCGAGATCCGTCAGGATATGTGGATGTGGTAGCATGCAGCAACAGTCTCTAGATGCCAAGTTCAGGTTTGTGCCACACCTCCATGCCTGCCTGCTAGACACATACTAGGGGAGGGCCTTTTGAATCGTGATCACAACATCCTCTCCAAGTTTATTAAGTATTTGTCCATCTTTGCTTAACCATATACTAATCGCAGTGCCTGGTACAAAATTCTGCTCAAACATCGCGCAATAGATAATACTCTCACTCACCGGTCTAATTTTTGGCTTTACTGTAGAATTATACAGAATAATAATCGATGATAATATTATGGCAATTACAAGAGGTATATATGAGGGTCTAGGTGCACCGGCCTAGCCCTATAACAAACCAACTAGGACTCTTAAACCTAAAAAGTGTTGTATTCTAACATCCCCACAGTGTCAACGGTAGGCTCGACGACATTGAAACTGAATCAAAATGTCTTGAAACGGAGTAGTCGCCAGGCTTTAGTAAAGATATCAGCGAACTGAGCTGAAGTAGGCACATGTAGAACAAGAACTTGACCGAGAGCAACCTTCTTACGAACAAAATGAATATCGATCTCTATATGCTTGGCATGACGGTGTTCAACCGGATTCCCTGACATGTAAACAGCTGAAATATTATCACAGTAAACAATAGTAGCTTGCTCAATAAGGCGATGCAGCTCCGACAGCAACTGGCGCAACCAAACCGTATCAACAACCGCATGAGCCACAGCGCGATACTTAGCTTCGGCTGACGAGCGAGAAACCGTAATCTGCCTTTTTGAAGACCAAGAAATCAAATTGTTACCAAGAAAATACACAAAATCCGGATGTGGACCGTCGAGTATCGGGGCAACCAACCCAGTCTGCGTCAGAGTAAGCTGTCAACGAGGTGGGAGAGGATTTGTTTATATGAAGACCTAAATCTAATGTGCCTTTGAGATACCAAAGAATATGTTTGATATGATTGAAGTGAGGAACACGAGGATCATGCATGTAAAGGCAAGTCGTGCTTGACATGGAGCACTTCGTTGGGAATTCCAAGAGCAAGGTGTGATTAGGGCTGGAATTCGAGCCGAGCCGAGCCAACTCGGATCGACTCGCTAAAGCTCGTTCAACTAACGAGTTAGCTCGACTCGGCTCGTTTACAGAACAAGCTCATATTTGAAACTCGGCTCGACTCGGTAAACTCATGAGTAGCTCGCGAGCAGCTCGTTTAGATTGTTATAAGTTATGAATATGAGCATATATAAGAAAAACTAGTAATTATTCTACTAATTTGAAACTAGAATAATAATAGTACTTCCATAATAGCACGAAGGAAGATCAATAAAAAATATAGTAACTCTACGCCATTACAGCTTCAAGGAACATTCATAGTATGACACTTATCTATGAAAATTTCAAACTCTATATTTGAACGAGTTTAATGAGCTAAATGAGTAGCTCGCGAGTAGCTCATTTAGCCTGGGTGAACAAACAAGCTCAAATCAAAAACTTGGATCGACTCGTTAGACACCGAGTTCGAGCCGAGTCGAGCTATATCACGAGTTACTCATTTAGCTCGCGAGTTTCGAGTTATAATTCCAGCCCTAGGTGTGATAAGCACAACAACAAGTCTTCCCTCAGTAGAGACCGAGGTTATCGAACCAGAAGGAGAAAGGAAACGTCACACAGATGTTACAAGCAACGCGGAGACCTGCACACCACAAACTCAAGACTTTGTCCCAACAAATCAGTGAGGTTGTCAAGCTCACCGGTTTGCTGTAACAAAGGATTAAACGTATGATGTGGAAAGTAATGGTAGTTTGCAGCAAGTAAACAAGTAACAGTGGAAGATGTATCAATGATAAAGATTGAACCGGGGTCCATAGTTCACTAGAGGTGCTCTCCTTAGATAAACAACATGGCATGCAGGGTAAACAAATTACAGCAGGGCAATTGACAGGAACTGAGCAAGACATAACAATGCAATACTAGTCAGAAAGATCCTATGAGATTCAATTGAGCAATACAACAAGATACATAGACCGCCATCCAACTGCATCTATGACTAGAAGTCCATCTTCAGGTTATCATCCGAACCTCCTCCAGTATTAAGTTGCAAGCAACACCCAGCGCTCCGGAGCGCGCGTGGCCTGGGCCTCCCGCCGCACCGGCTCTCTTGCCGCGACCTGCCCATGGCCCGCTACCTGGCACATATGCCGTCGCGGTTGGCCTCCTTGTCTCCTGCGCCAGCAACCACGCCAAGCTTTGTCGCTTGCTCGTGCGCTAGCAATCGACGGTGAGCTCAAGAAAAATATGCATAAAAAATGATACAAGCATGGCTAAGGTTCTGCATCCCCCTAGGGCAGCACCGCTACGGTGGCTAACCACCTCTCCTCGTCGTCCATACGCGTCAGTTCTCGCCGCCCTCTTCTCCGTATAGAGTGACGCCTCCGTCTCCTTGGTTTACTCCGCCGCGTCGGTTCGCGCCGCCGCTGCCACGAGAAGGAGCTCCGCTTGGTCCTGCCCCTGAATGTGTGGCGCCTCTAAGCAGCAACACGTAAACACCAATCCAATCGATCAATTTCAATTCTACCGTAATAAATTATTAACCGCTCAAGATAATAGCTTGTATTCCTAACTGAGAGGGGAGATCGAGGAATTTTTGAGAGATAGGGGAGGAAGATAGATATGACAGGTAGGCCTGCATCGTCAATGAGACTAAAAAGCTATCGTGGATGGGATTGTTACTTTTCCGGTGTCCGAAACAGGTCTAGGGTTTAAAATAGACTGGGATTCGGAAGTTCAGTGTGCAATTTCAGGGATTAGAAATTCATGATTCGATTTAGCTTTTGTCTACCAGTTCGAAGTTTGTTTTGGACCTTTTTCTTAATTCAATGCTGCATTGTTAATCTCCATGCATTTGGCACACGGGCGGAGAACAAGAACTAGTCAGTACTAGTATGTATGTTTCTCTTGTCTAACATGAAAGTTGCCGTGAAGAGTACAGTTAAATTACCTCTATCTGTATATCTTTCCGTCGTGACTTGCTGACTGCCTAGCTACTCGTGCAGCATATGCATCCACGGTGAAGGAGGCAGGATGGATCATTGCGGCAGAACTCCACTCCAAATTGGCAGGGGAGACATGGCCGCGCACCAGAAACCAGCACCACCCACGGTCCAAGACGAGGGGTCGGTCGGCGATTCTCACTCTCTGTCAGTCTCTCCCGGTCAGTCTCTCCCGCCATTATTTCCTTGCTCACCTTCGCACTGATCACTGGTTATCGATGCAGCAGCCGTGGTCCTGTCCACGACCGATAGATGCATGCAACAAAAACAGCAGCAGTTCTATCTCTGCTAATAACCAGTAGAAAAGAAAGGGAGCGAGGTGCGGTTGAATCCCCAACAGTTATCGTGGCCGTACTGTTGTCATTCGGCAGCTGCTGGTCACCAAAAGGCTGTGATGCTGAAGCTGTCGGGTTCTGCAGGTCAAGTTGCTACAAGATGATTGTTATGATCAAGTCGAACCTAAACCCTCACTAACCACACGTATAGATCATGTTAGAGTATATCACGGTTTGAAATATTAGGTAGTTTCATATTGTAATCCAATTCTATCTCTAGTAGTCTTCTTGCCCCTAAGTCTTTTAGTACTATATAAACGGCCCAATGGCTCACGTTGTAATCACCTCAAGCAATATCAATACAGATAATATTCCGCAATTCTACATGGTATCAGAGCGGTTCGTTCCGCCTAGGGTTTATACCTTCCGCCCGCGCCGCCCGAGATCCTTCTCCGCCGGGGGCCGCGTAATAGTAGATTAGATCTTATTTCGCCAAAATTTTCTCGCCGGCCGCTTGGCCGGCGTTTCTTTTTCTTTCGCCGATCATAGATCGGCTTGCGTCGTCCACAACCACATGTCGTCATCACGCGCCTCTACTTCAACCTCGGCGTCGACTCATCTCTGGAAAATCATCGCCAACGATCGTGCCAAGGAGGCTCCGCGCGGCGCCCCAAGGGATGCCTTCGCGCGCTGCGTCGGCTTCACCGACCTCACGTCGTCACCTCGCCGGCCCATCTTCGCCAACATCGACCGGGACGCACGTCCCCGAGTACGCGCCTCGCCGTCAACAAAGGGCTGCACCTTCATCACCCGTGGTCATCATCTCCGACAACCATCTACACCAACAACATCGTCACATCGTCGCCGCCACCACCAATCATGGTCATCGTCAACGCCAACAAGTTCTTCTACTCGGCGGCGCTCGCCAAAGCGGAAAATCTGGGTCTAATCCCGAATCAACTCTCGCAGTTTAATCGCCATCAACACTACCTCGCGTCTTCGTCCACCACGACCTCGCCGCGGTCGCGATCTAATTTTTATTTTGCACTAAATTTATTTTCTTCTTGCAACTACTTCATCTACTCCGACAAATCGGCGGACAACTTCTACGCACCGACCGTTCAAGGAGAATTTCTCTGCTGCTCCCTCCGGCTCTGGCGCGCATGGCTCGTGATGGTCCCTGTCTTCGCACATCCGATATTGGCAACATCGACGTGTGCCTTCTTCCCCGGCATGCTCCCGAGTTTGGCAAGCTCGGTAAGGCGTGTCGCCTACCTCGACTACTCCAACTAAAACTAGGTCTACTTCAACCACTACGGCGAATTCTCCCGTCTCAACGACGACATTGACCACAACACGACATCATCAACTTCATCAACGGCGACTACATCACCAATGGCATCATCGACCACGACTTCAACGCCCTACTTTCGGCTACATCAACATCGACATCCTCTTCCATCTCCGTCTTCGGATTATGCTCCAGTCAGACCGTTTGCGTCACTACCGATCCGACTGCGGGGGAGTGTTAGAGTATATCACGGTTTGGACATATTAGGTAGTTTCATATCATAATCCAATTCTATCTCTAGTAGTCTTCTTGTCCCCCAAGTCTTCTAGTACTATATAAACAGCCCAATGGCTCATGTTGTAATCACCTCAAGCAATATCAATACAGATAATATTCCGCAATTCTACAGATCACACAGATACGGCGTCCTGACTCCAGCCTAGGGACCTGTGCTTGAAACTACTATGTTAGAGCATGTCTAACAGGGAAACTACTATGTTAGAGCATGTCTAACAGGCCCCTTAAATTTATGTCCCGTAAAACTCGAGTACAGGGCCCTGTACTCGATTTTGCTCTGAAATTCCCCACTGATTTCATCGCCCGTCTAGCAGACCCCGTATCCGAGCCCCGTATATTTAAAATTTAAATTTCGAGCGAGATAAAAGCAGATTGTTCATAGATAGGCTTCGATTCATCATAGATACAGGCAAAATTGCGCGATCTAGTGGTAGATCGCGACTTGTTAAGCTAACCCTAATCTAAAACGGCACAAAAGAACCTCGCCGGAGACCTCCTTGTCGGCGAGGTTGTCGTTGCCGCGGCGGCAGTACGCCTAGTCATCGTCGATGACGATGACGATGGCGGCGGCAGCCTCCGCCTTCTTCATCTCCTCGACGGCGGCGATGGCTAGCGCCTCCTCCTCCTTATCCGCGGCCGCCCTGTCGGCGGCCTCCTGCTTGGAGGCCTCGACCGCCTGTAGGAAGAGGGGATCTTCCCCCTCCTCCGCCTCCTCCGTCGTGGCCGCCGTCCCCGCCGCGGCGCTCGAGCCCCCATCCTCCTAGTTGGGAGCGTGCCTGGAGCGCCACGCCGCGAGATTGGTGCGGTCCATGTCCTATTGTGCCCGACACTTCTCGAATTTGTCGCCGGTCATCGGCGGTAGCGGCGGGTCGATGTTGAAGTAGCAGCCGCCGGGCGCGAAGTCGACGAGCGACCGCGGCATCGTCCCCGGCCACCCGACCCATTTCCAGACGGCGCGGCGGCTGCCGGCCCAGGATAGCTTGCAGTTGAGGACCCACGCTTCCTCGAGCGTGAGCTCCTCGCGACGACGCTTGGCTGGGGAGGAGGAGCCTGTGGCTTGGCGACGACAGCTCATGGCGACGGCAGCGTGGATTCGTGAACGGAGCGGCTGGAATTGCTCGCCGGAGTTGGGCGGCGCGCGGCAGAGCTAGGGTTGCGAGTGAGGGGTTGGTCCCTCACTCGCACCCTCACCCTGTACATATACGGGGCCGGGAGGGTGATTTGCCCGCCCGTATCCAGCGTCTGGGCCGGCCTGTTACAGGCGTGCTAGGCGGGCCAAAACACCGGCACCCCGTATCTCGCCGAAAATTTACGGGGTGTCGGCTGTTTATGGGGCCTGTTAGACTTGGTCTTATATGTATCAATTGAGAAGCATGCTGATGGTTCAGGTGCGTCCCGGCCCGGCCAGTTCACATGTCTCGAGAGATTCATGCAATCACCATCCAGGAGGTTATGTTGGATGATTCTAACTACTACTACTAATTTGCAGGCCTGTACAACGGTGGAACTGTGTAAGACACTATATTTCTACAGACGTTCTTTTTGAAGCCTTTGGACACCGTCAGTGTCAGAATCCATTTCTACAGAGCTTGTGTTTAAAGCATGCATGATCGCGGTGCCAGCGTGCATGTGTTGCCCGGCCCTTCACGATCGATGCTGCAGGTTTAATCAGCTAGGCTACACACGTGGTAAATTAAAGCTGAGATGCTCCCCGGCCATCGACGTCGATCGCGGTAAATAAAAGCGCGGGGTCGGAGGCGCAGGACAATGCCGGGTAGCGGTGCTAGCTACTGCTTGTGATAGATAGATTCTGCAGGTTTCAGGATGGATGACAGGTCTTGCGATTTCGCAAACACGTCAATCATTGGACCAAGGAAAACGGTGGGTAGTGCTCTTCGTGTAAAAAAGGTTCCTGCTGCGGTGCTGCCGGGTCGGTCGTTACGGCTGCCCGTCCAAGATTGGCAAAGAACCAGAAGACCATCTCCAAGCAGTGATTCGTGCCTGATGCTTTTTTTCTTCTGCACGTCAAGATCCATAGGTTTAGCTACAAAAGTAGGCGTCACTTGTTAGCAATAGACTACCAGTCTACCACACCAATGTTCAGTACGTATCGTTTTTGGGGCATCTTCAGAGGACCGGACCATTTCGGCAAGAAATATGACCGTTTTAGTCCGTTTGGTTCAGCCCGTGGAAAAAAAAACTTATGGGTGCGTCCAGGGGTCCGACCCATTTTAGCCGAACATGTCTTGGCTACTCTGGCCAGTGTGGGCTACACACGATAGCTACGACGGGTGCGACAATGCCAACCGTGACGATGACGGCATCCACGACCTCGAAGCGGGACTGCTCGGTGAACAGATCGGCATGATGGAGATGCCCTTAGCGGACATGTTGTGGTCTAAACTCCTAAGTGATATGATTCATCTAACCTGAAGCCCATGTCTGTGATGGAAATTCAGGTCCACACGTGTGATAACAAGGTAGCATTCCGCAACGATTCGATAAAACGGACCAACACGGTCGGCCAGTCAAGCAGGACAAAAGGCCAGTTGTTCCAAATGAACCAGATCTCGATGCTATGCTAGTTTTTTTAGACTTTATTTTATTGTTGCTGGAGGCAGCTCATATATTTTTATCATGGATTATTTGATATGATAAATATATACGTATTAATGTTTTAAACTATCCAATAGAATTGCGGTAAAAAAGAGAGGAAAAGAAAAAAAAATTACGCAAGGGCTGGGTTTCCTTGCGCTAACGTGAGAAAATAAAACGTGTTGCTATGTTGGGCGTGGGCTCGAGCCGGGTAAAGGGGGCCCAGGCTCGTGGCAGACGTTGTTGGGCCACAAAGGTACTCGCCTTTGTCGCAGTGAAAGATAAGCGTGCAGGGCCAGGCAACAGTGTCATCTCATTAAATAGACACAGACAAAACAGCACACTGTGCATCCTCCTGCTGATTTTGTTTTCCAAATTATACCGATCTATTAATAATTATTAGCAGTAGTATAAAGATTTCTAAAAGTAATAAAAATTTACAAATAGGTCGATGCACCTAACGACGACTACAAACACTAGCACGAGTCAAAGCCGCGCCGTCGTTCTCGCCCCTTCACCATCGGAGCCAGACAAAAGTTGTATAGTAGAGCTTGTTATAGTAGACTGATGGAATGTCGTAGTGCTAAGAACCAAAAAAAACAGCGCACTAGAGCAACAATCGTCGCCAATGATGAGATAGAAAGAGACCAACCTGAAATTACACCAAGTAACACGAAAACTGACCAGATCCAAGGAGATCGGCCGGACACACGACTTCAAGCGCCCTTCATCAACTCTAGACGCATCACCGAAGCGAGAATAGGGGTATAGGACCTTATTCTAACTTTAAGATGTAGTCATCGTCTTACCATCCCAAAGAAGGCACAAAAAGCCAATCTAAACAAAGAACAAAAATCTCTCGCCGGTGAAAACCATGGTACCACACCTCCAAGTCACTAAGGCAGAACGACCCGACGTTGTTGCCGACGGAGAAAAGTAAACCTAGATGGATCTTAAGCAGCCGCCGCCTCTCAGCCGCCTCTCAGCCTCGTGGGCAGCCACACGTACCGGTTAACGCCATATCCTTGTGCTGAAATTAACGACAATTATATCTGCTTTTGACCGCCTCCATTTCACCACACGAAGAGATCGACGGGTGAAATTATACTCCGGGATTTCCAGAAAAAATAATCTGAAAACAAGTATATGTGCATGAATATACACATTACGAACGTACGCCATAAGTTTCGGATACACAAAACAGACAAAAAAAAAAGAGTTTTGTCTTATTCCTATGCATCCTCAAAATTGTTTATTCCTGTGGCTAAAATACAACACAGTTTGTACCAAGACTTGGGAAAAATATGTAGGGGTGTATTCGAGGATCCACGGAGTAGTAAGTACGTAATGCTCGTGTGTGCATGCATGCGTGGAGATGTAATCAGCGGCTTGTTTTCTACGCTTCTGATAACATTGTGCGTTCCGGGCTTGCGGCACTGCCGGAGCGTTTGGCTCGACCTCGACGACATGTATCCAGTTATCCACTGGACCATGTACGTACGCAGTGGCTCCAGAATTTAGACACAGGGTGGTTCACCTTCAAATGTTTTTTAAATAAAACTAAAGCAAGGCGGGTTGAGGTCCGCAGTCCCCTAATCCCTCGTCCCTTCGCTACCCATCTTGCGCCGCCACCCATTGTGTCGTCGCCTCCCATCTTGCAGCTGTTAGGAATAGGAGTTATATTCCTGCAGGTAAAAGTAATAATATATCTACAGTGCAGGCAAATATGGGAAGCACTAACATATGGAAATACAATATACTGATATATACATCTAACACCCCCTCAAACTCATGGTGGATCCACAACCTTTGAGTTTGGAGAGTAGAAAATCATCTGCGCTCAGTGCAGGCCTTCGTGAAGAAGTCCGCATTGTAAATCTGAAGGCATCTTGAAGCGCAACAACGAGCCTGCACCGAGCACGTGTATAAAAGACATCAACACCAATATGCTTGGTAAGCTCATGCTTGACGGATCACGTGCAATACTAATAGCACTGTCTTGTCGAGACAAAACCGGTGGGTGTGGTAATCGAAACCCCAAAATCCAAGTAACCACCGTAACGAGGTCACCTCGGCGGTCAACAAGGCCATAGCACGCAACTCAGCCTCAACACTCGAGCGAAAACATACATTTCTTAGCCTTCCAAGCAATGAGCGAACCACCAAGAAACACGATGGCGAGAAAGTGAGCGGCGATCCGGATCACTCGCCCGTAGCATCCGAATAGCACCGGAGCCGAGAGAGCTGGAGCGAGGAAAGAAAAGGCGACGAGTGATCGTACCACGAAGATAACGAAGAACACGAAGAAGATGACTATAGTGAGCAGTGGTAGGAGCGAAACAAACCGACTCGAGAATATGAGCAGGATAAGAGATGTCGGGACGGTGTGACAAGATAAACAAGACTCCCAACAAGATGCCGATGTAGCGTCGGATCGGAAGAGGATCACCATCGATAAGTTGAAGCAACATTAAGCTCCATAGGAGTCTCAATAGTGCGCTCATCCCCAAGAGCGACGAGCAAGAAGATCTGAATATACTTCTCTGAGAGATGTAAAAGCCATCGAAGTGGAGGAAACCTCAATCCCAAGAAAGTATCGAAGAGGACCAAGGTCAGTCATAAGAATCGATCACGAAGGCGAGCCTTAACAAAGGCTATATACTCAGGATCATCACCGGTGATCATATCATCAATATAGAGAAGAAGAAGAGTCGTCCACGAGGAGAAGTGTGAACAAACAACGCTGGATCATGAGCACTAGGGAGAAACCAGCATTGTCACTCTGAGCAAAGCGCTCAAACCGAGTACGAGGGGCTGTTTGAGGCCATAAAGAAACGTCAAGGCGACAAACCATCCCTCGGGGAGCAGTACCCGGAGGAGGCTGCATATAAACCTCCTCACTCAAGCGACCATTGAGAAAGGCATTACGAACATCAAGTCGAGACACGGACGGTGTGACGAAGCAACGACAAGCGGTACGCCGGTGGTCATATGAGCGGCGAGCAAAAGTCTCATCATAGTCACGACCATGCTCCTGCTGAAACCACGAGCCACAAGGCGCGCTTTATAGCGCTCAAGAGATCCATCGGGCGAGTCTTAATCTTATAGACCCACTTACACGTGATAGGGCGAACACCGGAGGAGGAGAAACAAGATCCAGGTGCCGGTGTGCTCAAGCGCGGCAATCTCCTCGGCCATGGCGGTGACATTCGGATGATGCTCAGCATCCCGATAAGAGGTCGCCTCGGAGGCAACAGAAAGACCATCTTGACTAGGAGAGTAACGGTTGGGGGCACGGCGTTGTGAGCAGGGCGAGAGAGGAAGATCGGCGAGAGGAAGGCACGCGGAGAGGCGATGAAGAGGAGGAATAGAAGAAAGACTCGGGAGGCGAGGAGAACTAGGAGAACTAGGCGGAGAAGAAGATGGCGGTGTCGAATAAGAGACATCGAGAGGAGGAGATCCTGAAGAAGACACAATAGGGGTAGAAGGTGTGTCGGGAAGAGAAGAAAGAGATATCTTCCAGGGTAAGTACCGGTGGGGCGAGGATAGAAGGACGCGTCTCATCAAAAGTAACATCACGAGATACGCATCCGACGACCAACAGGGTCCCAACAGCGATAGCCCTTATGCTCATCATCGTATCAGAAAAACACACTCAACGGTGGCGGTCAGTTTGGTGCGTTCGCGAGAGCAAGTAAAACATAGCAAACACAACCAAACAAAGAAGCATGGAGTAACTGGAGACTGTCCGGAGAGGCGCTCAAGAGGATACCACCGCAGCGAGAAGGCTGAATATTGATGAGGTAAGCCGATGTAGCGGCGACCTCGGCCCGAAATGCGGCGAGAGAAGAAGCAATCATCATAAGCGAGTGGTCTCAAGAAGATGGCGATGCTTACGCTCAAGAACGCCATTACGGGCATGTCGGGACGGAGGCGAGCAAGAGTGCCTGCTCGGCAAGAACACCTCGCAACATCCGGGAGATATACTCACTAGCGAGAATCCGCACGAAACACACGGATGGGGGTAGAATATTGAGTACGAACCATGGCATAAGCTGATATATGGAGGGCACCTCACTACGAGGCGCATAAAATACAACCAAGTGTACCAAGAAAAATCATCGATGAATAAAATATAGTAGCGATGGCCCCTTCGAGCGAAAGGGCGGACCCCAAACATCGAATGAACTAAATCAAAAGGTCATTTGAGATACATACGCTAGTAGGATAGGGAAGCTGAATGTTTACCCAACCTACATACGACAATGCAAAGACCCATCTCTGAGAGACCCCGAATACCACGATGAACTAATGTCGACGGGCGAGAGTCAGAGGTGACCAAGGCGATGATGCCCTTCTGAAAAGAGCTGGTAGTAGGCGACAACGGAGAAGCTGGCAGATGAAGTGGCGGCGGAAGGAGCGGCGGTCTAACTCCCAAAGTCACGAAGAATCACGGCTGCGAGGCCGGCTCAACCAGGGCACAGGTGCGACGGTCTGGACAACACAAGAATCGCATCAAGAATGACGCGACAACGGTCGGTGGTGGCTAGCGGAGAACGATTCATCTTAAGAAGAGGACATGAGAAATATCGGGAACAAAAAAGAAGAAGTAGAAAGGGTGCCTCGACTAGAAACAGGGAGAGAGGTACCATCGGTAGTAAAACACGGACATGAGAAGGAAAGCGAAGCGGACAAAAAGAAGACTCAAAGGTCATATGAAAAGCTCGAATCCAGATACCACGGGGCGTACTGTTGTGTAGGAGGTGGTAGTCGCCGATGCACTGAAGAGTCGATCCACAGAACCAGTGCCGTCGAAGAAGAGCACTTAGCAGCAAGTAGACCGCGAAGACTCCTGATAATGTCCTGATCGGAGAAACAACGGTGAAGATCCAGAGGAGCGGACATCCACGAGTCGGTGCTGGCGGCGTGGGGTCCGTGTATAGTGGCCCAAGTGTGACCATCCTGTTGCGATCTGACGGTGAAGAGAACCACGGCGATCGACCACGAGCTTTGGTCTTGACGGCCGCACCCCGAGGCTGCTGGTCTTGCCGACCGACCACGACCGACACGGAGGTGGGTAGTATCGTGGCGGTGGCACAGGAGACCATGGCGAGGAAGGCGAGCGGCAAAGGAGCACCACAGTAGCAAGCAGATGGAACCGCAGAAGACCGGCCTGCAGGCGTGTCTCCTCGGCCCGGCTCGACAACACCTCGGAGAGCGGAACATGACCACGAGCATTGGTGAGCACGGGGCTCAAACTCTGGCGGCAGACGGAAACTCATAGATGCGGTGAAACTCCAAGTCCGCGCTGATCTGGCGAGCATGTGCCACAAACATGATACGAGAGAATCAAGGCGGCGCGGATAGCGGCACTCAGTATAAAACTCATCAATAGTAGAATCACCTGCTTTGAAGAGCATGCTCTGGCGAACCACAGACGGTAAAGCATCCCAGACGGTGATAAGCGGCCGGCGAAGATGGGCCCGGCGAGCAGTAAGAGGGAGACTCATGAACTCGGCGGCATCTTTGAGGAACATCGAGGTGAGCAAAGAAGAACGAGCATCCTCATCGACCATCGAGTGTAGGCGGTCGGGCGTGGCGATAGGACTCGAGATCGGCGAATATTGCTTGAACTTGGTCATAGGCGGCAACAATATCATCGCCAGCTCGGCGGCATCCTTGGCCTCGAGAAGCATCGAAGAAGCACAATCGGCGTCGGGCAGGAGCCACAGGAGTAGAGAGCACGGCGGACGGAGACCTCGCGGAAGAACACCCAAAAGCGGAGACGCGCATGTGGACACGCATAAAGCGCAAAATCGGGTAATTCGTGCCATCAAACACCACCGGGCAGCGAGGAATCGCGACATAACACGAGGAAAGACATTTTTGTGATTAGATCTGGATCGCCGGGCGAGGCAAAGTTGGAGGCGAGAACCTCGCGTGGGGGCGACCGGCGAAACCGTGTCGAGTCCCACAGGCAGCAAAGGCGTCGGTCCCGCTGCGTGGCAAGGCGCGTCTCCGCGTCCCGCAAGCGTGGGCGGAGTACCGCGTCAGCGTGGGGCGGTGAAGGGAAAGCGCGCGAAAGCACGCTGGCCGCAGCGTGGCGGAGGACCACGCGTCGAGCGGGTGAGGAAGCTGTGGCGGCGCGCAGGCCCGTCACGTGGAGGCCAGCGAGCACGCGTCGAGCCAAGGAGATTGCGGCACTGCTGCTGAAGATCCGATCGAGAGCAGGATCGGCGATGGCAACAATGACGCAATGGCGGAGAAGCCGGGCGGCGGTGCAACGAGAGGAGCAAAACCCTAAGGCTCTGATACCATGTTAGGAATAGACAAGTTATATTCTCAAATAAAGGCCACAATATATAAATGCAGGGCAAATATGCAGGAAGCCCTTAACATATGGAAATACAATATAGATATATACATCTAACGGCGACAATACACTCTCCATATCGAGGGACCGCGTGAGGGAGGAGTCAGAGATCGGTGTTGGCCGCTGGGAGTCGGCAAGGCACCGAGCTCGAGCGATGGGCGGTGATCTCCATAACGAACGAAGGAAAGCACGAAGCGAACGACTGAACGAAGGAGGCCATCCTGGGCGACGTGCGGTGGTGTCTAATATCGAATGGAGAAAGTTATGAAGCGAAAGACTAAACGAAGGAGGCCATTTCACGTTTTTTTCTTGGGATCGACTAGCTGCTCGTGTCCTCTGAAAATGGTCTTTTTTCTAGTCTATCCATTCCGAAAAAGATGTCTTAGATTTTTCAAAAATTAGATGAATCTATACACTAAAATATATCAAGTTTAATTTAAATTTAATCAAATTTAAAACATTTTTTTCACGATAGAGGAAGTAATTTTTTCTGCTAGGTATACGGAGCGGACCAAAATTCCACCCTGGCCATCTTATGGATCCGCCTATGTACGTACGGCGCAACGCGACGAGCTCCGAGCTCCGAGCACGCAGTAATGGTTAGTGCGTGCGTGGTCCACACTGCCTGCATCCATCCAAACCATCAGGCCCAGCTCTGGCATCGCCATTGGCACGACCATGGTCAAACGCTGCCGGTTCCCTGGCCCTCCATGCGCGCCGCTCGCCGCGGCTGCCAGCGCCCACGCACGTACGCTCGCTCACCCCCCGCGTGTCTGCTTGCTTATCTTTCCCCGTACTAGTAGTAAACTGCGTGGTCTCGGAGGCAAATTTACATGCCTAGCACTATCGCCGAAACACTGGCAGCAAGCACAACTTCCAGTCCGGGACCATGATCCTCAACTCCCTGTTCATGGCCACTACACGACGCCGTGTCCTGCCATATATACTGGCACAGAAAAGATAAGAGGCGTTCAATTAGACATTTAGACCCACTGATTGCACAACAGTCGATCGTTTGACGAGCCCCACTGTGGACGTAACAACGGTAGCGATTGCTGCCAGTTTCTCCGTGTTGCAGGGCTACAGGGCGGTTCTACTGCAGTCTAAAACAAGGTAAAACATGCTGAATTTGAAGGCAGCCTGCATCTAGAATTAACTATTCCCAGCGCTGTGGTGGAACGCCTAGCAAATTCCATCCCACGACGAACACCCCCAGTACTAGTAAGCGGCGTGGGCGATCACGTGGAATGAAAAGATTGCCTGCGGATTGCCCCTCTTCTGCTCAGCATACTACCGCCGGAGTTCTCTGCAGTCTTTCTGGTCCGCTCCCAGGCCTCGCGCTACTAGGAGCTCCGGAAGGGCTGACGCTCGCCTGGGATCGGATCTCCTCGCCATGCAAGATCGACCTCGCCCCCGTCGTCTGGTCCGGTGGCGGGTGATCGCCGGTGTTCCTCGTCGTCGCCGACGGGCTTGCGGTTGTCGCACCGTCCGCGCATGGGGTGGCGCGGTCCTCTGCCGAGACGACGGGTGACGCCGCCTCCTGTTCTCGCGAACGTGGCGGTGTCGGGTGGTCCCTCTGATGCGGAAGAATCGGTGACAGGGGGGACTCGGACGCGAGAGCGTGCCCTAGCGGGGTCGGGGACGTAGGTGCGCACCGCGCCTTCGGAGACCGATTAACCTAGTCCCTTTAGATCTCCTTCGTTCGACAACTCCTCAGGCTGTTTCTCTCTCCGCGCCGCCATCGCCCTTCATCTGCCCTAGCGCCCGCAGCCACAGGACGCCGGGGTCGCCGTCTTTCGCCCACATTGTGATGGCCGGGCGCACCAGCCACCTGCGACGGCGGGCCTTGGAAGTGCTACGCCGGCTGCACCTTCAATCCCTCCGACGGGTGGACTGCTTCACTGACGGCTAGTGTCACTGCTGTCGCACTGTTTCTTCTCTGCCTGGAGGAGGACATCATGGGATGGTTAACCCATTGCCTTTCAGGCCTCTTCAACCACCGCTCTGACCTGCAGGTCCATCGGGGTTCGCTCCTCAACCTCCAGGGCAGCTCTTCCAGCCACCGATGAATTTTGCTAGGCCTGTTTTTCTACCTATTATTTCGCCTCAGCAATATGCGCAGATGTTTCCGCAATTTGCGCAGCGTCCCGTTGTTGTTTCTGATCCTGTGGTGCCGCGGAATAAACGTAAGAAGAAGAAGAATGTGCCGGGAGCACAGCTGCAGCCACCTGCGGTGCCTACGCAGCAGATTTTCCAGCCTCCGCTAGTGCTCCAATCACCGAGCATGATGTATGGTCCTCCGGCCGTGAGTATACCAGTGCTGCTGTTTTCTGCTGTCTCAACACTCGCGGTTGCTGTAGTGGATTCTTCTGGTTAGGCTGATCCGGGAAAGGCTAAGAAGATGGTGAAGTGCTGGAAATGCTCTGGTGATACTCATGCTTCTAAAAACTGTTCGGTTCAACATTACTGTTTGGTTTGTAATAATTCTGCTCATCCCACTACCAAGTGTCCAACGCTGAAATTGCCCAAGCCTACGATGATCGTGGCAGGGAATGGTACGGAATATACTCTCTTCAATCAGTTGCCTGATAGCATTTTTAAGGAAAACTTGGCTCCAAAGTGTACACTGACGGCTAAGGTGACTATGGTGGGTGCGGTGGTGCCTGCGGCTGTCATTGAGTCTTAGATGACACGGATTTGCCCTCTTAGTACTCAGTGGAAATGGGAGGCCCTTCCGCATGGTGATGATTCTTTTCTTGTAAGCTTCCCTTCTTTTGCGGATTTACAGCGTATCGATGGCATCCAGATGCCGGTTCCTTCTCACAATGCTCGGATTGTTATCAGTGTTTGGGAGATGCAGGATATTCAGCCGAATTTTGTACTACCTCAGGTGTGGGTTCATGTGGAGGGTGTTCCTCATACCATCCGGCACTTCCATGGCTTGTGGGCAGTTGGTGTTGGAATTATGCCCTAGAGGCAATAATAAAGATGTTATTATTATAATTCTTGTTCATGATAAAGTTTATATTCAATGCTAGAATTGTATTAAGCGGAAACTTTAATACTTGTGTGGTTTGTGAACAACACCATGTCCCTAGTACGCCTTTATGGACTAGCTCATTGATCAATGATATAAGGTTTCCTAACCATAGACATGAGTTGTCAATTGATAATTAGATCATATCATTGGGAGAATGATATGGTGGACAGACCCAAACTAAGCGAAGCAATTAGATCGTGTCATCGTGTTCGTCTTTGCGAAGCTTTTCTTATGTCAAATATTGTATTCCTTAGACCATGAGATAATACAACTCCACATCGGAAGAAAGCTTTGAGGTCATCAAACGTCATCCTATGAAAGGGTGATCATAAAGGTGTCTCTCGGTGATCGGAAAGTATACATTGGGTTGTATGTATCGAGATGGGATTTGTCCTCCCAAGTCGAAGAGATATACTTGGCCCACTCGGTGTCGATATCAACGCCGCTTGCAAGCATGTGGTTAAGGAGTTAATCACAAAGTGATATCGGATTACAGAACGAGTAAAGTACTTGCTGTGAACGAGATTGAACTAGGTATGCCGATACCGACGATCGAATCTCGGGCAAGTAAAATATCGCGTGACGAAGGGAATATATATATGGGATTAATTGAATCGGCATAGTGGTTCATCCGATATGATCATCGATGAATGTGTGGAGTCAATATGGGTGCGGACCCACCTGTTGATTATTGATAGAAGATAATGTACGCATATTCTCGAACCCAGGTCACACACTTAACGTGTCTCGACGCTAGGATAGATTGGATAATTGGTTTATGAATTTTGTTGAGTCTCGGATGGGATCCGGATATCACGAGAGGTTCGGAATGGTCCGAGAATAAGATTCATATAAGGCAAGGCAGTTTTTGGAGTTGAATTGTTACGGGTTAATCGGTATTGCTTGAAGCTTCTAGAACCTTCGGAAGGGGACCAACGTGGCCCCACCTTCCGGGAGGGGCATGGGCCTATGAGGGAGTGTCCTGGCCGCATTGGGCCAGGGGCCCATAGGTCCCAGCCGATTCAAGAGATTTGACTCGTTTAAATCTCGGGATAGAATTTCTAGAAGAGGAGAGTTTAAATCGTTTAAACTAGAGATAGGATTTCTAGATAAGGAGAGTTTAAATCGTTTAAACGGAGATAGGATTTCTAGATAAGGGAGAGTTTAAATTGTTTAAACTAGAGATAGGCTTGGAGGAGGGCAAGGCTGGCCGCCCGTCTATATAGAGGGTGCGCGCCTCCCCACACACACCTTCCTCCAAGCCCTAGCTGCCTTGTTACCTTCCTCCCTCCCTCCCGATGTTTGTAGGCGAAGCCTGCAGAAATTCTCCACCATATACACCACGCCGTGTTGTAGATCCAATCTATCTCTCCACCATACTACCGATCCGAGGAAGGAGGAGACGTCGAGGTGTCAGACGTGCATCTCACGGAGGCACCGCCACTTGTGGTGCTAGATCGGATCGGATCGCGAGGAGGAGAAGAGCACGACTACATCACCCACGTTCGACGAACGTTCACTGCGGCGAATCTTCAAGGGTATGAAGATCTAATCCAATCTCTCTCGTTGTTTGCATCTCCTAGATTAGATCTTGGCTTTCCTCTGCTCGCATCCGTAGAAAATTTTGATTTACTATGTCGCGAAACCCTTGATGGTATCGAGCTAGATCTATGCGTAGATGTGTTTCACGAGTAGAACGCAACATGGTTGTTGGGCGTTGATGTTTTCTGTTGCAAGCCTCTTGTTTGTGTTCTTCTTATGACGGGATAGTGAGATTGAAGCGGTCCAGGCCAACCTTACGCGACGTCGTCACGAGACCGGCTCCGCACTTGACGTGGCTTGTACCACATGCGGTGATGGATGTCTGTTTCTCTCACTATAGTTGTCATGGGATTTACACCAGAGTTCGGCAACCATAATATCACCGTTGTGGCTTTCCGTAGGTAAGAATCGTTCTTAGCTTGCTACTCCCATAAGCCACGTAAAACATGCAACAACAAAGTAGAGGCGTCTAACTTGTTTTTGCAGGAGTGTTTTCTGTGATATGGTATGGCCTAAGATGTGATGTGTATATTGTATGCGATGATCATGTTTTGTAATGTTTCACGACTTGCATGTCGATGAGTACACAACCGGCAGGAGCCATATGGTTGTCTTTATAATTATGTATGACCTGTGAGTCAACTTCTTATACGCCATGTAATAGCTTTACGTTATCGCTAAGTAGTTAGCAATAGTTGTAGTTGCTATTCGTGGTGGAGGCAATCATGGTGGAGTGATGGAGATCATGCTGGCAGGCACAAGATGGAGATCACTGCCCGAAGATTGGCTATACCATGTCACATAAAGTTATATGCATGTGATGTTTATCCTTTTATGTATCTTATTATGCTTAGATCGCGACGGTAGCATTATAAGATGATTCCTCACTTAAAGATCAAGATAAAAACTGTGTTCTCCCCAAGTATGCACCGTTGCGAAAGTTCGTCTTCCAAGCATCACGTGATGATCGGGTGCTATAGACTCTACGCTCACATACAACGGGTGCAAGCCAGGTTTGCACCTTGAAATACTTGGGTCTAACTTGACGAGCCTAGCATGTCTGAGACATGGCCTCGGAACACAAGAACCGAAAGGTTAAGCATGAGTCATATGAATGATATGATCGACATTTTGTTGTCCACCATTGAAACCACATCTCTTCTCGTGATGATCGGATTAGGTGTGGTGAATTTGGATCGTGTTCACTAAACAACTTGAGGGATGTTTAATTTAGTGGGAGTTCATCTAGTAATTTGATTAAGTTGAACTATTTATCATGAACATAGTCTAAGTTGTACTTGCAAATACTGTAGATCACATGGCCAAGTCCAACTTCAACTTCAACGTTTTTGCTGAGAAGGAAAAGCTTAGAAACAATGGGTCTAACTTCACCAATTGGTTCCGCAATCTAAGAATCATTCTGTCTGGCGGACGAAAGTACTATGTCCTTGGGAAAGCGTTAGGTGACACCCCTGCTATAGATGCGGCGACTGATGAAAAAGCTGTTTATCAGTCACGCAAGGATGATTATGATTTGATTAAGATCGTCATGTTGTATGCTATGGAATCGGATCTTCAAAATCGTTTTGAGGAGTTCGCCGGGCCCTTTGAGATTCTCGAGGAGCTGAAAAACATGTTTTAGACTCAAGCCGCTCGAGAGATATGAGATCTCTAAGAAATTCTTTAACTACAAGATGGAGGAAGGGAGGTCCGTTAGTGAGCACGCCATTAAGATGTCGGGCTACACTCAACGCCTTGAGCAACTGGACTGCAAGATTCCAGAGGAGCTCAAGATTGACACTCCTAGCTACAAAAGTTTTGTAGTTGATCACGATCAGATTGGTTCCACTGATATGATCACTGAGCTCTTTGCTAAGATGAAAGTAGCGGAGGTGAACATCAAAAAGAATAATCATATGTTGATGATCAACAAGCCCCCCACCTTTAAGAAAGGTAAGGGTGCAAGGAAGCCCTTCAAGAAAGGCAGCGGCAAGCGCGTTGCCCCTGCTGAGAAGAAGCTCAGGACTGGTCCAAAGCCGGACACTGAGTGCTTCTATTGCAAGGACAAGGGTCCTGAAGCTTAATCGTCCAAGTACTTAGCGGACAAGAAGGCTGGCACCATCAAAGGTATATTTGATATACATGTTATTGATGTTTTCCTTACTAGCCCTCGTTGTAGTGCTCGGTATTTGATACGGTTCTTGCTAATATTTGTAACTCAAACAGAGCTACGAAATAGACGGCACTGCGAGGGATGCGGTGACGATGCGTTGGCAACGGATCAAGAGGCGATGTGATGGCGTCGGCACGCTCTCCTTAGTTTTACCTTCGGATTAGTTTTAAACCTTAATAAATGTTATTATGTACTGCGTTGAGCATGAACATTATTTCGAATCATGTTTATTGCAAGACGGTTATTCATTTAAATCGGAGAATAATGGTTGTTCTATTTATATGAGTAACATCTTTTATGGTCATGCACCTCTTGTGAATGGTTTATTACTTCTAAATCTCGAAAGGGATGAAACACACATCCATAACATTGAGGCTAAGAGATGCAAAGTAGATAGTGATAATACTACTTATTTGTGGCAATCGCTGTCTAGGTCATATTGGTGTAAAGCGCATGAAGAAACTCCATTCTGATGGACTTTTGGAGTCTCTTGATTTTGAATCATTTGACACATGCGAACCATGCCTCATGGGCAAGATGATCAAAAACCCGTTCTCCTGAATGATGGAGCGAGCAACGGACTTGTTGGAAATCATACATACCGATGTATGCGGACCGATGAGTGTTTCGACGCGCGGTGGATATCGCTATTTTCTCACTTTTACCGATGACTTAAGTAGATATGGGTATATCTATTTAATGAAACATAAATCTGAAACGTTTGAAAAGTTCAAAGAATTTCAGAATGAAGTGGAGAACCATCGTAATAGAAAGATTAAGTTTCTACGATCCGATCGTGGGGGCGAATATTTGAGTTATGATTTTCTCACGCATCTTAAAGCAAGCGGAATTGTTTCGCAACTCACGCCACCCGGAAAACCACAGCGCAATGGTGTGTCTGAACGCCAGAATCGAACCCTATTAGATATGGTCCGATCAATGATGTCTCTTACTGATTTGCCGTTATCATTTTGGGGTTATGCATTGGAAACCGCTGCATTCACTTTAAATAGGGCTCCATCTAAATCCGTTGAGACGACACCGTATGAACTGTGGTTTGGTGCCAAACCTAAGTTGTCGTTTCTTAAAGTTTGGAATGCGAAGCTTACGTCAAGAAGTTGATGCGGACAAGCTCGAACCCAAAGCGAGAAATGCGTCTTCATAGGATACCCTAAGGAAACTATTGGGTATACCTTCTATCACGTAACCGAAGGCAAAGTGTTTGTGAAGAACGGTTCCTTTCTTGAGAAGGAGTTTCTCTCAAAGAAGTGAGTGGGAGGAAAGTAGAGCTAGACGAGGTTATTGAACCTTCTCTTGAATTGGAGAGTAGCGCGACCTGAAATTGTTCCAGGTCACTGCACCAACAATAGAGGAAGCTAATGACAAGGATCATGAAGCTTCAGACGATGCTGCTGCTGAACGTTGCAGGTCGACAAGGTCGCGTGCCCCTCCTGAGTGGTACGACAACCCTGTCTTGACTGTCTTGTTGGTAGAAGACAGTGAACCTATGAACTATGAGGAAGCGATGATGAGCCCAGACTCTGAGAAATGGCTGGAAGCCATGAAATCCGAATTGGGATCCATGAGCGAAAACCAAGGATGGACTTTGGTGGACCCTCCTAGCGACCGAAAGGCCGTTGAGTGCAAATGGATTTTCAAGAAGAAAACGGACGCGAATGGGAATGTTACTGTCTATAAAGCACGGCTTGTCGCAAAAGGTTTTCGACAAGTTCAAGGTGTTGACTACGATGAGACTTTCTATCCCGTAGCGATGTTTAAGTCCATTCGGATTTTATTAGCAATTGCTGCGTTTCATGATTATGAAATATGGCAGATGGATGTCAAGACTCCTTTCCTCAATGGCAACATTGATGAAGAGTTGTATATGATGCAACCCGAAGGTTTTGTTGATCCTAAGGATGCTAGTAAAGTATGCAAACTTCAGCGTTCCATTTATGGACTGAAGCAAGCATCTCGGAGTTGGAACCTTCGTTTTGATCAAGTGATCAAGAGCTTTGGATTTGTTCCAAATTGCTACGAAGCTTGCATCTACAAGAAAGTGAGTGGGAGCTCGGTGACGCTTCGTACTATGTGGATGACATATTGATTATCGGAAATGACATCAACATGCTTAACGATGTGAAGATTTATTTGAACAAGTGTTTTCAATGAAAGACCTAGGTGAAGCTGCATATATTGGGCATCAAGATCTATAGAGATAGACAAAGACTGATAGCTTTAAGCAGTACATACCTAGACAAAGTTCAAAAAGGTTCGAATGGATAAGGCAAAGAAAGGTTCGTGCCTATGTTGTCAGTAAGATATTGAGCAAGGCTCTGTCCAGCTACTAAAATGATAGGAAGCTATGAGCAAAGTGCCTTATGCCTCGCCATAGGTTCCATCATGTATGCCATCTGTGTACTAGACCGGATGTGTCCAATGCTATTAGTTTGACGAAAGGATATCAAAGTGATCCAGAGTGGAACCTCGACAGCCGTGAAGAACATCCTAAAGTACCTAAATAGAACTAAAGAAATGTTCTTAGTCTATGGGGTGAAGAACGCTTGTCGTAAAGGTTACGTCGATGCTAGTTTCGACACCGACAAGGATGATTCTAAATCTCGCACACGATCGTTTATATTTTGAATGGAGGAGCTGTGAGTGGAGAAGCTGCAAGCAAAGCGTGATCGCGGATCTACTGGAAGCGGAATACATGGCTGCCGCTGAAGGCCAAGTGAAGGAGTTTGGATCGAAACTTCATCATCGAGCTTGGCGTGGTTCCAAGTGCATTGGACCCATTGGAGATATTGTGTGACAACACTGGCGCCATAGCACTCGCTAAGGAACCAAGATATCATCCAAAGACCAAGCATATCAACCGCAAGTTTCATATAATCCGAGATTATATAGCAGATGGAGATCGAAGATTAGCAAAGTACATACGGATCCGAATGTCGCAGATCCATTGACTAAACCTCTTCCACGTAAAACATGATCAACACCTCGGCCATGGGTGTGAGATTGTTGCCAAATGTAAACTAGATTATTGACTCTAGTGCAAGTGGAGATCTGGAATTATGCCCTAGAGGCAATAATAAAGATGTTATTATTATAATTCTTGTTCATGATAAAGTTTATATTCCATGCTAGAATTGTATTACGCGGAAACTTTAATACTTGTGTGGTTTGTGAACAACACCGTGTCTCTAGTACGCCTTTATGGACTAGCTCATTGATCAATGATGGTTAAGGTTTCCTAACCATAGACATGAGTTGTCAATTGATAATGAGATCATATCATTGGGAGAATGATATGGTGGACAGACCCAAACTAAGCGAAGCAATTAGATCGTGTCATCGTGTTCGTCTTTGCGAAGCTTTTCTTATGTCAAATATTGTATTCCTTAGACCATGAGATAATACACCTACCTGGTATCGGAAGAAAGCTTTGAGGTCATCAAACGTCATCCTATGAAAGGGTGATCATAAAGGTGTCTCTGTGATCGGAAAGTATCATTGGGTTGTATGTATCGAGATGGGATTTGTCCTCCCAAGTCGAAGAGATATACTTGGCCCACTCGTAATCGATATCAACACCGCTTGCAAGAATGTGGTTAAGGAGTTAATCACAAAGTGATATCGGATTACGAACGAGTAAAGTACTTCGTGAACGAGATTGAACTAGGTATGCCGATACCGACGATCGAATCTCGCAAGTAAAATATCGCGAGACGAAGGGAATATATATATGGGATTGATTGAATCGGCATCGTGGTTCATCCGATATGATCATCGATGAATGTGGGAGTCAATATGGGTGCCTGCACCGCTGATTATTGATAGAAGATCATGTCTCGCATATTCTCGAACCCGCAGGTCACACACTTAACGTGTCTCGACGCTAGGATAGATTGGATAATTGGTTTATGAATTTTGTTCGAGTCTCGGATGGGATCCGGATATCACGAGAGGTTCCGGAATGGTCCGAGAATAAGATTCATATAAGGCAGTTTTGGAGTTGAATTGTTCCGGTTAATCGGTATTATACCGAAGCTTCTAGAACCTTCCGGAAGGGGACCAACGTGGCCCCACCTTCCGGGAGGGGAATGGGCCTATGAGGGAGTGTCACGGCGCATTGGGCAGAACAAGGCCCCATAGGGCCCAGCCGATTCTAGAGAGATTTGACTCGTTTAAATCTGGATAGAATTTCTAGAAGAGGAGAGTTTAAATCGTTTAAACTAGAGATAGGATTTCTAGATAAGGGAGAGTTTAAATCGTTAAACTAGAGATAGGATTTCTAGATAAGGAGAGTTTAAATTGTTTAAACTAGAGATAGGCTTGGAGGAGGGCAGTGGCCGCCCTCTATATATAGAGGGTGGTGCGCCTCCCCCACACACACACCTTCCTCCAAGCCCTATCGCCTTGTTACCTCCTCTCTCCTCCCGATCGCTTGTAGGCGAAGCCTGCAGAAATTCTCCACCATATAAACCACGCCGTCGTGTTGTAGATCCAATCTATCTCTCCACCATACCGCTGGTCCGAGGAAGGAGGAGACGCCGAGGTGCCGCACGCAGTGCATCTCACGGAGGCACCGCCACTTGTGGTGCTAGATCGGATCGGATCGCGAGGAGGAGAAGCGCACGACTACATCACCCACGCCCGATTTAACGCTCAGGCGAATCTTCAAGGGTATGAAGATCTAATCCAATCTCTCTCGTTGTTTGCATCTCCTAGATTAGATCTTGGCTTTCCCTTTGTTCGCATCGGTAGAAAATTTTGATTTACTATGTCGCGAAACCCTTCAGTTGGCTCTCTACTGGGTACGACAGTGGATGTGGATTTGCCGACGATGTATAGTCGCAATATTTTGTGTATTTGTGTGGCAATGATAAATCCAGATGCGCTGTAGAAGTGTGTAGATGCTAGAGGTCCCTACATTGGTACTACTGCTACTCTGAAGCTATGACTTTACTTTTCGCCCGGAGTCCCTAGATTTCTCCCCTGATCCTACTTTTACCCCTATGTTTTGGAGGCGTCAGGTGAAGGGAATATGCCCGAGAAGCAATAATAAAGTGGTTATTATCGTATTACTTATTTATGATAAATGTTTATTTTACATGCTATAATTGTATTAATACGGAAACGTTAATACATGTGTGTTTAATAAACAAAAAGGAAGTTCCTAGTTATTGCCTCTCTTATAAACTAGCTCGTTGATTAACAAGATGATCAAAGGTTTCCTGATCATGGACATTGGATGTTGTTAATAACGAGGTCACAACATTAGTGTAATGGTGTGATGAACATTCATCCGAAGTATAGCATTACGATCAAAGTCATTAGGTTTATATTGCTAGAACAACTTATGAAGTGATCTTAATCTTTAGACCATGAGATCAATCACTAACACCGGAAGAGTTTCTTGATAACATCAAACGTCACACCGTAACAGGGTGATTATAAAGATGGGTTCAGAACTACTAAAGTGTTATGTTGAGGCCCATGGATCGAGAGTGGAATTTGTTCATCCTGATGACGGATAGATATGCTCTAGGCCCTCTCGGTGATATCACATTGATTAGCTTGCAAGAAAGTGATTTGATTACTAGAATGTTATATCACGGGAACGAGAAAAGAGGGCATGTCGGTAACGAGATCAAACTATGTATGGAGATACCGATGATCGAATCTCGGACATGTAATATATCGCGAAACAAAGGGATTATGATATTAACGTAAAAGGTTCTCGCGATCACAAGAAATTCATCGTTGAATGTGTGGGAGTCAGTATGGGTCTCCAGATCCTGCTTCTGATTATTGATCCGAGAGGGGTCTCGATCATGTCCGTATTATTCGCGAACCATAGGGTGACACACTTAAGAGACACCGACATTCATTTGGAGCAAAAGTTTCATGTCGGAAAGAATAACAAGCGCATGAATTTATTTCACTAGACACCGAAACTGTTTCGGTTGAAATTGCTGAAACTGGTTCTGCATGTGAAATTGAATAATAGCAAGGGGTTTTATGTGAATGTTTATTAATTAAATTAATGAACAAAATTCTGAATAAATAAATAAAAGATTTTTATTTAAATGAGAGCTTGCATTAAATTTGGTGGAAATTTAATGCATGTGAGTGGATTTTTGAGTGGAGACTCTTTGATGGGAGTGGAGGCTTTTCATTTTGAGTGGGACTTTCACCCACATGAATGTAGAAGAGGTGGGGGCAGCCACCATGGCTGGCACCATGCCCCTTGGGGTGCCCCCCTCTACCTATAAAAGGCCCCCCTCTCCTCCTCTGAAAGTACACCTCCTCGTGAAGGATCTCTCTCCCCCTCTAGAATTTATCCCCCATGGTCTCGGACTAGCGAGATACATGTTCCGGGTGGCTATTCGGAAATAAAGTGTTATGCTTCTGCTGCATCGCTGGAGTGAGGAGGCGGAGGTTGCTCGGTGTCTTGTACGTGTGTGCGAGCATGGATGCGCTGCTGTTTTGTGGCGCTAGGACTTCCTCTCGATCTTGAGATCAGCAAGAGATCGTCTACATCAACCATTAGTTTGGACTCGTTAAGCTTTGTCGATCTTTAAGGGTATGTTCTCTACGGATGTATATCCGCCCGTTGCTTGTATCTAGTAGATAGATCTTGGTACATAGTTGTTCCCATCGTTGGATTTTTTTTTGTTTTCTATACTGCAAACCCTACAGTGGTATCAGAGCCGGATCTATGCGTAGATGATTTGCACGGGTAGTACACATATGAGTATGTGGGCGATGATAATCATTTTATTGCTTCTTAGTTGTACTTTGGATATTGGTGGCATAGTGGGATGAAGCGGCCCGGACAAACTTTACATGTCCTCGCACATGAGACCTGTTCCACGCTTGACATGCAACTAGTTTTGCATAAGTGGCTAGCGGGTGTCTGTCTCTCCTACTATAGTCAATATCTAATTTGCAACAAGTTGTCAACAATCTGGTTATCCTCCTTGTGGTTCATGTTCGTAGGTAAAAACGGTTCTATCTTCGAAAGCCCTAAGCCACGTAAAACTTGCAATGGATAAATTAGAGGCGTCTAGTTTAGATTGTTGCTGGGCTAGTGTCATGATATGGTGATGTTGTAACTAGAAGTATAAGTCGATACTCTTACAACACACATAACGTGTAAGTTCAATAGACCTTAGCCTTGCACATAGAGGTATGATGGTGATCATAATACCATGATGCACATGATAGAGATCAAGTGCAAGAACCATATCATTTCACTTATTAACATGTGATGTTTGATTGCATCTTATATTGCTTATTTGGCATTTTATTAGCATAATAAGATGATCCCTCATTTAGATATCAAGATAAAAAATGTGTTCTTCCTTAAGTATGCACCGACAATGTTTCGTCGCTTCAAGACATCACGTGATGATCGGGTGTACTTGAATCCACGAGCATATCTCGGGTAATGTCTGATTACACCTTGAATACTAAGGTTCTTACTTGGCGAGCCTAGCATGTACGGACATGGCCTCGGAACACGGACCGAAAGGTTAAGCATGAGTCATATAATGACCATATGGATCCTCGCCTTTGAAGCTATACCGACTCACGTGATGATCGGACTTAGTGTAGTGGATTTGGTTCATGTATCACCAAAAACACACAAGGGATGTCGTTTTTGAGTGGGAGTTCATTTCTAATTTGGATTAGTTGAATTCAATTTATCATAAATTAAATCAAAGTGAATTTGCATAATTTGTTGTAGTCATGGATATTCGTTCACCACCTTATGCATAGTTGTAATTAAGATAATAGAACTATAGAATTATGGATATTTACTTTACGAACTGGTGTCGTATTGTGTTGAGTGTCAATCTAAAGTTTAAAATCCTATTGCAAACTTTATTTACTCCGTGAGATTTAATAATTTGTATTAAATCAATAGTAACAATTCCAGTGTTAGTATGTTAAGTATCATGTTTGCCACCATGATTCTTGATTTAAATATCGAGATTATCTAGGAGCTGAAAGAATTGTTTTAAAAACCATCATGTGTGGCAGATATAACGATATCTGAAACAATGTTTGGTTGCAATATGATAGAGTATAATATATGTTCTCATATTGGATGAGAATTTACAAAGGATGAAGATGCTAGACATCCTAATCATCCAAAAGGGTTTTGGAAAGTAACGTTATACTCACGTTTCGTCTTTATAAGCTACATTAGCTTGATCATGAAAGTCATCATGATAAAGATGAATAGAAGATATATGTAAAGTGTTTACTACACTAAAAGATTACTAAAGAATGGATTTTGAAAGAACGCCGATCATTTGATGATGGTGATCTACTTCAAAGTGCGAGTCCAAAGGTATTATTATTTGAATATACACGCTTTGGACTATGTGTCATGTATATGACGCCACTGTTGATGTTGATAGATTCTTTTAAAAAGGAAAAGGAAATGCTGAAAGAGAATCTATAAAATATATTTGGCAGAAAAGAAAAGACTGGAAATATCCAGTTTAGGTATATAAATGATATACATGTTATGGTTGTATTCTTTGCTTGTTAAACAATGTGGTTCTTGGGTATTGGATACCGAATTGGTTGGTATGAAATTTCATACGGAACGATGCAGTTCATGAACCACAATGGCCTAAGTAACTAGCAAGAGAATATGTGATGATGTTCATCGAAAACAAACAAACCATTGTTTGTATTTCTCATTGACATCAAAGCTTGCCTTCAAGATTTGTTTTAATAATTGTTATTTAAATCAGGTATTATGAGAACAAAGGTTGTTCAAATAATTACTGTATTCCATATAAGATGGATGATTTACAAATCTAGTTGGAGAAATCATATCCATAAAAACTAATGCTAAAATGTCGCAAGACAAATGATTGAAAGATCACTTACGAAGTGACATCGCCGTTTAAATTATATTGGAAAGAAAACATGAAGAATCTCCATTTTAATGGATTTTTGGAGTCTTTGATTTGATCAAGTGACGCTTGTGAGACTTTCCTCGGGATAATTAAAACTTCGTTCAATGGCCAAAGAAGAACGATCGACTAAATTATTGGAATTTATACATATCGATGTATGTAGTCCATTATGAATAGTCGTAAGCTATGGATTTCAACTTCGTATGCTTTCTCCAGAAATTTGATTGAATATTCACTTAATGAGAAAGAAGTATGAAATATTTGAAAACGTTCAAAGACTTCTAAGATGAAGTGGAAAATCATTGTAACAAGAAAATAAAAAAGGTTTATGATTTTATCATAAGGGATTTATTTGAGTTACAAGTGTAACAAGAAAAATAAATGTATTATGATTTATCATAAAGGGATTTATTTGAGTTGCAAGTTTAGCAAAACACCTAGATTTACATCTCCCGAAACACCATAGGAGTATTGAGTGTTTGAGATTTGTAATGAAACCTTGTTTGACATGGTTGGATCAAAGGTGTTATTTATAAAACTGCCATAATGTTTTAAAATATTAATGCTTTACATACTACCGCTTTTACACTGAAAAGAGCTCCATCTTGATCCGTTGAAATGACACCATATGAGTTATGGTTTGGGGTAAAACCCAAGTTGTCCTTTCTTTAATTTTGGTATGCTAAGCATAAGTAAGATGTTTACAACCAAAGTCGGATAGCATGTCTTTGTAGGTTATTGTAACATCCCTAAATTCATATTACAAAATTCATTCATATCATCCTTGCATTCATCATCATTTAGGGTTTTCTCAAAATCATTTCAAAAACAGGAGCATTTGTGGCTCATTATTTTATGTATGAAAACCCTAGCCTTTGTGCTACATGCTTTTGGGAAAGATGTTGTTATTCATTCAGAATGATTTGAATTCAAACTTAAGTGATCTCAAAAAGCTTGAACAAAATATCAAAAGAAAAATATGAATTAAAACAAATTCTATGCCTATTATCACCTCTCATAAAGGCATAGTTTATTTTATTTTCAAAAAGACCCAAGTATTCTGAATGGTTCAAATGTGTTTGACACTAATTTAAGAACAAGTTTTATTGTACAAAAGTCCTGTAAAGCTTTGGATTCAAACAGATTTGAATTTGGGTTCTAAAACCATTTCTAGAAATTCAATCTGAAAAAGAAAAGGAACTAAGAAGAAAAAAATAACCAGACCAACCAATCTGGCCGACCCAGCCCAACACGGCCCAGACTAGCCCAGTAGTGCACACCCCGCGAAACATTTTATTTACCCACTCTCGCACCCACCAGCTCTGACAGAAGGGGCCCGCTTCCACTCCCCTCTCTCGCTGACAACCGCGGCCCACCCGAGCATCGTCGTCTCCACCCCCCCACGACCTGTTCGTCCCCAAAATTGACGCGGCCGTTTCCTGTTGATTACGTAGCTTAAATTCGAGTTAAGGCACGAGTGATTCTCGCTCGCGAGCAGGCTACATAAACCCCTCCGCCTCCCCAAACCCCAAGCACGAACGCCCCAGTCGCGACATTGCTCTCGCAACCCCGCTGTCTCCGACGATTGCGGCGAATTCGGTGAGTCTCGTGTTCCCCTCGCCTCTTTCATGTGTCTTGTCCGGTGAGTCTCGCGCATCTACCACACACCCCACTTACCTTCGCATGACCAGTAGCTCCAAGAACATCGACGATCGCCGCCACCGCTCCAACTCCGCGAGCTCCAGTAAGTCCGCATCATGAACCTTGTTTTTCACGCACGCATCTTCGCCGTGGTCTCCTGCATCTGACCATATCCTCTGTTTGCCTCCTAGTGATCCATAACGTCGCCTTCGACCTCGAGCAGAGCCACCGTTGCCAGATCCAACTCCGGCGAGGAATTCACCGCAACCCTGAGCACCCCTTGCCGAGCTGTCCACGAGTTGAGCATCCCCACGTCCTTGCGGTCTCGGTGAGTACCTTCCCTATCCTCCTAGTGACCGGTATCGCTGGTGCCACCACCGTCTGGTCGTCGCCGCCGCGCGCAGCCGCTAAGCGCCGCCAGATTTTGGCTCGATGATGTGGTCCGTTGGATCTGTATCGTAGGGCTAGGATAGAATTTTAAACGAAGGGGTAAGCGTGCATCTGAGCCGCCAGAACCCACTTAAATCCTGCGGCCCGCAGAGCGCGATCCAACCGAAGCGGTACGCGCCTGTGATGCCGCGACACGTGGCTAGGGATAATTCAAAAACATAAATTTGAATCAGATTTAGATCCAAACTTTAAACTCCTATAACTTTTGAATGCCACGTTAGAATTTTACAAACTTTATACCGTTGGATTCAGTGAAACAAGACCTTTCTGAATATCCAATTTGTTTAACAAATAGTAACAGTTAAAATGACTTTATTTGTAGAACATGTTTAAGGCTATTTTAAGTATAGATTTATTTTGGTAAATTGTATTGGTGCCAAATAAGTTTAGTGGGTAAACTTGTGACTTGATAAGTTTCTGTGAACATGTGCATGCTTAGTAGAGTTTTCAAAATCACCACTTGGTAAATTTTTGCATGCATGCATTCATATTATTTTTGATTGAATATTATTATGTGTAATTGTATGCTATAATTTTGTGTAGAATTTGCTAGTGATTGTGATTGTGAAGGGTGCTACTCTCCCCACTACCAAGGCAAGTGATATTTTCATGAATATTTCTATCCTATGTTTTGTACTAGCATTAGATATTTTGCTAAGTCTTGCATGCTATTTTTGCCTAATGCTAAGTTGGGAAATCCTAAGTAGTGTAGAATTGTAGAATTGCTAAGGAATTTTCCTAAGTTAAGTTATCTTACCATGCTTAGCCTAGATATTTAGAAAACAAGGGTTGGTGAAAATCTATACATACTTTGATGAAAATATTTCTAAGTCATGAGACTTATGCTTTCCTAATAAAACAACTAAGTCAAATGAACCTCCTGGGTAGAATGGAAGGATTGGGTTATGTTGAGTGGTTACACAAGGCCATGGACTTGGGTTGTGTATCTCACTTGTGGTATGCCACCCAGGCACAAAGGGATTTGGAGGCCAAGTGTTGAGAAATCTTACAGTGCAACCACTTGGCAATATGGGCTCTGCCTTGATCATATAGGTTGCTAGAACTTAGTCACTTGGACAGTTGGTGGTAGTTGGGATGATAGGTTGGAGCGCGTCCATTTGACTAAGGAAAGGCTTCTGAAAGGTCCTGTCTTGGGAAACCAAGTCTGGTGGGGAAAGTGCACAACCTCTGCAGATGGAAAACCTAAGTACTTAGCCTAGTCCAAGGCAATGAAAACTTTGAGCATCAAGACATGGAAGCTACAAGAATCTAATCACTCCAACTTCTAAGTAATAATTGGTGGGTGAACAAGGGTGAAGAACCCCAATGTCTATTGGTGGTTTCTTCGGAAGTTTTTGATAAAGAAAAACTTAGTGATTTCAACTAATAGGTAAAACCTATTTTCAAGCAAAGCAAGCCAAGCTACACTTAGCCAAATGCATATAGTAATATAGTCCACTTAAAATATACTAAGGTATCACTTGCCAATACTATTCCAAAGTATTGACCCTCCGTGGTCAGTAACTTGTGATGTTGCGAGTTACTCCGATGATGAATAGGAGTCATGAGTCTACACTCAACATGATTGCTCGTGGCACATGAAGATGAAGACTTATGTTTATTTACTTATTCCTTAAACTCTTGTATTAGGCCTATGGCCTGAGTTGTAAAAGACTATGTTTTATCTCCGAATGAATGTAATAAACGACCTTTGTATCTGTACTTCATCTTAAACTGTGGATGCTAGCATTGATCCGGGGACTAGCATTGCAATCACAGGATCCTTTCCTTTATAAAGGAGGGTCTAACAGATGGTATCGAGCACTGTGTTGCTGTAGGATTATGACCCTAGGATTTGAAAACCACTAAGGAAAAATTTTCAACTACTTCTACACTTGTCTATTCTTCTCGTAAAACTTTTCTAATCTTTTCATTCTCAACTCCATTTGTAGATGAACTCCATCAATGAAGCCGTGAAGAAGGGACCACTCATGACCATGACCTTGGAGTGTGAAACTGAGTTTCCCAATATTCTCAAGGACCTCATGGTGGCAATGGAAGCACATGGTGCAGCTGTGTACAAGGGCTTTCCAGTGATGGATGAAGGAGTAGAGTATTGGTGGGTTCAACTTCACTTGTACAAAAACAAGGAAGACAACCACAAAGAAAGGGGATTCTGCATGTACACCAACACTGTAATGCACACCACATTCTTTGAGTCAGCCAGAGATGCAGCTTGGAGGACTATCAAAGAACTAAGTGCTAGAGTCAAGTGCAGAATGCTCAACCTCCAAAAAGACTTAGAGAAAGAGAAGGAACTTACCCAAGAGTTGGAAGCCACCAACCAGGATTTAATGGGAGATATAATAGACTTAGTGATGGAATCATGTGAACAAGATAGGTGGATTGCCTCTAGGAACATTGTGATAGCCACCAGATCCAGTGAGATAGGCCTATGAGCGCACTTTTTTAGTGGACCACCATCTATCACCTTATTTTTCAAATGATACCTTAAATAAGTTGGACCTTGATTGATGTAATGGATTTATGTATGCATGACTTGTGTGAGGTTTTGTGTTCCATGGTTATGTATGAGATGGTTGTCTTGTATTTATCTTAAATTGTGTTGTTCTAACTTCTCAATCTTATAAATAGATGCCTATTACCATCAGCACCATTGAGGAGCTCCAGGTTACCCGTTTTGGACCCCGTATCATTGAGCTTACCACTTTGCTCGATCTCCCTCTTCCCACCATCACGGTGTACCCACTCACCAAGTTCGAGAGGAAGGACCTCTGGGGCTTCAAGGTGAACCAGCCAGGACGCCTTTGGCCGAGCCTACAGAGGCCATCGTCTTCAAGCTGATGCACGACGACAGGGGGAGAGGCATGGAGGTAGTCATGCAGGACCTGATAGGACGTCTGTTAGGCCGTCACTCCCGATAGGTTAGGGGCACTCACTTCCACGTCTTCGGAAGGCGTGATGTTGATGGAGAGTCCATCCACTTTGAGGACGACTCGAGGGACGCGGCAGAGCCGATACGTCTCTACCTCCAGGACTTAGAGACTCTCCTCAGGCACGTGGACACGGACAGGACGAACGTCATGCTTGGCAATGACGAGCTCCAGGTGCAGCTTCGCGAGAAGGACAAGCTTTTCGCACAACAGGATGAGATGATCAAGGAAATGGAGACAAAGTTCGAGGCCCAGGACCGCAAGTTCAAGAGTCAAGAGAAACGCGTCCAGGACAGGAACAAGAAGATCCGGGACATGACCGAGGAACTGAAGTCCAAGGATTTCGAGCTAGAGCAGCAGCAGATGGTTATTGAGAGGCTTCGCTCCCAGAAGAGGGCTCTCAAGGCCAAGGTCGATTCCTTGACCACTACGATTGAGGAGAACAAGACCGCGATGGAGAACGCAAGTCTTACCTTCGTCGAGGAGGAGATTGATGTTGATGAGTAGACTTGACTACTCGTTTATCTTTTACATTCGTACTTGTTATTTGTGAACTCATTATTGGACCATCCGACATGTGGATGGCTTGCCACTTGTGTGTTTTATTTCATGAACTTATTATCTGGTTGTTGAAATTTTATTCTTGAGTTGCATGCTATATGATTTTCTTGTGATGTATTGTGCATAAAACATCTATGGGTATCTCATTCTTATCTATTTGAACAAACCACAGATGCCTCCCCGTCGCGCAAACCCCAACCCCAACAACATCACCCCGGAAATGCAACAAATGATGAATGCGCAAACACAGCTTATGCAAATGATGACAACATTCATCCAAAACCAGAATAACAACAACAACAACCCCAATAACAACAACAACAACCCTCCGAGTTTCGATATGCTCACCAGATTTCTACGTTTGAGGCCAGCCAAGTTTTCGGGGACAACTGATCCCATAGTAGCCAATGACTGGCTACGTTCTGTGAACAAGGACTTAGTGACCGTGGGATGCACGGATGCTGAAAAGGTCAGGTTCGCAACACATCTGTTGGAAGGACCAGCCGCCACATGGTGGGACAACTTCCAAATCACCACTCCTATTGATGAGGTGACTTGGGCTATCTTTGAAGATGGCTTTCGATCGCTCATATCTCATCGTGAATGATGAATCAAAAAGAAGGAGTTTCACAACTCAGGCACCGCAGCGTGGCTGAGTACATAGAAGAGTTCAACAATCTGGCGCGCTATGCACCGGATAAGGTTGACACAGATGCAAAAAGAAAGGAAAAGTTTCTGAAGGGCTTGAATGATGAACTGAACCTATAGTTGTCAGTGGCATATGTTCCAACTTATCAGTCTTTGTGTGACAAGGCTGCTATTTTGGAGAGTAAAATGAAGCAAGTCGAGAGTAGAAAGAGGAAACACTCCGACAAGTACAGCTCGGGATCGTCTCACAAACGATCTCACTATGATGACGGTGGTAGCTCAGGATCCCATAAGCATGGGAAATTCAACAAGCACCACAACCACAACCGTCATGACAACAAGCATCATCGCAGTCATGACAATGACAAGTACAAGAGCCACAAGGGTGGACATAAGAGCCACTATAGTGGAAATGGTAGTGGAAGTGGAAGTCAGCCTGCAAAAAAGGACATCAGTCAGGTTGAGTGCTTCAAGTGCAAGAAGCTGGGGCATTATGATAATGAGTGCCCTGAGAATAAAGTGGAAGGACCTAACAAGCCAAATCCTTTCCAGAAAGGACAGGTTAACCACATCAATGTGGAGGAGGTCTATGAAGAGCCTGATGCCGTTGCTGGTAAGTTCAGACTCAATTCCATTCCAGCATTTGTACTCTTTGACACTGGTGCATCTCATTCATTCATATCAAAAGCATTTGTTGATAGAAATGGGTTTGCATCTGAAAACATTGGGTGTCCAATAAAGGTTAGTTCTCCGGGGGGAGATATGATAGTAAGCCTTGGATGCCGGGATCTCGTCATAGAGTTTGGAAAGCATAAGTTTCCAGTGAACCTAATAATCCTGAATCCCAAGGATTGGATGTAATTTTGGGAATGGATTGGATGGCTAAGTATGAGGGAGTACTAGATTGTGCTAATCGTACTGTTGCACTCACAACCCAGAAGGAAAAAGAATAAAATTCAAGTCAAACTTTGAATCCAAAGGAAGTAAGCTGAATTCTCTTAAGGAGGTTAACATGGACAGTGTGCCAATTGTGTGTGAGTATCCGGATGTATTTCCGGAAGAATTGCCAGGAATGCCTCCGGATAGAGATGTGGAGTTTCTGATAGATTTGGTACCAGGTTCTGGACCAATAGCTAAGAGACCATACAAAATGTCAGTTGATGAACTGAAATAGCTCAAGAAGCAACTAGGAGAACAGTTGCAGAAAGGGTTCATTCAACCAAGTTCTTCATCTTGGGGATCCCCAGTATTGTTCGTGGAGAAGAAGGATAGAACACAAAGATTATGCATTGACTACCGTTCTCTCAACGAGGTAACCATCAAGAACAAATATCCTTTGCCAAGAATCAACGACTTGTTTGATCAGCTAGAAGGAGCATGTGTGTTCTCGAAGATTGATCTCCGGTCGGGTTATTTTCAACTCAAGATAAGAGAGCAAGACATACCTAAAACAGCTTTTACCACAAGGTATGGATTGTATGAGTACACTGTGATGCCTTTCGGTTTAACCAACGCTCCAGCATACTTCATGAATATGATGAACAAGGTGTTCATGGAATTTCTCGACAAGTTTGTTGTCGTTTTCATCGATGACATCTTAGTCTACTCCAAGAGTAAAGAAGAACACGAAAGATACTTACGCTTGATACTAGAAAAGTTAAGAGAGCATAAACTCTATGCCAAATTCAGCAAGTGTGAGTTCTGGTTAGAGGAAGTTGGTTTTCTTGGTCATGTTATGACAAAGGATGGTGTGGCAGTTGATCCTGCCAAAGTTTCAAATTGTGATGAATGGGAATCTCCCAAGAATGTGAAAGAAGTTCGTAGTTTCCTCGGCTTAGCAGGTTACTACAGAAGGTTCATTGAAAATTTCTCGAAGGTTGCTAAGCCAATGACGGAATTGTTAAAAAAGGACAAGAAATTTGCTTGGTCTGAAGGTTGTGAAGTCAGTTTCCAGGAATTAAAGAAGAGACTTGTGACAAAGGTTCTATGTTCCGCGATTTGGAAAAAGATTTCCAAGTATATTGTGATCGTCTCATCAAGGTTTGGGTGCCGTACTTATGCAAGACGGTAAAGTTGTGGCTTATGCCTCGAGACAACTCAAAACTCATGAAGTAAACTATCCTACTCATGATTTGGAGTTAGCCTCATCGTCCATGCACTCAAAACATGGAGACATTACCTTTTGGGAAAGCGATGTGAAGTGTTCACCGATCATAAGAGCTTGAAGTATATCTTCACCCAGAAGGAAATCAACATGAGACAAAGGAGATGGCTAGAACTTATCAAGGATTACGACTTAAGTTTGCAGTACCACCCCGGTAAAGCAAATGTAGTAGCAGATGCTCTAAGTCGTAAGACGTTTGTAAATGGCCTTACCAAAGGAGAATTGCCAGATGACTTGTGTAAGCAATTCAAAGAACTCAGATTGGAGATTGTGCCTGAAGGACATCTCATATCCTTAGAGGTTCAACCCACTTTGTTGGACAAGATCCGAGAAGCTCAGAGGACTGATAAGGAAATTGAAAAGATTAAGGAAAATATAAGTCTGGGGAAAGCTAAGAGTTTCCATATAGACGAACAAGGTACTTTATGGCACGGAAAACGTATATGTGTTCCACAAGACCCGGAATTGCGGAAACTGATTTTACAGGAAGCCCACAACTCTCCGTATTCTATTCACCCGAGAAACACCAAGATGTACATGGACATGAAAGAAAGATTTTGGTGGAACAATCTCAAAAGAGATATCGCCGAACACATTGCTTTGTGTGATGTGTAGCGAGTAAAAGCGAACATCGACCAGCGGGTTTGCTTCAACCACCGCCTATTCACGAATGGAAGTGGGAAAATATTGGTATGGATTTCATTACCGGATTACCAAGGACCAGGTCAGGGTATGATTCCATATGGGTAGTAGTGGATCGCCTAACTAAAGTGGCTCATTTTATACCCGTGAAGACAACCTATACAAGTGCCAAGTTAGCTAAAATCTACATGAGCAGGATTGTATGCCTTCACGGTGTGCCTAAGAGTATTGTGTCAGATAGAGGAACTCAGTTTACTTCTCACTTTTGGAGACAGCTTCATGAATCCTTAGGAACGAGGTTGGAATTCAGCACTGCTTTTCATCCTCAAACTGATGGACAAACAGAAAGGACTAATCAGATTCTTGAAGACATGTTGAGGGCATGTGCTTTAGATTATGGAGCAAGTTGGGATGAAAGTCTGCCCTACGCAGAGTTCTCTTACAACAACAGTTATCAATCTAGTATTGGGATGGCACCATTTGAGTTTCTCTACGGAAGGAAGTGTACCACCCCATTGCTATGGAATGGAGTGGGAGAAAGAAGTTTATTTGGACCTGATCTTATCAAAGACGCCGAAGAGAAAGTCAAATTGGTTAAGGACAGATTGAAGATAGAACCGTCCGACGGAAAAGCTACATGATTCTAAGCGTGAGAAGTCACCCTCTGAAGTTGGGGATAGGGCTTATCTTAGAGTATCACCACTTCGTGGAGTGAAAAGATTTGGAGTCAAAGGAAAGTTGGCACCAAGATATGTTGGGCCATTCAAGATTCTAAGTCGCAAGGGAGAAGTTGCATATGAAGTTGAATTGCCAGAGTCTCTGTCAGCTGTCCATAATGTGTTCCATGTGAGTCAGCTTAAGAAATGTCACCCAGAGATGGAAGAATCTTCTCTGAAAGATACCATACCATTAGAAGAAGTCCAGCTAGAAAGTGATCTCACCTATGAGGAAAAGCCCGTCAAGATTATTGAGACCGCAGAAAGAGTTACAAGGACAAAAACTATAAAGTTTTGCAAGGTACAATGGAATCATCACTCCGAAGAGGAAGCAACATGGGAGAGAGAAGATGATCTTCGGAAAGACCCCCCTCACCTATTTGCTAGCCAAACCAAATCTCGAGGGCGAGATTCATCTTAAGGGGGTTAGATTTGTAACATCCCTAAATTCATATTCCAAAATTCATTCATATCATCCTTGCATTCATCATCATTTAGGGTTTTCTCAAAATCATTTCAAAAACAGGACCATTTGTGGCTCATTATTTTATGTATGAAAACCCTAGCCTTTGTGCTACATGCTTTTGGGAAAGATGTTGTTATTCATTCAGAATGATTTGAATTCAAACTTAAGTGATCTCAAAAAGCTTGAACAAAATATCAAAAGCAAAATATGAATTAAAACAAATTCTATGCCTATTATCACCTCTCATAAAGGCATAGTTTATTTTATTTTCAAAAAGACCCAAGTATTCTGAATGGTTCAGATGTGTTTGACACTCATTTAAGGACAAGTTTTATTGTACAAAAGTCCTGTAAAGCTTTGGATTCAAACAGATGTGAATTTGGGTTCTAAAACCATTTCTAGAAATTCAATCTGAAAAAAAAAGAATTAAGAAGAAAAAATAACAGGACCAACCGGCCCAGCCATTAACACGGCCTGACTAGCCCAAGAGTACACACCTTGAAACATTTTCTTTACCCACTCTCGCACCCACCAGCTCACTGACAGAAGGGACCCGCTTCCACTCCCCTCTCTCGCTGACAACCGCGGCCCACCCAAGCATCGTCGTCTCCACCCCCCCGGTTCGTCCCCAAAATTGACGGCCGTTTCGTTGATTCAGCTTAAATTCGAGTTAAGGCACGAGTGATTCTCGCCATGAGCAGGCTACATAAACCCCTCTACCCTCTCTCTTCTCCCCAAACCCCCACAACGCCCCAGTGCGACATTGCTCTCTGCAACCCCGTCTCCAGCATCGCCCGAATTCGGTGAGTCTCGTGTTCCTCTGCCTCTCTTTCATGCTGTCTTGTCAGTGAGTCTCGCATCTCGACACACCCCACTTACCTTCGCATGACCTATAGCTCCAGCAACGTCGACGACTGGCCGCCACCGTCTCCAGCTCCAACTCCGGCGAGCTCCGGCGGTAAGTCCAGACCGCCCCGAACCTTGTTTTTCACGCACGCATCTTCGCCGTGGTCTCCTGCATCTGACCATATCCTCCGTTTGCCTCCTAGTGATCCATAACGTCGCCTTCGACCTCGAGCAGAGCCACCGTTGCCAGATCCAACTCCGGCGAGGAATTCACGCAACCCCAGGCACCTTGCCGAGCTGTCCACGAGTTGAGCATCCCCACGTCCTTGCGGTCTCGGTGAGTACCTTCCCTATCCTCCTAGTGACCGGTATCGCCGGCGCCACCACCGTCTGGTCGTCGCCGCCGCGCGCAGCCACTAAGCGCCGCCAGATTTTGGCTCGATGATGTGGTCCGTTGGATCTGTATCGTAGGGCTAGGATAGAATTTTAAACGAAGGGGTAAGCGCGCATCTGAGCCGCCAGATCCCACTTAAATCCTGCGGTCCGCAGAACGCGATCCAACCGAAGCGGTACACGCCAGTGAGGCTGCGACACGTGGCTAGGGATAATTCAAAAACAGAAATTTGAATCAGATTTAGATCCAAACTTTAAACTGCTATAACTTTTGAATGCCACGTTAGAATTTTACAAACTTTATACCGTTGGATTCAGTGAAACAAGAACTTTCTGAATATCCAATATGTTTAACAAATAGTAACAGTTAAAATGACTTTATTTGTAGAACATGTTTAAGGCTATTTTAAGTATAGATTTATTTTGGTAAATTGTATTGGTGCCAAATAAGTTTAGTGGGTAAAATTGTGACTTGATAAGTTTCTGTGAACATGTGCATGCTTAGTAGAGTTTTCAAAATCACCACTTGGTAAATTCTTGCATGCATGCATTCATATTATTTTTGATTGAATATTATTGTGTGTAATTGTATGCTATAATTTTGTGTAGATTTTGCTAGTGATTGTGATTGTGAAGGGTGCTACTCTCCCCACTACCAAGGCAAGTGATATTTTCATGAATATTTCTATCCTATGTTTTGTACTAGCATTAGATATTTTGCTAAGTCTTGCATGCTATTTTTGCCTAATGCTAAGTTGGGAAATCCTAAGTAGTGTAGAATTGTAGAATTGCTAAGGAATTTTCCTAAGTTAAGTTATCTTACCATGCTTAGCCTAGCTATTTAGCAAACAAGGGTTGGTGAAAATCTATACATACTTTGATGAAAATATTTCTAAGTCATGAGACTTATGCTTTCCTAATAAAACAACTAAGTCAAATGAACCTCCTGGGTAGAATGGAAGGATTGGGTTATGTTGAGTGGTTACACAAGGCCATGGAATTGGGTTGTGTATCTCACTTGTGGTATGCCACCTAGGCACAAAGGGATTTGGAGGCCAAGTGTTGAAAAATCTTACAGTGCAACCACTTGGCAATATGGGCTCTGCCTTGATCATATAGGTTGCTAGAACTTAGTCACTTGGACAGTTGGTGGTAGTTGGGATGATAGGTTGGAGCGCGTCCATTTGACTAAGGAAAGGCTTCTGAAAGGTCCTGTCTTGGGAAACCAAGTCTGGTGGGGAAAGTGCACAACCTCTGTAGATGGAAAACCTAAGTACTTAGCCTAGTCCAAGGCAATGGAAACTTTGAGCATCAAGACATGGAAGCTACAAGAATCTAATCACTCCAACTTCTAAGTAAAAATTGGTGGGTGAACAAGGGTGAAGAACCCCAATGTCTATTGGTGGTTTCTTGGGAAGTTTTTGATAAAGAAAAACTTAGTGATTTCAACTAATAGGTAAAACCTATTTTCAAGCAAAGCAAGCCAAGCTACACTTAGCCAAATGCATATAGTAATATAGTCCACTTAAAATATACTAAGGTACCACTTGCCAATACTATTCCAAAGTATTGACCCTCTGTGGCTGTAACTTGTGATGTTGCAGGTTACTCCGATGATGAATAGGAGTCATGAGTCTACACTCAACATGCTTGCCTGTGGCACATGAAGATGAAGACTTATGTTTATTTACTTATTCCTTAAACTCTTGTATTAGGCCTATGGCCCTGAGTTGTAAAAGACTATGTTTTATCTCTGGAATGAATGTAATAAACGACCTTTGTATCTGTGTACTTCATCTTAAACTGTGGATGCTAGCATTGATCCAGGGACTAGCATTGCAATAACAGGGATCCTTTCCTTTATAAAGGAGGGGTCTAACAGTTATTTCGAATAACAATTGGTTATTCCTCCATAACACCAAGGACAAAAGGGTTTTGTCGCTTAAAACGTGAAGTTTCTTGAAGAGGAATTTTTCATAAAAGTTAAGTGGGGGGACAATATAACTTTGATAAGGTTAACGAACCTTAGCTAAATGTGCTGAGTTGCGCATCGTCGGAAATTGTTCCGGAGGCAACCATAATGCTCATAGTTTATGTGCCTCAAAGGTTGTGGTCACAAAGATCTAAGTTCTTATTGAACCAAGTCGGTCGGATAAACAATCAAATGGTGAGATTTGAGAGTAAATTATTATTGTTGACAATGATAAACCGACTACATGCAAAGAAGCGATGATGGGCCCTGACTCTGTCAAATGGCTTGAAGCCATAAAATCCGTGATAGTTCCATACACGACAAATCAAGTTTTGAACTTGGAAAACCCTCCGGAAAGGTGTAAAAACCTATCGGTCGTATTTGTATCTATAAATAAACAGACATGGATGTTTCACATCTATGAAATAGTCGACATGTCGGTAAATTTTTTTACGACAATGTTCAAGGAGTTGACTATGACAAGATTTGATCTTTCATAGCGATATTTAGTCTGGACGGATTAAAGTAGCAAACACTATATATAATTTGATATATGGTAGATGAATAAACAAAACAAAATTCTTCTAAAATAATGGTTACCTAGGATGCGTGCATGACACGATCCAAAGGGTTTTGTTAATTCAAAGGATGCTAAAAGGGCATGCAAACTTCAATGGTTGAAGTAAGCATCGCGGAGTTGGAATCTTCACCATGCTTGCATTTGCAAGAAATTAAGTGGGAGTGCTAAGACATACTTCTAATACATTATGTGGAGGACATCTTGTTGATTGGAAATGATGTATCTTTTATTGACAAAGGTTAAGGATTTCATTTCGATGAAAGATTTAGGCACAACCTGAATATTTAGCATGAATGTCTATAGTGGATAGACTGTGACGCTAATATGGTTGTGCCAAACGTACATATATGAGATATTGAAGGAGTTCAATATAGAAACGACAAGAAACGGTTCTTGTCGCATGGAAACGAATTGAATCAAGATTCAAGTGTATCAACACTTGATAAGTGAAACTAGATTCAAGTGTTTTGACACTTGATGAGTGAAATCACAAGAATGTTTTGATCAATCATACCATGATATGTACACATCCAGATATGTCCTATGCTCTAATTGTTATGATCATATACCAGAATGAATCATAAAATGATCATTGGACGATAGTAAGGATATTCATATGATCTTCTGGAAGAACTAAGAATATATTTGTGTAGAGGTGACAAGCAATTACAAATAGTTCATTGTAAAGCGTTATATTGATACTAGTTTTGTCATAAGATACAAATTAATTTTATCTCAATTTAAACTATGGGTGGCACAATGTAATGGAAAGGAGATTCCATGATGGATTTGGATGAATTCCAAAGTTAAGACATTGTGACGGATACTACAACAAAAATACTAAGTATATGACTGTTATAGTAGCAGCAAAGGAGGGCATTTGTGTCAAGTAGTTTGTTATCAAACTAAGGTGTGGTTCGTAATGGGCTAACACTAAATATATATTGTACGACAATAGTATCGACATGATTTAACCCCAAGAAACTAAAGGTTTCACCAAAAGACCAAATTTATACAATGTCATCTCATTGGAGAATGAGTGATGCATGAAGACGCAAAGACATGCAAATACACACTGACCTGAAGTGTCAAATCTGTAGATTATGTTAACCACTTGCAATTGCGTATATAGAACACCAGAAAGACATAGGTGTTCAATACACAAAGCTTTCAAACTAGATTATTGTCTCTAGTGCAAGTGGGAGACTGAAGGGAATATGCCCGAGAGGCAATAATAAAGTGGTTATTATCGTATTCCTTATTTATGATAAATGTTTATTTTACATGCTATAATTGTATTAATACGGAAACATTAATACATGTGTGTTTAATAAACAAAAAGAAAGTTCCTAGTTATGCCTCTCTTATAAACTAGCTCGTTGATTAACAAGATGATCAAAGGTTTCCTGATCATGGACATTGGATGTTGTTAATAACGAGGTCACAACATTAGTGTAATGGTGTGATGAACATTCATCTGAAGTATAGCATTACGATCAAATTCATTGAGTTTATATTACTATAACAACTTACGAAGTGATCCTAATCCTTATACCATGAGATCATGTCAATCACTAACACCGGAAGAGTTACTTGATAACATCAAACGTCACACCGTAACAGGGTGATTATAAATATGGGTTCAGAACTACTAAAGTGTTATGTTGAGGCCCATAGATCGAGAGTGGAATTTGTTCATCCTGATGACAGATAGATATGCTCTGGGGCCTCTCGGTGATATCACATTGATTAGCTTGCAAGCAAGTGATTTGATCACTAGAATGTTATATCACGGGAACGAGAAAAGAGTGCATGTCGATAACGAGATCAAACTAGGTATGGAGATACCGATAATCGAATCTCGGACATGTAATATATCGCGAAACAGAGGGATTAAGATACTAGCGTAAAAGGTCCTCGCGATCACAAGAAAGTCATCCGAATGTGTGGGGTGATATGGGTCTCAGATCCGCCGATTATTGATCCGAGAGGGGTCTCGATCATGTCCGTATTATTCGCGAACCGTAGGGAGACACACTTAAGAGACACCGACATCCATTTGGAGCAAAAGTTTCATGCCGGAAAGAATAACACGCGTAGGAATTCCTTTCACTAGACACCGAAACTGTTTCGGTTGAAATTGCTAAAACTGGTTCTGCATGTGAAATTGAATACTAGCAAGGGGTTTTATGTGAATTTTTGTTAATTAAAGTAATTAAAAAAATCTGAATAAATAAATAAAAGAGTTTTATTTAAATGAGAGCTTTCATTAAATTTGGTGGAAATTTAATGCATGTGAGTGGATTTTTGAGTGGAGGCTCTTTTATGGGAGTGGAGGCTTTTCATTTTGAGTGGGAGCTCCACCCACATGAATGTGGAAGAGGTGGGGGCAGCCACCATGGCTGGCGCCATGCCCCTTGGGGTGCCCTCCCTCTCCCTATAAAAGGCCCCCTCTCCTCCTCTCAAAGTATACCTCCTCGTGAAGGATCTCTCTCCCCCTCTAGAATTTATCCCCATGTTCTCGGACTAGCGAGATACATGTTCCCGGTGGCTATTCGACAAGAAAGGGTTGTGCTTCCGCTGCATCGCTGGAGCGAGGAGGCGGAGGTTGCTCGGTTTCTTATACGTGTGTGCGAGCACGGATGCGTTGTTGTTTTGCGGCGCTAGGACTTCTTCTCGATCTTGAGATCTACAAGTGATCGTCTACATCAACCACGAGTTTGGAATCGTTAAGCTTTGTCGTTCTTCAAGGGTATGTTCTCTACGGATGTATATCCGCCTGTTGCTTGTATCTAGTAGATAGATCATGGTACATAGTTGTTCCCATCGTAGGAATTTTTTTGTTTTCTATGCTGCAAACCCTACATAAGGGAGATGATTCAGATGAGGACGATGGTACGGGACAGAAGGAGAAGGACCCTTCTATTGATGATACCACTACACGGACTCAAGGGAATCAAATGGAGATTGATAATGCGAATTCCCAGACAGCTGTGGGTGGTCCTCAGGTCAACAAGGTTTCTGCTATGCCTATGTTTGCGGTCACGCCTTTCAACCCTATCCCCTATACTCCCAGGGGTAAAGCCATTGTTGCTGCTGCACGGTGTTCTCGCTCTTACTTTCAGAGGCCTGGTTTGATATCTGCTACTACATCTTTCACCTTGGGTGATGTGGGTCTTTCTGGCGCTTCTGTGGCGTACGGTTCCCATGAGTCTCCTTCGCCGGCCTCCTCTACTGCACCGATTGCAGTGAAGCCCTCTTCACCAGGCATCTCTGACGCGTCTTCACTTTTGGGTGTGGTGACGCTCACGACCTCGCCTGCCGCGGGACCGTCAGCATCACCTCCTTCGACACAGCCGGCCTCGTCGGCTGCAGCTGGGACTTCTTCGCCATATGTTGTGTGGGAGGCACTGGAGGTCCATCCCACTCCATGGCAATCCCCTCAGGAGCGTTCGGTGATAGACCAGGATGCCGATGGACTTGGGCCACAGGATGGCCAGGGCTGTGGGCGTATTTCGATGACGGAGACGCAGGTCGAGCAGGGTTCGTCGATGGATGCAGTTTTGGAGGCTGGTCAGCTTTTACAGGTACTCAAGGTCTCTACGATGTCGGTGCTGCGCAGGAGTGCAAGGCATCCGGTTAGTGCCGACGGTGCTTCGGCCACGGATATGGATTCTTTGGAGAAGGCCATGCGCAGGAAGGCGGAGAAGAACCTCGACACGGCTGGTAATCCCTCTTCATCCAAGTCTTTTATTCCTTTCTCATCAACTTGCATTAATTCTAAGCTTAATTCTGTTGGAATTAGTTTAGGTAAGAATGTATGTGATGCTTCTATTTCTGCTAAGGTCTTGAAGCGGATGAAATTTGACCGGTTAACGGTTGTTCCAAAAGCCTCGGCCTCTTCTATTTCCACCTACTCTGATGATGAGGATACAGACATCTCAACAGATGGTCAGATCCTATCTCATCTAGTAGGTGAAGTTCTTAAAGTTGGTTTGGACGAAGATAGATTAAGCTCAATTTATGAGCTAACTGCTTCTGGTCGTAAATCAACTTCCAAAAAAATGTAACAAATCTCGCAAACGTGATCTTGCGCCTAAATCTATTATTGTTTCCAAATGAATGGCATGTTTTTAAATAGCAGAGTTCTTCGAGACTTGGCTAAACATTTACACATTGCAGTATGTTCTAGGGAACACAATTTGGATTTTGTGGCTATCTCCAAAACGGGTAGAAGAGAATTCTCACAAACTATACTAGATCGCCTATCAAGCGGTATAGATTTTGTGTGGCATTCTCATCCACCCAGGGGACGGTCTGGGGGAATTTTACTCGGTGTGCGGGCAGACACCATGGATATTTTATCTGTTGCGGAAGGGAAGTTTCATATTAAACTACACATCTGTAACAAAGCTGCTAATTTCGTGTGGAGTCTGGTTGCTGTGTATGGTGCGGCTCAAGAGGCTTTCAAGGCCGATTTCCTTTGAGAATTTGTGAACTTAGCAAAAGATAATATGTACCCTATTCTTATAGGGGGGATTTTAACTTGCTTCGGTTCCCATTTGAGAAGAGCAAATGCCGCTTCAACGATCATTGGCCCTTCCTTTTTAACGCTGCCATTGATAGTCTTGACTTGAAGAAAGTAAACATGATTGGTAGACAATTTACTTGGGCTAATTCTTTGTCGGAACTAACATACGAAAAACTTGATCGTGTACTGATGGACTCAGATTGGGAAGACCACTTCCCTCTAGTTTCGGTACGAGCTCTAGAACGTATTGAGGCTTTGTCAGATCATGCTCCCATTTTGCTAACCACTGGTTTGCCATCACTATGTTGTGGCCGTCCTTTCAATTTTGAGCTTGGATGGATGCTTCGTGATGGTTTCCATGATATGGTGAAAGCAATTTGGGAAAGGCCGGTGGCTGGTGATACCCCAATCCATAGATGTAATAATAAAGTGTGTTTGACACGGAAACATCTCGGGGGTTGGGCATGTCACACTGCTTATATTCTCAACAAAGAAAAACTTAGACTTTCAGCTACTATTGATGACCTCGAAGCTTTATCAGAATCGCGGTTGCTTACTCCATAGGAGATTGAGATAAAAAACCAATCAAATGCGGAGATTGCCCGGTTACTGCGAGAGGAGGAACTCAAGTGGTATCAGCGTTAATCACAATTTATTTTGCATGGGGATTCGAATACTAGATACTTCCATAGTGTAGCCAATGGCAGACACAAGAAGAAACGTATTCATTCCTTAAAGCATAATGACGAGTTGATTGAAGGACATGAGCAGCTAAAGTCTTACATTATGAATTATTATAAGGGTTTGTTTGGGGATCCGGAGGAGGGCACTTTCTCAATGGATGATTCCCAAATTAATGATAAACCCCAAGTTTCTGTGGAGGAAAACAACTATCTAATTGCTCCCTTTCTGAGGAGGAAGTCAAATTAGCTGTTTTCCAAATGGAGCATAATAAGGCACCTGGTCCGGATGGTTTCCCCGCTGAGTTCTACCAAACCTTTTGGGATGTAATCAAACCAGATCTCTTGAACATGTTTAGTGCTTTACATGAGGGTCAACTAGATCTGTATCGGTTGAACTTTGGTGAAATTATCTTACTGCGTAAAGTTAATGAAGCAGAATAGATCCAACAATATAGACCGATATGTCTTCTTAATGTTAGCTTCAAGATTTTTACCAAGGTCGCCACTATCAGGTTGAACTCTGTGGCTGATCATGTTGTTAGGCCTTCACAAACCGCCTTCATGCAAGGTAGACACATCTTGGACGGTGTGGCTACCTTGCATGAAACGGTTCATGAACTCCATAGAAAGAAATTGAATGGGGTAATTCTCAAAATTGATTTTGAGAAAGCTTATGACAAATTTAATTGGTCTTTTTTACAACAAGCTCTTAGAATGAAAGGTTTTTTAGAGGAATGGTGCTCCTTGATTGAAAGCTTTGTAGTCGGGGGTAGTGTTGCCATCAAAGTCAATGACAATGTTGGCAACTATTTTCAGACTAAGAAAGGGCTAAGACAAGGAGATCCATTATTGTCCATGCTTTTCAATATAGTAGCTGATATGTTATCTATCTTGATTGGACGTGCTAAGTATGATGGCCAAATTGAAGGTGTGATTCCTCATCTTGTAGATGGGGGGTTATCTATACTTCAATATGCACACAGTACAATTCTTTTTATGGAACATGATCTTGAAAAGGCCAAGAATCTGAAACTCATAATTTCGGCTTTTGAGCAGCTTTCTGGATTAAAAATTAATTTTCATAAAAGTGAATTGTTTTGTTTCGGAGAGGCCCAAGAGGAGGTTGATCTTTATAATGAACTCTTTGGTTGTTGTCACAGCACTTTTCTGATCAGATATTTGGGCATTACGGTTCACTACCGAAGGCTTACAAATGCTGAGTGGAAAACTGTCGAGGAAAGATTACAGATATGTTTGAGTAGTTGGAAAGGCAAACTTCTCTCTAAAGGGGGAATATTGTGTAGAGGTTCGTAGAATGGAAAACAAAAAATTTCTACCGCATACAAACTAACAAGCCAAGATCTATCTACTACTACCTCCGTTTCAAGGCTTAAGGCGCACACGCTTTCCAAAGCAAAGTTTGACCAAAAGAATTAAGCAACAAAATCTTGATTATATTGTACATAATTAGTACCGTTGGATTCGTATTGAAAAATACTTTCCAATAATACTAGTTTTATACCAAAACTCTTTACGTATTTAGAGTAATTCTTGGTCAAAGAAAAAACACGCAAAACAAGGACGCCTTAAGCCATGAAACGGAGGGAGTAGATTGTAGCAACGAGTCGATAGAATAACTCACCCTCGAAGATTCCAAAGTGTTTAACGAGAGCGGATTCTCGTGGGTGATGTAGTCGTACTCTTCCCGATCTCAAGATCGTGTAGACGATCCTTCCGTTTGCGTTCGGCAGCGCTTCCATGATCGGTCACACGTTCGATTTAGCGAAGACCTTCCTCTCCCTTGTTCCAAAGAAAATGGAGGTTGTAGCACTCTCCTGCGATTCCCAAGTGACGGCGTGGTACCGGAAGTAGAGGGGAGATCTTGCAGGGCTTCGCCTTAAGCCGGAGCGAGTATGGTGGACTATGAGAGAGCCCTCGGTGATCTAGGGTTTAGACATAACAAGTAGAGGGAGCTAGGCCGGCGGCTAGGGCAAGTAGAAGCCCCAACTCGGCGGCTTGGGAGAAACCCTAGGGTGGCCACAGCTATGGTGGGCGGCGGCTAGGGTTAGGGTTTAGAGGGGCAAGGTGTGTCTTGGAGGGGCAGCCCTGCCCCTCCTTATATAGGTGGAGGGGGCCGGCCAAGGGGAGGGGAGTCCCTCCCCAAACTCCTTCAAGGCCGGTGGAGGAGAGGACTTCCTCCCAAGTAGGTTTCCTCCTCCACCAAACAAAATAGCCGTTTGACTTTTCAAATTGGCGTTTGACTTTTCAAACTAGGATTTGATTTATCCCTTTATTTTGTTCAGCGATGACACCTAGTACATGATGCAACCATTCCAACTTGTTATGACACATTCATGTACCCTTCCCCTCCGGAGTGCCGGACATTCCGGAACCTTCTAGAACATTCCCGAGAAAAACACCGAAACCATTCTCCAACCCCGAAACAAGACTTTCCTTATATGGATCTTATTCTCCGGACCATTCCGGATCTCCTCGTGATATCCCGGATCCCATCCGAGACTCCGAATAACATTCAGTCTCTTACTCATCATTCCATAACTACTCAACAACGTCGAATCCTTAAGTGTGTCTCCCTACGGTTCGTGAATTATGCTGACATGATCGAGACACTTCTCCGAACAATAACCAATAGAGGAATCTGGAAATTCATATTGCTCCCACATATTTCTACGATTACTTTGCGATCGAATGAACCACTTACATACGATACCAATTTCCCTTTGTCTCACGATAGTTTACTTATCCGAGGTTTTGATCGTCAGTATCTCTACATACCTAGTTCAACCTTGTTACTGATAAGTACTCTTTTCTCGTTCCCGTGATATGTGATCCCTTGTGAGCCAGTCACATGCTTGCAAGCTAATTGGATGACATTCCACCGAGAGGGCCCAGAGTATATCTATCTGTCATATGGATGGACAAATCCCACTCTTGATCCATGTGTCTCAACCAATACTTTCCGAACACTCAATGCCACCTTTATAGCCACCCAGTTACGGTGTGGTGTTTGATGTCATCAAAGCATCCTTCCAGTGATGGTGATAAGCATGATCTCATGGTCGAAGGAATTAGGTTACTATGTATCAGAAAGCATATAGAAATTGAACTATTAAAATGACTTGATCTTTATGCTACGCTTATCTATAGGAGTATGTCCATCATACCATTCTCCTAACGATATGATCTTGTTGTTAATAACATCTCAATGTTCATGATAGGGAAACCACAATCATTTATTAACCAACAAGCTAGTATTATGAAGAGGCTTTACTAGGGACTTCAATTTAAGTTTACAAATCACACAAGTATTAATGTTTCCTTGTTAATACTATTATAGCATGAATGTAAACATTTATCATAAACACAAAGATATAATAATAACTATATTTATTATTGCCTCTAGGGCATATCTCCAACAGTCTCCCACTTGCACTAGAGTCAACTAATCTAGATTACATGGTAATATACCAAACACCCATGGCAGTTTGGTGTTGGTCATGTTTTGCCCTCGGGAGAGGTTTAGTCAACGGATCCGCCACATTCAGATCTGTGTGTACTTTGCAAATCTTTATGTCACCATCTTGGACATGTTCTCGAATAGCGTGGAAACGTAGCTTGATGTGCTTTAGCTTCTTGTGTGACCTTGGTTCTTGCGCATTGGCTATGGCGCCCATGTTATCACAGTAGATAGACATTGTGTCCAGCACACTTGGAACCACACCGAGCTGTGTAATGAACTCCTTCATACATATCGCTTCTTGGGAAGCCTCCAAAGCAGCCATGTATTCCGATTCAGTTGAATATCTCGCCTCAACGCTTTGCTTAGCACTCCTCTAGCTAACTGCTGCTCCATTCAAAGTAAATACGTATCCAGATTGCGATTTAGAATCATCCGGATCGGTGTTCCAACTAGCATCGGTGTAACCATTAACAATGAGTTGTTCATCGCCTCCATAAGAAAGAACCATATCCTTAGTTCTTCTCAAGTACTTGAGGATGTTTTTGACCGCTGTCCAATGATCCACTCCTGGATCACTTTGATATCTGCTAGTCAAACTAACAGCATATGCAATGTCGGGTCTAGTACATAGCATGGCATACATTTAGAGATCCTATGGCTGAGGCATAGGGAGTTTTACTCATCCTTTCTCTATCTTCTGCCGTTGTTGGACTTTGAGTTTTACTCAACGTCGTATTGGGCAACATGGGCAAGAACCATTTCTTGCTATCTTCCATTCCAAATCTCTTTAGAACTTTGTCCAAATATGTACTTTGTGACAATGATATTAGGCGTCTCGATCTATCTCTATAAATCTTTATGCCTAATATGTAAGATGCTTCGCCAAGATCTTTCATTGAAAAACTATTATTCAAATATTCCTTGACACTATTAAGAAGGTCTACATCATTCCCAATCAACAATATGTCATCTACATATAGTATTAAGAATGCTACTGATCTCCCACTCACTTTCTTGTAAATACAAGCTTCTCCATAAGTTTTTATAAAACCAAAACTTTTGATCACCTTATCAAAATGTTGATTCCAACTTCGAGATGCTTGCTTCAATCCATATATGGACCGTTGAAGTTTGCATACCCTGTTAGCCTCTTTAGGATCGACAAAACCTTTGGGTTGCATCATATACAACTCTTCATCAATGTCTCCATTGAGGAACGCTGTTTTGACATCCATCTGCCATATCTCATAATCGTAATATGCAGCGATTGCTAACATAATCCTCAGACTTTTAGCTCTTTGGTGAGAAAGTCTCATCGTAGTCAACTCCTTGAATTTGTCAAAACCCTTTTGCGACAAGTCGAGCTTTATAGACAGTAACATTACCATCAACATCTGTTTTATTCTTCAAAATCCATTTGTTCTCGACAGCCTTCCGGCCATCCGGTAAGTCCACCAAAGTCCACACTTGGTTTTCGTACATGGATCGAATCTCGGATTTCATGGCTTCTTGCCATTTATTGGAATCTGGGCTCATCATCGCTTCCTCATATGTCGCAGGGTCATCGGTGTTATCCACCAACATGACACTCATAACGGGATCATACCAATCAGGAGTGGTACGAGTTCTCGTTGACCTGCGAGGCTCTGTAGCAACTACAACCGAAGTTTGATGATCATCATCATTAGCTTCCTCTCTTATTGGTGTAGGCACCACAGGAACTTCTTCCGGTGCTGCGCTTCGAGAGAAGGTTCGACAACCTCGTCGAGTTCTACTTTCCTTCCAGTCACTTCTTTCGAGAGAAATTCCTTCTCTAGAAAGGATCCATTCTTGGCAACGAAGATTTTGCCTTCGGATCTATGATAGAAGGTATACCCAATAGTTTCCTTTGGGTATCCTATGAAGACGCATTTTTCCGCTTTGGGTTCAAGCTTGTCCGGCTGTAACTTTTTTACATAGGCTTCGCAACCCCAAACTTTAAGGAACGGCAATTTAGGTTTCTTCCCAAACCATAATTCATACGGTGTCGTTTCAACGAATTTAGATGGTGCCCTATTTAAAGTGAATGCGGCTGTTTCTAATGCATAACCCCAAAATGATAGTGGTAAATCTGTAAGTGACATCATAGAACGAACCATATCTAAGAGAGTTCGATTACGACGTTCGGATACACCATTATGTTGTGGTGTTCCCGGCGGTGTCAATTGTGAATGTATTCCGCATTTCTTCAAATGCTCGCCAAACTCATAACTTAGATATTCACCTCCACGATCAGAACGTAGAAATTTAATCTTCTTGTTACGTTGATTCTCAACCTCACTTTGAAATTCCTTAAACTTCTCGAAAGTTTCGGACTTATGTTTCATGAAATAGATATACCCATATCTACTCAAGTCATCCGTGAAGGTAAGAACATAATGATAACCACTGCGCGATGCTACACTCATTGGACCACACACATCGGTATGTATGATTTCCAATAAGTACGTAGCCCGCTCCATCATAACAGAAAATGGAGTCTTGGTCATTTTACCCATCAGACATGCTTCGCATCTTTCAAGTGATTCGAAATCAAGTGATTCAAGAAGTCCATCGGAATGGAGTTTCTTCATACGCTTCACTCCAATGTGACCAAGACGATAGTGCCACATATAGATCGAGTTATCGCTCGATTTCAAACGTTTAGCTTCAATATTATTAATATGTGTATTTCCACTATCGAGATTCAATAAGAATAGACCATCTATCAAAGTTGCATGTGCATAAAACATATTACTCATATAAATCGAACAATCATTATTCTCGGACTTAAACAAGTAACCGTCTCGCAATAAACAAGATCCCGATATAATGTTCATGCTTAACGCAGGCACCAAATAACAATTATTTAAGTATAAAACTAATCCCGATGGTAGATGAAGAGGTAGCGTGCCGACCGCGATCACATCAACCTTTGATCCATTTCCCATGCGCATCGTCACCTCGTTCTTCGCTAGCTTCCGTTTATTCTGCAAAGACTGTTTGAGTTACAAATATGAGCAGAACCCGATTATCAAATACCCAGGCACTACTACGAGTACTAGTGAGATACACATCAATAACATGTATATCGGATATACTTTTCTTCTTGATGTTGTCATTCTTCAAATCCGCCAAGTACTTTGGGCAATTCCGCTTCCAGTGACCTTCTCCCTTGCAGTAAAAGCACTATGTATCAGGCTTGGGTCCAGCCTTGGTCTTCTTCGTCGGTGCGGTAACTTTCTTACCACCCTTCTTGAAGTGTCCCTTTTGCTTAGCCTTGCCTTTCTTGAATTTGGTGGTCTTATTGACCAACAACACCTGGTGCTCTTTCTTGATCTCCACTTCTGCAGATTTCAACATGGAGAAGAGTTCTGGCAATGTCTTGTCCATGTTTTGCATATTGTAGTTCATCACAAAGTTCTTGTAACTTGGTGGCAGTGATTGGAGGACACGGTGAATCCCCAAAGAATTAGGAATCACTACACCCAAACTTTGGAGTTTATTTGCGTGCCCAGACATCTTAAGCACGTGCTCACTGACGGAGCTTCCCTCTTCCATCTTGCAGTTAAAGAACTTTTCAGAAGCCTCATAGCTCTCAACTTCCGCGTGAGCCTCAAATATCATTTTGAGTTCACGGAAAATATCATGTGGGTCATGGTTCTCAAACCTTTTACGAGCTCGATTCCAAACCATAAAATATAGCACCTTTGAGTAGATCTTGATTCTTAGAGTGAGGTAAACATTATTTACTTCATCGGTAGCATGAGTGAGGGTCACCCATGTGCATCCAGCACATAGGTCAAATTACCAGCATTGAGGACAATCCTCAAATTGCGGAACCAATCCACGAAGTTGCTTCCATTGTTTTTCAACTTTTCTTTCTCTAGGAACGCATTAATATTGATGGTAGGGGCCGCCATTGATCTACAACATATTTGCAATAGTTTAGACTAAGTTTATGATAAATTGAGTTCTAATTAATAGTTAAATTAATCTAGGTGAACTCCCACTCAAAACAATATTCCTCAAATTGTTTTAGTGATCACACGAACCAAATCCACCACATCAAAACCGATCATCACGAGAGTTGATGTAGCTTCAATGGCGAACAATCAACATGTTCATCATATCTACTATATGACTCATGCTTTACCTTTCGGTGATCCGTGTTCCAAGACCATGTCTGTACATGCTAGGCTCGTCAATATCAAACCTTAGTTTACGCATGAGCAAATCTGGCTTGCTCATGTTGTATACACTCGCAGAATCTAACACACTCGATCATCACGTGGTGCTTCGAAACAACGAGCTTTAGCAACGGTGCTTACTAAGGATGAACACTTTAAAACTTGAAATTGTGTGCTTGAGGGATCATCTTATAATGCTACCGTCGCAAACTAAGCAATACAAGATGCATAAAGGATTAATATCACATGCAATTCATAATATGTGATATGATATGGCCTTTTTGCTTGTGCTTCCGATCTCCATCTTCAAGCACGAACATGATCTCCATCATCATCGGTATGGCGTCAAGGTCAATGGCGCCGTTTCATGGTTGTCGTCCACCAGCTTCAACTATTACAACTACTTTGAATAGACACGCAGGTCTTAACGGAATTTAAAGACAACCATATGGCTCCTGCTGGTTGCCAACTTACAATAAGGAACATTGCATACATCAAATATAATCACAATCATGGCCATATCACATCACAGCACACCCCTGCAAAACAAAGTTAGAGGCTTCTAATTTCGTTGCATATTTTACGTGGTTTGGGGATTTCAATAAGTGTCGATCTAACTTACGAACAAGAACCACAACGTTGATGTTTAAACTATAAAGTGCCCGTTGTAAATTGGATCTATACTATAATGGGAGAGACAGACACCCGCAAAGCCACTTATGCAATACAAGTTGCATGTTGAGCGTGGAGCAAGTCTCATGAACGATGTCATGTAAGGTTAGCCCGGGCCGCTTCATCCCATCATACCGCGAGATGCAAAGTACACAAGAAGCAGTTGATAATAAAAGCACCACCGCCCACAATGACCATTGTGTTCTACTCGTCTGTGATCTACATATAGACACGGCTCGATACCCTTTGAGGGGTTCGTAGGATGGAAAACAAAAATTTCTACGCATACAAACAAACAAGCCAAGATCTATCTACTAGATTGTAGCAGTCGATATAATAACTCACCCTCGAAGATTCCAAAGTGTTTAACGAGGCGGATTCTCGTGGGTGATGTAGTCTACTCTTCCCGATCTCAAGATCGTGTAGACAATCCTTCGGCGCTACGTTCCGTGGCTTCATGATCGGTCACACGTTCGGTTTCGTGAAGACCTTCCTCTCCCTTGTTCCAGCAGCAGCGGAGGTTGTAGCACTCTCCTCACGATTCCAAGGCGACGGCGTGAATGGAAGTAGAGGAGATCTCATGAGGCTTCGCCTTAAGCCGGAGCGAGTATGGTGGACTATGAGAGAGCCCTCGGTGATCTAGGGTTTAGACACACCAAGTAGAGGGAGCTAGGCCGGCGGCTAGGGCAAGTAGAAGCCCCAACTCGGCGGCTTGGGAGAAACCCTAGGGTGGCGGCGGCTATGGTGGGCGGCGGCGGCTAGGGTTAGGGTTTAGAGGGGCAAGGTGTGTCTTGGAGGCGCAGCGCTGCCCCTCCTTATATAGGTGGAGGAGGCTGGCCAAGGGGAGGGGAGTCCCTCCCCAACTCGGCATCCAATGCCGGCGGTGGAGGGAGAGGGACTTCCTCTCCAAGTAGGTTTCCTACTCTCCCTCCACCAAACAAAATAGTCGTTTGACTTTTCAAATTGGCGTTTGACTTTTCAAACTAGGATTTGATTTATCCCTTTATTTTGTTCAGCGATGACACCTATTACATCATGCAACCATTCCAACTTGTTATGACACATTCATGTACCCTTCCCCTCCGGAGCGTCGGACATTCCGGAACCTTCTAGAACATTCCCGATGAAAACACCGAAACCATTCTCCAACCCCGAAACAGGACTTTCCTTATATGGATCTTATTCTCCGGACCATTCCGGATCTCCTCGTGATATCCCGGATCCCATCCGAGACTCCGAATAACATTCGGTCTCTTACTCATCATTCCATAACTACTCAACAACGTCGAATCCTTAAGTGTGTCTCCCTACTGTTCGTAAATTATGCGGACATGATCGAGACACTTCTTCGAACAATAACCAATAGAGGAATCTGGAAATTCATATGGCTCCCACATATTTCTACGATTACTTTGCGATCGAATGAACCACTTACATACGATACCAATTTCCCTTTGTCTCACGATAGTTTACTTATCCGAGGTTTTGATCGTCGGTATCTCTGCATACCTAGTTCAACCTCGTTACTGATAAGTACTCTTTTCGTTCCGTGATATGTGATCCCTTGTGAGCGTCACATGCTTGCAAGCTAATTGGATGACATTCCACCGAGAGGCCCAGTATATCTATCCGTCATATGGATGGACAAATCCCACTCTTGATCCATGTGTCTCAACCAATACTTTCCGAACACTCAATGCCACCTTTATAGCCACACAGTTACGGTGTGGTGTTTGATGTCATCAAAGCATCCTTCCAGTGATGGTGATAAGCATGATCTCATGGTCGAAGGAATTAGGTTACTATGTATCAGAAAGCATATAGCAATTGAACTATTAAAATGACTTGATCTTTATGCTACGCTTATCTATAGGAGTATGTTCATCATACCATTCTCCTAACGATATGATCTTGTTGTTAATAACATCTCAATGTTCATGATAGGGAAACCACAATCATTTATTAACCAACAAGCTAGTATTATGAAGAGGCTTTACTAGGGACTTCAATTTAAGTTTACAAATCACACAAGTATTAATGTTTCCTTGTTAATACTATTATAGCATGAATGTAAACATTTATCATAAACACAAAGATATAATAATAACTACATTTATTATTGCCTCTAGGGCATATCTCCAACAGATTGGTGCTCATCAACTCAGTCCTTAGTAATATGGTGTTGTTTATGCTTTCCTTTTTTCAAATACCAAAAGGGGTCTTAAAAAGGTTGGATTACTTCCGATCAAGATTATTTTGGCAGGGATATAATGAGAAAAGGAAGTATAGACTGGCTAAATGGAGTGTTTTGTGTAGACACAAAGAATAGGGTGGGCTCGGTATTCATGATCTACAGGTAAAGAATACAACCCTCCTTAGTAAATGGCTCTACAAGTTATTAAATGAGGAAGGGATTTGGCAAACTATTATGAAAAGAAAGTATATTGGTTCAAAGGCATTGTCCCAAATGGTTTGGAAACCTGGTGACTCTCACTTTTGGGCTGGTCTGATGGCGTCAAAAAAACATTTTTTACACTTCGGGACACAGATAAGGTTATGGGAGGATAAATGGCTAGATAATGCTTCCCTTCGAGAACAATATCCTTTGGTATATTCTATTGTTCGTTATAAGGAGGAAACGGTTGCCACAATGTTCGAATCATTCCCGCCAAATATAACGTTCAGAAGGGATCTAATTGGTTTTAGAATTGACTCTTGGATCATGTTGCTACATCGTCTGGCACATGTACAACTGTCGGACGATCCAGATGAATTCCGATGGAATTTAACTAAGAACGGGTCCTTTTCTGTTAGCTCTTTGTATAATACTTTAATCCAGCCGACTATTCCAGCGGTAGATAATAGGATGATTTGGAAGATGAAGATACCCCTTAAAAATAAATTTTTTGTTTGGTATCTTCGTCGTGGTATTATCCTTACAAAATACAACCTTATTAAGCGAAATTGGCATGGAAATCCTGGATGCGTGTTCTGTCACCATGATGAGACAATCAAACACCTGTTTTTTATATGCAGTTTTGCTCGGTCTATGTGGTCAATCATCCAAGCAGCTTCTGGCTTGTATCCACCACGTAGTATTGCCAACATTTTTGGGAATTGGTTACATGGTATTGATAACAAGTACCAAAATCTTCTTAGAGTCAGAGCGATAGCCATTATATGGTCTCTATGGCTATGTAGAAATAATAAGGTTTTTAATGATATAAAATGCTCTCTTCTGCAGGTTCTCTACAGGTGTACTCATATCCTTCAGGTTTGGTTGACTTTGCATCATGCGGAATATCGCGATCTCTTCCAGGAGGTGTGTACGCGGCTGGAGGATATGGCACGGGACTTTTTTATCAAACATGGACGACAGCATAATCTTCGAATAGACCTACCCCATGCACCCTAGGCGCTATTACAATTTCTCGTTTTGATATGTAATTCGCCTGTATTTTCATTTTATGTTTGGAACATGTGGATTGGTGTCGATTGTGTGCATTTTATGCAGAGGCCGGGTGTAAGTTATTGCTAAGTAATAAAGACGCCCTTTATCGAAAAAACCCTAGACTACCAATGCGCCTAGCTCCGATTTGACAAATCATAGCCGGCCAGCGCCTCGTCAAAAGGCGGCCGCCGCACCACGCCCTTCTCCACATCCATCCATATCTAGCGGGTCAGAATGGACAAAACTAACCTATTTTTGAAAGAATTTTACAAAGTGAACTCTCGATGAAAGAATTTTAGAGAACTAACCCTTTTGGATAGCGCCTAACACAAAGAGCCATGCTCAACACTGTAGAAAAGCGCTACACTCTTTGCCAGCATGGCACGCGGGTCCCATCGGACGTTCTAGTAGCGCATTTGCCCGAGGCGTCACTGCTACATACTCCCTCCGTTTCAAAATATAAGATGTTTTAAATTTGTGAAGAAAGTGAATCTAGACTTGTTTTAGTATATAGGTTCACTCAACTTTGAAATGAATCTACATGTTAAAAGAAGTCTAGATTCATCTTTTTCACAAACCTAAAACAACTTATATTTTGAAACAGAGGGAGTAGCACCTAAGACGCTACACTAATCTATATATATAATGTCTGTATTTAGATGACAGAGAACTAAGGTGGCTGAGTTGGTTGAAATCATTGTTGCTAGCTAGTAGGTTGTGAGTTCACCTCCACAAGCCCCATTTTTTATTTTTGTTTTTCAAATGCTGCGACATTGGTTTATATTATTGTATATATAGAAATATATTAATTCTAGCATCCTTATTTATTTAAAAAAATGAAAACCAAGTATAAAATTTTATAATCTCTGTTAAAAAAATGAAAACCAAGTATTAAAATTTTATAACCACATCCATCCATCTCTAGCAGTGCCAGCACTGTGCCCTTCTCGGTCAGGATACACGTTCCATACTGCCCCGGCACTGTGTCTAGATACTACTACGCCGGAAAGACGGTAGGGCACGGCCGAACATGTCAATAACTAATCGCCATGCCATACAGCTACTGTAGCCTCCTACCTAGCCTAGCTTGCCGGTGCCTGGCAGCGGTAGCACCAGGAGTAGATATCGGCAGGAGTAGGCCACATCTTTTCTTCCTACTCTCTCATGCATGCAGCGGCGGTAGCAGCAGCGGCTGATGGGCGACATGAGCGTGATGGATGTGTGACGCTGAGCGAGCAAGGGTGGGTGTGCCGTGTGCGCGCGCAGAGATCGCACCATGGGCGGACGAGTCTCGTCAATCCGTCGCTGATCGACTGTCTCTCTATCCTTGACTCGTTGTTTCTGGAAAGTTGTTCTTGACTAGCTTTTGTAGCCATGGATATATGTCTTTAATTTTACCGCATGCATTGTTTTATCAGTCCATGGATAAAATATGTTAGGGCATATCCACCGTGCGAGGCCCAAACGAACGATGTCCGGTCAGCCGCGTCCAGTAGTGTGGACCCACGAACAAACATGAACAAGCCGGTCCAAGAGAAGAGGGCCCTTGTTTGACTGTATCCGTATTTGTCCGAACTCCGAACAGACCCATCCAACCATTAGGTTTTTTGTCACGGATGAGTCGGTCCGTCTGAATTAATCCGGATGGGTCGTGCCGCTAGGCGCCGCGCACGTTCCGCGCGTTCGTCCAGACCGATTAGGGCACGCTCGGACGGTTTTTTTTGAACGGTAAAGGGGTCGAAGACCCTAGAAGCTCCTCAATTATCCAAGCGGTGGGTACATTTTACAGAAAAGCACCTAGAGAAGGCGCAAGGTAAAAGCAGTACTTGCAACATTGCAAAGAAACCCCTGAAACTATCAGTAAAAAAGCAATCGGGTCCCCGGGTTTCTTCTCCACCGCAACCGACGACGAGCTTCTTCCATCGGACTCCATGGCGCCGTCGGGGACGAACCACTTGGCAGCACCTAGGAGGGAAACCCGACGAGAAGCTCCATACAGGGCCTCCGTCATGGAGGTTGGAGATTGCGCAGAACGGCGCAAAAACGGTCGCCCTTAGACCAGAGCAGGCAACAGCTCCATAGTTGAGCCACTGCGATTTTGCCTCAGAGGGCGCAACTTGAGGAGAAGCAGAAAAAGTTGATGAAGGTTCCCCGTCCACTGGAGACCACCACCTCGATGACTCCAAGTAGATAGGTCGCCCGCCATCCACCAGCACCGCTTCTCCCGAACGACGATCTTCCCCGCAAGGGAGATCACAATCCATCGGTGAGGAGGAAGAAAAGAAGGGCCTTGGACGCCATACCTACCCTCGCCGCCACAGCCGGCCATAGGGAGCGCATCCATCGCCTTCCTGGCACCGCTTAGCTCCTCCTCGCCACCTCGGCCGGCCAGGAGCGCCACCGCACCATTACTGCCTCCACACCGATGGAACAAAGCGGCTTTATTGACAGAGAGGACCTCTCCCACGTCCATCACAGCATCCACCTCCGACCGCCGGAGCACCACCACGAGGAACAGGGGGAGGAGAAGTATCTAGATCCAGCCGAAGAAATCTGGAGACTTCCTCCCACGGGCACAGCGCCCAGACACGGCAAAACGCCAAACCCTACACCTACGAACTCTACAAGGACCTACATCTACGCCGGCGCCAACCTCTCGCCGCCACTCACCGGCTAATCCGGCGAGGGAGGCATGAGAGGGGCCCGGGGAGGAGAAGGGGACTCTCAAGGGGAAAGTTGCCTCTCGTTTCGTGCGAGGAGGTCGAGACCTGAGACTTGCTCGGACGGTTTAGGTAGACCTGGTGAAGATGCACTTATTGTTGTACGCCCTTGGCCCTTTTTTTGAACTTTAGAGATCTTTATTCAAACAAAGGCATTCGCTGGGAAGTCAGCCAGAAGGCTGCTGATCAGGAAGCTAGGGGTCTCAACCATCCAACTCTCGGTCACATTCAGAGTGCTAGCACGCTTCGCACACAAGTGAGACGGGTAGTTGGAGGTTATCATTACATGTTGAATATCAAAGGAAATAAAAGAGGAAGCTAGCTCTCCAATATCTATAAAATAGGAGCCACAATAGAAAGGCTACTGTGGCGAGAGTTCCAGAGGTTTACGACCTCCAGGCAGTCCGTCTCCAAAGACACATGCGAGAGTCCTCTAATCTTGGCAAAAAGGACACCATCACGCACCGCCATACACTCAGCAATAAGAGGATCTGTGATCCCCAGAAGTGGCTTGCTCCAGGCACCGACAAGGTTAGATGATGATCTTGCAACACCTCCAGCCCCCGCCCTTACCATCAGCAAAGTTGATAGCGCCATCGGTATTGATCTTGACACATCCGAGCTCAGGAGGGCGCCATCCATGTCCTGGCAGCACCACCTGCTGTTGAGGAAAGGCTAGAAGGGAGAGAGTTTCCCTTGTAGTCTTGACAGAAAACACCGGATCAATCTTTTCTTGGTCATGCTTCCCCTTAATCCGAGAATGCCATATAGACCACATAATTGTTATGATTTTAGCTCGATCTTGATCCGTGAACCGCTGGTCACACAGTATATCGCGTGCCCATGTTAGAGGGTGCAGCCGCGGGAGACTAACACCAAGCCATGTAAAAGCTTCATTCCAAAAACGCTTGGCATGAGAACAATTAATCAATGCATGCATTAGGTCTTCATCCATCGCCAGACAAAGATTACATCTGCTAATCTCTTTTATATGTCGCCGCTTCAAAGTACATTCATCAGGCAGGATTCCACGTAAAACCCGCCACCAAAATACTCTTACTTTCGGCACCACTTTTAATTTCCACAAAGCAGTCCACATCTGTTTTTCTGTCGATGAAGTTTCTGTAACCGTCCCTTCTTCTAGAGCTAAATGCTCTTTTTGAGTCACTAGAGCCCGGTACGCTGATTTAACAGAGTAGACACCTGATCTTTCATGATTCCATGCATAGAAATCCTCGCCACCACCCATTCGCAGAGGAATATTAAGGATAGCCTCGGCATCTGGTAGTGCAAACAAATTGACGTCGCGGATGATATCCCTGCGCCAAGTCCAATTCTCAGAATCAATCAGTTCACTAACCTTCTCAATCTCAGTATCATCTGGTTTAAACAAGGGTGTCATAGAGAAAGACTCGGGGATCCATTTATCAGTCCAGATGGAAATAGATGATCCGTCCCCTACTCGCTTGATTAGCCCAGTCTGCAGGGCCTCACGACCGGCCACTATTGCACGCCATGTAGCTGATGCCGATCTAGGTACAGTAGCCTGCATGAAATCACAATCTGGGAAATACCTTCCTTTCAAAACTCTAGCACAAAGAGAGTTAGTATTTGTCATGAAACGCCAACCATGCTTCCCTAGAAGTGCTAGGTTGAAGAGATGCAGATCACGGAAACCCATTCCGCCCTTAATTTTTGGTGAAGCTAATTTTTTCCAGGAGACCCAGTGCATCGATCTCCTGTCCAATGAGCTACTCCACCAAAATTTTGCCATCGCTGACGTTAGGCTCTTACAAACCTTCTTCGTCAGTAGGAACACAGACATGCTATACGCAGGGATTGATTGAATCACCGATTTCAGTAGCACTTCCCTCGCAGCACAAGCCATATGCTTCTCCGACCATCCTTGCATCTTAATCCTTGCTCTCTCCCCGATATGATCAAAGGTACCACTCGTAATCCTTCCAACAGCAGTCGCAAGACCAAGATAACGTTCACTAAACGCCTCCACAGAGATGCCAAGTGAATTCTTCAAAGCTTGTCTAAGAGCAGCCGGGGTATTAGGTGTGAAGAAGATAACACTCTTATCTCTATTGACCTGCTGCCCAGAACAAGCATTATAGATCCTCAAAATTTCATTGAGTCGAACCGCACTCTGGTTATTTGCACTGACAAAGATGAGGCTATCATCAAGAAACAATGATGGTTTACCCAAGGAGCTCGACTCTAATTCCTCTGTCCACGTAGTTACCACCAAAGAACTTTAGTAACGATGTGAGGCCCTCGGCACACAAGAGGAACAAATATGGGGACATCGGATCTCCCTGCCGTAATCCCCGAGATGGAGTAAAAAAGGGCAGTAACTCCCCATTTACTCTCACTGCAAACCTGACTGATGAGACACATTTCATGATCAGTCTAACCATTTGGATGCTAAAGCCCAATTTCTGCAAAACTGCTTCCAAATAATGCCATTCAACCCTATCATAGGCTTTCATCATGTCCAATTTAACTGCACAAGAAAAGTTCTTCCCCTTTTTCCTCCTTTTCATGGAATGTACACTCTCATATGCAACCAAAACATTGTCTGTGATCAAACGACCAGGGACAAAAGCACTCTGCTCTTCACTTATAATATCATCTAAGCAACCTCTCAGACGATTTGTAACAGTTTTTGCAGCAATTTTGTAAAGAACAGGGCATAAAAAAATAGGCCGGTATTGTGCAATCACTTGTGGGTTACGTATCTTTGGGATCAAGGTAATAGATGTATCGTTTAAACCCACCGGCAACTCACCTCCATTCAAGAAATCCAGAATTGCCGGCACTATTGATTGCTTCAATAAGTCCCAGTGCCGTTGGAAAAACCCAGCCGTGAAGCCATCGACTCCTAGAGCCTTCGAGGGCGCCATCTGGAAGAGCGCGTCTCGCACCTCACCCGGATCAAAAGGTTTATCAAGTAAATCATTCATCTCCGGCGTCACACATTTCGGAACAAAATTCAACAGCTCACTCATATCATTGAAACCTTGAGATGTGTATAGCTCCTGATAGAATGCCTGTATCTCAGCCCGATCTTCCATTTCATTACCACAAAACGACCCATCTAGTTTCTTCAAACCAGATATCTTGTTAGTATGTTTTCTATGAGTAGCTTGCGCATGGAAATAGACAGTATTTTGATCACCCTCGCGAAGCCATTGGACACGAGACCGTTGCCGCATCCAAATTTCTTCCAGACGCAAAGCTTCACGAAGTTGTTTCACTAGAGATTTCTCCTACTCTGTAGGCCCACCACCCACAGATCCACATCGTAGCTTGTCCAGCCTTTGTTGGAGTTTACGAACTTTTTTAGCTAGACAGCCAAACTCTCTAGCACCCCAAGGCTCCAATTCTTTTTGTAAGGAATTAAGTGAATCCACCACGCCCTGTAAACCTTGAGCATGCTGGTTCCTTTGCCACGACTCCATGACTAACTGGTCATAGTCAATGTGTGTCTGCCAAACATTTTCATATCGAAATTGTCTCGGTCCATGCTGGCGGATGATATTTAACCTTTCTCTCAGCTTTGTCAACACCAAACAATGGTCCGACTCAATTGTGCTTATATGACGCACGCGCACGTGCTCAAAACGCTGTAAAAATTCAGCATTTGCCAGGACACGGTCCAGTCTGGCTTTCACATTTGCTTGTCCAGCATGTTTATTATCCCATGTATAAGCCACACCTCTCCATCCCAAATCTTGGAGCGAACAATCCTCCACCGCCTCACGGAAAGCGCGCATCTGCCATTCCGGCCTGGGAATTCTGCTAAAATGTTCTGAACCATCAAGAGTCTCGTTGAAATCCCCCATGCAAAGCCATGCGCCTTGACTCGTAGCGTGCAAGGTTCGAAGAAACCGCCAGATGTGATGATGATTTTCCGCTCGAGGCTCCCCATAGAACCCCGTGAACCTCCACTTAGGCGAAGATAAATCAGCAAGTTGCACCATAGCATCAATGTGGTTGAAGCTAAAGTTCACTATTTCCACTGACACATCGCTAGACCAGAACAACCCAATACCACCACTTAGACCGTCACTGTCCACAGCAAAGCACCCTGCAAAACCCAGCGTGCTCCTTAAATTTTCCACTCTCATACCTCTAATCTTTGTCTCCATTACAAAGAGAAGAGCAGGTCCTTCTTGCTTCGTTAGTTTCCGAAGCTCACGAACTGTCTCGGGGTTCCCAAGCCCCCCAAAGACGCACAACTCATTTGGACAGGCAGGGCTGCTCTGCAGCCGCTGCCACACTTCCTGAATTTGTTGGTGTAGGTTTTTTCTTCCTGGGTTGCTCTTGGTAAACATAATACACCAGCTGCATGCATGCTCGAGAAAAAATACACTCTCCATGCCAATATATCATGCATGCAACATGAATGTCCATCTAAAAAGAATGTTACATATTTTTCTAGATTCGTATCTATATACAATACTAAAATACACGTATATACATATAAATGTAGATAAATCTATAGCATTGTTTTTTGGACGAAGGGAGTACGTTACATTAAGCATTCTTTTTTAAAAAAATCATTGCATTAAGAATTCCATCATGAATGGTTTGAGATTAAACAAGTTCTATAAAAAGCAGGGATTTTTTCCACTTAAATAAGGAGCATAGCTAAAAAAAATATGTGTGCATGTGTCGCGATTCGCAAACATGGTCCAACCGAAAAAATCGGCTACGACAGATGAACTTTCACAAGAGGTGTACATGGGTGACATGGAATTGTGCAATTTGGACCATGTATACATGTTTCTCACAAGGCCCGCATGTTGTTACATGCATATACAGGAGTGTGATTGCAATGCATGGCTGATATTTAATAGGACAGGGCGGCATGACAAAGAGCATATGGAGAGCCCTGTCCAGTTATTCCCATACCGTAACAGAACCCCGTTATTGCATCTGCATCTGACACCCCCTCCTATCTCGGACAAACAACACAAAGGAGCACCACGATCCATGGTGGCTTTGTTTTGCCCATACCATCGCATGCTGCGTGCCTCTGGCCAGTTCTTCCTCTGATCTCGATCGCCAGCCCTCATATGGATCGGCCACCTAGCTAGCTAGCCAGGTGCATATGGATCGGATCGGCAGCTAGCAGCTGGAACAGGCAGGCTCCCCGGTCACCCTCATGCGTGTCATGTCAGGTTCGAGGGCGGCATGGCCGGCCGGTCGCCGCCGCAGCAACCAGCAGGTAACGCCACAGATCCATCAGGAAAAGGTCTGAGCAGCGCCATGCTGCAGCTCGGTCTCTTCGATCGGCTGGTGTCAGTTCGTTAAGAGTTGCGGCGAGATCCGTCAGGATATGTGGATGTGGTAGCATGCTGTAACAGTCTCTAGATGCAAAGTTCAGGTTTGTGCCACACCTCCATGCCTGCCTGCTAGACAGATACTTTTTTTTTTTTTGAACGGGAATAGGCCCGAAGGCCCCAGAAGCTCCATTACGCGGTGGGCAAAGTTACAAAAAGGACCCTAGCCATGACAAGTGTAACAGGCTGGGCCTCGAAATTTACACAAAGGACCTCAGAAAACATAAAAGAAAAGCAATCAAGTCCTTCGTCTCCACCGAGCCGATGATTGGATCGCGCAGCGACATTGGCGGCGGCTGGGACAACACCACTTGGACCACCGTCGATGGGATGGCGCCGTCTTTGGGATCGGAGACCTCAAGTGCGGAGGAGAAGAAACCTCGGAGCTTCGATTCTCGAGGCGCGGAGTGGCCCCCTTGGCCAAGGATAGCATCGGCGCTCATCGCTTTTGCTTGGAAACTTCCGCCAGAAGAGCTTCTTGGAGACCCGATGGCGCCGGAGCCACAGGACCAGCCCCACCATCCAACTCCTACTTCCCAAGCCACCATGGCCGTTCAAAGTAGGAAGAAGGAAGGGGACCAGCATGCGGAGGCCGACGCCAGATAACCGCCTTCTTCGGAGCGTTGAAGCCGGCGCTCCTCTTCCTCGCCACCACGGCCGGCCAAGAGGAACACCACGCACCGCCTGTCCACACCGCAACTCTCCTCCCCCTCGCTACCACAGCAGGCCAGGAGGATTGTTGCCTCGCAGATCCTCAACGCTAGAAGAAAAGCCACAGCTTCTTTATTTGCGGAGACAGAAACTTCCGTCTCAGTGCTCTGCTCTAGCCAGAAGAGCAAGAACACCAAGAACAGAGGTCCAACAGCCCAGATCTGGCTACAAAGATCTAGAGCATAGCTCCAAAATACCCATACAGGGTAGCAACTACAAAACCAAAGAGAAAAACAAGCCCTAACTACTCCGGTGCCAACTCCTGGCCACCGCTCGCCGGCTACTCCGGCGAGGCGCCGGGGCCTCCTTTTGGATTCGTGATCACATCCTCAAACATCCGTGATCAAGTATTTGCCCACCATTGCTAAGCAATATAATGACAGCGCCCGGCACAAAATTCTACTGATTATTGGGACCTCAAACATCGCACAATACACAATACTCTCACTCACCGGTCTAAATTCTGGCTTTGCTATTCATAGGACGAAACCCAGAAATTGTTATTTCTAAGACGGGCGATTTTTATTATGTTGGACTATATTTGCACAAAATATAGCATGCTAATACAGAAACGGCAGCCTAAAGTTGCATATACCCATGAAAGAATTGTTACTGTCTTTGTTTTTGTTTGTGCAGGGGCTGGTGTTTCAACATCCAATCGTAAAAAATCGAAGATGCATCCTCGTATTTTTTATCTCTATCCCTAGATCCTTTACCTGCTTGCAATCATCTACTTTTACGCAAGATATATTTGTAGAACGGCTACACCTAGAAGAGGGCTTGTAAGATGATGCGGGCGCCTCCAATCTTGGCCAAGGATGTCGGGCCGTCCATGGTTGTTATTGGCTGCAGTAGGGTGAGAAGAGAGATGCAAAAAAGAAGAAGAGCGGGGGCGCTGGCTCCTCGTGGGTGAAAAAATAGGGGGTATACGCTAGCCACCTACAAACGAAGACACATTGAGGATGAGATTTTTTTTTTAGAACAATGGACTTGAAAGTAATTTCCAATAACGGTAGACTGAAGTTTCAGTGTTCAAATTTACCACTTGAACTTGAAAGTAATTTCTAATAACTTAACATGAACTTTCATTGGATTTAAAAAAAACGTACATGATCTAACTCTTCCATAAATAGTGTGGTGCGGTCATCCCTTGTAAAATTTATTTATTAATTAATGTACATATAACACTAGAAAATAAATGTAACAATCATAATAAATAGCATACAAATTTATTAATTAACTAATGTACATACAACACTAGCATACAAATTTATTAATTAATTAATGTACATACAACACTTGACTAAATTTAGTTATTTATTAATTAACAAATATTTTTAAGGTAATGTAACTAGCTTTTTGAAATAAATGAAATATTTATTCATATATAAATATCATAATGTGAATACTCAGAAAATCGTCCATACTTAAGCAATGCACAATATCTTCAAATTGTTTTAAATTCAAGAAATCATAATAATATATAGTGCCAATTGTCATATAACTTGGACCAATTTAAGAAGTTAACAAATAAGATGCATTTGAATGTATGAATTTTCCCAAGCTAGTATCTGATTTATGTATCTTCTTATTTAATATAATCTACATTATTACATAGGTGAATACGTACATTTTTTAAATTTATAATCATTATTTGAGATAAATGTCTTTCTAAATTTAATTACATGTAATAAATAGCATCGGTTTCATCTAATTTGATCCCTTTTTGCAAATGATTTTAAAACTTTTACAACTCTTACATGAACACCAAAATACACTCTTGAGCAATCTCTACCAATATCTTTATAGAGGTACTACACAACATAAAAGAAAACGAAAAATTAAAAGTTAGCTCATACACATATATGCGGGACCAGGTTCGTGCCAGCTTTCATATAAATCACTCTCGCCTTCTCCAAAACCCTCACGATCGAACTCCTCATATCTTTCCGCATTAGTCCCTCATGTTACATTACATCTGCAATCATTGCTTGCATCAATACATGAAACTTCTTTCCAGGCGCTTTTCTTTGAGAAATATGCAAAGCCATAATGAAATTTAAATAGCACATGGCAAACATGATTTGCATTTAATGCCAAAAAAGTTCACTACAACGTGGTCATTGTCCATCTCCACCTAAATATTTTGAAATCAATTAAATATCGATTTTACTATTACGTACTCCTTCCTTCCGAAAACAAGTGACGTAGATTTGTGTACATACGCACAGTGGCGGAGGACGGAAAAAATCTGAGGTAGGGCAAACTAAAAAAATGATGTAAATATCAAAATACCCTCGAGACAGTAGTACATATGATGCAAACATAGTCACTTAATGCAATAGAAATAGTAACATATTTGATTATAAGTGAAACAAAAAATACTAATTGTCAAAATCTTTAGTATTTTACCGATGAAGACTTTTATCCCTTGCTCGATTTAGTATATCATCAAGTCATGGAGAAGCAATCATGAAAATATTTTTGTGCAACTCGGTCTTAATGATCTTTGCCATCGAGAAAGGCCTTTCAACTTTTGCCGTCCCCACTAGTAAAAGCAATGACAGGTCAACATGATGATAAACCGTATGAAACATGATGTGCCGGTCAAAACGATAATCTCTAAAGTTTTTAATTCTCCGTATATGAATAGCTGTAAGATGAGAGATCTTATTCAGGTTGAACCTATATAATGAATCACTTGAGTCAAGCCAAGAAGTTCTGAAGCAACGCTAACGATAGCTCATAAAAAAAAATTGGTTGTAATAGAGTCTATAGTTAAATAGAAGGTATCCACAACTTCAAAATAATCAATAATGACATGGTGTCTTCCCTCTTTTAATGATTTTTCACTCATTCTATTACCATTTCATCTATACCTAGGATTATGATATCATTTTCTGCACGAATTCACATCTTTTAGGAGGGCTTCAAACCATCATTTCTCTAATTGAACAAGTAATACTCACATCCTTCACCAATAATATTAACTAAAGTAATACAATTATAATTTTAGATCAATAATTTATACAAGGCAAATTAGATCCCTAAGACATTGTTTAGAGTCAAATTTACTGTGAATTAGCTATTACAAAGAAAAATATGAATTCAAACTATACTACACCTCGTCTTTATTTCACTCCGGAAACAGTTTTGCGCAGTATTCAGTAAAACAAACATAACTTTCTCATACAAAGTCCGTTTTCAGTGTACAACCAGTCAAATTATTCAGAAAAAACATACGTAACTAAAGTTGTTTGCCAAAGTCCCTACCTTGCCCTACTGGGAGCTCCGCCCCTGCATACGCATGTATCTGGACACTAAAACATGTCTAGATATATGTATAGTCAAAGTTGCGTCACTTATTTTCAGTATAATACTTTTCAAGTGTTCATAAAGAGATAAAATAAAAATTCCGCATGCAACCCAGTTCACTTGGAGTTTATGCTCCATATCTTGGGTAAATATAAGGGCAGCCACAGTGTGTGGCTTGCCAAATCTGACAGAGTGGCAGAATATGGCACGATGCTAAATTGCTAAATTTTCTACAACGTAGTGGTTACCAAATATCTGTTACATAGGACCCCCTGCAAGATAGAAGTAGCTAAAATATTTCATTCTCTCTCCCTTTTACTACCTCCTATCCTGACATGACCCTCCACGTACACATGTTGCATGCAAAGAATCTTAATTTTACTCACCATCCTAATTTAGCAATGGAGGAGCAAGAGGATGATCCGGCTCCATATTTTGTAGCTTTTGGAACTACCCTCACAATGTATGAAACTAGTTTCAAAAGCCAAAAAGACAATTCGAAACTACATTTAGCTACACGTCCTGGGTGCCTAATCCACCTGAAAATTTCTGAGCTCATGTCCTCATAAAGGTAATTTTTTGCGCTCGTGTCCGAATTCCTCGTGGCCGTCCATTCCTTCTTTTCACTGTACACCTTCCTTCTCTTTTGAAACTCATCGGTCGGCCAGCAATGACACGGCACATGGGCTACACACAACAGGTTCTGGACAGCCATAGATAAGAGTGTACTGCGCACGACAAAATACAGCGTACGGACACAGAAGCACTATCGTCTCTATCTGGTCCAACTGCTATTTCTCGGGTCAGCAGAGATTCAGAGTACCAGTGACTAGCTTGATTTGGACGACAACTAATGTTAAACCGTTTCAGTTGCACACTATTACTCTGAATCAGTACTGCCGGTCCCTCAAAAAAATGTTAAACCATTTCAGTTGAAAGCTCGCGAAACAGTACTGCCGGTGCGTAACCGAAATAATTTTGTTTTCGTTGCACACTATTAGCCACTTCATGTCTGAGGAACGCTAGTTCCACAGTCGCAAAACTTCAGCTTTAATTTTCTTTTGGGTCCCATTTGCTAATCATGGTAACTAAAAAGTCACATCGATGAGATGTTTGTTAGGGAACTATTTCCTCTCTACCCTGTTGTCCAGTTGACCTGAAAAGGACATGTAACTTTAATTAATCTTCTGCTGATCATATCTAACTATGTTAGCGCACTGTCCCTCGATAGCTAGCTTAAGGTCGCCCCCACAAGGATCTACTAAACGGCCACACTTTATCAAGAAAAGGACTCATGGATGATGACCCGGCAAAACAATCCACTGAAAATCATACTACCTCGGTCCCAAAGCTTTAAGGTTTTGTTTAAAAAAGCCAAGCTACAAAAATGTTTGACCAAACTTTTAGAAAAAACTATCAAAAAATATGATATTATATAGATACTATGTGAAAATATATTTTATGATTTATCAAAAGGTATGGATTTCGTATTGTAATTATTAATATCGTTTTTATAAAAACTTGGTTAAACTCTACGTAGTTTGACTTTTTAAAAAAATAAGCCTAAACTTTGGGACTTCACACGGACTGTACTTCCAATGCATGATATATTTCTTTCTCTGTCCGGAAATAAGTGATTTAGATCTACCTAGATTCGCATACTCTGTCCAATCCAAATTAATGGACTCATACTTACATAGATTCAGACATATAGCACTAAAACATGATTATATAATTTAAATAGAAAAATCTGAGTCTATTAATTTGGATCAGGAGGGGACTTTTTCGAAATTTAGGTTATATGCTAGGATTATGCACTAAAATGATGTGCACAACCATCTTTATTTATTATTAAACAAAGCCTTAGAAACAAAATATAAAAATAAATCCGAAGTCACCTCACTAACAACAAGCGTTCGCAACACATACAACCTTGACAAAGAGGTAGCCATATGAGGCCAGCGTCATAACCTCACACCTAAGCACATCATGACCAAACCTGATGCTTTCCAAACAGTCCAATCGCGAGCCATTTGCACAAACCGGTCTAGCTCACGTGCTCTAGACTTTGTTTCGATCTGTTTCTGCCAGGCAGATTCTTAGTTTTTTAGCCACAATGTCTTCCTCTGGATCATCCATGAAAGATTTCTCCACGGATGTCCTCAACCCGTACATGTATGAGTTGAAGATTCACCCAAAGAGTTGATTCTCAAGGATGGGAATGTGCAGATGAAAAAAGTTCAAGGCCCTAAAGAAGAAGGCAGTCTGGAAGACAGGATGGAAACATTGGAGCAGGAAGTTTTCAGGTACAAGAAGATGGCGGAACATGAGGTGGATGTCATTCATAAGATAAGTTCAGAACTCATCGCTAAGCACAAGGAGGAGGTTGCTGAGCTTTGAGACAAAATTCTCTCACTCCATCAAACCACCAACCAATTACAAGCACAGCTCTTCGACATACAAAATCAAAACTATGAGTATGAGGCTAGATTTAAACGCATAAGCTCTGCTGTTAGTTTCAGGATTGTGCAAACCAAGACATCCTTTGTGAATTGGGAGCTCTTCATAAAGACTTCTGTGATATCTATTTAATGGCAAAGTAGTGGGAGCCTTTCCTACTATTAGAGGTTCAAATAAAATTGGGAGCCTTTACCTTGGAAGTCTGATGATGACAAGGGACCACCACCTCCGAAGGATTAATTCGTCATTAGGTTTGGCATCCCCTTGTGTAACATCCCAGCATTTAGGAACCAACGAAGGGTAGATTTAGGAATCTGTGAAATTGCATGCATTCATCTTTAAGATTAGGACTAGCCTAAAGTGATCAAAGTTTCTTTCACTCTTTAAGATTAGGAATAGCCTTGGAGAATGATCGTTATAAACTTTGATATGATCTTTGTGGATTAGTGTGTTTTGGGGAATGAAATTTTGAATTCAAACTTGAGTATTGGATTTATAATTTAAAAGGATTTGGAATTATGTTTGAGTGATTTGATTTAATCAAGAATTAGCAATTAGTAACTAAAATTTTAAATAAGATAAACTAATCAATAAAAAGAGTATTTATCCCATATCTTTATTCAATAAATGAGTTACAAAATGTAACTTATTAAAAATCTTTACAATAGTAAATGAAATAAAAGAAGAACCTTTATATGTTGAATAATATTACAATCTTTATTACAAAGGATAAAATAAAGATTACAAAAGAATAAAATAAATATTATAAGGGGCTATCTATAAAGAAAAGGAAAACCTAATCTAAGTCTTGAATCCTTAATTCTGGTACCTGCAAAACAAAACACAAACTAAAAGAAAGAAAGTTAAGGATTAAAATATGTTACTCTCAGTATTGACAGTGAGTTGCATTGTTCAAACTTTACATCATAGAGTAAACTTTAAGGGGCAAGTTTCACTAATATGAAAGAACTAAATCTTTCATAATTTTAAGCCACAAGTCATATAACCCCAAACAACAAGAAGGGGCAAGTTTCACCAGACAGGTAAAAGTAATCAGATAGAAGTAACTTTCAGTCCCTGAACATATCCACAAGGTGCAACAGGCACACAGACAACACACACACACACACCTAAATGCATGGTGTGTGCTGTCAGCACAACAACAACAGCTCTTACAAACAAAACTGATCAGCACAGCCGTGGGAAGCAACCCCAACACCATTTCCTTGTTCATACACATCAAGCACAGCAGCCAAACCAAACCAAACCAAACCAAACCAGATCACACCAACCACACCCGTGATCATCTCACCAAGATGGTGACATAAGGAGAGGGTAGATCAGGTGGATAGCAAGAACAAGGTCAAGCCAACAGGACCAGGAGGTGGAGAGCTAGATCAAGGACAAGTCTAGGAGCTGGAAGTAGCAGGAGTAGCATCAAGAGAAGCACCAGATCAAGCTAGCCACACAACCAGCTGTAGGGATTCGTAGCATGGAAAACAAAAAATTTCTACCGCATACAAACAAACAAGCCAAGATCTATCTACTAGATTGTAGCAACGAGTCGATGGAATAACTCACCCTCGAAGATTCCAAAGTGTTTAACGAGAGCGGATTCTCGTGGGTGATGTAGTCGTACTCTTCCGATCTCAAGATCGCAGACGATCCTTCCCACACAAGCGTTAAAGCGCTGGCATCATGGTCACGTTCGGCACTTCGGCGAAGACCTTCCTCTCCTTGTTCCAGCGGCTGGAGGTTGTAACACTCTCCTCGCGATTCCGAAGACAAGGCGTGGTCTGGAAGTAGAGGGGAGATCTCGCAGGGCTTCGCCTTAAGCCGGAGCGAGTATGGTGGACTATGAGAGAGAGCCTCGGCGATCTAGGGTTTAGACGCACCAAGGAGGAGGGTCTAGGGCCGGCGGCTAGGGCTTGGAGCAGCCCAAGTCGGCGGCTAGTGTTTCCCTAGGCGGCGGAGGCAGCAGGAGGTGGCGGCGACGGCGGCTGGGAGCTAGGGTTTTTGGGTGGAAGTGTAGTCTCCATGGAGGGGAAACCCTGCCCCTCCTTATATAGGTGGAGGGGGCGCGCCAGGGGAGGGGAGTCCCTCCCCAACTCGGTTTCCCAAGTGGGCCGGCGGTGGAGGGGAGGAACTCCTCCCCAAGTAGGTTTCCTACTTCCCCTCCACCTCACAAAATAGTTGTTTGACTTTTCAAATTGGCGTTTGACTTTTCAAACTAGGATTCGATTAAACCCTTTATTTTGTTCAGCGATGACACCTAGTACATGATGCAATCATTCCAACTTGTTATGACACATTCATGTACCCTTCCCCTCTGGAGTGCCGGACATTCCGGAACCTTCTAGAACATTCCCAATGAAAACACCGGAACCATTCTCCAACCCCGAAACAGGACTTTCCTTATATGAATCTTATTCTCGGACCATTCTGGATCTCCTCGTGACATCCCGGATCCCATCCGATACTCCGAACAACATTCGGTCTCTTACTCATCATTCTATAACTACTCAAACAACGTTGAATCCTTAAGTGTGTCTCCCTACGGTTCGTGAATTATGCGGACATGATCGAGATACTTCTCCAATCAATAACCAATAGAGGAATCTGGAAATTCATATGGCTCCCACATATTTCTATGATTACTTTGCGATCGAATGAACCACTTACATACGATACCAATTTCCCTTTGTCTCACGATAGTTTACTTATCTGAGGTTATGATCGTTGGTATCTCTGCATATCTAGTTCAACCTCAATCGATAAGTACTCTTTTCTCGTTCCGTGATATGTGATCCCTGATCAGTCACATACTTGCAAGCTAATTGGATGACATTCCACCGAGAGGGCCCAGAGTATATCTATCCGTCATATGGATGGACAAATCCCACTCTTGATCCATGTGTCTCAACCAATACTTTCCGAACACTCAATGCCACCTTTATAGCCACCCAGTTACGGTGTGGTGTTTGATGTCATCAAAGCATCCTTCCAGTGAAGGTGATATGCATGATCTCATGGTCGAAGGAATTAGGTTACTATGTATCAGAAAGCATATAGCAATTGAACTATTAAAATGACTTGATCTTTATGCTACGCTTATCTATAGGAGTATGTCCACCATATCATTCTCCTAACGATATGATCTTGTTGTTAATAACATCTCAATGTTCATGATAGGGAAACCACAATCATTTATTAACCAACAAGCTAGTATTATGAAGAGGCTTTACTAGGGACTTCAATTTAAGTTTACAAATCACACAAGTATTAATGTTCCCTCGTTAATACTATTATACCATGAATGTAAACATTTATCATAAACACAAAGATATAATAATAACTACATTTATTATTGCCTCTAGGGCATATCTCCAACACCAGCAAGATCAAGTCACAAGATCAACAAGTTGCAGCCCCAACAACTCCACTGTTGTGGTGAGTAGAAAAAGACCATCACATGATTTATCTGTCTAAGCTATACAAGCATTCATGAGTTGTCTCATACTCAAATTCTCATCAAAACACCCAAGTGGGGTGAGTCCATCATTCAAGTTTTTAAACACTAAAAGCAATCAGAAAACTATATAGATCCAACTAGGATCTCAGAACAACATCATTGATCCTAGCTATCAGGCTATAATTTAAATTCCAAGAATGAATATAGCTAAGATCTGAACTTCTAGGCACATCTCTTAAACAGGAGTAGCACCTTAGAATTTCATCTTATGGATCCATATAATTTATCAAGCCTACAAATAATTTTTTCCAACTTTGACTCAAGAATCAGTAGCTGGTATCACTACCAGAACAAATCCATGAGAAACAACAAGATAAGGACCTAGTCCCTAAACCTCAGACCAACATCATAGGCTTTAGGGATTCAAGGAAAGAAGTTTCCACTTATCTCTGATAGCAAGCTAATCTTAAGCTTAAACAAAATCAAGCCAAGTAATAGAACCTAGTCTTGTGTGCCATACTAGGATGGTGTCACAAGAACATCTTCTAAACCAAGCAGAATAGGTAGCTAGCTTTCACAGATACACTCACAACCAACTATAAATCATTTTCCTGATACTAATCAGAGGAATCATTCCAGGAATATTCATAAACATAACACACTTTAAGAGACAAGTTAATATCAAACTGTATATGGATCTATAAGCCAACAACCACATATATAGTGACTTCATCACTCAAAAATCACTATCAATAACCAAGTAATGACAATGGCGAGTTCTCAAACCACTAGAATCTCCAAGTAATGATTCTAGATTAACATTACCATCTGAACCATATTAAATTCACTAGTGGAATCAATTTGGTAAACCACTAGCCTCACCAAAGCTAACCATAAGCAGTAATCCACAGCAAATAACCACTCATCATGCTTAGGCATCATCAAAACATGATCCAAATCATCAGATATTTAATCAACAGAGGGATATGAACCCTAAACAGAACAAACAACCCTAATCAGGACATGACCACTAGTCAGGAGTATCCCCTAAAATCACATAGCATAGGGTGGTCTAGCATAGAGGACACAAGGAGAAGAAAGGATGACTTACTGACGGGTGTCGCTGGGGGCGAGAAGAGGAAGCAGAGGATGTCGACGAGCACGGCAAGACGGGAGCACCCAAGGCTGCGACCCACCACGCCGAGGCGACCACACGCCCAAGGCGAGAACACCACCATGGCACGGGGAACAATGCAAGTAGCACCAGCACCACTCCAAACCCTAGGGTTCGGGACGGAGCTAGTCTGGCCACAGGAAAGCTCCAGGTCTAAATCGAGTTGGACAGGAAGGTGGAGCAGGGTCAACAACCACCCTCTACATCACGGCGGCGACCGAGGAGGCCCACGGCGGCGTGAATCGCCGGCGGTGGCATCGCCGACCACGGGGTTGGGTGAGGAGAAGAAGAGAGATGAGAACGAGAGAGTGACATAGAGAGTGTGGGCTAGATGGGCCAGGACCCTTCGGGGGAGTCCTTTTGGTTCTGTCCAATTGGGCCAAAAGGGCCCAATAAACCCAACACAGTCAACCCAAATCACCTAAAGCTAATTTTTAATAATTAAGAAAAGACCAAAATGCCCCTGAATTTAAATAAATTCTAGAAAATAAAATAAAAATCCAAAAATTATAAATAAAATATTTTTGGATTCACAATAATCTATATTATCTAAATAAATTAAGAAATAAAATTTTAGACATATAATTTTTATTAAGAATTTTATAATATATATATTCCTTATGGAATTTATAAAATTATTGAAAGTTGGTAAAAGTAAATAAAAAACACTTTCATTATATATTAATATTTTAGTATTTTGGAAAAATACTAAGAAAATATTTAATATCAATTTTTGATATTTAAATAATAATTCTTAGAGGAATTATTAAATAAATAAAATAAAAGAATACAATATTCAATAAATATTAAAAAATTAATCTTTATAAATTCTTTATTATTAAAAATAATTTTTATAATTTAAATAATAGGGGGAGAATACACGCAAAGCTAAATAATGCATTACATTACTTTGCATAATCATTTTGCTTCTTTAAAAATTGACCTTATCGGGCAAATAATGATGTTTTGTTGACATAGAAGCTCAAGATCCAGTGCAAGCATCCGACTTCACTACCTTGCAATCAGAAGGCAAGTTCATCACTTGCTCATGTCCTTTGAAGAGTCATTATCAAAGTATTTGCAAATTGTGTATTATCATATATACTCCAAAGAAAGAAAATATTATTTTCACAAATAAAGAAATCTTAGATATCATCCTAAGTGATGATATAATGGAGCAATAGAACTTAGGATTTTATTTGCGACAGTGATGATCAATTAGGGACTTAATAACCCATGACATCAGTGATTCTAGCGTCATATATCACGCGTTAGCCATGAGATTTGGAATGGGACAGAGAAGTCAGCTGTATCTTCTTCCTCTCGAATGTAGCCGGATGTGCAGGCCGTGGATGTTATCACTCATAGCGTGCATATTAATTGGTAATTCATAGAGGATATGCAGCATATGGGTGGGAACCCTCAACATCCCACGATAGTTCTGGCATCTAACGGTCCGTACAAACCATTGCCGTAATTCAATATGTGGGCATGGTGTACACCAAGGAGGCATGCGAGGTCACGAAGGGGGCAGTGATTGGCTTGGATCACCTACTGGGCCCCACATCAAGGAATTGTGGATGGGAAAGTACACCCGGTTGTTCAACAAGGAGTTGATTTCTCATGGGTAAAGTAATGCACCTCTGCATTGCGTAAGAATTGTAACTTGTTACTCCTTGTTCCGGGAAGGAGCTGCGAACGTGGCAGGAAAGGAACTCCATGAAAGTTCTGATCAAACTATAAAGTCTGATGGTCATAGATTCTTATAATAAAATCAATCTTTGAAGAAAGATTTACAAAAACTGCATAGTACCAAAGACTTATAGTATGAGGTGGTAGTTAGAGCATCAAGATACCCACTTTGCATGTTACTCATCCTTTCCTTTGATCCCTTGCTTAGACTCTGAGGATCCCGAAGATACTCCAATCTATGCAACCGAATGCCAAGAATATGTGTTCTACGAGGAGCCTGACCTGTCAGGAGGTGTTGAAGGAGTGGATTACGAAATCCGCTATGGTGTCGATGACAACGAGTCCAAATAAGTACCCTAGTTAGTAGTAACCGTCGGAGCCGAGCAGCATGGACCATATAGAATAAGCTGCTGAGCTCAACTCCTAGTTGGAGTTGCTACTTTTGAATTCCACTGAAACACTTTATATTTTGGTTTGTAAGTTGAATCCTTTTGAAGTCTTAAACTTTTGGTATTGTAATAATAATAATGTGTGAATGTTTGTAATATGGACCCGCAATGTTTCTGTTGTACCACTATGAGGGATGTGATATTTATAGAATGGTGTTCTATGGATGTCATGTCAATGACTATAGTGTACTACACATGCAGTGGTATGCTGGGTCACCGCAGTTGGTATCAGAGCAAATTGCTTTGACCTTAGGTTGGAAACCTAGTAAGGGTATTACCTGTAGGAGTGTGTAGGAACGATAAATAATTCTCTGAAAGATATATAATGGGCATTCAAATGAGAATATTCCGTTATATGTTTTAGTGCGATAATTCTTTGTTATGATGCAATATATTATTAGCTACTAATAAAAATATTTTTTTCTTATATACAGAGCTATGGCACCAAAGTTTCCAAAACAGACTTTGGTAAGGAAAGAGGAGACTCTTGATGATTATCAAGGATCATTCATAGACCAACTTTGTCAACTTTTAATGATTTTTAGTTGTCCAACTAGAATTCCAGTGAAGACCATAACCTATTATGATGACCGAATGTTATCCAAGTATCGTGTGAATATTCAACTCCCAGAGGAGCTTGGATTATATCACGATCTACCTATATGTGAAGGTAGGAGTCACTTAGCAGTATATGATGTTGTTGTTGTGGAGGCGATAGCTAATATCCGGGAGCATAAAGCCAAGGAGTTAGAAGGTAGCCCATTTTCTGTAATTCCACATGATTCTATAGACTCGGAGCCTGTACCAGATCATCTTACTTTGGTTAAGAAGCATCCTAAGTTAGCTTCCAATTTTATGGATAGATACCGAGCACTCGTTGCGTCTTTTTATAAGACACATCAAGTGATTGTTGAAGATAAAAATGACATGTTAGAGGATCTAACTGATCCGGAAAGGAGGAAGCAGTTAGCATTCCAGTTGGAGGAGGCGAGTAGTAGTACAAAACCCAACTTTAAGGATATACTTATAGATCCTGTTACACCATATCCTTATTCACCAAGGCCTCAACCTATATATGATCCTAATATGGATACGAGGTATGCAGTACCACAAGGTTCAGAGGATGGTTCTGATTCAGAACTTCCTATTGAGAATTCTGATGGTTGGAGGATGGGATCATCTGAAGGATCTTAGGAACACCAGATGTCCATAGATAGTTCAAATAGAAATGTTGGACAATCTAGCTGGATGGGTGCAAGAATTAACCCTAGTAACAGTAGTAGAAATGCCATGTTCATAAATAATCAGGATGAAGAAGAGGATCCTGAGGAGAGAATGTTTGAATCATCAACACCTTCTCAAAACCCAGGGAATATACATTATCCGGTGTTTAACTATCTTGCCCAAAGGAGCACATGGGGACCAGCAGGATCTGCGTATTCTGTTGACGACTCAAGGAATGAAGCTCAGGAGATGCAAGTGGGACATAATGTTGAATATGTTTCTGAAGACTTTCCAGCTGAGATGGAGGGAGTCAATGCGCTCAGGTTGAGTAATGTATCAAGTCCTGACACTTCAGATACTGATTATGTTCCTTCTGGAAGGCCATTTGTTCCACAAACTGTGCGACGAACGTCACGTCATCACGGTTGGACATCATGCATGTATGATGAACATAGTTACTACTAGAAGTAGGCAATTATTTAGAGGTATCGAGTACCGTGTATTGTAATCCGAGAAATAAGGTAGTAGATAAATAAGGTAGTGTTGTGATTATACCTATATGGTATATGTTGTAATGACTTTGTATTATTATGATATTGTAATGTATAATATGTGAAATGCATATTTGGATTTTCATTGTGTGACTAGTTCTGTGCTTAAATTCGAGCTAAGAACACATGTGCATGATGTAATTATGAGTATTCGCTTTATGTGCAAGACTAGGGGGTCATGGATACGGGTGTAGAGACCGAATCTGAGCAGCAGCGGATGGAACGTGAGGCCAAGGAGAAGGCTGATGCAGATGCAGGAAATCAGGGAGCGTTACCACCACCACCAATGAGGCCGTTAATGGAGCAGAACTTTATGCAGTGTATGCAAATGATGCAAGAGACCCGGAACAAGTTCATGGAAGAGCTGCTAGGACGAGCTAGAAATCAGAGGGCACCTGAAGGTGGAGGAGTGAGTCTTTCTGACTACCAGAATGCAAGGCCGTTACCTTTTGCATCAGCTCCTGAACCAATGGATGCAGAAGATTGGCTAGCAGATACAGAAAGAATGCTGAAGACTGTAGGTTGTAATGATGAGGAGAAACTGAGGTATGCAACTCATCTTCTGACTGGAACTGCAACATCATGGTGGGAAAATCAGTTAGCCATGCAACAGCCAGGAAGGGAGTATACCTGGGAAGAGTTCAAGCAGAGATTCCGTGAATATCATGTTCCAGAGAATGTTATGGAGTTGAAGCGGAGAGAATTTGAGGAGCTTCGGCAGGGATATACTAGTGTCATGAAGTATATCCGGGAGTTTAGTCAACTATCTCGTTATGATGAGGAAGATGTTAACACAGAAGAGAAGCGGAAGAAGCGTTTCCTACGTGGGTTAAATCCATTTGTGAGGATGTAGTTAAGGTTGGCTAATAAGCAAACTTATCAGCAGTTGCTAGATGCAGCTATCACTTTCAAAGATGACTACAAGAATGTCCAAGAGGATAGGAGGAAGAGAGCCAAGAAGAAAACCAAGAGAATTCAGGCAAGCAAACGAAACCCAATATAGAGTTCAAACCTCGGAACAAGGCTTACGGTAACAATAACAATAACAAGGGCAGTGGTGGAAATCAATCCAATCCTAGGAGGAATGTTATTTGTAACAACTGTGGAATTCCAGGGCATTTCCAGAGGGAATGCAAAAAGCATGTAGTAATATGTTACGGTTGTGGTCAGAAGGGGCATATCAAGCCCGACTGTCCGAGCAAACCACCAGGTGGTTGGCCTACCAAGGGAGGAGGACAAGCCAGTGGAGGAAATGGACAACCCAATCGAGGAGGAAATAATGTCAAGAACAACAATGGCAAGAGGAACAGACCTACCGGGAAGCTGAATTGCGCAACCCTAGAGGAGGTGGATAATTCGGAGCATGCAGTGATAGGTATGATCAATATCCTTACCAATCCCGACAAAGTTCTATTTGATACTGGTGCAACTACTTCATTCATTTCTGAAGAATTCTGTGATAAATTCGGGATTAGAAGAGAAACATTAAAAAAAACCTATGACCGTAGTTACGGCCGGGGGAAATGTGATTGTACACCACAATAAACAAGATCAGGTTATCTCGATCTATGGTTGTACATACTTTGCAGACCTTTACGTGATTCCTTTGAAGGGAATTACAGTAGTGCTGGGGATGGACTGGATGATGGAACATGAGGCTCAGATAAATTATGAGGAGAAAACTGTCTCAATCAAAACTCCAAGTGGAGCAAGGATAGTTTACCAAGCATATAAGCACAGTCATGTCATGGTGGATCTACAATTGAACTCAATGAAAGAGGTCAAATTGGAAGATATTCCTATAGTAAATGAGTTTCAAGATGTTTTTCCAGCAGAGTTACCTGGAATGCCACCAGATCGGGAAACAGAGTTCACTATTGACCTAATTCCAGGTACAACACCAATAGCTCAAGCACCCTATAAGATGGGACCAAAAGAATTCAAAGAGCAAATTGATGAGTTATCCAGAAAAGGGTTTATTCAGGAAAGTGTATCCCCATGGGGAACACCAGTAATCTTTGTGGATAAAAGGGATGGTGGAAGAAGGATGTGTGGAGACTACTGAAATCTAAACAATGTTACCATAAAGAATAAGTATCATTTGCCAAGGATTCAAGATTTGTTTGATCAAGTGAAAGGAGCCGGAGTATTTTCAAAGATCGACTTAAGATCTGGATACCATCAGATAAAAATTAAACCAGAGGATGTTCCAAAGACAGCATTTGTCCCAAGATATGGACACCATGAGTATCTGGCAGTACCATTTGGTTTGACCAATGCACCAACAATATTCATGAATTTGATGAACAAAATCTTCATGCCATATTTGGATAAGTTCGTCATAGTCTTTATTGAAGATATTATGATATATTCCAAGGATAAGGAAGAGCATGTTGATCATCTGAGAATAGCATTGCAGACTCTAAGAGAACATAAACTTTATGCTAAGTTTATTAAGTGTGAATTTTGGCTAGATGAGGTAGAATTCCTCGGCCATGTGATCGGTAAAGATGGAATTGTTGTAAATCCATCCAAAGTTCAATCAGTACTAGAATGGACTGCACCAACCAATGTGAAACAAATTCGAGGTTTCTTGGGGATGGCTGGTTACTATCGTAGATTCATTGAAGGTTTCTGCAAAATAGCTGGACCAATGACTAAATTGTTAAGAAAGAATACACCATTCAATTGGGATGAGAAGTGTGAAGCAAGTTTTCAGGAGTTGAAGACTAGGTTAACCACAACTCCAATCTTCGCAGTTCCAAAAACAGGGAAAGACTTTACAATATACTGTGATTCTTCTAAGGAAGGCTTGGGTTGTGTGTTAATGCAAGATTGGAAAGTGATTACTTATGGTTCAAGACAACTGAAACCACATGAAGTCAACTTTCCAACTCATGATTTAGAGTTAGCAGCAGTAGTCTTTGCGCTGAAAGGATGGAGGCACTTTCTTTGTGGAGCCAAATGTGAGTTATACACTGACCATAAAAGTCTTAAATATTTCTTCACCCAAAAGGAGTTGAATATGAGACAGAAGCGTTGGTTGGAACTAATCAAAGATTATGATTTAACAATCAACTATACTCCAGGAAAAGCAAATGTTGTAGCAGATGCTTTAAGTCGTAAAAGTGCAGATATTCAGCCTAACAATCAGGAGCTACCAAAAGAGTTACAAATGGACTTGGAAAGATTAGAGCTTCAATTCATTAGAACAGAGGTTCTTGGAGGATTCGCTACTATGAAGGTAGTTGCAGAGCAGGACAGTGATCTTAAGCACGAAATTTTTAGACATCAAGCAGAAGATCCTTTCATTGCTGAGGAAATTCGGAGGATATCTCAAGGGCAAAAATCAGTTTTTCGCCTTGGAGATTATGAGTCTTTGTGGTTTCAAGACCGTATTTGTGTTCCCGATGTGACTGAGATTCGTGATGTCATACTCAGAGAAGCACATGAAACACCATATTCTATACATCCATGAAGTACTAAGATGTATATAGATTTGAAAGAACTATTGTAGTGGAATAACACGAAAAGGGACATTGCTAAATATGTATCTGAATGCCATACTTGCCAAAGGGTGAAGGCTAAACATCAAAGTCCATAAGGACCATTGCAACCTTTGGAGATTCCCGAATGGAAGTGGGAGGAAATAGGCATGGATTTCATCACAGGATTGCCCATGACACCTAAACGGAAGGATATGATATGGGTAATTGTGGATAGACTCACTAAAAGTGCACATTTTATCCCGGTAAATCAGAAGGATAATGCCGAGAAGTTAGTAGAATTTTACATCAAAGAGATAGTAAGTAAGCATAGAGTGCCCAAAAAGATTGTTACTGATAGGGGATGAGTGTTTACTTCAGCATTTTGGAAGAAATTACATGAAGCACTTGGTTCAAAGTTAGATTTCAGCACAACCTATCATCTAGAGACAGGAGGTCAAATAGAAAGAACAAACCAGATACTAGAAGACATGTTAAGGGCTTGTGCATTAGATTTTGGAGGTACATGGGAAGATCATCTACCATTGGCAGAATTTTCCTACAATAATAGCTATCCGGGTAGTCTGAATGCAGCTCCATATCAGGTTCTGTATGGAATGAAATGTAGATCACCAATATGTTGGTATGAGCCTGGAAGCAGCAAGGAATTTGCGCCAGACTATTTCAAGGAAAAGCAAGATATCATTGATAAGATCAAGGACAGACTGAAAATAGCTCAAAGTATGCAGAAAAGTTATGCTGATCAAAGTCGAAGATCATGGCATCCTGAAGTAGGAGACAAGGTATATTTGAAAGTAAGTCCAATGAAAGGGGTTAAAAGGTTCAGAGTTAAAGGAAAATTGAGTCTAAGATATATCGGACCATTCAAGATACAGAGTCAGAACATGACTATAGCTTATGCTTTAGAGTTACCATCAAGATTGGCTCAAGTACATAATGTTTTCCATGTGTCACAACTACGTAAATGTTTGAAAGTCCCGGATGATGCAATCACACACCAAGAGATAGAATTACAAGCAGACTTGACCTATGTTGAAAAACCCTGTAAAATATTGGAAGAAAACTGGAAAAGGTTGAGGAACAGGGCAATCAAATACTGCAAGGTACAATGGGAACATCACCCCGAAAGGGAAGCCACTTGGGAGAAAGAAGAGGATTTAAGACTATCCAGAACTATTCTGGTACACTTCACCAAACTTCGGGACGAAGTTTAATTTAAGGGGAGAAGTCTGTAACATCCCAGCATTTAGGAACCAACGAAGGGTAGATTTAGGAATCTGTGAAATTGCATGCATTCATTTGTAAAAATGTGGGTAATTTTTTCGCCAAATAAAAACCTAAAGTGATCAAAGTTTTGTTCACTCTTTAAGATTAGGAATAGCCTTGGATAATGATCGTTATAAACTTTGACATGATTTTATTGGATTAGTGTGTTTTGGGGAATGAAATTTTGAATTCAAACTTGAGTATTGGATTTATAATTTAAAAGGATTTTGAATTATGTTTGAGTGATTTGATTTAATCAAGAATTAGCAATTAGTAACTAAAATTTTAAATAAGATAAAATAATCAAGAAAAAGCGTATTCATCCCATATCTTTATTCAATAAATGAGTTACAAAATGTAACTTATTAAGAATCTTTACAATAGTAAATGAAATAAAAGAAGAACCTTTATATATTGAATAATATTACAATCTTTATTACAAAGGATAAAATGAAGATTACAAAAGAATAAAATAAATATTACAAGGGTCTATCTATAAAGAAAAGGAAAACCTATTCTAAGTCTTGAATCTTTAAGTCTGGTACCTGCAAAACAAAACACAAACTAAAAGAAAGAAATTTAAGGATTAAAATATGTTACTCTCAGTATTGACAGTGAGTTGCACTGTTCAAACTTTACATCACCGAGTAAACTTTAAGGGGCAAGTTTCACTAATATGAAAGAACTAAATCTTTCATAATTCTAAGCCACAAGTCAAATAACCCCAAACAACAAGAAGGGGCAAGTTTCACCAGACAGGTAAAAGTAATCAGATAGAAGTAACTTTCAATCCCTGAACATATCCACAAGGTGCAATAGCCACACAGACAGCACACACACCTAAATGCATGGTGTGTGCTGTCAGCACAGCAACAACAGATCTTACAAACAAACTGATCAGCACAGCCGTGGAAGCAGCCCCAACACCATTTCCTTGTTCATACACATCAAGCACATCAGCCAAACCAAACCAAACCAGATCACACCAACCACACCCTTGATCATCTCACCAAGATGGTGACATAAGGAGAGGGTAGATCAGATGGATAGCAAGAACAAGGTCAAGCCAACAGGACCAGGAGGTGGAGAGCTAGACCAAGGACAAGTCTAGGAGCTGGAAGTAGCAGGAGTAGCATCAGGAGAAGCACCAGATCAAGCTAGCCACACAACCAGAAAGATCAAGTCACAAGATCAACAAGTTGCAGCCCCAACAACTCCATTGTTGTGGTGAGTAGCAAAAGACCATCACATGATTTATATGTCTAAGCTAGACAAGCATTCATGAGTTGTCTCATACTCAAATTTTCATAAAAACACCCAAGTGGGGTGAGTCCATCATTCAAGTTTTTAAACACTGAAAGCAATCACAAAACTATATAGATCCAACTAGGATCTCAGAACAACATCATTGATCCTAGCTATCAGGCTATAACTTAAATTCCAAGAATGAATATAGCTAAGATCTGAACTTCTAGGCACATCTCTTAAACAGGTGTAGCACCTTAGAATTTCATCTTATGGATCCATATAATTTATCAAACCTACAAATCATTTTTCCCAACTTTGACTCAAGAATCAGCGGCCACACAGAGAAGTCAGCTGTATCTTCTTCCTCTCGCATGTAGCTGGATGTGCAGGTCGTGGCTGTTATCACTCGTAGCGTGCATATTAATTGGTAATTCATAGAGGATATGCATCATATGGGTGGGAACCCTCAACGTCCCATGATAGTTCTGGCATCTAACGGTCTGTACAAACCACTGCCGTAATTCAATATGTGGGCATGGTGTACACCAAGGAGGCACGCGAGGTCGCGAAGGGGGAACCCACATCAAGGAATTATTAACGGGAAAGTACGCCCGATTGTGCAACAAGGAGTTGATATCTCATGGGTAAAGTAACGCACCTCTGCAGAGTGTAAGAATTATAACTTGTTACTCCCTGTTCCGGGAAGGAGCTGCGAACGCGACAGGAAAGGAACTCCATGAAAGCTCTGGTCAACCTGTAAAGGCTGATGATCATAGATTTTTATAATAAAATCAATCTTTGAAGAAAGATTTACAAAAACTGCATAGTACCAAAGACTTATAGTCTGAGGTGGTAGTTAGAGCATCAAACTACCCACTTTGCATATAATGAACTTGCGGGGTAACGTTGTTACTCATCCTTTCCTTTGATCCCTTGCTTAGACTTTGAGGATCCCGAATATACTCCAATGTATGCAGCCTAATGCCAAGAAGATGTGTTCTACGAGGAGCCTAACCTGTCAGGAGGTCTTGAAGGAGTGGATTACGAAATCTGCTATGGTGTCAATGACAACGAGTCCAACTAAGTACCCTAGTTAGTAGTAACCGACGGAGCCAAGCAACATAAACCATATAGAATAAGATGTTGAGCTCAACTCCTAGTTGGAGTTGCTACTTTTGAATTCCACTGAAACACTTTATATTTTGGTTTGTAAGTTGAATCCTTTTTAAGTCTTGAACTTCTGGTATTGTAATAATAATAATGTGTGAATGTTTGTAATATGGACCCGCAATGTTTCTGTTGTACCACTCTGAGGGATGTGATATTTACAGAACGGTATTCTATGGATGTCATGTCAACGACTATAGTGTACTACACATGAAGTGGTATGCTGGGTCACCGCACCTTGGCTTGTTCCAAGTTTGGGGGAGTGTCGCGGTATCACATCATTATCTTTTAACTTTTTACCTTTTTAGTAGATTCATATCTTGGATAGAGAAGTTATCTTATAGGTTGGTTTGCATTGTGGAAGTATCTCTCCTTTAGTTAGTTATCTATGTATCCCTTGGTGTGAGTGCCTTTATGGAATATTAATGAGAATTTTCATCTTTTACTTTTTGCACTCCTTATTTTAGTTTGCAATCTCTATTATATGATTGATCTTGTTGATCAGTATTTGTATCACTTTGGGAGAATCAAGTAGATCTAAATTGGTTTTGGCAAACCAAGCTCTGGACAGTAGCAACACTTTTTGAGGATTGAAAGGAAAAGAGAAAAAGCTTACATGTATTTTGTATCATTTATTTTCTTTCTTGATTGGCTCATAAGCTTGGTATTCTGTATTTAAGATCTTTTGTGTCTTCAAGGAAGATTGCATGGTTAGCTCTATCACTTGTAGGTTTGCTTGTTTCCTTCAACTCTTTTGCTTGCTACCCAGCCTTGCTAGCCAAAAACTTGTTTTGAGAGTCTCATGCTTCCAATCCCTTCAAACCAAAATCTATGCCATTTGTGTCCACCATATCTACCTATTAGCATTATTGCTATTCCAAGCAAATTCTAAAGATTCATCTATCTTTTGAATTAAAAATTATTTTGTTATATGAAAACTAGTTAGTAAAGCTCTCACGAACTTGATGGCACACCTTATTTTCTCGCCCCTAATAAACTTGAACCATTGTCTCATCGAAGTTGTATATGCTTGCACCTATATGTTGGAATTAGAAGAACCGTGTTGTCACGGGGAACGCTTTCAACATTGCACCTATACATTGTACACAGTTGATATCATGCTCTTTTGTTTGCGGATGTCGTCGGTGTGAAATAAAAGGGGAGCTTGTAAGTCCATGGAGTTACGTATGTGTGTTAGACAAACGCCTGGGCCGCTAGCCTAAGCCATGCCTAATCATGGTGGAAACTTGCAGCATAACCATAGTGAGAAATCTGTGAAGCATCCTCAATGAAAACCTACGCAAATAGCAAATAAAATGATCGCTGAGATGCTCACTGTCTGCTTGCCTTGTCATTTTGATTATGGGATAGCTCCTTTGATCATGTGCAAGGGGTACCCCATTGGTGGTTATTTATGATACACATGTACTTACAACGACAAGAACTTACCAGTAACTAGAGTTGACTAGCATGAGGAGTGGCCCTCGTACTCAAGGGACATGAGATTGCCAACTTATATCTCGTTAAGCATATACTCCATCTTTGTTCACTTTAACCTTAATCACTTGAAGATTCTTATGATAGGGGCAATGAGAGCTCAAAGCTAGTAAGTACCATAATCTTTTGGAAGCTCTTTATGAACTTGAAATCCCTGCTCCCCTCTATGAAGGGCCTTTCTTCTATTTCTAAGTTGAGTCAGTAAACCTATTCCTCTCCATCTCCAGCAAGCATTTGAGTTGTTGTGTTTCAAGCATTCATATGATGATTTATTCAGTCATGTTCTTTATCTTCCTTGTTTGCACAAGACCCTTATCTAGATGAGTATTACTTTGAAATCCATCATTATGGAAAACCTTTTATGTTTGAGCAAGGAGTACTCCTGTTGTAAAACTTCTATGAAAGCTTTATTTGAAAACGGTTTGCCAACTGTTCTCTGACCAAGAACAAAGTTTTCCAATCCCAATTATGATTTATCTTTATGCATCTTTATTGTGACTCCTATACTTGTTGCAAGCTAAGTTATATAATGGTGAGTTGCTTTCTTCTATGAGTTGTGTATTGGTAAGTGTGATGCTTCTTGTCCATATTATTTTATCGACACTTCACTCCGTAAACATGTGGACATGTTTACTGAGCTTAGTTTTCGCTTGGCGACAAGCGAAGGTCTAAGCTTGGAGGAGTTGATACGTCCAATTTGCATCACCATTCTATATCATAATTTGCCTATATTCATTGATATATTTTATATTAAGAGGTGTTACTTATGTCTTTTCATTTGTTTTTGCATGTTGGATGATTCTTGGAGGATGAACTGCCGGAGTCAGGATTCTGATGAAAAAAGAGGTGTTTTGATGCAATTTCGCGAAGATCAGAAAAATACAGAAAAACTACGGAAAATTATATTTTCCCGGAAGATGAAGAATGCCAAAAGGGGAGGTGGAGTCAGCCCAGGGCTCGACACCCCAAAGCACCCACCTGGCCGCCTGTGGGTGTGGCCCACCTGGACCGCCTCTGGCTCCGCCCTCTCGCCTATATCTTCTCCTCGAAACCCTAATACACACGGAGCGACCATAGAAAGATTTCGCCGCCTCTGCAGGGTGGAAAAGACCGAGAGAGAAAGAGCTCTCGGGCAGACAGATTTCTGCCGGAGAAATTCCTTCCCGGAGAGGGGAGATCATCGCCATCAACACCATCATCAAGCTAGACTTCATCGGGATCATCATCATCATCCACGCCATCATCTCCACCAGCACCATCATCTCCACTCCCATCCCGCTGTAAAAATTGTGTTGAATCTTGCATAGTTCTTAGGGGAAACTTTCCCGGTGTTGATTACTATTGTAGTTGATGCTTTTGAGTGGAACCATTGAATTATTGTTTATGTTCAGATTGTTATCCATCACCATATCATCTTTGATCTTGATCCATATGATGTCTCGTGAGTAGTTCGTTGTGTTCTTGAGGACATGAGAGAAGTCATGTTGTTAGTAGTGGATTTGCGTTGAGATATTATTCAATGGTTTAGTATTTAAGTTGTGGTGCTATTCTTCTAGTGGTGTCATGTGAACGTCAACTACATGACACTTCACCATTTATGGGCCTAGGGGAATGCATTGTGTATTTGGCTACTAATTGCGGGGTTGCCGGAGTGATAGAAACCCGAACCCCCGTTAGAAAACCATTACACAAGGGAGTGTAGGATCTCAGAGTTTAAGGCTGTGGTTAGGTTTATATCTTAATTGCTTTTTTGTAGTTGCGGATTCTTGCAAGGGGTTTAATCACACGTGTGTATTATTCCAAGTAAGGTCGGTACATTAGCACAGGTTCACCCACACAAAACTTATAAAACCAAAGAATACTACTCAGCTATATGAAGTGAAAGCACTTGGCAGTATTCCCACGTGTCCCCGAGAATGTTTGTTCCTCATTAGTATTTGCACCGGCTTGTCCTTTGCTAAAGAAAGGATTGGGCCACTTGCTGTAATTATTAGTTGTCTTTATTTACTTGCACTTTATTTCCTTGCTTTATCAAAAAACTCCTAAAAATCAGTTTACTAAGTATTTACAGAGATTTCCTGCTCCATACCACTAGTCAACACCTTCTTCTCCTCGTTGGGATCGACACTCCTATTTATCGAAAGTATTATGATACACCCCCTATACTTGTGTGTCATCACTGGTGCTCCAAAATGATGTCCTCAAGAGGAAGAACAACACTTAAAGTTCCTCCATCATCCGATCTAGGTTACCCAGATATAGGATTTCACCCCGAAAAATCTAGGCTGGTGGCTGGAGCTTCGCTGCAACGGCGCTCAAGGAAACCGCCATCATCGGATGTGCCACACGCTCTAACTGATGCGCTATGTCCTGGGGGACCGAGCTGTACGAGAGGGAAGCCGCCTCCACACCAAACAATGTCGATCTACCTAGAGAAGGTCCTCACGTTGTTCATCACGCTGCTGCAGAAGAAATCGATGTAGCGATGTCGGTAGCCATGCCACATCCAGGTCGTAGCGCACAATATCAGGCAGGCACCATCGGGCGAGGAAGCGAGGGAAGGCTCCATTGCCGCCAGTATCGGCCAGGGCTTGCCCGACCACACCCTCTGGCAACGGCGGAGGAACGAGAGGGGTGCTGGCGGCTGGGGTGTTTAGGATCCCTCATCACGCATTAGATGCGGACGAGAGAAACATGTACAAAAGTTCAAGTCACCTATTTCCGAACATAGGTCCATCTTGAGATTTGGGACATCATCCAAGCCACCCAGCTCGATCCTCTCCAACCGAACTCCATCAGATGGACCCTGACTGCTGACGGAATTTACACAGCCAGCTCGGCCTACCACACTCAGTTCAATGGATGTTTTCCCAAATTCAAGGCTGAGAAAATCTGGTATGGCCACGCTGAACCAAAATGCAAGCTCTTCCCTTGGCTGGGGCTACACGGGAAACTAGGCACCACCGACATGCTGACGATTAGAGGATGGAAAAATGACCCAACATGTCATCTCTGTTGTTCAACCCCAGAAACTGTTGTTCACCTATACAAGGACTGTACCATCACAACTGCGGTATGGCACACAATGCAGTCCTAGGATAACGATCACATGAAAAACCATGGCCAATACTTCAAATCCACTCCGGAACGGTAGGACGACATGATTAAAGGAAAGACGAAGACGAAGCAAAACCGCCTCAACGGTCGTATGCTATACGTTCTATGGAACGTCTGAAAAAACGAAACGGGCGAATCTTCACGGGCCGACGCATAACATGTGTCGAGGTGGCCTTCATTGCCAGAGACGACATTTTTCAATGTTCGGCTGCTTTTGCTATGCATGGGCCAGCTATCCCAGCTAAGCGAGACTAAATTTTTGTTTTTCCTGTTTTGGTGGTTTTTTAACATGTTTACACTTTAACTTAAACATGCCCTTCTGCATCGGGATGTTTATTTTCTTCTTCTAATAGAAAAGTCAGAGCTTCTGTCGATTGCTCTAAAAAAATAATTTAAATTAAATTTATTATGGTTCATATATATGTGTAAGCATTAAAATACATTTGGATAAATTCAAGTTACAAATTTCCGTACAGCGAGTACAACGAAACGACTTGATGCGGCATAGGGCATCTCCACCGGGGTGACGCAAACCGTCCACAAGTGTCCGTATAGATGCGCGCGGACTGCACGCGCTTGAGCGATACTATTCATCCGGATTATTTCCACTCGACCCATTCGTGACTAGATCTGAGTGACGAATGGGTCTGTTCGGATAGACGCACATGAAACTTTTTCTCTTGGACTGACCTGTCCATTTTTATTCGTTTGGATCACACTACCGTGCGTGGTTGACCGGACAAGCCAAATCACTAGATAAGCCAAATCACGGACCCAAATCGTCATTAACACGATCCAAACGGACAAAATTTGCATCGCCCGGTGGAAACGCTCTTATCTCTATGCCTATCTTCACGTGGAGAACACCAAATTGTCACAACTCACACCGTTCTTTGCATCGGGCCACGAGCTGGCTGCATGTCGATGCCAGCTAGTTGACGCTAGCTCGTACGTATCGCCTCTGCAGACAAGATTGAGATGATACTACCGTCTACCGGTACATGACCACTTCACCAGTGGCTTTTCAGGTTTCACCGCGGGACAGGCGTGACTCTTGACAGCGAATTTTGGTACGTGGCCATGCCATACCATGGAGAGGTTCTCCTTGAAAGATCCTCAGATTATTTTGTGGGTTCCTCCATGCACACGGGTACGGAGAAGAGAGAGGATGGAGGGGGTACGGAGGAGGAGCGACCCAGAGGCGATCGAGAGATGGATCTGGGGAACCGACACTTCTCCAGTCCCCAAAAAAAACACTGCTTTCGGCCACTCAGAAAGGTGATAGAACAGCTGTAGCCTTGCGAGTTGCGATCCTCGCCTCGGAGGTGCTGCCCAATGCACGTAATCCTTCAGTTTAGAAATATAAGATATTTTAGGATTATAAAAAAAATATTTAAGCATCTTTTAGTGTGTAGGTTTAATAAATCTAGATACATCGTTTTTATAAACCTGAAATAATATCTTATATTTCCAAACGGAGGGAGCAGTAGAGTACTCACGCAGGCGGTGACGCGGCCACCGTATCTTCGATTAGTCACTCTGCCTAACATTGGACCGATCAAACAGCAGACGGTTCCAGGGTGGCCTCTTTCCTTCAGCTTAGCACGATTCGGTCCTGGAGTGGAAGCTCTCTGGCCGGCTTCGTCCATGCGGGTCAAAGCATACACAGACAGGAAAGCTTGCATGGATATGTAGACGCGCGATCGTCCCTGCATCCATGTATGAAATCATGAAACCAGTACTATCTCTGCCTCTACGGCCATCGATTGATTCAGGAGTAATACACGTACTTGCAAGTACAATCATCGACAGCGCCACATCTTCCTCCGTTCAGAAATAACTAGTATCGTGTATTATTTGTCTAGATCCACATGTATGGATAAACTAAAATATATATAGATACATGTATATGTAGACAAATCTACACGAACGGCATACGTATATATAACGAGTGAAAAGATCTGCATTGCTCTCACTAGGTACCCGGAGAGAAGATATGTATGCGAGCACATTACGATTCACAAACATGATCACAATATTATTATTTGTTATATATCTAGGGACAACATATATAGTCATGGAAGTGTGATTTGCATGTGCAACTGTTAAGCCCCCGTTACATCAAGTACTACAAAATTGGTAGCCAGCAAACCTTTCGGGACCCTCCATGAGGGGACTCGCAAAGCCTGTGTCTACCTAGTCTGTAACAGGAGGGAGTTGCAAAGCAAGCTAGCTAGCTAGCTTCTTCTCTCTCACAAGTCTCTTCAACGCACTGCACCCAGAGATAGCCCAGGCCATCTTTCTCTCATCCACCAACCAACCTCTCTCCCTCTCTCTACAATGCTAATCATAGGCTCACAATTAAGGTACTCTACAGTAGCACTAGTAGTACTAAAACTAGCTAGTGGTAATGAACAACATACTAGTAGATGACATAGACACATATATAGCGGGCTGGGGGCGGTCCGATCTGTACTAAACGAACCATGCATGCACGTACGTCTTGATCAGGCGAATGGCGATCGATGGGGCGCGCCCTTCCTCCTGTTGTTGAGAGACATGACGATCTGAGGGAAGAACCCACCGGATTTCTTCTTCCTCGGGACAACGTCGGAGGCGGTGGTGGCGGCGTCGCCGACGCTGGCGTGCCGAGCATGGCGGGAGCCGCTGCTGATGATGCTGCCCCCGTAGTGGCTCGTCGGGTCCTCGAGGGTCGAGTTCGGGGTGACCTGCCCGACGTCGTAGTCGAGGAGGTCTGCCGAGGAGCTGCCGACGTGGAGGTTCTCGAACCGCGGGAAGCAGGCGAGGTCGGGCTCGCCGGACATGTAGAGGATGTTTGACAGGTCGCCACCCTGCACCATCACATGATCCACCTACATGTGTCACAGATAATCGTTCTTAGCTAATTGAGCAACGAATCAGGGCACGCATCTGACGATTGTTTGGTGGATGCATGCATGGAGTGGTGGTGAAGAATGCGTACGTACCTTGCAAGAGAGGCAGCAGAAGTGGAATGGCTCCTGGAGGATCCTGTCACAGGTGAGGCAGATGTTGCCGGAGCCCTTGAAGGGCCTGGACTGAGGCCGCGGCTTCAGGAAGATCACCTTGGCACTGTTGATCGTGTAGGGCTGCAAGTGCATGCGTCCATGCATCATAAAAGATGTGTAGCAGATTAGGCGATTGATCGACATATACTTCCAGCATGTGGTAGTATATGAGGTGGGAGCAGTAGTCTCTATCGATCAGAACTTGTGATTCATATTCGATTCACCTGGACAAAGGAGCAGTCGATGAGCTTATCCAGATCGTCCAGGCGCACCACGTCGTTGTACACGTACCTCCGCACCTGCAAGCAAAGAGCACACGTACTCCCTTTTATACGTACGTGACCACACTCCCGCAAGAAAAGAAGCAGTAGAATTGTACTCGTAGCATGGACGTAGAACTGTACTACTACAATTAATAGTACACCGTATACGGAGTGCTACTTGTATAATGAGTTGAAGGGACGAAGGTGATTGGTGAATCGGGCATGTGCTGAGGTAGTAGTAATAATGCACCGGCCCTGCCCTGCCCTGCCTTCCGGTGTGGATATGCTAGTAGCAAAAGGCTGTGGGGTGAGTCAGCAGTAATAATTGCTCGCGTTTGACCGGCGGCTCGTCGTCATCCCAATGGTGGCCATCGTGCGGCGCAGCTAATGCAAATGGCAAAAAGGAAATCCATACGAGTGACCATGCCACCCCTGGCTGGGTAAAAAAGAAGTGTTGGCGAGGCGAGGCCAGCCACCGAATCAGCCAAGGCCACTGTGGCTGCCTGAGACGAGCAGCTACTACCGGTGAACAGCGACGTGGCCATGGGCTTGGGAGCAGAAGCACCATGCGTTTGGACGGTAGCGCGCACCCAGGATAACGTAGTACGTACACATGCACAAAGCAGGCCACGGTGGAGGAACAGTATCGATCGAGGGCTTTGTTTGGAAACAGGGCAGGCTCTTTTACCATGCACGCATATGGTACGTAGGAGTAGTAAAAACTGTTGGCCTCTTCTGCGCTGGTTCAGCTGCCTATCGCTGCCGCTGCGATGCATGCAGCTAGCGCCTGCTGCCGGTGCGTAGCCACTACCACTGCTGCTACAAGGAAACAATGCGTCGTCGTCGAGCGGCTGGCCATTGACCCATTTTTTCACCAACCGGCCGGCCGGCCGGCGTGTTTGTTCGCGGCAGATCGGGCAGGGATGATCAGTGGTGGTTTGCTTCGTTCTGCATGGCAAAACAATCCGGATAACCCAGCCAGCCAGCCCATCTGTAGGGCGATTTGTTGGGATGGAATTAGCCTCGCTGCAGCTGCACACAGCCACACTCGCTTAAACGGAAGTGACGAGACCGGTGGAACAGTGGAACCACTATTACCACCGTTAAAACGCATGCAGGGCCAGAGCACGCAGCCACACATGCATGCTAGTATCTAGTACTACTACTTCGCTCTGCAGTGCAGTGTATGTGATGATAGAGAGAGGTGCGCCTAGCCCTCTGCAGTAGAGAGATAGGGAGTGGTGCTGTGGTGGTGGTAGAGTAGTACTCCTAGCTGCTGCTGCTGTGGGTTCGCAGGAGTAGTAACTTTTTGCTGCAGGTGTAGGTGGGCGAGTGGGATGACACAGGACAGGACAGGAATGGGTGGCAATTGCAGCCAGCCAGCCAGCCGTGGTTTGGAATTCACGGAGAGGCGTCCCGCCTGACCACCACTTAATTATAAGACTATGCTTGTTTCGGGGTGCTGCCATGCCATGCCATGCCATGCCATGGTGAAAAAGAAACGGTGAACATTTCTCTTCTCCTCCTCTTATTACTTTCCTGCCATTCATTTCGATTATGATTCCTACTTCTAGTCTCTGATGGAACTGGACAGCATCTCATGCCATCACCGAGCAGGAGCCAAACTCAAATGACACGTACACATGGTATGGCCAATGGGTAAACAAATTAAGAGGTGATTAGGAGAGGTAAATTTGAGCAAGGTAACTGGGGGAGGGTTCATCAGAGTTAATTATTACGCGGAGGGGGACACGGCACAGAGCACAACGAACCGAGGCCTGCATGCAGAAACGACAAGCGGAAGCCGAAAGACAAGCACAGGGTCCGAACACAACACTTGGGAACTCGAACACGCCGCAATTATATTAGGCCCAACCAAATCGTCCCTACTCCGTACTACTGTCATTAGCAGCAGCATGTGATAGTTAATTAAGGGCTGTCCCTGAGTAGTACTACTACTCCAAGTTAATTAAGGGCTGTCCCTGAGTAGTTGCTAGCCGGAAACCTCTAAACTGGAGTAGGTTAAACCAAGTTAGATAAGCACGGGTTCTTTCTCACTCTAGACAGGATCCGAGGAGTAGCAGAATTGAAGTACTACTAAAGCTTTTGCAAGGAAACCTCGCTAATTTCCGTCAGAACATTAACCAGTCCACACACCACGAAAGTCTAATCATCCCGATTAGGCCAAGTACGTGCAAGCCTTTCCCCTCCGCGGGTGGGCGCCACTGAATTGCCTGAATCTAAGCAGGCAGGGAGCCATACCAACAAGCTAGCACAGCGCTGCTTCACACACGGACGAGAAGAAAATCCGGCGAGAATTAAGTGCAGCTCTGAACTAAACGAGCGTGCTATACCAAGAACAGCAGAAACAAATTGAAAGAGGGCATGCACACGCAAGGATTAACTGTGTGCATGGAACTGAGGAGTACTGCCAGAGAGGAACAACAGCAAAATTAAGAAGAAGAGACAGTCATGCAGCAGGACTCAGGAGCAGCAAGAATTTGCTACTAGTAGTGTGTTCTTGCGGTAATTCAGGTTGCGGTGCATGTCGATTTGGGGAGGAGGACGTATGATGCGAGGCGAGAGGTGGCCGTTATTACCTGGAGGAGCGGGTGGTGGCGGTGGGCGGCGTTGGCGCAGTGCGGGCAGACACTGGTGCAGCAGGCGAGGCAGAAGATGTTCTTCTCGTTCTTCTTCCGGCTCTCGTGCGCCTCGCACGCCACGAAGAAGCTCTCCTCCACCAGGCTCCCCACCCACCCCGGCCGCATCCCCATCGATCTCGATCTCCCTCTCCTTCCTCCTCCTTCGCCCTCCAATTCTCCCCTCCTCCTCCTCCTCCTCCTCCTCCTCCTCCTCGCCAATTCCCTCTCTCTCTCTCTCTCTCTCTCTCTCTCTGGGTGGCTGGCTTGGATGGTAGTTGATAAGCCGTATGTACGTGTATTCTACGGACGAAGTGGTGTTGGATTTGTATGTACTAGCGCAGGGACGATGAGCGTTAATGGTGCGGAGTGAGCAGTCCATGGCGTCTATATATAGAGGGACTGAGGAGGGTCTCGCCGGCTCGATCCATCCTGTGTGGCTCGTGGCGTCAAGGGGACATACGGGCTCGGCCGGTCAAAGGAACACCTGGGCGTCACGGTCCGACTGTCGGGGACCCCTATCGCAATTTCTCCTACCATGCGGGGCGGTTCTGTGATATTTGCTCCCTCAGATAAGATTGTCGAGGGGCCTCTAATGGATAGGATTGTTCCTCGGAAAGGAAGGGATTATTAGCAGGAGTAATTAGGAGTGCACTACTATACTGGTATGATGACGATGGTGCCCATATCAGATGATCAGAGCACGTGGTGCCTCCTGGTAAAATCGGAGGAATTTTGCCGCGTTAAATTGGTGGTTGCAGCGGTGGTAGCTGCCCGATACTAGCTTGTTTTGGAGGGTGAAGTGATGGTGCTCGTCATATAGTCTCCGAGGAAAAAGGAGCGAGCGACCAACCACGCGCAAATGCCCGATTGAATTGAATGGCAATTGCCCTATCCAACTTTGAAATTTCCCCCCTTCCTGAAATTAGCATAGCCGAGTTGGTATAGCTGACAAGATTTTGCCTCGATCTAAGAATTAAATCCCGGAGCGAATCAGGCAATTCGGCATGCGGTGTTTCCAGTTCCAACTCTGGCATGCTACTGCTGGACCCTAGGCAACACCAACCCAAGCGTAGAGAGATTTAGTAGTAGTAGCTCATTAGCAATATCGTGCCTCCATGTGACCGGATAGCTGGGAATGAAAACGCATGCACAATTCAGTGCTCGCAATGCTAGCAGTCTCGTAAGTACAGTACTATAATCTAGTATGTGTGTTTTCGGCTGGGTTTTCCGATAGCTCTCTGGTAATTGACCGGGAAATTGACCGGTTCTTCGTCGTGTCGTGGCCGTGGATGAAGTTCGTTCGCGTGGCTGCAGTTGCGGTAGTACCGTCTCTGCCTTTACGGTTGCTGCTTTTCCGGTTCTTGTTTTACGTGGCCGTTTTTCTGCCGTCGTCCCACCAATTTCGCACTTTTCCTTTTCGCAATTTCTGAGTTTCTTGGACTGTAGCGACGCCTCTAGCCCTAGCGCACCCTAGGGGTGTGGTAGCCGGCCTCTTGCCCACGCACGCCAGAGTACTGTGTAACTTTGTTTTACAGCTCTGCGCCCTTCGAGCATTCGTCCACCGAAGCAGAGCTCCTGCAATTCCATAGTCCCTCAGTTCCAAAGTCCTTTTTAAAAAAATCAAGCTACGAAAAGTTTGAGTAAATTTTTAGAAAAAACTATAATATTTTTAGATATATCATGTGAATATATATTTCATGATGTATTAAAAGGTATGCATTTTATATTATAAATATTAATATATTTCTCTATAAACTTGGTCAGTTTACATAGTTTGACTTTTTAAAAATATATAAGCCTTAAGTTTCCCCAGCGTAAGGCTCTCAAACAAATTATTATTAAACGGAGGGAGAGTATCCTACTAACATAGGCTCTCAAACAAATTATTATTAAAGGGGTTTCCCCAGCTTCACTAACAAAGCAACAACGTCCAGCTTCTGTCATCCACTTATCACAAGCCATGCGCGGCACAAACACACGCAGTTGAGAAAACTCCAGGAGACCAAAACAAGGCAGCTACAACACGAATTAAACTTCATCACACGGCCAACCGCTTTCACGCCTTCGATCAAGCTTTACACACACGAGTTCCTAACAGCACTTATCCACTGATGATTCTTCGACATAACGGAGACCATCCCTTCGTTCTGTTGAAGATTTCTTTAGAGATCATCTTGAGGAAATCAACTCCCCCCGGTAGCACCATTCGTGTTATTGGTTATCCAATGACAAATCATATATAGATTACATTACATGGATCACAAAGCATGATGTTACCCAAGCAAGCACGATTTCTTGTCTTTCATATCGACCAAAATACAACAGCTAAGCGGATTTTTGCAGCTGCTCTATCCTATCCTTGGAATTCATCAACCCAACCTCCTATATCGGACATTTACTTAGGTGGATTAGAAATATCGAAAGCACACTGCAGCATGTTCTAGACAAATCAAGCTATAGGGCAAGAAAAGAACAAGTTATCAAAACTCTCATCACAAGCACAGAACATGCATTGTTTATTGCCATCCCACCCTCTTTTCTTCAAGATATCTTTGGTCAAAGTCTTACCCCGCATCAAACACCATAAAAAAGCCTTAATTTTGGTAGGTAATTTTAAGTTCTAGAGTTTCTGGAAGACTTTGCTAGGTGTCTTACTTTGAAGACATTATACATGCTTATGACGGTAAAGCCTACAGAAAAATCGAGCAACTCATCATCATGAGCTCAATGACAATGAAAAACAACAGAACACCAAACATATAGGAGAATACCGGGGGGATGGACGTCATTGATACTTCTAACTAACAAGAGCTTACACAAGAGTGCGTAGCAACATTGGCGGCCAGAATCGCGAACAAAACTGTCGGAAACAATAGGGGGGAGAGAGAGAGGAGAAGAGGGAGAAGAGAGGCGTGCATGCGGGATAGAAGGAGAAGGACCACTCTGAAAACCCGCTTCGCGAGATGCCGGCAACGAGGAGGAACCGCTCCGCCAGGAACCGCCCGGGGATGCACCGAGATGGGACGGTCGGGAGTACAACACGGAGCGGAGAAGAGGAGGGAGAGGGCGAGTGGGGGGATTTCAAAACGGCCAGGGAGAGAAGAAGAAGGGTGGGCGACAGGGGTGTGAGGCTGAAGAGTGGACCCACGTGGAAGTTTGTCCGGGGATCGGGTGATCCATCAGTAAAACCGACCCGATTACGTGGACAACATCCCCGCCGTTAAACTTTGATCCAACACACGGGAATAGTTCCGCTGGGAATTGCACTTTTTGGACCTGTCTTGATTTAGATTGTCCGTTGGTTTACAGGGTTCGCCCCCTCCATCTTACTAACCAATGCACAGCCACAAGACGACAAGAAACCACGATCAGATCGACCACCTTAGCAGATTGATCGCAGCGCACTGTGGCCAAAACGGAGGCCCCTGTGTACAGTGTACTTGCGTAGTAGTACCACGTACGGGCATGGATCCATTCATCCATCCATGATTGCGCGCGCGCCCGGCCGGTCCTGCCCCGGAAACGAAATAAACGAGTTGGCGACGTACGACGACGCTGCTGGATCTCACCCAATGATTAGCTACCGCCCTCGCTCCGTCAGGGTGCAGGTGCAGTGACCACAAACATTTCAGAAAGCGTGACCAAGCAAACGAGCACCTGACGGAGAGCGCACGGTGCGACCAGGTTCCGTCACATGCTACTACTGCTAGCTAGCTACGACGACGTGGGCACGCTCCTACGTGTAGCATTTGCACATGTTTGATCGGGTCGATGGATCATCGAGCACAAGGACGACGACGACGACGCATGTGATGGAGCACTAGCTAGGGCCGGCGGAGGAGGGGGTTAATGGCGCCTTGTCTTGGAGCCTGTTTCGCGGCGAGCCTAGGGGCGCTAGGGGCGGCCATTTCGGGCTTTACATGTGGCCTGTGTGCCTTTTATTTAACCCGATCCAGATTCAGATACGTAGTATATATATCGGCGCGAGTCAAAACAGAAACTTCCCCTGCCCGGCCGCTGCGTCGATTCAATGGCCGTGTGGCTCCACGTATACGTTTACGTACGTCTGGGAGGAGTCCGAGTCGCCTGAATTATTACGGGTGGCGCCGGCGGCCATGTGACGCCGCGAGAAGGACGTCGATCGTCCGTCGCCGGCTCCGCTCCTGGACGCACATGTGTGGTGTGCAGTGCAATGCATGCACGAGCACGATGGTAGTAGTACTAGTTCCTATATGAGCCATGCACCTGGCCGGAATTGCGTCACATGAGGTGGTCGAAGCTAGGCCAAGCGAGTTACCCATCGATCCATGGATACGGCAGACTGTGACGTACGTTCTGAATCATGATATACTCTCTCCATTTCAAAATATAAAACATTTTAGCTTCTTTTTAAAACACATATATCTAGTACGTGTTTATTGTGTGGATTTACTTATTCTGCTTCGAACCTATATACTAAAAGCCGTATATTAATATATTCGTTTAAAACAAATACTACTCCCTCCGGCTCATATTAGTTGACTTCAATTTGGATGTATCCATCATAAAAACTTGTCTAGATATATCCAAATTGGAGTCAACTAATATGAGTCGAAGGGAGTACTAAAACATCTTATAATTTAAAACAAGGGGGTAGATTGTGATTTCTAGGTCATGCAATGGAAGTGGATACTACAACGGTATTTCTTCCATAATTGTTATACTTCCTTTGACCCATATTAGTTGATTCAAATTTTGTCTAGATTTGGATATATCTAGCACTAAAACTTGACTAGATATAGTCGAATCTAGATAAATTTGGGTCAACTAATATGGATCGGAGGGAATACAATATATATCTCGCTCTTATACCTAAGAGTTACTAGATTTTTCCTACTCCCTCAGTCCGGTGTGTAGATACATCTAAAAAAATCAGACAGAGGGAGTATTTTTTTACTTATGTGGAACGTATAGTTGCTTGTGTTTACAACAACATACACCGTCCCAAAATAGATGTCTCAGATTTTTTAAAATTTGAATGAATCTAAACACTATTTAGTTTATAGATTTATCCAAATTTTAAACAAATCTAAGACATCTATTTTAGGACGGAGGGAAGTAGTTTCTCGTCATATATGGCCAAGGCGTCACTTTGAATATGTATATTAATAAGCGGTGCACATCTGTACCTGAATCGAACGAACTCAAATCGTCTACCTGTAGAGTTAACTAGATGGATCCGGCGCGCTCTGCCGCGCCGTCCTCTACTAATGGCGTCTAAGTTTTTGCCAGGGATCATGTTTTCTTTTTTTTCACCGAGCCATGGGTTGGTTAAAGTAAGCAGGTGTAATAGCACGCTAGGGCTTGTGTCGTAGCATACCCCATGCCAACCACCACTACAATGAGAAGAGCAAGGGAAAGACAGACCATACGAACAAAGCAACAACGTATCGGCCCCACATCCTGCGACTCCCTTCCATGTAGAGCACATCAGACCACAGGTGACCCGCCACAACACCATGAAAATCCACTCTAACAGCCATGCCCACAAGGAAAAAAATAAGACGACACCAAGTAGGGACAAACCTAAGGCCCGCATATGAAGCAACCACGTTTTCTCATTTTTGCGGGCAGCGAAGCGGCAACACACAAGTAGGTGGGGCACATTCAACAGTACACATCCTAAGCAACATATAGCCCCAATTCCATCGGCAACCGTGTACCAGGTGGGCCCCATCCAATAGGACACAGATCGAGCAACCACAACATTCAAAGTTCACCAGAAGTAAACTGTAATGCACCGACAAATGAGTCCCTCCAAGCGGAAAGCGATGAGCGTACCGCTTTTTAAAGATTTGAGATAAAAAGCAAAAGCCAATCAAATTTGTATTGTATATGCTAGGAAAAATACGGTCTATTTTTCATTAGGATTCTAATTCAAGTATAGAACTAATTGGCCAGGTGATATTTAGCAAGTAAAATATCACTACTGTAGAAATAGCCCTAGAATATCTAGCCAATACAAATCGTAATCCAAATATAATGTCGATCTACCATTGTTAACAATTAAAAAAAATCTATTGCAGAAAGTTTTAACATGAAAAAAGATGATTAATTTCTAATTATAAATTATTCACGTGCTCTGAGGCAACTATGACAATTTTGTAAAATGCAAAAGTAGAGTCTAATTGATTCACGTCTAAAAAAAGAGAGCAGCGACCAAATTTGTTTTTTAATTGTCAAAATTTACACACAGTAACACATAAGCAGGTAGGCCTAACGAAAGCGACCTTCCAATCAATCAAAGAATCTTAAAGCTAGGGAGATTAGATCTCTTTAAGATTAGAGCGGTGCACATTACATTTTCTCCACCATAATTGAATCACAAATTTGACACCTGGGTCGTTTTAAATTGACATGGGCCTAGCCTATTATGGAACGTGTGTTGGGCCGTGAGCAGGTGCGCGTACACAGCGCGACGGAGCTGACTGTGATAAACATTTTTTTCTCTAAAAAACAGACAAGGGAAGTTTGACTGACTAGTGCCGACATCATCTGAGGCGTAGACTAAGTCTGGTCCCAGTAAGATCATACTAAAGATCACGATGTATATAATCTTGGTGTATACTATATCTCTAGTGCATTGTATTATATAATACTATCATAGGAGTGGTATATTTATTGATTTTTATAATCTCTATGTAAAATGTGTTTACAGTACAAAATTTTCTTGTCATTATGATTTCTAACTTTACGTGCTATGATACAGGTATCTAACAAGATACACTAACCACCTCCCTCTTCGTTAATTATGACGTCATATCAGATTTTTGACAAATTATGATACACCTTATAATACTAGCACTAGTACCAGCCAAGGCGTGCAGCCCTCCATATCGTCCGTACAACGGCGGACCCCGCCGCCTGTTGGTCGCCGGTGGTCCAAGCTATCACGTAAACGGCAGACCGGCAGCGCGTGTATGTAGGCGTAGTGCTCGATCTCTACGCTGGAATATACTCCGTCTCCTTGCATAATTTGCTTTGAACTGAGCCCGTTCGAATTGCAGATAATCCGGTCGTCTTCACATATCGACTAATAATCCGGCCGAACGAGCTTGCATATATATCGACCTGATGATCGATCCCAGCTGCGCTTTCACGTACTTGCCACGCCCCGCCGTTGCAGGACCTCGGTCGATCTCCCTACGATCCGGCCACCGCAGCTACTGTCAGGGTGTCACTTGAACGGGAGACACGCACCCCGTTGCCAATCCTTGGGGAAACAGCCTCCGCCAGCCGGGGCGAGCGGGCCGGTGCGTGGCACTGACCGGTGTCGGTGGAAGTGCCACAGTTGGGAACTGGAGCTGCCTGCGCGCCTATGAATGCCTCTATTCCGCAATTAGACGTGCTCCATCCGTTTCAAAATATATGTCTCTAGTTTATCAAAATTTAAGCAAATCTATATACTAATATTGTATACATTCATTCAAATTTTGATAAATCCGCGATATCTATTTTATGTGTGAGGGAGTATAATTTTTTAAGAATTCAAATAGTGTCAAGTTTAATCAAGACCATTGAAAAATATATTAACATTTACGATGTCAGGCTTGTAACGTTACATAAATAATGAAATATATTTTCCTAATTTATCTACATAGCATTATAGTAATTGATACTTTCTTCGTCCTAAAAAAGAGTCTCACATTTGTTAAAATTTGGATGTATCTATATAAAAATATGTCTAGATTTATGTAAATTTTGACAAATCAATGACATCATTTTCAGGACAGAGGGAGTATTAATTTTATATAAACTTGACACCGATTTTTTATTTAAAATTACGCCTTTTTGTAGGTAGTTTGGAGATATTGTTGGAGTAGTATAGCTTTGTCCATGTGTTCGAGACATTGTTGTTTCCATCACACGTTCGTGTCACGCCGCTTAATCTGGCTTTTTCACTCATTGCGTTCTGTGTAGTTTCTGTTCAGCAAATTAAAAAGATCGATGCTGAACATGATGTGTGTTAGCATGCACATGCACCATACATTGGATACTCGATCGACGTGGATTAACTAGTACTCTAGCTGATTTGATCTGATGCTCCATTTGACACATCGGCCGGGTCATCATCCATGCGTCCTTTTCTTGATAAAGTGTTGCCGTTCAATAGATCTCTGTGGGGGCGACCGTAAGCTAGCTATTGAGGGACAGTGTGCTAACATAGCAGAAGATTAATTAAAGTAGTAACATGTTCTTTTCGGGTCAACTGGACAAAAGCGCAGCGAGGAAATAGTCCCCTAACAAAACTTTTCCCATGATTAGCAAATGGGACCAAAAAGAAATTAAGGCTCAAGTTTTGCGACTGTGGAGCTAGCCCACGTTAATTCCTCCGAAATGAAGTGGCTATATTGTGCAATTAATTTCAGTTACGCACCGGCAGTACTGTTTCACGAGCTTTCAGCTGGAATAGTTTAACATTTGCTACCATCCAAATCAAGCTAGTCACTGGTACTCTGAATCTCTGCTGCTGACCAGAGAAATAGTAGTTGGACCAGATAAAGAGAGACGAGAGTGCTTCTGTGTCTCTGAGGGGGATTTTGCAAAACGGCGCGCTCTATCACACTGACATGTGGGCCACGGTACATTGTACGCCAGCGTCTACATGCTGTACTGACCAGAACGTGACATGCGACGTATATAGGTACCGTAAGTTCTGTATTTCTAACGTCAGTAACCGTATCGAAAATGGGTGGCAAGTTTAAGTATTGCGGATGAATTTTACTCTAGTCTAAATATCGCAAACACGAGAATGTATCTTAGATTTTTTACGAAATGGTGGGTGAAACACCGGCCTTCTGCACAAACAAAACTTAGACAACAACAATTCTTTCATGGTTAGATGCAACTTTAGTCAGCCATTTCTGCATTAGCATGCAAAATTTTGTGCAAATATAGTCCATCATGAAAAAATTCGTGCGTTTTAGAAATAGCAATTTTCTGGGTTTGTCTTAGACCGGTGAGTGAGAGTATTATCTATTGCGTGATGTTTGAGGTCCCAAGTTCCAACAATCACGATTCACGAGAAGTTTGTACCAGGCATTGCGATTAGTATGTTGGAAATATAAGCAATTTATCAAGTGATTTATGCGAGATAAACAGTAGGTAAAACATAACTAGAATGATCGAAAATAAACTAGCCAAGTCATCTGACAGAAAGTGTGCAGAGAGTTGCAGATAAATCGAAATAAGCTGAACAAGATGAAGAAAGAAAACATATAGCAGTGTGCCGGAGTTGGAGTTGTCACCCATGTCGTCTAGGAAGAGGTTCTCGATGGCAGGGAAGAAGTCATCATTGGGGAATATGTCGTCGGCATCGGTGGAGGAGTCCGTGATGAGGCGGGGTTCTGGAGGCCTACTGTCCCGGCTCGCGGTGCACGCCACAAGACGGGATGAGGAAGAACTGTTGGCAGCTCATTGCTCTAGAACTTGGATGCGATGGTTCTGATAGATGCCTGAGGAAAGGAGCGACCTTCCGCTCAAATAGGCACGGGTAGACAGGCGACGTCGGAAGAGAAAACGAACAGGCAGCGACCGAAGCCAAACAACCTGCACTAAGTTCGAATTAAACCTCCACTGAGTCGTATTTAAAACCCATTAGCAGAACTATTCAAATTCTGCACACCCGTTTGTATACCAGTCATGCATGGCAAAAAAAAACTCGGCTCGGCGAGATTCCCGCAACCCGTGGCGGAGCGGGCGGCAGAGGAGGAGCGCGCGTGTGGGACTCTCTCCTTCTCCTTCTCATCCTTTTACCAGATGGTAGGAGGGCCTCCCTTATAAGCTGGTGCAAACCTCCTTCAACTAGCAATGTGGGACTAAACATTTGTCCCACCTCTTGCCATGCATGAATGGGCCACATGGGTCTCTAGGATTTTTAGGAATTATTGGAATGGAAAAAGGACTAGGCTTTTTGGGCCAAAATTCCAACAATCCCCCACCAGATCCCAGAGACACATGTAATTTGCCTTTGGTTCCAAAACACTGTTTATATACCGATACTGTAGTGGAGACTGTTAAGTTGAACTTCCACCTAGAATTCTATGCTACACTAGGCTGCGACTTGTACAGTGTACTATGCCTTGAACTGCAAGTTTGTTGCAACCTAGCTTCACACGAAGCCTTGACCGATACTGGGCTACCGTGGGACTTCCTCGCGCGTGGAGCTTATGTTGGAATTATGCCCTAGAGGCAATAATAAAGATGTTATTATTATAATTCTTGTTCATGATAAAGTTTAGATTCCATGCTAGAATTGTATTAAGCGGAAACTTTAATACTTGTGTGGTTTGTGAACAACACCGTGTCCCTAGTATGCCTCTATGGACTAGCTCATTGATTAATGATGGTTAAGATTTCCTAACCATAGACATGAGTTGTCGATTAATAATGAGATCATATCATTGGGAGAATGATATGATGGACAGACCCAAACTAAGCGGAGCATTTAGATCGTGTCATCGTGTTCATCTTTGCGAAGCTTTTCTTATGTCAAATATTGTATTCCTTAGACCATGAGATAATACAACTCCCTGGTATCGGAATAAATCTTTGAGGTCATCAAACGTCATCCTATGAGAGGGTGATCATAAAGGTGTCTCTCAGGTGATCGGAAAGTACCTGTTGGGTTGTATCTATCGAGATGGGATTTGTCCCTCCCAAGTCGGAGAGATATACTTCGGGCCCACTCGGTAATCGATATCAACACCGCTTGAAAGCATGTGGTTAAGGAGTTAATCACAAAGTGATATCGGATTACGAAACGAGTAAAGTACTTGCTGTGAATAAGATTGAACTAGGTATGACGGTACCGACGATCAAATCTCGGGCAAGTAAAATATCGCGAGACAAAGGGAATATATATATATATGGGATTGATTGAATCCTAGCATCATGGTTCATCTGATATGATCATCGATGAATGTGTGGGAGTCAATATGGGTTTTCAGACCCCGCTATTGATTATTGATAGAATATCATGTCTGCATATTCTCGAACCCGAAGGGTCACACACTTAACGTGTCTCGACGCTAGGATAGATTGGATAATTGGTTTATGAGTTTTTGTTCGGAGTCTCGGATGAGATCCAGGACGTCACGAGAGGTTCCGGAATGGTCCGGAAAATAAGATTCATATAAGGCAATGCAGTTTTTGGAGTTCAGAATTGTTTCGGGTTAATCAGTATTGTACCGGAAGCTTCTAGAACCTTCCGAAGTGGGACCAACGTGGCCCCACTTGTCGGGAGGAGGCATGGGACTATGAGGGAGTGCCCTGGCCTCATTGGGCCAGGGGCACAAGTCCCCATAGGGCCCAGCCGGCCAAACCCTAGGGAAACCCTAGGGGAGCTTCTAGAAGGGGGGGAAACTTGCCCCCCACTCCTCCCTCCTTTGGCCGCCGGCCTAGGGCTTAGGGGAGGGGCAAGGGCCAGCCGCCCACCCCTCTATATAAAGAAGTATGGGGGCGCACCCTCCCCAACCTCCTCCTCAAGCCCTAGCCGCCATGCTTCCCTCCTCTCTCTCTCCCTCCCGATTGCGCGTAGGCGAAGCCCTGCCGCAGAAACTCTCCACCGCTTGCACCATGCCGTCGTGTTGTAGATCCAACCTATCTCTTCACCCCACTTGCTGGACCGAGGAAGGAGGAGACGTCGAGGTGCTGCACGTGTGCATCTCTCGGAGGCATCACCACTTGCGGTGTTGGATCGGATCGGATCGCTAGGAGGAGAAGCGAGTACGACTACATCAGCCACGTTCCGTCGAACGTTCCGCTGTGCGAATCTTCAAGGGTATGAAGATCTCATCTATTTCCCCCTCGTTGTTTGCATCTCCTAGATTAGATCTTGGCTTTCCCGTTCGCATCCGTAGAATTTTTTTGATTTACTATGCTGCGAAACCCTTCAGCTTATGCGTCATACTCCATGGCCTTTCATGAGTTTATTAGAGAGCACCCAACTCTCATAGACTGCGACATTTGACAGTCAAACTCATATAGGTGTGTTCTGAATGGTTTCACAGCATAGTAAATCAAAATTTTCTACGTATGCGAATGGGAAAAGCCAAGATCTAATCTAGGAGATGCAAACAACGAGAGAGATAGATGAGATCTTCATACCCTTGAAGAAATCGCAGCTGAACGCTCAATGTAACGTGGTTGATGTAGTCGTAGTTCTTCTCCTCGCGATCCGATCCGATCCAACGCCGCAAGTGGTGACGCCCGAGAGATGCATGTCGGCACCTCGGCGTCTCCTTCCCGTCCAGCAAGTGGGAGAGATAGATTGGATCTACAACAACGACGTGCAAAGGTGGAGAGTTTAACGGCGGTATGAAATTCGTAGCATGGAAAACAAAAATTTTCTATCGCATACAAACAAACAAGCCAAGATCTATCTACTAGATTGTAGCAACGAGTCGATGGAATAACACCTCGAAGATTCCAAAGTGTTTAGAGAGCGGATTCTCGTGGGTGATGTAGTCGTACTCTTCCCGATATCAAGATCGTGTAGACGATCCTTCCGGTTGCGTTCGGCCCTCCCGATCGGTCACACGTTCGGTACTCGACGAAGACCTTCCTCTCCTTGTTCCATGACGGAGGTTGTAGCACTCTCCTCGCGATTCCAAAGACAACTGGCGTGGTACCGAGTAGGGAAATCTCGCAGGGCTTCGCCTAAAGCCGGAGCGAGTATGGTGGAGTATGAGAGAGCTCCTCGGCGATCTAGGGTTTAGACACACCAAGGAGGAGGGGCTAGAGTGTAGGGTTTCGTAGCATGGAAAACAAAAAATTTCTATCGCATACAACCAAACAAGCCAAGATCTATCTACTAGATTGTAGCAACGAGTCGATGGAATAACTTACCCTCGAAGATTCCAAAGCATTTAACGAGAGCGGATTCTCGTGGGTGATGTAGTCGTACTCTTCCCGATCTCAAGATCGTGTAGATGATCCTTCCGGCGCTGCGTTCCGGCAGCGCTTCCGCAGTCGGTCACACGTTCGGTACTCGACGAAGACCTTCCTCTCCCTTGTTCCATGAGGTGGAGGTTGTAGCACTCTCCTCGCGATTCCAAAGCCTGGCGTGGTCTGAAGTAGAGGAGATCCATGAGGCTTCGCCTTAAGCCGGAGCGAGTATGGTGGAGTATGAGAGTGAGCTATTAGTGGTCTAGGGTTTAGACACACCAATTAGAAGGCTCTAATCCGAAGGCTAGTGTAATTAGAAGCTCTAAACCAAAGCGGCTCTAAACCGGAGTCTAGGGCTAGGATTTAGATTAGAGGATAGGAACTTGTGTGTCTAGAGGAGGCCCCGCCTCCTTTTATAGGTGGAGGGGCGGCCTTGAGGGAGGGGAGTCCCTCCCCAACTCGGCCTAGGTGGGCCGCCGGCTTGGAGAGGAGGGACTCCTCCCCAAAGTCGGTTTCAACCTCCTCTTGCTTGTTTCCCTCAGTTTCCTGTTTTAGCCGTTTGACTTTCAAACTGGCCAATTGACTTTTCAGTTTTAGGATTCAATTTAATCCTTTATTGGAACAGCAAGAACACTTAGTACATGGTGCAATCATTCCAATATGTAATGACACATTCATGTACCCCTTCCCCCCCGGAGTGCCGGACATTCCGGAACCTTCTAGAACATTCCCGATGAAAACACCGGAATCATTCCCGAACTCCGAAACGGGACTTTCCTTATATGAATCTTATTCTCCGGACCATTCCGGATCACCTCGTGATATCCCGGATCCCATCCGAGACTCCGAACAACATTCGGTCTCTCTCTCATAATACCATAACTACTCAAACAACGTCGAATCCTTAAGTGTGTCTCCCTACGGTTCGTGAATTATGCGGACATGATCGAGACACTTCTCTGAACAATAACCAATAGAGGAATCTGGAAATTCATATGGCTCCCACATATTTCTACGATTACTTTGCGATCGAATGAACCACTTACATACGATACCAATTTCCCTTTGTCTCACGATAGTTTACTTATCCGAGGTTATGATCGTCGGTATCTCGCATACCTAGTTCAACCTCGTTACCGATAAGTACTCTTTTCTCGTTCCGTGATATGTGATCCCTTGTGACCAGTCACATGCTTGCAAGCTAATTGGATGACATTCCACGAGAGGGCCGAGTATATCTATCCGTCATATGGATGGACAAATCCCTCTTGATCCATGTGTCTCAACCAATACTTTCCGAACACTCAATGCCACCTTTATAGCCACCCAGTTACGGTGTGGTGTTTGATGTCATCAAAGCATCCATCCGGTAAAGGTGATATGCATGATCTCATGGTCGAAGGAATTAGGTTACTATGTATCAGAAAGCATATAGCAATTGAACTATTGAAATGACTTGATCTTTATGCTACGCTTATCTATAGGAGTATGTCCACCATATCATTCTCCTAACGATATGATCTTGTTGTTGATAACATCTCAATGTTCATGATAGGGAAACCACAATCATTAATCAACCAACAAGCTAGTGAAGTATAGAGGCTATACTAGGGACTTCAAATTAAGTTTACAAATCACACAAGTATTAATGTTTCCTTGTTAATACTATTATAGCATGAATGTAAACATTTATCATAAACACAAAGATATAATAATAACTACATTTATTATTGCCTCTAGGGCATATCTCCAACAGTCTCCCACTTGCACTAGAGTCATCTAATCTAGATTACATGGTAATATACCGAACACCCATGGCGGTTTGGTGTTGGTCATGTTTTGCCCTCGGGAGAGGTTTAGTCAACGGATCCGCCACATTCAGATCTGTGTACTTGCAAATCTTTATATCCCCATCACGGATATGTTCTCGAATAGCGTGAAAAGCTTGATGTGCTTGACTTCTTGTGTGACCTTGGTTCTTGCGCATTGGCTATGGCGCCCATGTTATCACGATAGATAGACATTGGGTCTAGCACTAGGAACCACACCCAGCTCTGTAATGAACTCTTTCATCCATATCGCTTCTTGTGAAGCCTCGAAGGCGACCATGTATTCCGATTTAGTTGAAGATCTCGCCACAACGCTTTGCTTTGCACTCCTCCGACTAACTTTGCACCATTCAAAATAAATCATTATTGATTGTGATTTAGAATCATCCGGATCGGTGTTCCAACTAGCATCGGTGTAACCATTAACAACGAGCTCATCACCTCCATAAGAAAGAACCATATCCTTAGTTCTTCTCAAGTACTTAAGGATGTTTTTTTGATGACCGTCCAATGATCCACTCACGGATCACTTTGATATCTGCTAGTTAAACTAACGCATATGCAATGTCGAGTCTAGTACATAGCATGGCATACATTAGAGATCCTATGGGTGAGGCATGAGTCTTACTCATTCTTTCTCTATCTTACGCGATGTCGGACTTTGAGTTTTACTCAAGATCGTATTGGGCAACATGGGCAAGAACCCTTTCTTGCTTTCTTCCATTCCAACACTCTTTAGAACTTTGTCCAAATATGTACTCTGTGACAATGATATTTGGCGTTTCGATCTATCTCTATAAATCTTTATGCCTAATATGTAAGCTTCGCCAAGATCCTTCATTGAAAAACTATTATTCAAATATTCCTTGACACTATTAAGAAGGTCTACATCATTCCCAATCAACAATATGTCATCCACATATAGTATTAAGAATGCTCTGAGCTCCCACTCACTTTCTTGTAAATACAAGCTTCTCCATAAGTTTGTATAAAACCAAAACTTTGATCACCTTATCAAAACGTTGATTCCAACTTCGGATGCTTTCTTCAATCCATAGATGGACCGTTGAAGTTTGCATACCTTGTTAGCATCTTTAGGATCGACAAAACCTTTGGGTTGCATCATATACAACTCTTCATCAATATCTCCATTGAGGAATCTTTGTTTTGACATCCATCGCCATATCTCATAATCATAATATGCAGCGATTGCTAACATAATCCTCACAGACTTTAGCTCTTGGTGAGAAAGTCTCATAGTCAACTCCTTGAATTTGTCGAAACCCTTTTGCGACAAGTCGAGCTTTATAAACGATAATATTACCATCAACATCTGTTTTCTTCTTGAAAATCCATTTGTTCTCGACAGCCTTCGCCATCCGTAAGTCCACCAAAGTCCATACTTGGTTTTCGTACATGGATCCAATCTCGGATTTCATGGCTTCTTGCCATTTATTGGAATCTGGGCTCATCATCGCTTCCTCATATGTCTCGGGATCATCGGTGTTGTCCACCAACATGACACTCATAACGGGATCATACCAATGCAGGTGGTACGAGTTCTCGTTGACCTCCGAGGCTCAGAGCAACTTCAAGAAGTTTCATGATCACCATCATTAGCTTCCTCTCTTATTGGTGCAGGCACCACGGGAACTTCTTCGGTCTTTGCGCTACTGCAATTCGAGAGAAGGTTCGACAACCTCGTCGAGTTCTTCTTTCCTTCAGTCACTTCTTCGAGAGAAATTCCTTCTCTAGAAAGGATCCATTCTTAACAGCGAAGATTTTTCCTTCGGATGTATGATAGAAGGTATACCCAATAGTTTCTTTTGGATATCCTATGAAGCGCATTTTTCCGCTTTGGGTTCAAGCTTGTCCTGTAACTTCTTTACATAGGCCGCATCCCCAAACTTTAAGGAGCGACAATCTAGGTTTCTTCCCAAACCATAATTCATATGGTGTCGTTTCAACGGATTTAGACGGTGCCCTATTTAAAGTGAATCTTTGTTTCTAATGCATAACCCCAAAGTGATAGCGGTAAATCTGTAAGTGACATCATAGAACTAACCATATCTAAGAGAGTTCGATTCTGACGTTCGGACACACCATTCTGTTGTGGTTTTCCCGGCGGTGTCAATTGTGAAAGTATTCGCATTTCTTCAAATGCTGCCAAACTCGTAACTTAGATATTCACCTCCATGATCGAACGTAGAAATTTAATCTTCTTGTTACGTTGATTCTCTACCTCACTTTGAAACTCCTTAAACTTCCGAAAGTTTGGACTTATGTTTCATGAAATAGATATACCCATATCTACTCAAGTCATCCGTGAAGGTAAGAACATAACGATAACCACCGCGCGATGCCACACTCATTGGACCACACACATCGGTATGTATGATTTCCAATAAGTCCGTAGCTCGCTCCATCATACCAGAAAATGGAGTCATAGTCATTTTTCCCATCAGACATGCTTCGCATCTTTCAAGTGATTCAAAATCAAGTGATTCAAGAAGTCCATCGTAATGGAGTTTCTTCATACGCTTCACTCCAATGTGACCAAGGCAGCGATTGCCACATATAGGTGAATTATCGCTTGATTTCAAGCGTTTAGCCTCAATGTTGTTGATATGTGTATTTCCACTATCGAGATTCAATAAGAATAGACCATCTATCAAAGGTGCATGTGCATAAAACATATTACTCATATAAATCGAACAACCATTATTCTCGGACTTAAACAAGTAATTGTCTACTTAATAAACAAGATCACGATATAATGTTCATGCTCAACACAGGCACTAAATAACAATTATTTAAGTATAAAACTAATCCCGATGGTAGATGAAGGGGTAGCGTTCCGACCGCGATCACATCAACCTTTGATCCGTTTCCCACGCGCATCGTCACCTCATTCTTTGCTAGCTTCCGTTTATTCTGCGGCTTTTGTTTGAGTTACAAATATGAACCGAACCGATATCAAATACCGAGCACTACTACGAGTACTAGTGAGATACACATCAATAAGATGTATATCAGATATACCTTTCTTCTTGATGTTGCCGTTCTTCAGATCCGCCAAGTACTTTGGGCAATTCCGCTTTCAGTGACCTTCTCCCTTGCAGTAAAAGCACTCAGTATCAGGCTTGGGTCCAGCCTTGGTCTTCTTCGCCGGCGTGGCAACTTTCTTACCACCCTTCTTGAAGTGTCCCTTCTGCTTAGACTTGCCTTTCTTGAATTTGGTGGTCTTATTGACCAACAACACTTGGTGCTCTTTCTTTATCTCCACTTCTGCAGATTTCAACATGGCAAAGAGTTCTGGTAATGTCTTGTTCATGTTCTGCATGTTGTAGTTCCTCACAAAGTTCTTGTAACTTGGTGGTAGTGATTGGAGGACACGGTAAATCCCCAAAGCATTAGGAATCACTATACCCAAGCTTTGAAGTTTGTTTGCGTGCCCAGACATCTTAAGCACATGCTCCTTGTGGAGCTGCCTTCTTCCATCTTGCGGTTAAAGAACTTTTGAAGCCTCATAGCTTTCAATTGCCGCATGAGTCTCAAAATCAATTTGAGATCCTCGACAATATCATATGGGTCGACTCTTCAAACCTTTTACAAGCTCGATTCCAAACCATACAAGATAGCACCTGAACTATAGATCGATTCTTCCAAGCGAGGTAAACATTCTTTACTTCATCGGGAGCATCATTGCGGTGGTCACCAGGGTGCATCCGACATAGGTCAAATTACCATTGTGAGGACAATCCTCAAATTGCGGAACCAATCCATGAAGTTGCTTCCATTGTTTTTCAACTTTTCTTTCTCTAGGAGCATTAAAATTGATGGTAGGGGCTGCCATTGATCTACAACATATTTGCAATAGTTTAGACTAAGTTTATGACAAATTGAGTTCAAATTAATTAATGAAATTAAACTAGGTGAACTCCCTCAAAACAACATCCCTCACATTGTTTTAGTGATCACAGACCAAATCCACTACATCAACACCGATCATCACGAGAGTTGATATAGTTTCAATGGCGAACAATCGTCATGTTCATCATATCTACTATATGATTCATGCTTTACCTTCGGTGATCCGTGTTCGAGACCATGTGCACATGCTAGGATCGTCAAGATCAAACCTTAGTTTACGCATGAGCAAATCTGGCTTGCTCACGTTGTATACACTTGCGAATCTAACACCCGATCATCACGTGGTGCTTGAAACAACAAGCTTTAGCAACGGTGCTAACTAAGGGTGAACACTTTATGACTTGAAATTCATGTGCATGAGGATCATCTTATAATGCTACCGTCGTCTACTAAGCAATACAAGATGCATAAAGGATTAACATCACATGCAATTCAATAATATGTGATATGATATGGCTTTTCTTCTTTGTGCTTCGATCTCCATCTTCTATACGAACATGATCTCCATCATCACGGCATTGCATCAAGGTCAATGGCGCTTCTCCATGGTTGTCGTCCACGGCTTCAACTATTACAACTACTTTGAATAGAACGCGGGTCTTAACATAAATTAAAGACAACCATATGGCTCCGGCGGTTGCCAACTTACAATAAGGAACATTGCATACATCAAATATAATCACAATCATGGCCATATCACATCATTGACACCCACAAAACAAAGTTAGGCGCCTCTACTTTCTTTGCATATTTTACGTGTTTTGGGGCTTTCAATAAGTGTCGTTCTAACTACGAACAAGAACCACAACATTGATACTAGCATTGTTGATCACCCGTTGTAAATTGGATCTTAACTATGCTAGGAGAAAGCGAGCACCCACAAAGCCACTTATGCAATACAAGTTGCATGTCAAGCTTGGAGCAAGTCTCATGAGCGATGTCATGTAAGGTTAGCCGGGCTTCATCCCAACATACCGCAAGATGCAAAGTACACAAGAAGCAATCGACAATAAAAGCATCAACGCCCACAATGACCATTGTGTTCTACTGCAGATCTACATATAGACACGGCTCGATACCCTTTGTGGGGTTTCGTAGCATGGAAAACAAAATTTTCTATCGCATACAACCAAACAAGCCAAGATCTATCTACTAGATTGTAACGAGTCAATGGAATAACTTACCCTCGAAGATTCCAAAGCGTTTAACGAGGCGGATTCTCGTGGGTGATGTAGTCGTACTCTTCCCGATCTCAAGATCGTGTGAGCGATCCTTCCCAAGCGTTACTGAGCACTTCATGATGGGTCACACGTTCGGACTTCGACGAAGACCTTCCTCTCCCTTGTTCCAGCAGGCAGCGGAGGTTGTAGCACTCTCCTCGCGATTCCGGCAGCACAACGGCGTGGTACCGGAAGTAGAGGGGAGATCCCGCAGGGCTTCGCCTTAAGCCGGAGCGAGTATGGTGGAGTATGAGAGAGAGCTATTAGTGGTCTAGGGTTTAGACACACCAATTAGAAGGCTCTAATCCGAAGGCTAGTGCAATTAGAAGCTCTAAACCAAAGCGGCTCTAAACCGGAGTCTAGGGCTAGGATTTAGATTAGAGGATAGGAACTTGTGTGTCTAGAGGAGGAGGCCCTGCCCCTCCTTTTATAGGTGGAGGGGCCGGCGCGCCAGGGGAGGGAGGGGAGTCCCTCCCCAACTCGGCCTAGGTGGGCCGCCGGCTTGGAGAGGAGGGACTCCTCCCCCAAGTCGGTTTCAACCTCCTCTTGCTTGTTTCCCTCAGTTTCCTGTTTTAGCCGTTTGACTTTCAAACTGGCCATTTGACTTTTCAGTTTTAGGATTCAATTTAATCCTTTATTTGGAACATAAAGAACACTTAGTACATGATGCAATCATTCCAATATGTAATGACACATTCATGTACCCCTCCCCCCCCCCCCGGAGTGCCGGACATTCCGAAACCTTCTAGAACATTCCCGATGAAAACACCGGAATCATTCCCGAACTCCGAAACGGGACTTTCCTTATATGAATCTTATTCTCCGGACCATTCCGGATCACCTCGTGATATCCCGGATCCCATCCGACACTCCGAACAACTTTCGGTCTCTCTCTCATAATACCATAACTACTCAAACAACGTCGAATCCTTAAGTATGTCTCCCTACGGTTCGTGAATTATGCGGACATGATCGAGACACTTCTCCGAACAATAACCAATAGAGGAATCTGGAAATTCATATGGATCCCACATATTTCTACGATTACTTTGCGATCGAATGAACCACTTACATACGATACCAATTTCCCTTTGTCTCACGATAGTTTACTTATCCGAGGTTATGATCGTCGGTATCTCTGCATACCTAGTTCAACCTCGTTACCGATAAGTACTCTTTTCTCGTTCCGTGATATGTGATCCCTTGTGACCCCACATGCTTGCAAGCTAATTGGATGACATTCCACGAGAGGCCAGTATATCTATCCGTCATATGGATGGACAAATCCCACTCTTGATCCATGTGTCTCAACCAATACTTTCCGAACACTCAATGCCACCTTTATAGCCACCCAGTTACGGTGTGGTGTTTGATGTCATCAAAGCATCCATCCGGTAAAGGTGATATGCATGATCTCATGGTCGAAGGAATCAGGTTACTATGTATCAGAAAGCATATAGCAATTGAACTATTGAAAAGACTTGATCTTTATGCTACGCTTATCTATAGGAGTATGTCCACCATATCATTCTCCTAACGATATGATCTTGTTGTTGATAACATCTCAATGTTCATGACAGGGAAACCACAATCATTAATCAACCAACAAGCTAGTGAAGTATAGAGGCTATACTAGGTACTTCAAATTAAGTTTACAAATCACACAAGTATTAATGTTTCCTTGTTAATACTATTATAGCATGAATGTAAACATTTATCATAAACACAAAGATATAATAATAACTACATTTATTATTGCCTCTAGGGCATATCTTCAACATAGAGCCGGCGGCTAGGGTTCCGGGGACCCCCAAGTCGGCGGCTAGGGCAAAACCCTAGGTGGTGGCGGCGGCTATGGAGGGCTGCAGCTTTCTAGGGTTTGAGGTGAGGGACTTGTGTGTCTAGAGGGAGCCCTGCCTCCTTATATAGGTGGAGGGCGGCGGCAGGGAGGGAGGAGTCCTCCCGAACTCGGCTTGGAGGGCGCCGCGGTTGGAGGAGGATTCCTCCCAACTCGGTTCCACTCCTTCCTCTTTTCCTCTTTCCAATTTTAGCCGTTTGACTTTTCAAACTAGCTATTTGACTTTTCAATTTAGGATTCAATTTAATCCTTTATTTGGAACAGCGAGGACACTTAGTAAATGATGCAATCATTCCAATATGCAATGACACATTCATGTACCCTTCCCTCTGAGTGCGGACATTCCGAACCTTCTAGAACATTCGATGAAAACACGGAATCATTCCCGAACTCAAACGGACTTTCCTTATATGAATCTTATTCTCCGGACCATTCCGGATCACCTCGTGATATCCGGATCCCATCCGAGACTCGAACAACATTCGGTCTCTTTCTCATAATACCATAACTACTCAAACAACGTCGAATCCTTAAGTGTGTCTCCCTACGGTTCATGAATTATGCGGACATGATCAGACGCTTCTCCGAACAATAACCAATAGAGGAATCTGGAAATTCATATGGCTCCACATATTTCTCACGATTACTGCGATCGAATGAACCACTTACATACGATACCAATTTCCCTTTGTCTCACGATAGTTTACTTATTCGAGGTTATGATCGTCGGTATCTCTGCATACCTAGTTCAACCTCGTTACCGATAAGTACTCTTTTCTCGTTCCCGTGATATGTGATCCCTTGTGAGCCAGTCACATGCTTGCAAGCTAATTGGATGACATTTCACCGAGAGGGCCCAGAGTATATCTATCCGTCATATGGATGGACAAATCCCACTCTTGATCCATGTGTCTCAACCAATACTTTCCGAACACTCAATGCCACCTTTATAGCCACCCAGTTACGGTGTGGTGTTTGATGTCATCAAAGCATCCATCCGGTAAGGTGATATGCATGATCTCATGGTCGAAGGAATTAGGTTACTATGTATCAGAAAGCATATAGCAATTGAACTATTGAAATGACTTGATCTTTATGCTACGCTTATCTATAGGAGTATGTCCACCATATCATTCTCCTAACGATATGATCTTGTTGTTGATAACATCTCAATGTTCATGATAGGGAAACCACAATCATTTATCAACAAACAAGCTAGTGATGTATAGAGGCTATACTAGGGACTTCAAATTAAGTTTACAAATCACACAAGTATCAATGTTTCCTTGTTAATACTATTATAGCATGAATGTAAACATTTATCATAAACACAAAGATATAATAATAACTACATTTATTATTGCCTCTAGGGCATATCTCCAACAGTCTCCCACTTGCACTAGAGTCGTCTAATCTAGATTACATGGTAATATACCGAACACCCATGGCAGTCTGGTGTTGGTCATGTTTTGCCCTCGGGAGAGGTTTAGTCAACGGATCCGCCACATTCAGATCTGTGTGTAATTTGCAAATCTTTATATCCCCATCCTGGATATGTTCTCGAATAGCGTGAAAACGTAGCTTGATGTGCTTCAGCTTCTTGTGTGACCTTGGTTCTCGCGCATTGGCTATGGCACCCATGTTATCACAGTAGATAGACATCGGGTCCAGCGCACTAGGAACCACACCCAGCTCTGTAATGAACTCTTTCATCCATATCGCTTCTTGTGAAGCCTCCGAAGCAGCCATGTATTCCGATTCAGTTGAAGATCTCGCCACAACGCTTTGCTTTGCAATCCTCCAGCTAACTGCTGCACCATTCAAAATAAATACGTATTCAGATTGTGATTTAGAATCATCCGGATCGGTGTTCCAACTAGCATCGGTGTAACCGTTAACAACGAATTGTTCATCACCTCCATAAGAAAGAACCATATCCTTAGTTCTTCTCAAGTACTTAAGGATGTTTTTGACCGCTGTCCAATGATCCACTCCTGGATCACTTTGATATATGCTAGTTAAACTAACAGCATATGCAATGTCGGGTCTAGTACATAGCATGGCATACATTAGAGATCCTATGGCTGAGGCATAGGGAGTCCTACTCATTCTTTCTCTATCTTCTGCCGATGTCGGACTTTGAGTTTTACTCAAGATCGTATTGGGCAACATGGGCAAGAACCCTTTCTTGCTTTCTTCCATTCCAAACCTCTTTAGAACTTTGTCCAAATATGTACTCCGTGACAATGATATTTGGCGTTTCGATCTATCTCTATAAATCTTTATGCCTAATATGTAAGCTGCTTCGCCAAGATCCTTCATTGAAAAACTATTATTCAAATATTCCTTGACACTATTAAGAAGGTCTACATCATTCCCAATCAACAATATGTCATCCACATATAGTATTAAGAATGCTCTGAGCTCCCACTCACTTTCTTGTAAATACAAGCTTCTCCATAAGTTTGTATAAAACCAAAACTTTTGATCACCTTATCAAAGCGTTGATTCCAACTTCGGATGCTTGCTTCAATCCATAGATGGACCGTTGAAGTTTGCATACCTTGTTAGCATCTTTAGGATCGACAAAACCTTTGGGTTGCATCATATACAACTCTTCATCAATATCTCCATTGAGGAATCTTTTTTGACATCCATCGCCATATCTCATAATCATAATATGCGTGATTGCTAACATAATCCTTACAGACTTTAACCGCTCTTTGGTGAGAAAGTCTCATCGTAGTCAACTCCTTGAATTTGTGAAACCCTTTTGCGACAAGTCGAGCTTTATAGACGATAACATTACCATCAGCATCATTTTTTTCTTGAAGATCCATTTGTTCTCGACATTCTTCCGCCATCCAGAAGTCCACCAAGGTCCATACTTGGTTTTCGTACATGGATCCAATCTCGGTTCATGGCTTCTTGCCATTTATTGGAATCTGGGCTCGTCATCGCTTCCTCATATGTCTCAGGGTCATTGGTGTTGTCCACCAACATGACACTCATAACGGGATCATACCAATCTGCAGTGGTACGAGTTCTCGTTGACCAGGCTCTGTAGCAACTTCAACCGAAGTTTCATGATCATCATCATTAGCTTCCTCTCTAACTGGTGCAGGCACCACAGGAACTTCTTCGGTCTTTGCGCTACTGCAATTCGAGAGAAGGTTCGACAACCTCGTCGAGTTCTACTTTCCTTCCGGTCACTTCTTTCGAGAGAAATTCCTTCTCTAGAAAGGATCCATTCTTAACGAAGATTTTGCCTCGGATCTATGATAGAAGGTATACCCAATAGTTTCCTTTGGGTATCCTATGAAGACGCATTTTTCCGCTTTGGGTTCAAGCTTGTCCGGCTGTAACTTCTTTACATAGGCTTCGCATCCCCAAACTTTATGGAACGACAATCTAGGTTTCTTCCCAAACCATAATTCATACGGTGTCGTTTCAACGGATTTAGACGGTGCCCTATTTAAAGTGAATGCGGCTGTTTCTAATGCATAACTCCAAAATGATAGCGGTAAATCTGTAAGTGACATCATAGAACGAACCATATCTAAGAGAGTTCGATTACGACGTTCGGACACACCATTACGCTGTGGTGTTCCCTGTTGGAGATATGCCCTAGAGGCAATAATAAATATAGTTATTATTATATCTTTGTGTTTATGATAAATGTTTACATTCATGCTATAATAGTATTAACAAGGAAACCATTAATACTTGTGTGATTTGTAAACTTAATTTGAAGTCCCTAGTATAGCCTCTATACTTCACTAGCTTGTTGGTTGATTTATGATTGTGGTTTCCCTATCATGAACATTGAGATGTTATCAACAACAAGATCATATCGTTAGGAGAATGATATGGTGGACATACTCCTATAGATAAGCGTAGCATAAAGATCAAGTCATTTCAATAGTTCAATTGCTATATGCTTTCTGATACATAGTAACCTAATTCCTCGACCATGAGATCATGCATATCAGCTTAACCGGATGAATGCTTTGATGACATCAAACACCTCACCGTAACTGGGTGGCTATAAAGGTGGCATTAAGTGTTCAGAAAGTATTGGTTGAAACACATGGATCAAGAGTGGGATTTGTCCATCCACATGACGGATAGATATACTCGGGCCCTCGGTGGAATGTCATCCAATTGGCTTGCAAGCATGTGACTTGGTCACAAGGGATCACATATCAGGAGCGAGAAAAGAGTAATTATCGATGTGAGGTTGAACTAGGTATGCGGAGATCCGACGATCATAACCTCGGATAAGTAACATATCGTGAGACAAAGGGAAATTGGTATCGTATGTAAGTGGTTCATTCGATCGCAAGTAATCGTAGAAATATGTAGAGCCATATGAATTTCCAGATTCCTCTATTGGTTATTGTTAGGAGAAGTGTCTCGATCATGTCCGCATAATTCACGAACCGTAGGAGACACACTTAAGGATTGACGTTGTTTGAGTAGTTATGGTATTATGAAAGAGACCGAATGTTGTTCGAGTCTCGGATGGGATCCGGGATATCACGAGGTGATCCGGAATGGTCCGGAGAATAAGATTCATATAAGGAAAGTCCCGTTTGAGTTCGGGAATGATTAGTGTTTTCATCGGGAATGTTCTAGAAGGTTCGGATTGTCACTCAAGGGGAGGTACATGAATGTGTACTAAGTGTCATTACTTATTGGAATGATTGCATCATGTACTAAGTGTTCTTGCTGTCCCAAATAAAGGATTAAATTGAATCCTAAAACAGAAAAGTCAAATGTCCAGTTTGAAAGTCAAGCGCCAAAACAAGAAACTGGGAAACAAGAAAGAGGTGTTGAAACCGACTTGAGGAGTCTCCTCCCAAGCGGCGCCACCCAAGGCCGACTTGGGGAGGACTCCCCTCCGGCAGCGCCTCCCCACCTATAAAGGAGGCAGGGCTCCCTCCTAGACACACAAGTTTCACCTCTAGATCTCGGTTTAGAGCCGTTTTGGTTTAGAGCTTCTAATTGCTTTAGCCAGCGGTTTAGAGCCTTCTAATTGGTTTAGAGCCTTCTAATTGGTGTGTCTAATTACTAGACCACTAATAGCCTCTCATAAGCTCCACCATACCGCAAGCTTGTTGTCTTAGGAATCACGAGGAGCTACAACCTCCATTTTCTGGAACAAGGAGAGGAAGGTCTTCGTCGAAACCGAACGTGTGACCGATTGGGGAGCGCTTAGGAACGTGGCGCCGGAAGGATCGTCTACACGATCTTGAGATCGGAAAGAGTACGACTACATCACCCACGAGAATCCGCTCTCGTTAAACGCTTTGGAATCTTCGAGGGTAAGTTATACCATCGACTCATTGCTACAATCTAGTAGATAGATCTTGGCTTGTTTGTTTGTATGCGATAGAAATTTTTTGTTTTCCATGCTACGAACCCCTACATTCCCGGCGGTGTCAACTGTGAAAGTATTCCGCATTTCTTCAAATGCTCTCCAAACTCGTAACTTAGATATTCACCTCCACGATCAGAACGTAGAAATTTAATCTTCTTGTTACGTTGATTCTCTACCTCACTTTGAAACTCCTTAAACTTCTCGAAAGTCTCGGACTTATGTTTCATGAAATAGATATACCCATATCTACTCAAGTCATCCGTGAAGGTAAGAACATAACGATAACCACCGCGCGATGCTACACTCATTGGGCCACACACATCGGTATATATGATTTCCAATAAGTCCGTAGCTCGCTCCATCATACCAGAAAATGGAGTCTTAGTCATTTTTCCCATTGGACATGCTTCGCATCTTTCAAGTGATTCAAAATAAAGTGATTCAAGAAGTCCATCGGAATGGAGTTTCTTCATACGCTTCACTCCTATGTGACCAAGACGACAGTGCCACATATAGGTCGAATTATCGCTTGATTTCAAACGTTTAGCCTCAATGTTGTTGATATGTGTATTTCCACTATCGAGATTCAATAGGAATAGACCATCTATCAAAGGTGCATGTGCATAAAACATATTACTCATATAAATCGAACAACCATTATTCTCGGATTTAAACAAGTAACCGTCTCGCAATAAACAAGATCCCGATATAATGTTCATGCTCATGAGCACCAAATAACAATTATTTAAGTATAAAACTAATCCCGATGGTAGATGAAGGGTAGCGTGCCGATCGCGATCACATCAACCTTTGATCCGTTTCCACGCGCATCGTCACCTTGTTCTTCGCTAGCTTCCGTTTATTCGCATCACTGTTTGAGTTACAAATATGAGCAACCGAACCAGTATCAAATACCCAGGCACTACTACGAGTACTAGTGAGATACACATCAATAACATGTATATCAGATATACCTTTCTTCTTGATGTTGCCGTTCTTCAGATCCGCCAAGTACTTTGGGCAATTTCGCTTCCAGTGACCTTCTCCCTTGCAGTAAAAGCACTCAGTATCAGGCTTGGGTCCAGCCTTGGTCTTCATCGACGGCGTGGTAACTTTCTTACCACCCTTCTTAAAGTGTCCCTTCTGCTTAGACTTGCCTTTCTTGAATTTGGTGGTCTTATTGACCAACAACACTTGGTGCTCTTTCTTGATCTCCACTTCTGCAGACTTTAACATAGCAAGGTTACGCAGCTGCTTGTTCATGTTACGCATGTTGTAGTTCATCACAAAGTTCTTGTAACTTGGTGGTAGTGATTGGAGGACAGTAAATCCCAAAGCATTAGGAATCACTATACCCAAGCTTTGAAGTTTGTTTGCGTGCGGACATCTTAAGCACATGCTCATGGAGTGCCCTCTTCCATCTTGCGTTAAAGAACTTTTGAAGCCTCATAGCTTTCAATTGCCGCATGAGTCTCAAAAATCAATTTGAGATCCTCGACAATATCATATGGGTCTGAATGATCAAACCTTTTCAAGCTCCGATTCCAAACCATACAAGATAGCACCTTTGAACTATGGAGTCTTGATTCTTCCGAGCGAGGTAAACATTCTTTACTTCATCGGAAGCATCATTGCAGTGGGTCACCCAATGTGCATCCAAAGACATAGGTCAAATTACCAGTGAGGACAATCCTCAAATTGCGGAACCAATCCATGAAGTTGCTTCCATTGTTTTTCAACTTTTCTTTCTCTAGGAACGCATTAAAATTGATGGTAGGGGCTGCCATTGATCTACAACATATTTGCAATAGTTTAGACTAAGTTTATGACAAATTGAGTTCAAATTAATAATGAAATTAAACTAGGTGAACTCCCTCAAAACAACATCCCTCACATTGTTTTAGTGATCACATGAACCAAATCCACTACATCAACACCGATCATCACGAGAGTTGATATAGTTTCAATGGCGAACAATCGTCATGTTCATCATATCTACTATATGGTTCATGCTTTACCTTTCGGTGATCCGTGTTCCGAGACCATGTGCATACATGCTAGGCTCGTCAAGATCAAACCTTAGTTTCGCATGAGCAAATCGCTTGCTCACGTTGTATACACTTGCGAATCTAACACACCCGATCATCACGTGGTGCTTGAAACAACAAGCTTTATAGCGGTGCTAACTAAGGGTGAACACTTTATGACTTGAAATTCATGTGCATGAGGGATCATCTTATAATGCTACCGTTGTCTACTAAGCAATACAAGATGCATAAAGGATTAACATCACATGCAATTCAATAATATGTGATATGATATGGCCTTTCTTCTTTGTGCTTCCGATCTCCATCTTCAAGCACGAACATGATCTCCATCATCACCGGCATTGCATCAAGGTCAATGACGCTTCTCCATGGTTGTCGTCCACCGGTCTTCAACTATTACAACTACTTTGAATAGACACGCGGGTCTTAACATAAATTAAAGACAACCATCTGGCTCCTGCCGGTTGCCAACTTACAATAAGGAACATTGCATACATCAAATATAATCACAATCATGGCCATATCACATCACACCGCACCAAAGAAACAAAGTTAGACGCCTCTACTTTCTTTGCATATTTTACGTGGTTTGGGGCTTTCTATAAGTGTCGTTCTAACTTACGAACAAGAACCACAACATTGATACTAGCATTGTTGATCACCCGTTGTAAATTGGATCTTAACTATGCTAGGAGAAGCAGGCACCCGCAAAGCCACTTATGCAATACAAGTTGCATGTCAAGTGAGGAGCAAGTCTCATGAACGATGTCATGTAAGGTTAGCGGGCTTCATCCCAACATACCGCAAGATGCAAAGTACACAAGAAGCAATCGACAATAAAAGCATCAACGCCCACAATGACCATTGTGTTACTCGTGCAACAAATCTACATATAGACACGGCTCGATACCCTTTGTAGGGTTTCGTAGCATGGAAAACAAAAATTTCTATCGCATACAAACAAACAAGCCAAGATCTATCTACTAGATTGTAGCAGTCGATGGAATAACTTACCCTCGAAGATTCCAAAGTGTTTAACGAGAGCGATTCTCGTGGGTGATGTAGTCGTACTCTTCCCGATCTCAAGATCGTGTAGCGATCCTTCAAGGCTGCGTTCCCAGCGCTCCGCAGTCGTTCACACGTTCGGTTTCGGCGAAGACCTTCCTCTCCCTTGTTCTAGCAGCCGGAGGTTGTAGCACTCTCCTCGCGATTCCGTGACAAGCGTGGTGCAAAGTAGAGGAAATCTCGGAGGCCGCCTTAAGCGGGCGAGTATGGTGGAGTATGAGAGCTCCTCGGCGATCTAGGGTTTAGACACACCAAGGAGGGGCTAGAGCCGGCTAGGGTTCGGGACCCCCAAGTCGGCTAGGGCAAAACCCTAGGTGGTGGCGGCGGCTGGAGGGCATGACTTTCTAGGGTTTGAGGTGAAGGACTTGTGTGTCTAGAGGAGGAGCCCCCCTCCTTATATGGGGAGGGCCGACGGCCAGGGAGGGGAGTCCCTCCCGAACTCGGCATGGAGGGGGCGCCGCCGGTTGGAGGAGGGATTCCCTCCCCAACTCGGTTTCCCACTCCTTCCTCTTTTCCTCTTTCCAATTTTAGCCGTTTGACTTTTCAAACTAGCTATTTGACTTTTCAATTTAGGATTCAATTTAATCCTTTATTTGGAACAACGAGGACACTTAGTACATGATGCAATCATTCCAATATGCAATGGCACATTCATGTACCCCTTCCCCTCGGTCTTGGGACATTCAAACCTTCTAGAACATTCGATGAAAACACGGAATCATTCCCGAACTCAAAGCGGGACTTTCCTTATATGAATCTTATTCTCCGGACCATTCCGGATCACCTCGTGATATCCGGATCCCATCCGAGACTCCGAACAACATTCGGTCTCTTTCATAATACCATAACTACTCAAACAAAGTCGAATCCTTAAGTGTGTCTCCTACGATTCGTGAATTATGCGGACATGATCGAGACACTTCTCCGAACAATGACCAATAGAGGAATCTGGAAATTCATGGCTCCCACATATTTCTCGATTACTTTGCGATCGAATGAACCACTTACATACGATACCAATTTCCCTTTGTCTCACGATAGTTTACTTATCCGAGGTTATGATCGCTGGTATCTCGCATACCTAGTTCAACCTCGTCGATAAGTACTCTTTTCTCGTTCCGTGATATGTGTTCCCTTGTGAGCGGTCACATGCTTGCAAGCTAATTGGATGACATTTCACGAGGGCCCAGTATATCTATCCGTCATATGGATGGACAAATCCCACTCTTGATCCATGTGTCTCAACCAATACTTTCCGAACACTCAATGCCACCTTTATAGCCACCCGATTCGGTGTGGTGTTTGATGTCATCAAAGCATCCATCCGGTAAAGGTGATATGCATGATCTCATGGTCGAAGGAATTAGGTTACTATGTATCAGAAAGCATATAGCAATTGAACTATTGAAATGACTTGATCTTTATGCTACGCTTATCTATAGGAGTATGTCCACCATATCATGCTCCTAACGATATGATCTTGTTGTTGATAACATCTCAATGTTCATGATAGGGAAACCACAATCATTTATCAACCAACAAGCTAGTGATGTATAGAGGCTATACTAGGGACTTCAAATTAAGTTTACAAATCACACAAGTATCAATGTTTCCTTGTTAATACTATTATAGCATGAATGTAAACATTTATCATAAACACAAAGATATAATAATAACTACATTTATTATTGCCTCTAGGGCATATCTCCAACAAGGGCTTCGCCTACGCACAGTCGGGAGAGAGAGAGAGAGAGATCCGGAGGGCAGCAGTATGGCGGCTAGGGTTGAAGGAGTGGGGGAGGAGGGTTGTGCCCCTGCCCTCTATATATAGGGGGATGGCCGACCCCCTTGGACCCTCCTCCAAGCCCTAGGGAGGCGGCCCCAAGGGTTGGAGTGGGGGGCTAGTTTTCCCCCTCCTTCTAGAAGGTTTCCCTAGGGTTTCCCCTAGGGTTTGGCCGGATGGGCCTATGGGGCCTTGTGACCCTGGCCCAATGCGGCCAGGCACTCCCTCGTAGGCCCACGCAACCCTACTACAAGTGGGGCCACGTTGGTCCCACTCCGGAAGCTTCTAGAACCTTCTGGTACAATACCAAACATTCCAAAACGATTCCGAAATCCAAAAACTGCTTTACTTTATATGAATCTTATTCTACGGACCATTCCGGAACCTATCGTGACGTCCTAGATCTCATCGGAGACTCCGAACAAAAACTCATAAACCAATTATCCATTCTATCCTAGCATCGAGGCACGTTAAGTGTGTGACCCTACGGGTTCGAGAATATGCAGACATGATCTTCTATCAATAATCAATAGCGGGATCTGGAAACCCATATTGACTCCCACATATTCGTCGATGATCATATCAGATGAACCACGATGCCAGGATTCAATTAATCCCATATATATTCTCTTCGTCACGCGATATTTTACTTGCCCGAGATTTGATCGTTGGTATCGGCGTACCTAGTTCAATCTCGTTCACAAAAAATACTTTACTCGTTCCGTAATCCGATATCACTTTGTGATTAACCCCTTTACCACGTGCTTGCAAGCGGTGTTGATATCGATTACTGAGTGGGCCCGAAGTATATCTCTCCGACTTGGGAGGGACAAATCCCATCTCGATACATACAACCCAACAAGTACTTTTCGATCACCTGAGTGACACCTTTATGATCACCCTTTCATAGAATGTCGTTTGATGACCTCAAAGCTTTCTTCTGATACCAGGGAGTTGCATTATCTCATGGTCTAAGGAATACAATATTTGACATAATAAAAGGCTTCGCAAAGATGAACACGATGACACGATCTAATTGCTCTGCTTGATTTGGGTCTGTCCATCATATCATTCTCCCAATGACATGATCTTATTATTAATCGACAACTCATGTCTATGGTTAGGAAATCTTAACCATCATTAATCAATGAGCTAGTCCATAGAGGCGTACTAGGGACACGACGTTGTTCATAAACCACACAAGTATCAAAGTTTCCGCTTAATACAATTCTATCATGGAATATAAACTTTATCATGAACAAGAATTATAATAATAACATCTTTATTATTGCCTCTAGGGCATAATTCCAACATGTTCTTCAACATATGTTCTGCAGCACAACATCTCTGCTTAAGATTAAGCCATTTAGAACACATTAAGATAAAAATCAAGTTGTCGTGCAGAATAGGAAAGTATTGCATCTTCACGGAGTGGTATTCATTAAAGTAGGGATACTTTCCTCTCAGTCTACCAACAACTTGTCTCCCAATTCCAATTCACGGGATCTCCGATCACATAGATTGGTTTGCCACTATGGAAAACTCATAGTGTGGGTCTCATACCCATCTCCTTCGATGCATTTTCTATCACATTGCGTGATAGTCCCTTTGTGAAGGGATCTGCCAGGTTCTTAGATGTTTGGATATAATCCAATGCAATAACTCCGGAGTTTCTCATTTTCGTGACAGATTTTAGTCTCCTCTTCACATGTCTTGAGGACTTCATCTTATCCTTAGAACTATTCACCTTAATAATCACAGTTTTACTATCACAGTTCATTGGAATTGCGGGTATAGGTTTTCAACCACAGGTAAGTCCATCAAGAGTTCACGAAGCCACTCTGCTTCAACAGTGGCCGTGCCTAGTGCTGTGAGTTCTGCTTCCATAGTTGACCTCGTTAAGATGTTCTGCTTGTAAGACTTCCAAGAAACAGCGCCACCACCAAGTGTAAACACATATCCACTCGTGACCTTTATCTCATCAGCATCAGATATCCAATTTGAATCACTATAACCCTCCAGTACCCTCGGATACCCGGTATAGTGAATGTCATAGCTTGCAATGCCTTTTAGATAACGCATGACTCTTTCAAGAGCTTGCCAATGATCATCTCCAGGATTTGAAACAAATTGACTGAGTTTGCTAACAGCAAACGCGATGTCAGGCCTTGTCGCCCTAGCCAAGTACATAAGAGAGCCAATTATTTGAGAGTATGTCAATTGATCTCTGACGGTGCCTCGATTCTTTTGAAGTAGCACACTAGGATCATACGGTGTTGGAGAAGACTTGCAGCCGCTATACCCAAAGCGACTCAAAATCTTGTCCACAAAGTGAGACTGAAGCAGTGTGATCCCACTATCATCATCTCTCAATAGTTTGATGTTCAAGATAACATCAGCTACTCCTAGATCCTTCACCTCAAAAGACTGAGATAAGAAATCCTTGACCTCCTCAATTACAATAAGGTTGGTCCCAAAGATCAATATGTCATCAACATACAAACATAGAATAACTCCTTCGCCCCCACCATGGCGATAATATACACACTTGTCAGCTTCGTTTACAACAAAGCCTGCAACGATTAATGTTTTATCAAACTTTTCGTGCCACTGCTTAGGTGCTTGTTTAAGACCATATAAAGACTTCAGCAGCTTGCACACTTTTATTTCTTGACCATTTACTACAAAACCATCTGGTTGATCCATATAAATTTCCTCATCCAACTCTCCATTTAGGAAAGCCGTCTTAACATCCATTTGATGAACGATAAGACCGTGTGAGGCAGCCAGGGAAAGTAGTAATCGAATGGTGGTCAACCTTGACACAGGTGAGTAAGTGTCAAAGAAGTCTTCACCCTCCTTTTGGGTATAACCCTTGGCCACAAGTCTTGCCTTGTACTTCTCAGTAGTACCATCAGGCCTTAGTTTCTTCTTAAACACCCATTTACATCCTACAGGTTTGCACCCATAAGGACGATCAGTGATCTCCCATGTTTCATTAGCTAAAATGGAGTCCATCTTACTACGGATGGCTTCCTTCCGAGAGTCGATCGGAGATGCATAGGCACGAAATAGAAGTGGGAGTATCATCCACGAGGTATATAACGAAATCATCACCAAAAGACTTTGCAGTCCTCTGTCTCTTGCTTCTTTTAGGAATTTCGTTATCCTCCTCCTCAGCATTTTCTAGGTGTTCTACTGGAATGATTGATTTAGAAATTGTATCTAATTCCTGACTTGATGAGTTAGGCATATCCTTCATGGGAAAGATATCCTCAAAGAAATTTGCATCATTCGACTCCATGATTTTACCAACATGCATGTCTGGTACTCCGGATTTTACTACCAAGAATCGATAGCCAATGCTACGAAAAGCATAACCCAGAAATACACAGTCCATAGTTTTTGGTCCAAGCTTGCGCTTCTTGGGAACTGGTACATGAACTTTTTCCAAACAGCCCCAAGTTCGTAGATAAGAGAGATTTAACATTTTCTTCTCCATTCTTCAAATGGAGTAATTTCTTTGTTCTTTGTGGGAACTCGGTTTAGGACATGACATGCGGTCAGTAGTGCCTCCCCCACCATTCTGTTGGAATTATGCCCTAGAGGCAATAATAAAGATGTTATTGTTATAATTCTTGTTCATGATAAAGTTTATATTCCATGCTAGAATTGTATTAAGCGGAAACTTTGATACTTGTGTGGTTTATGAACAAAACCATGTCCCTAGTACGCCTCTATGGACTAGCTCATTGATTAATGATGGTTAAGGTTTCCTAACCATAGACATGAGTTGTCGATTAATAATGAGATCATATCATTGGGAGAATGATATGATGGACAGACTCAAATCAAGCAGAGCAATTAGATCGTGTCATCGTGTTCATCTTTGCGAAGCTTTTTCTTATGTCAAATATTGTATTCCTTAGACCATGAAATAATGCAACTCCCTGGTATCGGAAGAAAGCTTTGAGGTCATCAAACGTCATCCTATGAGAGGGTGATCATAAAGGTGTCTCTCAGGTGATCGGAAAGTACTTGTTGGGTTGTATGTATCGAGATGGGATTTGTCCCTCCCAAGTCGGGGAGATATACTTCGGGCCCACTCGGTAATCGATATCAACACCGCTTGCAAGCACGTGGTTAAGGAGTTAATCACAAAATGATATCGCATTACAGAACGAGTAAAGTACTTGCTGTGAATGAGATTGAACTAGGTATGTCGATACCAACGATCAAATCTCGGGCAAGTAAAATATCGCGTGACGAAGGGAATATAAATATGGGATTAATTGAATCCTGGCATCGTGGTTCATCCGATATGATCATCGATGAATATGTGGGAGTCAATATGTGTTTCCAGATCCTGCTGTTGATTATTGATAGAAGATCATGCGCATATTCTCGAACGTGGTCACACTTAACGTGCCTCGGCTAGGATATAATGGATAATTGGTTTATGAGTTTTATTCGAGTCTCGGATGAGATCCAGGACATCACGAGAGGTGAAAATGGTCGGAGAATAAGATTCATATAAAGGAAAGCAGTTTTGGATTTGAATTGTTTTGGAATGTTCGGTATTGTAAAGGTTCTAGAAGCTTCGGAGTGGGACCGTGGAGCCGGGCGGGGTGGGCGGGTCAGTGCCCTGGTTGGGCCAGGGGCACCCCATAGGTCCAGGCCAAAACCCTAGGGGATCTTCTAGAAGGGGGACTTGCCCCACTCCACCCTTGTGGCCGGCCCTAGGGCTTGGAGGAGGCAAGGTGCGGCCAGCCCTCTATATAAAGAGGCGGGGGCACCCTCCTCCCACCCTCCTAACCTAGCCTGCCTGCCACCGGATCTCTCTCTCTCTCTCTCTCTCTCTCTCTCTCTCTCTCTCTCTCTCTCTCTCTCTCTCTCTCTCTCTCTTCCATTGGCGAAGCCCTGCCGCAGAAACTCTCACCTTTGCACCACGCCGTCGTGTTGTAGATCCAATCTATCTCTCCACCCCACTTGCTGGACCGAGGAAGGAGGAGACGTCACGGTGCCATACGTGTGCATCTCTCGGAGGCGTCGCCACTTGCGACGTTGGATCGGATCGGATCACGAGGAGGAGAAGGCTAGTACGACTACATCAACCATGTTCTGTTGAACGTTCTGCTGTGCGATTTTTTCAAGGGTATGAAGATCTCATCTATCCCTCTCGTTGATTGCATCTCCTAGATTAGATCTTGGCTTCCCCGTTCGCATCCATAGAATTTTTTTAATTTACTATGCTGCGAAACCCTTCACATTCCTTGGAGAGACCCGATGTGTCTAACATGGCGTTAACCAAATCTGTTAGAGTGCGGTTCTTTCGTTCGGCTACCCCGTTTGACTGGGGTGAGTAGGAAGGCGTCCTCTCATGGATTATACCATGTTCCACACAAAAAGAGTCAAACTCGTTGGAAAAATACTCTCCACCACGATCATACCTAAGCCTCTTAATCTTTCGATCAAGTTGGTTTTCTGCTTCAGCTTTATAGACTTTGAAGAAACTCAAAGCCTCATCTTTTGTTTTCAGAAGATACACATGATAGTATCTCGTAGAGTCGTCGATCAACGTCATAAAATATTTCTTTCCATCTTTTGTCAACACACCATTCATCTCACAAAGATCAGAATGTATGAGTTCTAGTGGTGCCAAATTTCTTACCTCTGCAGTCGTATGTGACTTGCGAGGTTGTTTTGCTTGCACATAGGCTAGGCACTTAGATCCTTTGACTGTAGTGAAATTTGGGATTAAATTCATTTTAGATAACCGCGTCATGCAACCAAAATTAACATGACAAAGACGTGAATGCCAAACATTTGATATAAGATCAGATGAAACATGATTCACAACTTTATTGCAAACATCTGATAATGATAGGCGGAACAGACCTCCACACTCATATCCTTTACCAATAAAAGTACCAAACTTAGAAAGTACAAACTTATTGGACTCGAAAACAATCTTGTAGCTATCACGACATAGAAGAGATCCGCTAACAAGATTCTTATTTATTGAGGTAACATGATGCACGTTCTTTAGGTGTACGGTCTTTCCCGAAGTGAACTTCAGATCGACCATACCAACACCATGAACAGAAGCATGCGAGCTGTTCCCCATCAACACGGACTGAGTCCCTCTGACCTGATATGAAGAAAACATGGAAATATCAGAAAAAACATGTATATTAGCGCCCGTGTCAATCCACTAATCAGGAGAATGACATAATGAAAGAACATTAGGTGATATACCATACCCAACATCCTTCATCTCAACGTCGCCCATGACAATATTAGCGGTCTTGCCGCTCTTCCCATGCTGGCGCCTGTCATAGCGGTTGGGGCAGCTAGGAGCCCAGTGATTAGGATCACCGCACACATGACAAGAACCTTTCTTCTTATCAGTCTTCTTCTTGAAATTGGTAGACTGTGAGGGCTTGTTCTTCCCATCGAACTCCCTTTCCATCAAACTTGATCTTGTTCTTGAACTTGTGGGACTGGAAGTTCTTTTTCTGTACCAAGTTGGCACTTGAACCTCCCTCAACAACTCGAGCACGTGTGTCTTTTGCTCTCGCCTTCTCTTCCACATCAAGAGTCCCAATGAGATCCGAAACGGAAAACTCCTGTCTCTTGTGCTTCAGAGAAGTAGCAAAGTTCCTCCATGATTGGGGAAGCTTGGAAATAATGCCCCTGGCAACGAACTTGTCCGGTAACACACATGAGAAGTACTCAAGCTCCTTGGCCAGTGCCTGTATCTCATGAGCCTGCTCAACGACGGAGCGGTCATCAGACATCTTAAAGTCATAGAATTGCTCCATGATATAGAGTTCACTGCCAGCGTCCAAGACCCCAAACTTGGCCTCGAGAGCAGCTCACATATCCTTGCCATTATCAAATGACATATAGGGTTCAACAATGTTCTACCCAAGCACAGACAATAGAGAAGCCCTGAACATTTTGTCAGATTTCTGGAAAACTTGCTCCTGGGCAGGAGTAAGCTCTCCCTCAGGCCTTCCAAGAGTGCCGTCATAGCAGTTCATGTTCTCAAACCAAAGAATTGCTCTCACGCGCCATATCTTATAGTGCGTACCCTCAAACATAGGTGGCTTCATAGATGGCACGAAACCACTTGGAGTAAATTGCCTATAATAAGGTTTTTGGATTGTTGGAAATATGAGCAATTTATCAAGTGATTTATGCGAGATAAACAGTAGGTAAAACATGACTAGAATGATCGAAAATAAACTAGCCAAGTCATCTGGCAGAAAGTGTGCAGAGAGTTGCAGATAAATCGAAATAAGCTGAACAATATGAAGAAAGAAAACATACATCAGTTTTCCGGAGTTGGAGTTGTCACCCATGTCGTCTAGGAAGAGGTTCTCGATGGCAGGGAAGAAGTCGTGTTGGGGAAGATGTCGTCGGCGTCGGTGGAGGAGTCTGTGATGAAGCCAGTAGTCGCGCCGATAGCGCTCCCCAAAAACCTTATCGCCTTCTCCGCACAGACTCAAGAGCGGGGTTCGAGGTTCATCGTCTCCGTCATGGCGCACGCCACAAGACGGGATGGGGAAGAACTGTTGGCAGCTCAGTGCTCTGGAACTTGGATGCGATGGTTCTGATAGATGCCTGAGGACAGGAGCGACCTTCCGCTCTTATAGGCACGGGTAGACATGCGAACAGGCGACGTCGGAAGAGGAAGCCAAACAGCCTCCACTAAGTTCGAATTAAACCTCCACTGAGTCGTATTTAACACTTGTTTGTATACCAGTCATGCGTGGCAAAAAAAGAACTTGGCTCGACGATATTCCCGCGTCGTGGCGAGGCGTGGCGAGGCGGGCGGCGGAGGAGGAGGAGCGCGCGTGTGGGACCCTCTCCTTCTCCTTCTCATCCTTTTACCAAGTAGTAGGAGAGCCTCCCTTATAAGCTGGTGCAAACCTCCTTCAACTAGCAATGTGAGACTAAACATTTGTCCCACCTCTTGCCATGCATGAATGGGCCACATGGGCCTCTAGGATTTTCAGGAATTATTGGAATGGAAAAAGGACTAGGCTTTTTGGGCCAAAATTCCAACATAGTACTCCCTCTGTCCGCAAATAAGTGTATATCTAGGAAATACTAAACAAATTAGTTCTCTATCTTCTTTTATGAGGCTTTATCAATTATGAAGAAAAGAGAAGAATGAGGATTGGTGGATGAGATGGAGAAGAAGAATAGAGATTGGAGGATGAGGTGGGGGAGTGATTACGAGGAGCTAATTGCATTTATTGAGTGTCTTGGTATTATAGATGTACACTCTTTTTTGGGACAAATTTTAAGTGTCGTGGGGTTGCACGGCAGATGCTACTGGGGGTAGCTTACGTAAAGGGAGCAAGGCGACGTAGGAGAATCCGGGAGCGAGATTGGCACACGATGTACCCAGGTTCACGTCCCCTCGGTGGAGGATCGCTACGTCCTGCTATCAATCCAGTATATGATCATAGATTGGTTTACAAGAGAGTCGCCATAGGCGGAGGGAGATTAGATCTAATGAGAGATGTGGATGAAGATGTCCCGTGGGGTGCCTCTGGTGGCTTTATATATGTAGCCAATTAGGGTTTACAAGTGTGTTGGTGGGCTTTGTATCAGTGTAGCGTCTTGGGTCTTGATCGGCGCCGATGGGTGCGACATGCGCCGATCCCGTATTAGTAGTCGACCCGCTCAGGGCTAGGTTTCAGTCGGCTCGGTCCATCTGGCGAATCCGCTTCGTGGGTATACCCCGATTGGTATTCCCCCATCATTAAGTGCTAGATGTACACTTATTAGCGGACAGAGGGAGTATATTGCTTACTCCCTCCGTTCGTAAATAAATGTACTTCTAGGTTTTGCCTAAGTCAAACTTTATAAAATTTGACCAACGTTTTAGATAAATATATTAACATATATTACACAAAATTGTCATATTATAAAACTAAATTTGAAAACAAATCTAATAATATCAATTTATTGTCATAACTATTGCTACATTTTTTTAAAAAGTTAGTTAACTTTATAAAATTTAACTTAGAACAAGGCTAGAAGTATATTTATTTACAGACGGAGGAGTAAGCAAAGAAGGACAAATACTTGATGATTCGAGAGGATATGATCTCACGAAGTCACGATTCAAAAAACATGCCCCTAGTAGCTGTCTAGCGGGCAGGCATGGAGATGTGGCACAAACCTGAACTTGGCATCTAGAGACTGTTGCAGGATGCTACCGCATCCACATATCCTGACAGATCTCGCCGCAACTCTAACGAACTGGCCGATCGAAGAGACCGAGCTGCAGCATGGCGCTGCTCAGACCTTTTCCTGATGCATCAGTGGCGCTAGCTGCTGCCAAGGCGGGCGACCGGCCGGCCATGCTGCGCGCGAACCTGACATGACACGCATGAGGGTGACCGGGGAGCCTGCTTGTTCCAGCTGCTAGCTGCCGATCCATATGCAGCTCCTGATCGAGATCAGAGGAAGAACTGGCCGGAGGCACGTGGTACGGAATGGTATGGACAAAGTAAAAGCCATCATGGACGCAATGGATCGTGGCGCTCCTTTGTTTTGTTTGTCCGAGAGAGGAGGGGGCGTGCAGATGCAGATGCAATAACGGGGTTCTGTACTTCTGTTACGGCATGGGAATAACTGGACATGGCCCTCCATATGCTCTTTGTCATGCCGCCCTGTCCTATGAAATATGAGCCATGCATTACAACCCCACTCCTGTATGTGCATGTAACGAACATGCGGCCTTGTGGGAAACATGCATACATGGTCCAAATTGCACAATTCCCTGTCACCCATGTACACCTCTTTTGAAAGCTCATCTGTCCTAGCCGATTGTTTTGGCTCGACCATCTTTGCGAACCGCGACACATGCACAGATATTTTTTTTTAGCTATGCTCATTAAGTGGAAAAACAATCCTGCTTTTTATAGAACTTGTTTAATCTCGAATCATTCATGATGGAATGCTTAATGTAATAGTTTTAAAAGAATGCTTAATGTAGTGTACTCCCTCCGTCCAAAAAATAAAGTCATAGACTTATCTAGATTTGTACTCCCTTCGTTTCAAAATATAAGATGTTTCATGTTTATAAACAAAGGGAGTTCCTAGATCTCAGGCGCCTGAGAATTTCTTATGTCTAAGTAGCTGACATCATCTTACTATTTGTGCTTACCATGTCTCAGTTGCAACCTAGTTGCAACTTATATAACTTGTACTAATTCTCAGTTGCAACCTTATTAAAAATCTCAGTTACAACCTAGTTGTAACTCATGTGAAAGTCCCACGTTGCACGAATCACGAGGTAAATCCAATGGCGAGAGAGAGGTGTCTGAGAATTAGCAAATCCGATAAACAAAATGTATATAGACTTTTTTAGCGTGTAGATTGACCGTCTCAAAACAAAGAAATCTAGATACATTTGTTTCACAAAGCTGAAACATCTTATATTTTGAAACAAATAGAGTATGTATCTATGTATTTTAGTACTTCCTCCATCTCAAAATAGATGTCTCATGTTTATCAAAATTTGGATGAATTTAGTGTCTAAATTTATCCGAATGATAAATCTAAGACATCTATTTTGGGACGGAGGGAGTATATAGATACGAATCTAGACAAGTATGAAGTAACATTCTTTTTAGATGGACATTCATGTTGCATGCATGATATATTGGCATGGAGAGAGTATTTTTTTTCGGGCATGCATGTAGCCCGAGAAGGGCCTACAGTAATAACATATTTTGCCCTAAAAAAAGTAATAACATATTTTATAAGAATAACCGAGAAAACAATGCATGCGGTAAAATTAAAAGCAAGAATAGATGGCTGCAAAAGCTAGTCAAGGATAACTTTCCAGAAACAACTAGTCAAGGATATATATATAGTGAGAGACAGTAGATGATCGAGTGACGGATTGACGAGACTCGTCCGTCCATGGTGCGATCTCTGCGCGCGCGCACGGCACACCCACCCTTGCTTGCTCACCGTCACACATATCCATCACGCATGTAGGCTCATGCATCAGCCGCTGCTGCTACCGCCGCTGCATGCATGGCGCACATGCTGGCCTCTGCCGCTACTGCTCGGGTCGATCGGCGACGCATGTCAAGTCCTGTCACGTCGGCCCCGCCGAGTTAGTTAGTATTGACACAGTGCCGTGGCAGTATGAAACGTGGATCCTGAGTCCTGACCGAGAAGCGCACAGTGCTGGCACTGCCGGAGATGGATGGACCTAAGTACGTGGAGAAGGGCGTCGTGCGCGCGCCGGCCGTCTTTTGGCGAGGTGCTGCCGTGCTGGCCGGCTATGATTTGTCACGTCGGGGGCAGGCGCATCGGCCGTCTAGGGCCGGGGCAAGGCCGGCGATCGGCAGTACTACGTCAGTCTTTTCACCCACGTGATCGCCCACGGCGCATGTTATTATTCGTCCTGAGATGGTAGCGGCATGATGCTGGCTGCTTTTTTTTTTTTCCTAAATCCGTCCAGCATGTTGGTTAGAATTGCTGTAGCCCTGCAACACGGAGAAACTGGCAGCAATTGCGCTACCGTTGTTTTATTACGGGCACAGTGGGGCTCGTTAACCGACTGTTGCATGCGCAGTCAGTGGGTGTAATATTGAACGCAGCTTAGATTATCTGTGCTGTGGGCTGTTGCAGGACACGGCGTACTGGCCGCAGAACAGGGAGTTGAGAGGATCACATGGCCCCGGACCGGAAGATTGGCCTGCCAGTGTCTCAGTGCTAGGCATGTAATTTTTCCTCAAGGCCAGGGATTTATTCATCACGGTGGGATAAAGCGCTATCTTGAACGGACCCGACTCATCCGGTTGCTCCATATCTTTTTTTTTTGTTAGTTTGGGTCAAACCGCTCGGTCGATATAAAAAGGGGATGCGGCCAGTTCGACCAGCCGCGTTCAGTGGCGTGACCTATTTGTTCTGCCCGTACGCTGTATTTTTTTTGCAAATTCAAATATAAACCAACTAGCAAATTTCATACTAACTTATATTCAAAATAAAAAAACAGAATTTAGACTAGCCTAACCTAGCTACCAATCTTCGCACGCCGGCGCCGCCTCGTCCTGTAGGGGTTCGTAGCATGGAAAACAAAAATTTTCTATCGCATACAAACAAACAAGTCAAGATCTATCTACTAGATTGTAGCAACGAGTCGATGGTATAACACCTCGAAGATTCCAAAGCGTTTACGAGATCGGATTCTCGTGGGTGATGTAGTCGTACTCTTCCCGATCTCAAGATCGTGTAGACGATCCTTCAGTATCACGTTTGGCGGCGCTCATGATCGGTCACCGTTAAATTTTCGGCGAAGACCTTCCTCTCCTTGTTCCGGCGGAGGTTGTAACACTCTCCTCGTGATTCCGGCTGGCGTGGTGCAGGAAGTAGAGGGAGATCATGAGGCCGCCTTAAGCGGTGCGGTATGGTGGAGCTTATGAGAGAGGCTATTAGTGGCCTAGTAATTAGACACACCAATTAGAAGGCTCTAAACCAATTAGAAGGCTCTAAACTGTTGGCTAAAGCAATTAGAAGCTCTAAACCAAAAGCTCTAAAGGAGATCTAGAGTAGAAAGTTATGTGTCTATGGGAGGAGCCGCCCTCCTTATATGGGAGGGTCCTTGGCTTGGCCGGGAGGAGGGAGTCCCTCCCCAACTCGGCCTAGGTGGCGCCGGCTGGAGGAGTACTCCTCCTCAGGTTGATTCCAACTCCTCTTGCTTGTTTCCCAGTTTCTTGTTTTGGCGTTTGACTTTCAAAGCTGGACATTTGACTTTCTGTTTTAGGATTCAATTTAATCCTTTATTTGGGACAGCAATAACACTTAGTACATGATGCAATCATTCAATGAGCAATGACACATTCATGTACCCTCCCCCAGTCTTGGGACAATCCGGAACCTTCTAGAACATTCGATGAAAACAGGAATCATTCCCGAACTCAAAGCAGGACTTTCCTTATATGAATCTTATTCTCGGACCATTCCGGATCACCTCGTGATATCCGGATCCCATCCGAGACTCGAACAACATTCGGTCTCTTTCTCATAATACCATAACTACTCAAACAACGTCGAATCCTTAAGTGTGTCTCCCTACGGTTCGTGAATTATGCGGACATGATCGAGACACTTCTCGAACAATAACCAATAGAGGAATCGGAAATTCATATGGCTCCACATATTTCTCGATTACTTTGCGATCGAATGAACCACTTACATACGATACCAATTTCCCTTTGTCTCACGATATGTTACTTATCCAAGGTTATGATCGTCGGTATCTCTGCATACCTAGTTCAACCTTATTCTTGATAAGTACTCTTTTCTCGTTCCGTGATATGTGATCCCTTGTGACCAAGTCACATGCTTGCAAGCTAATTGGATGACATTCCACCGAGAGGGCCCAGAGTATATCTATCCGTCATGTGGATGGACAAATCCCTCTTGATCCATGTGTTTCAACCAATACTTTCCGAACACTTAATGCCACCTTTATAGCCACCCGATTCGGTGTGGTGTTTGATGTCATCAAAGCATCCATCCGGTAAAGGTGATATGCATGATCTCATGGTCGAAGGAATTAGGGTACTATGTATCAGAAAGCATATAGCAATTGAACTAATGAAATGACTTGATCTTTATGCTACGCTTATCTATAGGAGTATGTCCACCATATCATTCTCCTAACGATATGATCTTGTTGTTGATAACATCTCAATGTTCATGATATGGAAACCATAATCATTAATCAACCAACAAGCTAGTGAAGTATAGAGGCTATACTAGGGACTTCAAATTAAGTTTACAAATCACACAAGTATTAATGGTTTCCTTGTTAATACTATTATAGCATGAATGCAAACATTTATCATAAACACAAAGATATAATAATAACTACATTTATTATTGCCTCTAGGGCATATCTCCAACAGTCTCCCACTTGCACTAGAGTCATCTAATCTAGATTACATGGTAATATCGAACACCCATGGCAGTTTGGTGTTGGTCATGTTTTGCCCTCGGGAGAGGTTTAGTCAACGGATCCGCCACATTCGGATCTGTGTGTACTTTGCAAATCTTTATATCCCCATCCCGGATATGTTCTCGAATAGCGTGAAAACGACTTGATATGCTTGACTTCTTGTGTGACCTTGGTTCTTGCGCATTGGCTATGGCGCCCATGTTATCCTGATAGATAGACATTGGGTCGGCACTTGGAACCACACCCTTCTGTAATGAACTCTTTCATCCATATCGCTTCTTGTGAAGCCTCCAGCGACCATGTATTCCGATTGGTTGAAGATCTCGCCACAACGCTTTGCTTTGCACTCCTCCATTAAGCTTTGCACCATTCAAAATAAATCATTATCCGGTTGTGATTTAGAATCATACGGATCGGTGTTCCAACTAACATCGGTGTAACCATTAACAACGAGCTGTTCATCACCTCCATAAGAAGAACCATATCCTTAGTTCTTCTCAAGTACTTAAGGATGTTTTGACATTGTCCAATGATCCACTCTGGATCACTTTGATATCTGCTAGTTAAACTAACGACATATGCAATGTCGGGTCTAGTACATAGCATGGCATACATTAGAGATCCTATGGCTGAGGCATAGGGGTCTTACTCATCCTTTCTCTATCTTACGCGATGTCGGACTTTGAGTTTTACTCAAGGTCGTATTGAGCAACATGGGCAAGAACCCTTTCTTGCTTTCTTCCATTCAAATCTCTTTAGAACTTTGTCCAAATATGTACTTTCTGTGACAATGATATTTGGCGTTTGATCTATCTCTATAAATATTTATGCCTAATATGTAAGCTGCCAAGATCCTTCATTGAAAAACTATTATTCAAATATTCCTTGACACTATTAAGAAGGTCTACATCATTCCCAATCAACAATATGTCATCCACATACATTATTAAGAATGCTCTGAGCTCCCACTCACTTTCTTGTAAATACAAGCTTCTCCATAAGTTTGTATAAAACCAAAACTTTGATTACCTTATCAAAGCGTTGATTCCAACCGGGATGCTTGCTTCAATCCATAGATGGACCGTTGAAGTTTGCATACCTTGTTAGCATCTATAGGATCGACAAAACCTTTGGGTTGCATCATATACAACTCTTCATCAATGTCTCCATTGAGGAATCTGTTTTGACATCCATACGCCATATCTCATAATCATAATATGCGTGATTGCTAACATAATCCTCACGGACTTTAACCGCTACGGTGAAAGTCTCATCGTAGTCAACTCCTTGAATTTGTCGAAACCCTTTTGCGACAAGTCGAGCTTTATAGACGATAACATTACCATCGATCTGCTTTTTCTTCTTGAAAATCCATTTGTTCTCGGCGACCTTGGCCATCGGTAAGTCCACCAAAGTCCATACTTGGTTTTCGTACATGGATCCAATCTCGGTTTCATGGCTTCTTGCCATTTATTGGAATCTGGGCTCATCATTGCTTCCTCATATGTCTCGGGGTCATCGGTGTTGTCCACCATGACATTCATAACGGAATCATACCAATGCAGGTGGTGCGAGTTCTCGTTGACCTCAGAGGCTCTGTAGCAACTTCAACCAAGTTTCATGATCATCATCATTAGCTTCCTCCCTTATTGGTGCAGGCACCAGAACTTCTTCGGTCTTTGCGCTACTGCAATTCGAGAGAAGGTTCAACAACCTCGTCGAGTTCTACTTTCCTTCCGATCACTTCTTTCAAGAAATTCCTTCTCTAGAAAGGATCCATTCTTAACGAATGTTTTGCCTTGGATCTATGATAGAAGGTATACCCAATAGTTTCCTTGGTATCCTATGAAGGCGCATTTTCCGCTTTGGGTTCAAGCTTGTCGGTCAGAACTTCTTTACATAGGCCGCATCCCCAAACTTTAAGGAGCGACAATTTAGGTTTCTTTCCAAACCATAATTCATACGGTGTCGTTTCAGCGGATTTAGCGGTGCCCTATTTAAAGTGAATGCGGTTTGTTTCTAATGCATAACCCCAAAATGATAGCGGTAAATCATAAGTGACATCATAGAGCGAACCATATCTAAAGAGTTCGATTACGACGTTCGGACACACCATTCTGTTGTGGTGTTCCGGCGGTGTCAATTGTGAAAGTATTCCGCACTTCTTTAAATGCTCGCCAAACGTAACTTAGATATTCACCTCCACGATCGAGCGTAGAAATTTAATCTTCTTGTTACGTTGATTCTCTACCTCACTTTGAAACTCCTTAAACTTCTCGAAAGTTTGGACTTATGTTTCATGAAATAGATATATCCATATCTACTCAAGTCATCCGTGAAGGTAAGAACATAACGATAACCATCACGACGCTACACTCATTGGACCACACACATCGGTATGTATGATTTCCAATAAGTCCGTAGCTCGCTCCATCATACCGAAAATGGAGTCTTAGTCATTTTCCCATCGGACATCGCATCTTTCAAGTGATTCAAAATCAAGTGATTCAAGAAGTCCATCGAATGGAGTTTCTTCATACGTTTCACTCGATGTGACCAAGGCAGCGATGCCACATATAGGTCGAATTATCGCTTGATTTCAAGCGTTTAGCCTCAATGTTGTTGATATGTGTATTTCCACTATCGAGATTCAATAAGAATAGACCATCTATCAAAGGTGCATGTGCATAAAACATATTACTCATATAAATAGAACAACCATTATTCTGATTTAAACAAGTAACCGTCTCTAATAAACAAGATCCCGATATAATGTTCATGCTCCACGCACCAAATAACAATTATTTAAGTATAAAACTAATCCCGATGGTAGATGAAGGGGTAGCGTGCCGACCGCGATCACATCAACCTTTGATCCGTTTCCAGCGCGCCGTCACCTCGTTCTTCGCTAGCTTCCGTTTATTCTGCTTTTGTTTGAGTTACAAATATGAGCAAATCTGGCTTGCTCCGAACGATATGTATATCGGATATACAATTCTTCTTGATATTTGCCGTTCTTGTTCTTCCATTGTCGGATTTGGTGGCAATTCCTTCCATTTGGGTTCTCCCTTGCAGTAAGTGCTGGTAAATTTTTCTCTGTTTCCAGCTTAGGTCCATAAAGTCTCTTCGGGTAGCTTTCTTGGTACCCTTCTTGGTCTTCTGCCCTTTTAGCAGAACAGCTTTCTTACTTTCCTAGTCTTATTGGTGTTTGCTTAGACCAACTCTTCTTGATCTCCTTTACTGCTGATTTCAACATGGCAAGAGTTACAGCAGCGTCTTGTTCATGTTACGCGTATTGTAGTTCATCACAAAGTTCTCATATAACTCTTGCTGTAGGATTGGTAGAAAGAGTAAATCCCCAAAGCATTAGGAATCACAATACCCAAGCTTTGAAGTTTGTTTTAGGACCGGACATCTTAAGCCGGTTTCGCGGCGGAGCTGCCCTCTTCATCTTGCCTCAGCGTGACTTTTCCGAAGAAGCATAGCTAGCAACTTTTTGCCAGTCTAAAATCAATTTGAGAAATCATCCACAATAATCAATTATAGGTCTCTTCGACCCACCACTACGAAGCTAGATTCTAAACCATACAAGATGCTGCCCAGATCTGATCTTGATTCTTCGCGATTCTTGCAGTTCTTTGCTTCGCCTTCGCCATCCAATTTCCGGTGGAGTCACCAATGATGCATCGACACATAGAGTCAAATTACCGGCCCAATGGGGACAATCCCTCGTCAAATTGAATTGAACCAATCCATGGTCATTGTTTTCAACACTTTTTTCTTTACAGGCAGCATTAAAATTGATGGTAACTGCCATTGATCTACAACTGCTTATATTTAGTTCAGACTTTAGACTAAGTTTTAATTGAGTTTGAATTAATTAAAATTAATAAATTAAAACTGAGGTGACTCAAACTCAAAACAACATCCCTCTTTTGAAGTGATCTACGAACAAATCCACTAATCACGCCATACGATCATCACGAGTTGATATAGTTGATATAGCGAACAATCATCATGTCATTCATATCTACTATCGATTCATGCTCGATTTTTTCGGTAATCCGTTGTTCGAGACCAGATACATACATGCTATTTCAAGTCAAGATCATCGAACCGTTTAACGCAGAGCAAATACATGACGGCTTGCTCGTTGTATACACTTGCGGAATCTAGAACACCCGATCATCACGTGGTGCTTGAAACAACAAGCTTTAGCGGTGCTAACTAAGGGTGAACACTTTATGATTTGAAATTGATGTGCATGAGGGATCATCTTATAATGCTACCGTCTACTAAGCAATACAAGATGCATAAAGGATTAACATCACATGCAATTCAATATATATGTGATATGATATGGCCTTTCTTCTTCGTGCCTCCGATCTCCATCTTCAACGAACATGATCTCCATCATCACCGCATTGCATCAAGGTCAATGACGCTTCTCCATGGTTGTCTTCCACGGCTTCAACTATTACAACTACTTTGAATAGACACGGGTCTTAACATAAAATTAAAGACAACCATATGGCTCCTGCGGTTGTCGACTTACAATAAGGAACATTGCATACATCGAATATAATCACAATCATGGCCATATCACATCATGCACACCGCAAAACAAAGTTAGACGCTTCTACTTTCTTTGCATATTTTACGTGGTTTGGGGCTTTCAATAAGTGTCGTTCTAACTTACGAACAAGAACCACAACATTGATACTAGCATTGTTGATCACCCGTTGTAAATTGGATCTTAACTATGCTAGGAGAAACATGCACCATAAAGCCACTTATGCAATACAAGTTACATGTCAAGCGTGGAGCAAGTCTCATGAACGATGTCATGTAAGGTTAGCCGGCCGCTTCATCCCAACATACCGCAAGATGCAAAGTACACAAAAGCAATCTACAATAAAAGCATCAACGCCTGATGACCATTGTGTTCTACCGTCACAAGATCTACATATAGACGGCTCGATACCCTGTGAGGTTCGTAGCATGGAAAACAAAAATTTTCTATCGCATACAAACAAACAAGCCAAGATCCATCTACTAGATTGTAGCAACGAGTCGATGGTATAACTTACCCTCGAAGATTCCAAAGCGTTTAACGAGATCGGATTCTCGTGGGTGATGTAGTCGTACTCTTCCGATCTCAAGATCGTGTGAGCGATCCTTCCGTATACGTTCCGCAGCGCTCGCGATCGGTCACCGTCGGTACTCGACGAAGACCTTCCTCTCCCTTGTTCAGTGAGCGGAGGTTGTAACACTCTCCTCGTGATTCCGCGGCAACTGGCGTGGTACCGGAAGTAGAGGGAGATCATGAGCCGCCTTAAGCCGGTGCGAGTATGGTGGAGCTTATGAGAGAGGCTATTAGTGGCCTAGTAATTAGACACACCAATTAGAAGGCTCTAAACCAATTAGAAGGCTCTAAACTGGCTAAAGCAATTAGAAGCTCTAAACCAAAACAGCTCTAAACCGGAGATCTAGAGTAGAAAGTTATGTGTCTATGGGAGGAGCCACCCCTCCTTATATGGGAGGGGTTCCTTGGCGCTGGAGGAGGGAGGAGTCCCTCCCAACTCGGCCTAGGGCTGGCGCCGCTGGAGGAGTCCTACTCCTCCTCCAGTTGATTCCAACTCCTCTTGCTTGTTTCCCAGTTTCTTGTTTTGGCGGTTTGACTTTCAAACCGGACATTTGACTTTTCATTTTAGGATTCAATTTAATCCTTTATTTGGGACAACAATAACACTTAGTACATGATGCAATCATTCAATGAGCAATGACACATTCATGTACCCTCCCCAGTCTTGGGACAATCCGGAACCTTCTAGAACATTCAGATGAAAACACGGAATCATTCCCGAACTCAAACGGGACTTTCCTTATATGAATCTTATTCTCGGACCATTCCGGATCACCTCGTGATATCCGGATCCCATCCGAGACTCGAACAACATTCGGTCTCTTTCTCATAATACCATAACTACTCAAACAACGTGAATCCTTAAGTGTGTCTCCCTACGGTTCGTGAATTATGCGGACATGATCGAGACACTTCTCGAACAATAACCAATAGAGGAATCTGGAAATTCATATGGCTCCACATATTTCTCGATTACTGCGATCGAATGAACCACTTACATACGATACCAATTTCCCTTTATCTCACGATATGTTACTTATCCAAGGTTATGATCGTCGGTATCTCCGCATACCTAGTTCAACCTTATTCTTGATAAGTACTCTTTTCTCGTTCGTGATATGTGATCCCTTGTGACCAAGTCACATGCTTGCAAGCTAATTGGATGACATTCCACGAGAGGGCCAGTATATCTATCCGTCATGTGGATGGACAAATCCCACTCTTGATCCATGTGTTTCAACCAATACTTTCCGAACACTTAATGCCACCTTTATAGCCACCCGATTCACGGTGTGGTGTTTGATGTCATCAAAGCATCCATCCGTAAAGGTGATATGCATGATCTCATGGTCGAAGGAATTAGGGTACTATGTATCGTAAAGCATATAGCAATTGAACTAATGAAATGACTTGATCTTTATGCTACGCTTATCTATAGGAGTATGTCCACCATATCATTCTCCTAACGATATGATCTTGTTGTTGATAACATCTCAATGTTCATGATATGGAAACCATAATCATTAATCAACCAACAAGCTAGTGAAGTATAGAGGCTATACTAGGGACTTCAAATTAAGTTTACAAATCACACAAGTATTAATGGTTTCCTTGTTAATACTATTATAGCATGAATGCAAACATTTATCATAAACACAAAGATATAATAATAACTACATTTATTATTGCCTCTAGGGCATATCTCCAACACGTCCGTCTATGGGTCGAGGTCGATATACTCCGACGGCGTCCAGAGGTTGGGCGGCGACAGGGCCGGAGCGGGATCGGGCGCAAGTGGATTGATCACCTGCCTAGGCCACGACACCCAACTGTGCGGGAGGTGCGCCAGCTTCATCCCCACCTCCGGTGCGATCAGAGGCTCCATCCCGGCAATGGCGGCGGTGGTGGCAGCTGGGCGTTCGCCTGCGCCACCATGCCGGTGAGCTGGACGGCTTCCTCGAAACCGACCCACTGGGCTTCCTCCTCCCGCGCGCTGACCGCAATGGCCTGGTCGTTCTTGCTCCTGCCCTTCTTCAGCCACGACGTCGTCTTCATCGTTGGTGATGATGACAATAGGTGAGGAGGGCGGCATCGACGGACGCAGGGTTAAATAGCCTAGCCGCCCGTGAACACGCGCAACTTCCCGCTTCTTCACCATCAATACCGGCGCGGGAACACATGCGGCGCCCAGTGGGTCAGCGCACCGTCTCGTTGCCATTGATAGCGTAGGCTGCCGCCGGTCTGCCTTCCTCGCAATGTTTCTAAATCGCTGCCGCAGTTATGTCTAAATAGGTTTCAGTGACCGCGTCTAAATCAATGTAGCCGGTAAGCATATGTGATAAAATGGAACTAATATAGCCGATGTTCACATCCCTGCGTGTGTTGTGTGAAACAGAGGCGGTGAAAAGCAGATATAACTGTCGTTAATTTTAGCACGAGCATGCACTGTGTTCTTTCAGTCTCTATGATAAGATGACAGTCATGACACCATCTGCCTGGACCCTTGTAGACTACATTTTCCCTGCGAGAGAAAGGGGAGTACCTTTGTGGCCCAACAACTTCTGCCACGAGCCTGGCCACCCTTTGCTCGGCTCGAGCCCACGCCCAACATCGCAACACGTTTTTATTCTCCCACACATATGCTTATCTTGAGCGGTTAATACGGTATCTCGCAGTGGTACTGAAGCTGAATACAAGGTGGTTGCTAATGCCACAGCTGAGCTTATATGGGTACAGTCTTTATTGAGAGAGTTGGGAGTCTCTCAAGATCAGCCTCCGATACTTTGGTGTGACAACATCGGTGCTACATACCTCTCTTCGAATCCAGTATTTCATGCCCGAACGAAACACATTGAAGTTGACTATCACTTTGTCAGAGAACGCGTTGCACAGAAGCTACTCCGTATCAAGTTCATCTCTTCCAAGGATCAACTTGCTGACATCTTCACGAAGCCTCTTCTACAGCCTCAGTTTGTAGGATGTAGGCACAATGTTAACTTGCTTTGTACTTTAGGCCACGGTTAAGATTGAGGGAAGGTGTTAGACTGTATATACGTAGCGTGTCTGTATATAACAGTATATGACTTGTATTGTATCTCTTGGTACTTCTATATAATGAGACAGCCGCACCCATATTTAGGGTGTCGAGCAGTGATAGACTGTATATTTGTAACACAATTATAACTGTATATGTATTGTATCTTTTGGTATCCATATATAGGTGATAGGCCACGCACCAGATACGTTGAGCCAGTTTTCACTAAACCACCGTTTAACCAGCAGTACCCAACCACATTGTTTTACACCGTGCGTGTGTTGTGTGAAACGGACGCGTCGAAAAGCAGACATAATTGTCGTTAAGATGACACTACACTATTGCCAGGTCTGTATATATCTGCGTCTCTATCTGCGTCTGTGTGCTGTCTGTCTATCTGCGTCTCTTGTGATAAGATGACACTACACTACACTATTTGCCAGGTCCTGCAGACTAATCTTTTCCCTGCGAGAGAAAGGCGAGTGCCTTTGTGGCCCAACAAATTCCAGCCACGAGCCTGGCCACCCTTTGCTCGGCTCAAGCCCACGCCCAACATCGCAACACGTTTTTATTCTCCTACATTCGCGTAATGATTTTCTTTTCTTTTTCCCGAAATATCCTACTGGTTAGTAATTTGGAACAACAGTTGTTGTCTGACCGGCGGCTAACCGTGACCGTCCGTTTTATCGAATCGTTGCAGTGCTAGCTCGCTATCACACGCGTAGGCCTGATTTCTGTCAGGAACATGGCTGTCAGATTGCAGGGATGCACCAGACACTGGTGGTACGTAGTCTATGCTAACAAGCGACGCCTACTTTTTTTTTAGCTAACTAGTTAAATGCCCGTACGTTGCCACGGGACTATAAATTTTTAACGCTTCCATTTTTTTTACATATTTATATGTAAATGTAATGAACTTGAATATTGCTGGTGACGGAAAGGATACATGAAAAAAGATTCTGGGGCTTACTGTTCATCGTGTTAAGACCACTCACAGAGGGGCCTTTTCTACTATTGATCTCTTTTAGCCAACTTTAGTTTCATCCTCTTCCTTTTTAACTCCTTCTTGACCCCATGACATAGACATGTAAATATTCCTCACTTGTATTTTCAAACTTCACTAATTAGTCAAAAAAGACATTTTTTATCAGCACCATCTACAAGAGCAAACTACATGCCATGCTCTTCACTACTGCAATAGGAAGAATATACTTGTGCATTTCACATAGATTTGTCTCTCACGCACCCATGAGCAAACACGGACGACATAAAACCACAAAGGCATGACAATGATACATCTCTTGTGCCTTCTTATGTCTAAAAACTAATCTATAACGTTTTTGTCTTATTTTCGTGCTTGCTCCAATTTTGTAGCCTTGCACTCCTTATTTTTTGAAACACAACAATCAGTATTACTGGCAGCATGAGTCATGCTAAAACATGCATAAAGGTCCATGAGGCTGATACATCCAGTTCCTACGGCATTGGATACAGACGCAAATTTGGCAGCATAATAAGCTGTCATATTAGCCTTCTTTACATGACATACATTAAAAAAACTACATTTTCTACTTAACTCCTAAATTTGGTATAATGCAGAAAGGATACGAGACACATTACCATTTCTACTCTTCCAAAAGAGAGCCCAGTCCGGGTTGCTAGTCTCCATTATCACTTCGGCATGTCCAGCCTTCCTATTAGGCCAGCACCATTTTAACAAGCATAAGCCTCAGCAGAGATGGCATTTGGGAGTATATTATAACATATGCTTCTTACAACAATCAGATGACCTCATTCATCTCATATAATTACTCATGTAGCACCATGTTATGTTTCTAGGTTAAAACATGCATCGATATTCACCTTCATAAACGAGCTGGGGGATGACTCCACTTGATGACTTTGGGTAGATGTTACTCTTTCGACCATGAGTTAGCCCTCTAGACCACATCTGATGCCATGTCTCTCGCCCATCTCTATGCCTACATGATACTCATCATAGTTTATTTTGTTTCTTGGCATCCACACTGCGCATCGCATATTCCACAAAGTATTGCACAACACAAATCCTGTGAACACAGATTGATGTCAAGCAAGTCTCGAGATCATGTCACAAGATATAACTTAGGTTATTTATTTATTTATTTTGTAGAGTCATATAGCTTTTTAAATAAAGCCAAAATAAGCGAGCAAAAGTACATTTAATCGGCACATGATAAACTGTTTCTTATTCAGCTGCATGTTCCCAGCAAATGGATTAGACATCTATATGTTGATTTGACAGATTTGCATGTACTGGCGTATAGCCATTAATAACTATCCACAAAAAATATTTATTTTTAGGTGAAATTTAACTTCCATAGTTTACGCTATAATGGGTTATTATCACAAAAAGAAACATTTGCTTTTATGAAGCTCATCCGTTCTGGCTTGCGATGCTAATAAGCGGTAAGCAGATTCACTCCTGGCCCTTATATCCTCATGCATCTTCCCAAGGGGAATTTTGATCACAACTTCTTCATCAACATGAAGTAAGTTGTCACTCCGTGCTTGAGTGTTCCAAGATAGGCCATCCAATGAAATAAAGTTCATGTACTCTTTCCGCCTTTTGTTTCTAGTTTCCTACAAATCAATCTAAAACTTGAAGCATCGGGAGTCCAATTATCTTTCTGGCTAGATGCTAGTGGATGTCCCATTACCAATTCTTTTAATAAGCCCCAATTTTAACTAATGTAACTCAAGTAACTCCATGTAGTTACAATCGAGAGGTGAAAGCTAACAAGGAATATGAATTAATCAGGACTAAACATGTAGTGCCGAAACTATAGCTCAACACGCATGTTTCATTTAGTTACTATATAATATGAGTGATGGATTTACATATGTACCTGAGAGATGGAATATTTGTGTTATCATCGATTTACTTTTCCTTAGTTCCCTGAACTTAATTTTATACTACAAGAAGCCAAGAAGGCTATGCTCTGGACGGCAACACATCCTCTTGATTGCAAAAAAAACTCAAAATGCTAGCACCCTACCAATAGGGAATACCCTGTAGGGAGGCAATATATTAAGTAGTTTGATAGCCAAAAGAATTACTAAAACTTAGCACAGTCACCAAATCAGAACAACATAAATTAATTCAATGTGGATTCTTATTGGTTTTTGGGTAAGCTGGCAGATCAACGGATGCAAGCATGCACAGACTGAAGATAAATGACAGTATTTCCATGTTCAGGTGTAAATAAAAATTAACAAGAGTGAGAAAAAATTAATGCTTACACAAACACTACTTACAAATATCATTTTTGTTCCATGCAAAATAATATCGATAAATTAAGCCGGCCAAATTAGATTCATAATACTATAGGAAGATGTCACCTCTGCCTCTTCCGTCAACAGACTTGATCTAATCTTTGACAGAACTAAAATTCAATTGTAACTAAAGCTGAAATAGGATCTAGAATATAACCGAGGCTATCCAATTCCTATAACAACCATGAAATTATAACTGGTTTTTTCAACATAAAAAGTAGTGGCAGTGATATGAAAGTTTAGATTTATATATACTAATACTCTTCTAAATCTTGAAAATTAATTTGCAGTACACTTATTCTAGGATTCAATTCATACTCACGTTATTGTGCTGGTGCATCGGCTCATCCTAATGACATAGGCATCTAGCCTATTCCATGAAGAGACTCTTCCAAGAAACATGCAATAAGATCAATCAAATGCAGGAGATTTATTTGAATTAGGTTTTCTGCAAGATTGTACTAAATTTACACAATTAGTTACTTTCATGGCACTCAAGCGCCAAAAATAGGTATTGACTAATCCTAATAAGACCAGTGAAGGATACAACAAATATTAGAGAAGGTACAAGAAGAAATACTAAATTTTGCCTTCGCAAAAGGACTGAATTATGAGTTTTTCACTCCCAAAACCACATCAAGATGGTTGCTCCCCACGATTTACAAGCTAAATATGGCAATAACAAACTTTGCCTACGTTAAAAAATAAACTTCCCGATGAGATTATTGTGGCGATATTTATGTGGGGCAAGAAAAAGGAAATTTAATTCTACTACACGACGGGAGAAGCGACACACAATCACCAGCCCTTTAGCAGTAAATATAGACTATATCATCCTAAAATCTAAAGGGTGCCTAAAAGCATGCGGATACATATTTAGTTTGATGTAAATCACAACGGAAGACTTGCAACAGGTTGATGGATAAACTAAGCCACTTGTTTTTATATTATTAGTTCTCTTCTAAAACCTATAATAACCTGCCAAGAACAATTGCCGTGATTGAAACCACTCGTACTCAAAGAGAGGCCAAATGGAATCATTCGAACGGGAAACATAGCTTGCAGGGAGAAACAATTAACCAATGCAACCTCGTAAAGCTAAAAATGACAAAAGAAATAAACCTCTATGAACAAGTGAGCAAATTTTTTCATAGATTAAACAAAAAATACATTCGAAAGTGTCATTTAGGAGCCCGGTACCAGAAATGTAGGAGGTGTAATACCGGCAGACCTTAGAATTACGAGCTCTTGTCCTGCAGTGAGCTCAAATAAAAGAATATTGCGGGGGTAAGAACAATAATTTGGAAGTTTTGCAATTGTGGTAAATAAGCGCAATTCGGCAGGGACATTTCCATTGCTTAAACTTTTGAATATTTAAGATCTCTTTGCACTGATATAAAATACCATACGCATTGCTCCTCTTATCTTATTTCTCCATTTCTTGTACGTCCACTACTATAAGGTGTCTCTCCATCGCCCTCTATGTCTCTTCTCACCATTCGCCTCCCTAAAACCACACAAAAGCATAAAGGCAATATAACTTACAAAGATGAACTCAGTTCTCTCTAGTCCGGTTGGAGCAGCAGGGATCTAAAAACAACATGTCATGATATCGCGAGGATGGGCAATGTCTGGTTCCTGCACTTGGCGTACTCCAACTACAGCTCCGCAAGTTCTAGAACATGAAGACGAGGATTGAGAATTCATTTTCCTTCTTTCATCTACACACTTAAACATGCAACGATTGGACATTTCGATATGATGGTGAATATTCTAAGGTGAATATTATCGTATAGCACTAATAAAATTAGGCTTTGCTAAAAGAATTTTTCCTAGCAAAGACCAACTACCAACTATAAAATAAAAGTACAAATAAGGTCGGTTAAACTGTAGTACAGTCCAGTATCATTAGTTTTTGCGAGGCATAAAGTACACGATAATGAATTTATGTTATGTAAAAAAAATGCTTACCAGCCCATGAAATTCTGCAAGTGGCTGTCTCTTTTTCTTTATGTAAAGATATATGCCAACCATTTGCTCATTTTTGTATGTTGTAAAACAGTTGCTCAACCATTTAACATGTGGTATATGGTATCCTTCTAGGCAATAGCTAATTACACATAGTAGGTCTTGCGATTGCAGGAAGGAAATTATTTGCTAGCATGACCAGCTTAATTCTTCCGTGTGGATCAGATTAATACAGATCAGAGAACAACTTGATCATGTACAATAATGCAGTGGTAGAAAATTTCGCTAACGAAGAACATAACTCTAGATTGGTTATCTAAAACAATTACACAAACTAACATGAATTGAGAGCATCGGCGTACTTGCTTGTATGTAGATATAGAGTGCTACACCTGAAGCACACCAATAAATACACATATTTTTTGTGCATAGCCAAATTTTGAATCCATACAACTGAACCATAATATTCATGATTATGCCTAAAGTTGATACATCAGCTTGTTAGAAATTCTTCAAACACCTTGAGTGCATTACCTTACACCAAAAGATAGCAGCAGGCAGAGCAGTAGAGAATGATTAAAGCGCGGAGAGAAAAGGAGCATCGTGTATTGGAATGGTAGTAGATAGTACCATAGCTAGTCGTCGATCATGACTCGTCAAAGTCCGTGTCTTCAGAGTGGGGGAGGATCATGGAGGGTGCGATGGCATAGCTCCTGTGCGGGAGGAACTCGCTCATATCCGTGTCTTTCCCGCCACTGCCGTCATTACCTACCGCCGGTGGTGCCATCCACCTAACCGCTCTGCCTCTTCGGATGGACTTGCTGCCCCACCCAAGTTCCTTGATCTAGCCGGCCGCCATGGACATCCCGCGTGTCCACAACTTATCCTCCGCTAAGAGACCCTCGGCGCCCATGGTACGCACGGCAGAGCGGATACGGCGGCGAGCTTGTCTGGACCGACGAGCACGAGGTCGAGGCTGGGGGCAGCGATGTGGAAGGCGATGGCGCGGGATCCCGTGGCTTCGGATTTGTGCATGCAGAGAGTAATCAACGGAGATATTTCAGGGGATTAGGCACAAGGGTGGAACGCACGGAACTGGGAAAGGGGTGGGGAGAGAGATTTCCTCGCTTTTTTCTTTGCATCGCGGGTGGGGTAGTCGGACGACGATTGGAGTGGTTCGGCAGAAAACGGAACACTATGTTCTTTTAGATAGTAGAGATTCGATGTTGTTGCCAATCTTGGACGGGCAGCCGAAGAGCAACTTCAACAGCTTATGGGTAAGCAAAAGCCTTTGGGTAAGAGGAGAGAGAAGATATAGGTAAGAAGATTTTGGTATGCTTTTTAGCTTACCCATTTTTGTTACCGAAATATGGGTAAGCTGTTGGAGACGATCTTACCCATATTTGTTTACCCAAAACTGTTTCGCATAGTTTTAATAAAATAAACACAAGATATCAAGTAGAAACATTATAAATAAAATTGCATCATCATTCAGGTGCATAGAATAACACAAATAAATAGTACGTAATTACTAGAACATAATGCTCATAATTTAAACATGGAGCTAATGCATGAAATTAGAAAGTTTATGGAAACCAAAGTAGGATATATAGAATGCATACTCAACGCTCTTGTTGACCACTCCACTTCCACCACTCCTCTACAAGATCATCTTTAAGTGCACGATGAGTGTCTGCATCTCTAATTTCATGGTGAGTCCGAAGGAAGTGCTCGACGGTCCACACGCCACGAGGATTCACCACTCGTCCCATGAAGTCGTAATGGTGATCAACATCTTGGCCACGCCATTCTCGATGATCATATTGTGTAATATCACCGCTGTCATGATCCTCCAAAGTGTCTTCTCATCCCAAAACCGTGCGGTCCACGAACAATAGCAAATTGGGATTGCAAAATTCCAAATGCTCTCTCAACATCCTTCCTAGCAGCTGCTTGTGCACTATGAAAACGAGATTCTTTCACACTTTCGGGATGATGAATTGGCTTCACAAATGTTGCCCACTGTGGGTATATTCCATCTGCAAGATAGTACCCCTTTGTGTACTTGTGCCCATTTAGCTCAAACTCAACCTCTGGTGCTTCTCCATTGGCTAAGTTTGCAAACAATGGTGATCGGTTGAGCACATTAATATCATTGCATGATCCGGGCATTCCAAAATAGGCATGCCAAAACCATGTCTCCTGATCTGCAACTGCCTCAAGGATTATTGTTGGATCTTTCACATGTCCAGTGAATTGACCATGGCATGCCGCAGGACAATTCTTCCACCTCCAATGCACACAATCAACAGAGCCTAGCATACCTGGAAACCCTCTTGCGGCGTTGATCGCAAGAAGCCTCTCGGTGTCTTGAACATTGGGTGCTCTCAAGTACCGGTCCCCAAAGCATTTGATAATTGCTCTTGCAAAGCGCCTCAAGCAAAAGATGGACGTGCTTCACCATTGCAAGATGATCATCGACCAAATCAGCTGGGATACCATAAGCCATCATGCGTATTGCTGCGGTCACGCTACGCAATGTGTGTTGGAATTATGCCCTAGAGGCAATAATAAAGATGTTATTATTATAATTCTTGTTCATGATAAAGTTTATATTCCATGCTAGAATTGTATTAAGCGGAAACTTTAATACTTGTGTGGTTTGTGAACAACACCGTCCCGGTACGCCTCTAAGGACTAGCTCATTGATCAATGATGGTTAAGGTTTCCTAACCATAGACATGAGTTGTCAATTGATAATGAGATCATATCATTGGGAGAATGATATGATGGATGCACCCAAACTAAGCGAAGCAATTAGATCGTTTCATCGTGTTCATCTTTATAAGCTTTTCCTATGTCAAATATTGTATTCCTTAGACCATGAGATAATGCAACTCCTGGTACCGGAAGAAAGATTTGAGGTCATCAAACGTCATCCTATGAGAGGGTGATTATAAAGGTGTCTCTCGTGATCGGAAAGTATCTGGGTTGTATGTATCGAGATGGAATTTTCCTCCCAAGTTGGAGAGATATACTTGGGCCCACTCGTAATCGATATCAACACCGCTTGCAAGCATGTGGTTAAGGAGTTAATAACAAAGTGATATCGGATTACGGAACAGTAAAGTACTTGCCGTGAACGAGATTGAACTAGGTATGACGGCATCGACGATCGAATCTCGCAAGTAAAATATCGCGAGACGGGAATATATATATGGGATTGATTGAATCGGCATCGTGGTTCATCCGATATGATCATCGATGAATGTGTGGAGTCAATATGGGTGCCTGCACCCGCTGATTATTGATAGAAGATCATGTCCGCATATTCTCGAACTCAGGTCACACACTTAACGTGTCTCGACGCTTAGGATAGATTGGATAATTGGTTTATGAATTTTTGTTCGAGTCTCGGATGGGATCCGGGATATCACGAGAGGTTCCGGAATGGTCCGGAGAATAAGATTCATATAAGGCAAAGGCAGTTTTTGGAGTTCGGAATTGTTCCAAGTTAATCGGTATTGTACGGAAGCTTTAGAACCTTCCGGAAGGGGACCAACGTGGCCCCGCCTTCCGGGAGGGGGCATGGGCCTATGAGGGAGTGTCCTGGCGCATTGGTCCAGGGCACAAGGCCCCATAGGGCCCAGCCTATTCTAGATAAGTTTAAACTGCTTAAACTAGAGATAGGATTTCTAGATAAGGGAGAGTTTAAATCTTAAACTAGAGATAAGATTTCTAGATAAGGGAGAGTTTAAATTGTTTAAACTAGAGATAGGCTTGGAGGAGGGCAAGGGCTGGCGCCTCTATAAATAGAGGGTGGTGCGCCCCCACACACCTTCCTCCAAGCCCTAGCTGCCTTGCTATCTTCCTCTCCCTCCCGACTGCTTGTAGGCGAAGCCCCAGCAGAAATTCTCCACCATATACACCACGCCGTGTTGTAGATCCAATCTATCTCTCCACCATACTCGCTGGTCCGAGGAAGGAGGAGACGCCGAGGTGCCGTGTGCATCTCACGGAGGCACCGCCACTTGTGGTGCTAGATCGGATCGATCGCGAGGAGGATAAGCGAGTACGACTACATCACCCACGCCCGATTTAACGCTCTGCAGCGAATCTTCAAGGGTATGAAGATCTAATCAAATCTCTCTCGTTGTTTGCATCTCCTAGATTAGATCTTGGCTTTCCCTCTGTTCTCTCCGTAGAAAATTTTGATTTACTATGCCGCGAAACCCATCAGTGGTATCAGAGCTAGATCTATGCGTAGATGTGTTTCATGAGTAGAACGCAACATGGTTGTTGCGGGCGTTGATGTTTTCTGTTGCAAGCCTCTTGTTTGTGTTCTTCTTATGACGCGGGATAGTGAGATTGAAGCGGTCCAGGCCAACCTTACGCGACGCCGTCATGAGACCGGCTCGCACTTGACGTGTGGCTTGTACCACACATGCGGCCGGTGGATGCCGTTTCTCTCACTATAGCTGTCATGGATTAACACCGAGTTTGGCAACCATAATATCACCGCTGTGGCTTTCCGTAGGTAAGAATCGTTTAGCATCTACTCCCATAAGCCACGAAACATGCAACAACAAAGTAGAGGCGCCTAACTTGTTCTTGCAGGAGTGTTTTCGTGATATGGTATGGCCCAAGATGTGATGTGTATATTGTATGCGATGATCATGTTTTGTAATGTTTCACGACTTGCATGTCGATGAGTACACAACCGCAGGAGCCATATGGTTGTCTTTATAATTGTGTATGACCATGAAGTCAACTACTTATACGCCATGTAATAGCTTTACTTTATCGCTAAGTAGTTAGCAATATTTGTAGTTGCTATTCGTGGTGGAGGCAATCATGGTGGAGTGATGGAGATCATGCCGAACGCACAAGATGGAGATCATTGCGCCGAGGATTGGCTATACCATGTCACATAAAGTTATATGCATGTGATGTTTATCCCTTTATGTATCTTATTATGCTTAGATCATGACGGTAGCATTATAAGATGATTCCTCACTTAAAGATCAAGATAAAACTGTGTTCTCCCAAGTATGCACCGCTATAAAGTTCGTCGTGTCCAAGCATCACGTGATGATCGGGTGCTATAGAATCTACGCCACATACAACGGGTGCAAGCCGCTTTGCACACGCAGAAATACTTGGGTCTAGCTTGACGAGCCTAGCATGTATGCATGCATGGCCTCTAACACAAGAACCTAAAGTTTAAGCATGAGTCATATGAATGATATGATCGACACTTTGTTGTCCACCATTGAAACCACATCTCTTCTCGTGATGATCGGATTAGGTGTGGTGAATTTGGATCGTGTTCACTAAACAACTTGAGGGATGTTGAATTTAGTGGAGTTCATCTAGTAATTTGACTAAGTTGAACTATTTATCATGAACATAGTCTAAATTGTACTTGCAAATCAGAGATCACATGGCCAAATCCAACTTCAACTTCAACGCTTTTGCCGAGAAGGAAAAGCTTAGAAATAATGGGTCTAACTTCACCAATTGGTTCCGCAATCTAAGAATCATTCTGTCATGGACAAAAGGACTATGTCCTTGGTAAAGCGTTAGGTGACCCCTATCAAATCAAGCGCTTACCGATGAGAAAGTTGTCTATCACCGTGCAAAGATGATTATGGTGTGATTAAGAGCACCATGTTGTTTGCTATGGAACCGAGCTTCAAAATCGCTTTTGAAACCTATCCTGCCCTTTGAGATTCTCGAGGAGCTGAAACCATGTTTCGCACTCAAGCCCGCTCGAGAGATATGAGATCTCCGAGAAGTTCTTTAATCGCAAGATGGAGGAAGGAGTTCCTAGTGAGCACGCCATAAAGATGTCTGCCACACTCAACGCTTGAGCAACCGGAATGCACGATTCCAGAGGAGCTCAAGATTGATAGGGTTCTCGCAATCACTCCCTCCCAGCCTACAAAAGTTTTGTAGTGACTCATAATCGATTGGTTCCATCGATACGATCACCGAGCTCTTCGCAAAGTCAAGGTCATGGAAGTGGACATCAAGAAGGATAATCATGTGTTGATGGTCAACAAGCCCTCCTTTAAGAAAGGTAAGGAGCAAAGAAGCCCTTCAAGAAGGGCGGCGAAGCGCAATGCCCTCGCCGAGAAGAAGCTCGTGTCCGTCCTAAGCCGACATCGAGTGCTTCTATTGCAAGGACAGGGTCATCGAAGCGAATCGTCAAGTACTTAGCGGACAAGAAGGCTGGCACCATCAAAGGTATATTTGATATACATGTTATTGATGTTTTCCTTACTAGCCCTCGCTGTAGTGCCCGGGTATTTGATACCGGTTGCCATAATATTTGTAACTCAAACAGAGCTACGGAATAGACGGTGGCTTATGAGGATGAGGTGACGCACGCTGGCAACGGATCAAGAGTTGATGTGATGGCCTTAAGACGCCTCCTTAGTTTTACCTTCGGATTAGTTTTAAACCTTAATAAATGTTATTATGTGCCTGCTTGAGCATGAACATTATTTCGGATCATGTTTATTGCAAGACGGTTATTCATTTAAATCGGAGAATAATGGTTGTTCTATTTATATCAGTAACATCTTTTATGGTCATGCACCTCTTGTGAATGGTTTATTTCTTCTAAATCTTGAAAGGGATGAAACACACATCCATAACATTGAGGCTAAGAGATGCAAAGTAGATAGTGATAATACTATTTATTTGTGGCACTGCTCAGGTCATATTGGTGTAAAGCGCATGAAGAAACTCCATTCGATGGACTTTGGAGTCTCTTGATTTTGAATCATTTGACACATGCTAACCATGCCTCATGGGCAAGATGATCAAAACCCGCTTCCCAGATGATGGAGCGAGCAACGGACTTGTTGGAAATCATACATACCGATGTATGCGACCGATGAGTGTTTCGACGCCACGGTGGATATCGCTATTTTCTCACTTTTACCGATGACTTAAGTAGATATGGGTATATCTATTTAATGAAACATAAATCAAACGCTTGAAAAGTTCAAAGAATTTCGTAATGAAGTGGAGAACCATCGTAATGTAAAGATTAAGTTTCTACGATCCGATCGTGGAGGTGAATATTTGAGTTATGATTTTCTCACGCATCTTAAAGCAAGTGGAATCGCTTTCACAACTCACGCCACCCTAACACCACAAGCAATGGTGTGTCTGAATTTAATCGAACCCTATTAGATATGGTCCGATCAATGATGTCTCATCGATTTGTCGTTATCATTTTGGGGTTATGCATTAGAAACCGCTGCATTCACTTTAAATAGGGCTCCATCTAAACTGCTGAGACGACACCGTATGAACTGTGGTTTGGTGCTAAACCTAAGTTGTCGCTTCTTAAAGTTTGGGGATGCGAAGCTTACGCCAAGAAGTTGATGCCGACAAGCTCGAACCCAAAGCGAGAAATGCGCCTTCATAGGATACCCTAAAGAAACTATTGGGTATACCTTCTATCACGTAACCAAGGCAAAGTGTTTGTCGTGAAAGAACGGTTCCTTTCTTGAGAAGGAGTTTTCTCGAAAGAAGTGAGTGGGAGGAAAGTAGAGATAGACGAGGTTATTGAACCTTCTCTTGAATTGGAGAGTAGCGCAGTACCTGAAATTGTTCCAGTGCCGCCTGCACCAACAATAGAGGAAGCTAATGACAAGGATCATGAAGCTGGACGATGTCGCCATCGAACGCCGCAGTCGACAAGGTCGCGTGCCCTCCCGAGTGGTACGGCAACCTTCGCCTCGACCGCCTTGTTGGTAAAAGACAGGAACCTACGAACTATGAGGAAGCGATGATGAGCCCAGATCGAGAAATGGTCGGAAGCCATGAACCGAATTGGGATCCATGAGCGAAAAGCAAGTATGGACTTTGGTGGATCCTCCTAGCGACCGAAAGGCCGTTGAGTGCAAATGGATATTCAAGAAGAAAACAGACGCGATGGTAATGTTACCGTTTATAGCACGCTTGTCGCAAAAGGTTTTCGATAAGTTCAAGGTGTTGACTACGATGAGACTTTCTCCCGTAGCGATGTTTAAGTCCATTCGGATTTTATTAGCAATTGCTGCGCTTCATGATTATGAAATATGGCGATGGATGTCAAGATCGCTTTCCTCAATGGGAACATTGATGAAGAGTTGTATATGATGCAACCCAAGGTTTTGTCGATCCTAAGGATGCTAGTAAAGTATGCAAACTTCATTGCTCCATTTATGGATCAAGCAAGCATCTCGGAGTTGGAACCTTCGCTTTGATCAAGTGATCAAGAGCTTTGGATTTGTTCCAAATTGCTAAGCTTGTATATACAAGAAAGTGAGTGGAGCTCGGTGAAGTTTCGGTACTATATGTGGATGACATATTGATTATTGGAAATGACATCAACATGCTTAACGATGTGAAGAGTTATTTGAACAAGTGTTTTCAATGAAAGACCTAGGTGAAGTCGCTTATATATTGGGCATCAAAATCTATAGAGATAGACAAAGACGCTCGATAGCTTTAAGCCGTAGTACATACTAGACAAAATTCAAAAGGTTCGTAATGGATAAGGCAAAGAAAGGTTCAAAGGCCTATGTTGTCGTAAGATATTGAGCAAGGCTCTGTCCAGCCACGGTAAATGATAGGAAGCTATGAGCAAAGTGCCTTATGCCTCGCCATAGGTTCCATCATGTATGCCATGTCGTGTACTAGAACGGATGTGTCCAATGCTCTTAGTTTGACGAAAGATATCAAAGTGATCCAGAATGGAACATCGACAGCCGTGAAGAACATCCTAAAGTACCTAAATAGGACTAAAGAAATGTTCTTAGTCTATGGGGTGATGAACAGCTTGTCGAAAAGGTTACGCCGATTAGTTTTGACAATCACAAGGATGATTCTAAATCTCGCATGTGATACGTATATTTTGAATGGAGGAGTGAGATGGAGAAGTCGCAAGCAAAGCGTGATCGCGGATCTACAGAGAAGCGGAATACATGGTCGCCGCAGAAGCCAAGTGAAGGAGTTTGGATCAAACTTCATCATCGAGCTTGGCGTGGTTCCAAGTGCATTGACCCACCGGAGATATTATGTGACAACACCGCGCCATAGCACTCGCTAAGGAACCAAGATATCATCCAAAGACCAAGCATATCAACCGCAAGTTTCATATAATCCGAGATTATATAGCGTATGGAGATCCAAGATTAGCAAAGTACATACGGATTTGAATGTCGCAGATCCATTGACTAAACCTCTTTCACGTAAAACATGATCAACACCTCGCCATGGGTGTGAGATTGTTGCCAAATGTAAACTAGATTATTGACTCTAGTGCAAGTGGGAGACTGGAATTATGCCCTAGAGGCAATAATAAAGATGTTATTATTATAATTCTTGTTCATGATAAAGTTTATATTCCATGCTAGAATTGTATTGCGGAAACTTTAATACTTGTGTGGTTTGAACAACACCGTGTCCCTAGCACGCCTCTAAGGACTAGCTCATTGATCAATGATGGTTAAGGTTTCCTAACCATAGACATGAGTTGTCAATTGATAATGAGATCATATCATTGGGAGAATGATATGATGGATGCACCCAAACTAAGCGAAGCAATTAGATCGTTTCATCGTGTTCATCTTTGCGAAGCTTTTCCTATGTCAAATATTGTATTCCTTAGACCATGAGATAATGCAACTCCCGGTACCGAAGAAAGCTTTGAGGTCATCAAACGTCATCCTATGAGAGGGTGATTATAAAGGTGTCTCTGTGTGATCGGAAAGTATCTGCTGGGTTGTATGTATCGAGATGGAATTTGTCCCTCCCAAGTCGGAGAGATATACTGGGCCCACTCCAGAATCGATATCAACACCGCTTGCAAGCATGTGGTTAAGGAGTTAATCACAAAGTGATATCGGATTACGGAACGAGTAAAGTACTTGCCGTGAACGAGATTGAACTAGGTATGACGGCATCGACGATCGAATCTCGCAAGTAAAATATCGCGAGACGAAGGGAATATATATATGGGATTGATTGAATCTCGGCATCGTGGTTCATCCGATATGATCATCGATGAATGTGTGGAGTCAATATGGGTGCCTGCACTACTGTTGATTATTGATAGAAGATCATGTCTCAGATATTCTCGAACCCGCAGGTCACACACTTAACGTGTCTCGACGCTAGGATAGATTGGATAATTGGTTTATGAATTTTTGTTCGAGTCTCGGATGGGATCCGGATATCACGAGGTTCCTAATGGTCCTGAGAATAAGATTCATATAAGGCAAGCAGTTTTGGAGTTCGAATTGTTCCGAGTTAATCGGTATTGTACCGAAGCTTTAGAACCTTCCTAAGGGGACCAACGTGGCCCCACCTTCCGGAGGGGCATGGGCCTATGAGGGAGTGTCCTGGCCATTGGGCACAAGGCCCCATAGGGCCCAGCCTATCTAGATAAGTTTAAACTGCTTAAACTAGAGATAGGATTTCTAGATAAGGAGAGTTTAAATCGCTTAAACTAGAGATAAGATTTCTAGATAAGGGAGAGTTTAAATTGTTTAAACTAGAGATAGGCTTGGAGGAGGGCAAGGGCTGGCCGCCTCTATAAATAGAGGGTGCGCCTCCCCACACACCTTCCTCCAAGCCCTAGCTGCCTTGCTATCTTCCTCTCGCCTCCCGATCGCTTGTAGGCGAAGCCCGCAGCGTAAATTCTCCACCATATACACCACGCCATGTTGTAGATCCAATCTATCTCCACCATACCGCTGGTCCGAGGAAGGAGGAGACGCCGAGGTGCCGCACGGTGCATCTCACGGAGGCACCGCCACTTGTGGTGCTAGATCGGATCGGATCGCGAGGAGGATAAGCGAGCACGACTACATCACCCACGCCCGATTTAACGCTCACTGCGGTAATCTTCAAGGGTATGAAGATCTAATCCAATCTCTCTCGTTGTTTGCATCTCCTAGATTAGATCTTGGCTTTCCCTCTGTTCTCTCCGTAGAAAATTTTGATTTACTATGCCGCGAAACCCATCAGTGGTATCAGAGCTAGATCTATGCGTAGATGTGTTTCATGAGTAGAACGCAACATGGTTGTTGCGGCGTTGATGTTTTCTGCTGCAAGCCTCTTGTTTGTGTTCTTCTTATGACGCGGATAGTGAGATTGAAGCGTCCGTGCCAACCTTACGCGACGCCGTCATGAGACCGGCTCGCACCGACGTGTGGCTTGTACCACACATGCGGCCGGTGGATGCCGCTCTCACTATAGCTGCCATGGGATTAACACCGGAGTTTGGCAACCATAATATCACCGTTGTGGCTTTCCGTAGGTAAGAATCGTTCTTAGCATCTACTCCCATAAGCCACGTAAAACATGCAACAACAAAGTAGAGGCGTCTAACTTGTTCTTGCAGGGAGTGTTTTCTGTGATATGGTATGGCCCAAGATGTGATGTGTATAAATGTATGCGATGATCATGTTTTGTAATGTTTCACGACTTGCATGTCGATGAGTACACAACCGGCAGGAGCCATATGGTTGTCTTTATAATTGTGTATGACCTGCGAGTCAACTACTTATACGCCATGTAATAGCTTTACTTTATCGCTAAGTAGTTAGCAATATTTGTAGTTGCTATTCGTGGTGGAGGCAATCATGGTGGAGTGATGGAGATCATGCCGGAACGCACAAGATGGAGATCATTGCGCGAGGATTGGCTATACCATGTCACATAAAGTTATATGCATGTGATGTTTATCCCTTTATGTATCTTATTATGCTTAGATCGCGACGGTAGCATTATAAGATGATTCCTCACTTAAAGATCAAGATAAAAACTGTGTTCTCCCCAAGTATGCACCGCTATGGAAGTTCGTCGTGTCCAAGCATCACGTGATGATCGGGTGTAGACTCTCGCTCACATACAACGGGTGCAAGTTTTTACACGCGAAATACTTGGGTCTAGCTTGACGAGCCTAGCATGTATGCACATGACCTCGGAACACAAGAACCGAAAGGTTAAGCATGAGTCATATGAATGATATGATCGACACTTTGTTGTCCACCATTGAAACCACATCTCTTCTCGTGATGATCGGATTAGGTGTGGTGAATTTGGATCGTGTTCACTAAACAACTTGAGGGATGTTGAATTTAGTGGAGTTCATCTAGTAATTTGACTAAGTTGAACTATTTATCATGAACATAGTCTAAATTGTACTTGCAAATACCGTAGATCACATGGCCAAATCCAACTTCAACTTCAACGCTTTTCGAGAAGGAAAAGCTTAGAAACAATGGGTCTAACTTCACCAATTGGTTCCGCAATCTAAGAATCATTCTGTCATGGACAAAAGGACTATGTCCTTGGTAAAGCGTTAGGTGACCCCTCATCGCAAATCGCGCTACCGATGAGAAAGTTGTCTATCATCGTGCAAAAGATGATTATGGTGTGATTAAGAGCACCATGTTGTTTGCTATGGAACCGAGCTTCAAAATCGTTTTGAAACCTATCCCGGCCCTTTGAGATTCTCGAGGAGCCGAAACCATGTTTCAGACTCAAGCCCGCTCGAGAGATATGAGATCTCCGAGAAGTTCTTTAATCGCAAGATGGAGGAAGGAGTTCCGTAGTGAGCACGCCATAAAGATGTCGGCCACACTCAACGCTTGAGCAACCGAATGCACGATTCGAGGAGCTCAAGATTGATGTGGTTCTGCAATCACTCCTCCCCTACAAAAGTTTTGTAGTGACTCATAATCGATTGGTTCCATCGATACGATCACCGAGCTCTTCGCAAAGTCAAGGCTGCGAAGTGGACATCAAGAAGGATAATCATGTGTTGATGGTCAACAAGCCTCCTTTAAGAAAGGTAAGGGAGCAAAGAAGCCCTTCAAGAAGGGCGGCGAAAAGTTTAATGCCCTCGCCGAGAAGAAGCTCGTGTCCGGTCCTAAGCCGACATCGAGTGCTTCTATTGCAAGGACAGGGTCACCGAAGCGCAATCGTCTCAAGTACTTAGCGACAAGAAGGCCGGCACCATCAAAGGTATATTTGATATACATGTTATTGATGTTTTCCTTACTAGCCCTCGTTGTAGTGCCCGGGTATTTGATACCGTTCGATGCTAATATTTGTAACTCAAACAGAGCTACGGAATAGACGGTGGCTTGCGAGGGATGAGGTGACGATGCACGCTGGCAACGGATCAAGAGTTGATGTGATGGCCGCCGCTTCTCCTTAGTTTTACCTTCGGATTAGTTTTAAACCTTAATAAATGTTATTATGTGCTGCGTTGAGCATGAACATTATTTCGGATCATGTTTATTGCAAGACGGTTATTCATTTAAATCGGAGAATAATGGTTGTTCTATTTATATGAGTAACATCTTTATGGTCATGCACCTCTTGTGAATGGTTTATTTCTTCTAAATCTTGAAAGGGATGAAACACACATCCATAACATTGAGGCTAAGAGATGCAAAGTAGATAGTGATAATACTACTTATTTGTGGCAATCGCTGCTCAGGTCATATTGGTGTAAAGCATGAAGAAACTCCATTCGATGGACTTTTGGAGTCTCTTGATTTTGAATCATTTGACACATGGGAACCATGCCTCATGGGCAAGATGATCAAAACCCGTTGTCCCAGATGATGGAGCGAGCAACGGACTTGTTGGAAATCATACATACCGATGTATGCGGACCGATGAGTGTTTCGACGCGGTGGATATCGCTATTTTCTCACTTTTACCGATGACTTAAGTAGATATGGGTATATCTATTTAATGAAACATAAATCAAAACGCTTGAAAAGTTCAAAGAATTTCGAATGAAGTGGAGAACCATCGTAATGTAAAGATTAAGTTTCTACGATCCGATCGTGGAGGTGAATATTTGAGTTATGATTTTCTCACGCATCTTAAAGCAAGCGGAATCGTTTCACAACTCACGCCACCGAACACCACAAGCAATGGTGTGTCGAACGCCGAATCGAACCCTATTAGATATGGTCCGATCAATGATGTCTCTCTTGATTTGTCGTTATCATTTTGGGGTTATGCATTAGAAACCGCTGCATTCACTTTAAATAGGGCTCCATCTAAATCCGCTGAGACGACACCGTATGAACTGTGGTTTGGTGCTAAACCTAAGTTGTCGCTTTCTTAAAGTTTGGGGATGCGAAGCTTACGCCAAGAAGTTGATGCCGACAAGCTCGAACCCAAAGCGAGAAATGCGCCTTCATAGGATACCCTAAAGAAACTATTGGGTATACCTTCTATCACGTAATCAAGGCAAAGTGTTTGTCGTAAAGAACGGTTCCTTTCTTGAGAAGGAGTTTCTCTCGAAAGAAGTGAGTGGGAGGAAAGTAGAGATAGACGAGGTTATTGAACCTTCTCTTGAATTGAGAGTAGCGCAAAGACCTGAAATTGTTCCAAAGGTACCGCACTAACAATAGAGGAAGCTAATGACAAGGATCATGAAGCTTGGACGATGTCAAGCATCGAACGTCGCAGTCGACAAGGTCGCGTGCCCTCCCGAGTGGTACGGCAACTGTCTTGACCGCCTTGTTGGTAAAAGACAAGAACCTAACTATGAGGAAGCGATGATGAGCCCAGACTCGAGAAATGGCCGAAGCCATGAACCGAATTGGGATCCATGAGCGAAAAGCAAGTATGGACTTTGGTGGATCCTCCTAGCACCGAAAGGCCGTTGAGTGCAAATGGATATTCAAGAAGAAAATGACGCGATGGTAATGTTACCGCCTATAAAGCACGGCTTGTCGCAAAGGTTTTCGACAAGTTCAAGGTGTTGACTACGATGAGACTTTCTCTCCGTAGCGATGTTTAAGTCCATTCGGATTTTATTAGCAATTGCTGCGTTTCATGATTATGAAATATGGCGATGGATGTCAAGATCGCTTTCCTCAATGGGAACATTGATGAAGAGTTGTATATGATGCAACCCAAGGTTTTGTCGATCCTAAGGATGCTAGTAAAGTATGCAAACTTCATTGCTCCATTTATGGACAAGCAAGCATCTCGGAGTTGGAACCTTCGCTTTGATCAAGTGATCAAGAGCTTTGGATTTGTTCCAAATTGCTACGAAGCTTGTATATACAAGAAAGTGAGTGGAGCTCGGTGAAGTTTACGGTACTATATGTGGATGACATATTGATTATTGGAAATGACATCAACATGCTTAACGATGTGAAGAGTTATTTGAACAAGTGTTTTTCAATGAAAGACCTAGGTGAAGTTGCTTATATATTGGGCATCAAAATCTATAGAGATAGACAAAGACGCTCGATAGCTTTAAGCCGTAGTACATACCTAGACAAAATTCGAAAAGGTTCGTAATGGATAAGGCAAAGAAAGGTTCAAAGGCCTATGTTGTCGTAAGATATTGAGCAAGGCTCTGTCCAGCTACGAAATGATAGGGAAGCTATGAGCAAAGTGCCTTATGCCTCGCCATAGGTTCCATCATGTATGCCATGTGTACTAGAACGGATGTGTCCAATGCTCTTAGTTTGACGAGCAGATATCAAAGTGATCCAGGAATGGAACACTGGACAACCGTGAAGAACATCCTAAAGTACCTAAATAGGACTAAAGAAATGTTCTTAGTCTATGGGGGTGATGAACAGCTTGTCGTAAAAGGTTACGTTGACGCTAGTTTTGACAATCGACAAGGATGATTCTAAATCTCGCATGTGATACGTGTATATTTTGAATGGAGGAGCTGGAGTCGGAGAAGTCAAGCAAAGCGTGATCGCGGATCTATGAGAAGCGGAATACATGGTGCCGCAGAAGCGTCAAGTGAAGGAGTTTGGATCGAAACTTCATCGAAGCTTGGCGTGGTTCCAAGTGCATTGGACCCACCGGAGATATTATGTGACAACACGCGCCATAGCACTCGCTAAGGAACCAAGATATCATCCAAAGACCAAGCATATCAACCGCAAGTTTCATATAATCCGAGATTATATAGCAGATGGAGATCTAAAGATTAGCAAAGTACATACGGATTTGAATGTCGCAGATCCATTGACTAAACCTCTTTCACGTGTAAAACATGATCAACACCTCAAAGGCCATGGGTGTGAGATTGTTGCCAAATGTAAACTAGATTATTGACTCTAGTGCAAGTGGGAGACTGTTGGAATTATGCCCTAGAGGCAATAATAAAGATGTTATTATTATAATTCTTGTTCATGATAAAGTTTATATTCCATGCTAGAATTGTATTAAGCGGAAACTTTAATACTTGTGTGGTTTGTGAACAACACCGTGTCCCTCGCACGCCTCTAAGGACTAGCTCATTGATCAATGATGGTTAAGGTTTCCTAACCATAGACATGAGTTGTCAATTGATAATGAGATCATATCATTGGGAGAATGATATGATGGATGACCAAACTAAGCGAAGCAATTAGATCGCTTCATCGTGTTCATCTTTATAAGCTTTTCCTATGTCAAATATTGTATTCCTTAGACCATGAGATAATGCAACTCCCGGTACCGAAGAAAGCTTTGAGGTCATCAAACGTCATCCTATGAGAGGGTGATTATAAAGGTGTCTCTCGTGATCGGAAAGTATCTTGGGTTGTATGTATCGAGATGGAATTTGTCCCTCCCAAGTCGGAGAGATATACTTGGCCCACTCGGTAATTGATATCAACACCGCTTGCAAGCATGTGGTTAAGGAGTTAATCACAAAGTGATATCGGATTTGAACGAGTAAAGTACTTTGTGAACGAGATTGAACTAGGTATGACGCATCGACGATCGAATCTCGCAAGTAAAATATCGCGAGATGAAGGGAATATATATATGGGATTGATTGAATCGGCATCGTGGTTCATCCGATATGATCATCGATGAATGTGGGAGTCAATATGGGTGCCTGACCCATTGCTGATTATTGATAGAAGATCATGTCTCGATATTCTCGAACTCAGGTCACACACTTAACGTGTCTTGACGCTAGGATAGATTGGATAATTGGTTTATGAATTTTTGTTCGAGTCTCGGATGGGATCCGGATATCACGAGAGGTTCCTAATGGTCCGAGAATAAGATTCATATAAGGCAAAGGCAATTTTTGGAGTTCGGAATTGTTCCGGTTAATCGGTATTGTACCGAAGCTTTAGAACCTTCCTAAGGGGACCAACGTGGCCCCATCTTCCGGGAGGGGCATGGGCCTATGAGGGAGTGTCCTGGCCAGATTGGGCGGGGGCACAAGGCCCCATAGGGCCCAGCCGATCTAGATAAGTTTAAACTCGCTTAAACTAGAGATAGGATTTCTAGATAAGGAGAGAGTTTAAATCGCTTAAACTAGAGATAAGATTTCTAGATAAGGAGAGTTTAAATTGTTTAAACTAGAGATAGGCTTGGAGGAGGGCAAGGCTGGCCGCCTATAAATAGAGGGTGGTGCCTCCCCACACACCTTCCTCCAAGCCCTAGCCTTGCTATCTTCCTCTCTCCCGATCGCTTGTAGGCGTAAGCCTCAGAAATTCTCCACCATATACACCACGCCGTCGTGCTGTAGATCCAATATATATCTCCACCAAACTCGCTGGTCCGAGGAAGGAGGAGACGTCGAGGTGCTGCACGTGTGCATCTCACGGAGGCACCGCCACTTGTGGTGCTAGATCGGATCGGATCGCGAGGAGGAGAAGCGAGTACGACTAAATCACCCACGCTCGATTTAACGCTTTCAGCGAATCTTCAAGGGTATGAAGATCTAATCCAATCTCTCTCGTTGTTTGCATCTCCTAGATTAGATCTTGGCTTTCCCTCTGTTCGCTCCGTAGAAAATTTTGATTTACTATGCCGCGAAACCCATCAATGTGCTATGACCCATCAATCCCGTGCAATTCCTCCTCTGCTGGAAAAACTTATCATATCGAGAAATCACCCAACATATGTGTTGGAACAACTCCGTACCCATCCGGAACCTTCGGCGAAAGTATCTCTCAGGATACGTTGGTGGTGTACCCGGCACTCCAAAATAGTCCAACACTAGCCGTTGGTGGCCTTCTTGCCTTCTCCGGTGAATCACCTCACGACCAACACGAGAACCTCCATGTTTTGGCCGTTTGTTTTGCTCCATCTCAACCATCATGAGAATTGCTAGATCCTCTTCTTCATCCCATTCTTCATCTTCCTCCGATGAACCGTCGCTCCATTCATCATAAAATCGAACCATCTGAAAAAAACATATCACGAGTATTAATTTAACCAAAGTGAGGCAAAGTATTAATTTAGGAAATAATACTAGAGATCAGGCAAGCAAATTTTCATTCAGTATATGTGATAACAATTGCTGGCAATAGAGATTAAGTCATATTTTAAATTGATTTCAACGTACAAAATAAATGATGCCAAACACCTTTACATCACAGCAAGGTACTCTAGTAAACAAGATCAAATCTAGGTGCAGGAGCATCATTCACGGCAAACATACACGATGCAGTCCAAGGACAATCTATTCAAAGAACAGCTCAACGACTTACAACTACAGCTGCACTCGTTCTTGTTCAGGAAGTATGGAGCAAGATAACCAATGGAGCAGCACACAGACAGAAAATGTACAGGAAGCAATCTTCGTTCGTGTTCTCTGTTCTCTTCAACACAATACAAAAAGAAAAGCAAACAGAAAGTAGACGAACACCTTGCGGCGGTTTCAGCGCATCACCAACAGGACGAGGTAGAAGATGGAGGCTTGCTGCGCCTGCAGATGGAGGTCCTCCGGCGAGGTGCTCGGAGCCCGTGCTCAGCAAAATCGACGCCTGTATGTGGCGGGGGAGCGAGGTCGGGGTGGTTCGGGAGCTTGCAGATGTGGGGCGTAGGCAGGGTCGTGGAGCTCGCGGGACGGGTTGTGGAGTCATGAGGGGACGTGGACGTCATGGAGGTCCGCGTGACTGCCGGGTCACCGTCGCGGCATCGCTGCCGCTGGCCGGCGGGCGCTGCAGCTTGCTCCCGAACGAATCCAAGGCCGCGCATGATTGGAGGAGGCAGGCGAGTGGTCAGGAGGACGAGTAGGGAGGAGTGGCGGCGCGCGGCGCGACCGGAGCGGCAGCGGCGGCTTGGTCAGGCGGAAAAATCCGCCGCGTCGGTTGGTCCCTCCCGCGTGCGCTTCGTGTGTTTTGGGTGATTGGGTTGGATCACCCAAATATGGGTAGAAAGGGGCAAAAAAATGGGTGATCACCCAAATTTTTTTAGTGGGGAACCACTTTTGGATAAGCTGTTGAAGCTGTGTTTTTGCCCCATCGTACCTAAAAAAGCGATTATTGACCTTCTTACCTATATATAGGTAAGCTCTTGGAAATGCTCTAACGACCATTCGACCAACCCGGCTGGCAGCAGGGAACCTTTTTACTACACCAAGAGCACCCACCGTTTTCCTCTGTCGTCTAATGATTGACGTGTTTGCGAAATCGCAAGCCCCGTGTCGTCATTAAACCTGCAGAATTTATCTTATCACAGGCAGTAGCTAGCATAGACGACCGTACGTCGTCCTGCGCCTCCGGCCGGTGGACGACGGTCGATAATCGGGAGCATCTCAGCTAGCTTTACCACGTGCAGCCTAAGCTGCAGTTGTTAGGGGCCTGTTGACCAGCGTAGTCTGTTTGGTTTAGTCCCACTTTATTTATGAGAGGAGGCCACACCTAGCTTATAAGGGAGAGATTTCTTTCTCCCATCGGTCCGGGGTTTTAGGATGAAGTGGGATCTCTTCTTATTGTTGGGTTGTGAGCGCATGAATGTCCAGAACGTAGGTTGAGTGCTTGGTTGGCCAAGTGGACGCTAACATCTAGTACCAGAGTCAGCATCGTCATGCTTTCCTGAGGGGCTTCTCAGGGAGATGGGATGTTAGGGGCCTCTTGGAGGCTGTTTGGTTTAGTCCCACCTTGTCTACGGGAGGAGGCCACACGCAACTTATAAGGAAGAGATTTCTTTCTCCCATCAGTCCAGGCTTTTGGGATGAAGTGGGCTCTTTTCTTATTGTTGGTCAAGTCAACGCATGAACGTCCAAAACGTAGGTGAAGTGTTGGGTTGACCAAGTGGACGCTAACAACGGTATAGTCAACGGGATGCATGGGCAACACATGCACGCTGGCTGGCACCAAGATGATGCTTTTAAACACAAGCTCGATCTGTAGAAATGGATTCTGACAGAGTCCAAAGGCTTCAACACAGATGCTCTGTAGTACAAATAGTGTCATACTACACAGATCCATCTTTGAAAGTACGGGCCTGGAAATTAGTTACAACGATCTAGCCTGATCTGGATGGTGATTGCATGGATCTCACATTCACTAGACATGTAAACCGGCTGGCGTGCACGGAGAGAACCTGAACCATCAGCAAGCTTCTGATAATAATACTACGAGTCCTTAATAATGTCCTAATTTCAAACATATTATATATATAGGTCCCTAGACTAGAGTCAGGAGGCTGTGTGAACTATACGTGGTTAGTGACGTCAGGAAGGGCTTAATGATCTTGTAGCAACTTTGACCTGCAAAACCCCACAGCTTCAGTATCAGAGGCTTGGACGCACAGCTGATGAAAGACAATTTAGTAGTACGGCCACGGTAACTGTTGGGGATTCGACCGCGCCGCGCCGCGCTCGCTCCCTTTCTTTTTTACTTGTTGGCAGAGATACAACTGCTGCTGTCTTTGTTGCATGCATGCATCGGTAGTGGACAGGACCACGGCTCCGCTGCTGCTGCATCGAATCGCCAGCGATCAGTGCGGTGGTGAGCAAGGAAATAATGGCGGGAGAGACTGACCGAGAGTGAGTGACTGATTGCTGATGAGCGATGAATCGCCGACCGACCCCCCGTCTTGGACCGTGGGTGGTGGTGGTTTGTGGAGCGCGGCCATGTCTCCCCTACCACGCCCAACCCTGCCAATTTGGAGTGGAGTTCTGCCGCAATGATCCATCCTGCCTCCTTGACCGTGGATGCATTATGCTGCATCAGTGGCTAGGCAGTCAGCAAGCCACAACGGCAAGATATATACACACAATTATCATGTTAGACAAGAAAAACATATATAACACATCATGGGAAATGGGCGTAAAATTACCAGTGTTTATAACACATCAAATCAAGAAAAATAGCAGCACATTATAAACAACAGCCATACCTCGAATAGAGACGCCAATAGTTCGGAAACTAATCCTGGCGGTGACACTACAGGACGCGCGCGCTACGCCGAGGGCAAAAAGCCATCGGCGTAGGCTAAAATGCCCTCGGTATTATTTAAGTAAACATTGATGAATAAGTAAAAATATTATTGAATTCAAATAAAAATATAATAATTTTACTTTTTTGTATTTTTTTATTTAATATGGAATAATTAATATCTTTAAATCTGTAAATCAGAATTTAAAAAATAATATGTCTAAATTGATCAGAAAAATGAGAGGAATCCAACTATGATATCCATATCAATTAATCACAAACCCTCTGTTTTTGAATTATCTATTTGGTGGTTGCTTTAGAAAATTCCCTTTTTGCGCTCGGATAATGAAAAATGGCTTTTTGGTGCGATGAAAAGAAAAAACTTGCATGGAATCTTTGATAAAATAGCATATTGTGAACCTAAAAATGATTTTTGTAAAAAAACATGAGCATCGGATCATGTACATGTAGTTCATATCTGACCCACTTCCTACCGATTCGGCAGGAATTTGTCTTTTTCACCAGAGGTGGACGGAAAGGTTTCAGATTCCCCTATTGGGACATTGTCCATATAAGGTGGTATAGTATTTTTTTTAAATGTGGTGGTAGCATTTTGAATTAGCCATTTGGTGGTTGCTTACCAAAATCGTCCGTTTTTTGTGCTCGGAAAATGGGAAATGGCTTTTTGGTGCGACGAAAAGAAAAACTTCCTACTGCAACATTGTTTGCCATCCCATGATGCATGTGTATGCACAATATGGGCATATTATCACAAACTATGCTTTGATTCTAGCTATAACATTGGTCATTTGACCTGAAAGCCAAGAAACCTCGAATGAGATAGGTCATTTTGTGAAGGTTTTTTTGAGACATAATCAATATATCAAGTTTAATATTTTTACTTATAACTATGTCACATAATATGACACCACGCGAAGGTTTCACATTGTTTCGATCGTTTTTGAATTTTTTATTCCCGTTTTAAACTATCGTCAAACTTTGTCGAACGACGGGCATGAAGATTCTTAACTCGGGGCCGAGCCTCGCTAAACTTGCATTGGGTCTTTGATAAAATAGCATATTGTGAACCTAAAAATGATTTTTGTAAAAAAACATGAGCATCGGATCATGTACCTGTAGTTCATATCTGACCAACTTCCTGTCGATTCAGCAGTAATTTGTATTTTTCACCAGAGGTGGACGGAAAGGTTTCGGATTCCCCTGTTGGGACATTGTCTATAAGGTGGTATAGTATTTTTGTAAAATGTGGTGGTACCATTTTGAATTAGCCATTTGGTGGTTGCTTCACAAAACCGTCCATTTTTGTGCCTGTAAAATAGAAAATGGCTTTTTGAATTTAAAAGGAAAACTTCCTCCTGCAATATTATTCTCTATCCTATGATGCATGTGTATGCACAATATTAGCACATTATCATAAACTATGCCTTGATTCTAGCCATAACATTGGTCATTTGACCCGAAAGCCAAGAAACCTCGAATGAGATAGGTCATTTTGTGAAGGTTTTTTTGAGACATAATCAATATATCAAGTTTAATATTTTTATTTATAACTATGTCACACAATATGACACCACGTGAAGGTTTCACATTGTTTCGATCGTATTTGAATTTTTTATGCCCGTTTTAAACTATCACAAACTTTGTCGAATCTGGGCATGAAGATTCTTAGCTCGGGGCCGAGCCTCGCTAAACTTGCATTGGATCTTTGATAAAATAGAATATTGTGAACCTAAAAATGATTTTTGTAAAAAAATATGAGCATCGGATCATGTACCTGTAGTTCATATCTGACCCACTTCCTACCGATTCGGCAGGAATTTGTCTTTTTCACCAGAGGTGGACGAAAAGGTTTCGGATTCCCCTGTTCTGACATTGTCTATATAAGGTGGTATAGTATTTTTGTAAAATGTTGTGGTACCATTTTGAATTAGCCATTTGGTGGTTGCTTCACAAAACCGTCCATTTTTTTTGCTCAGAAAATGGAAAATGGCTTTTTGGTGCGACGAAAAGGAAAACTTCCTCCTGCGATATTATTCTCTATCCCATGATGCATGTGTATGCACAATATGGACACATTATCACAAACTATGCTTTGATTCTAGCCATAACGTTGGTCATTTGACCCAAAAGCCAAGAAACCTCGAATGACATAGGTCATTTCGTGAAGGTTTTTTGAGACATAATCAATATATCAAGTTTAATATTTTTACTTATAACTATGTCAGATAATATGACACCACGCGAAGGTTTCGCATTGTTTCGATCGTTTTTGAATTTTTATGCCCGTTTTAAACTATCGTCAAACTTTGTCGAACGGCAGGGATGAAGATTCTTAGCTCGGGGCCGAGCGCTAAACTTGAATTGGATCTTTGATAAAATAGCATATTGTGAACCTAAAAATGATTTTTGTAAAATAACATGAGCATCGGATCATGTACCTGTAGTTCATATCTGACCCACTTCCAACCGATTCGGCAGGAATTTGTCTTTTTCATCAAAGGTGGACGGAAAGGTTTTGGATTCCCCTGTTGGGACATTGTCAATATAAGGTGCTCTATTATTTTTGTAAAATGTGGTGGTAGTATTTTGAATTAGCCATTTGGTGGTTGCTTCATAAAACCGTCCGTTTTTTATGTTCGGAAAATGGAAAATGCCTTTTTGGTGCGACAAAAAGGAAAGCTTCCTCCTGCAACATTGTTCTCCATCCTATGATGCACACGTATACATAATATGGGCACATTATCACAAACTATGCCTTGATTCTAGCCATAACATTGGTCATTTGACCCGAAAGCCAAGAAACCTCGAATGAGATAGATCATTTTGTAAAGATTTCTTTGAGACATAATCAATATACCAAGTTTGATATTTTTCCTTCTAACTATGTCACATAATATAACACCACGCGAAGGTTTCACATTGTTTCGATCATTTTTGAATTTTTTATGTACATTTTAAACTATATATAATGTTTTATGTTTTACTTAATTTTTATTTACAAATGTGTAATATTTGAGTGTTGATAGATAGGTCTTATTTTTCTGCAAATTTTGATATATTATTTGTATTTTTCCAAATTAGAATGATTTAGTTATGATTTTTCAAAGTTTAATGAGATAAAATAAAAAATAGCTCTCGGTGGAATGTCATCAAATTAGCTTGCAAGCATGTGTCTGGCTCACAAGGGATCACATATCACGGGAACGAGAAAAGAGTACTTATCGGTAATGAGGTTGAACTAGGTATGCAGAGAGATACCGACGATCAAACCTCGGATAAGTAAACTATCACGAGACAAAGAGAAATTGGTATTGTATGTAAGTGGTTCATTCGATCGCAAAGTAATCGTAGAAATATGTGGGAGCCATATGAATTTTCAGATTCCTCTATTGGTTATTGATCGGAGAAGTGTCTCGGTCATGTCCGCATAATTCACGAACCGTAGGGAGACACACTTAAGGATTTGATGTTGTTTAGTAGATATGGAATGAAAGTAGGGAGACCGAATGTTGTTCAGAGTCTCGGATGGGATCCAGAATATCAGGAGATCTGGAATGGTCCAGAGAATAAGATTCATATAAGGAAAGTCCAATTTCAGAGTTCGGGAATGATTCCGATGATTTCATCGGAGAGGTTCTAGAAGGGTCTAGAAGGTTCACCGAACCGGAAGGGGAAGGGTACATGAATGTGTCATGAATAAGTGGAATGATTGAGTCATGTCCTAGGTCACTTGGTTGGGCATTAGCAAGAAAGAAATCAAACTCCAAATTGAAAGTCAAAAGGCAAGTTTGAAAAGTCAAACTGGGACAATGTATTCCGGTGAAGGAAGTAAAGAATCCTTATTTCCCTCTACCACAAGCCAACAAGGAGAGGGAGTTGGGGAAGGATTCAAACTCCCCTCTCCCAAGCTGCCCTCCCTCTCATAAATAGAGGGGGGGTGCCCCAAAGCCACACAACCAGCCCTCCCTACCATGCCGTCATGTCTCCGCTGGCCCCTAGTGCCGCTGTCGGATCGTCACCGTCGCCCTAGTCGCCGCTGAATCCACCTCCTCCTCTCCGGTCCTCTAAACCCTAGATCACCGGAAACCCTACATCCACCATAACCTGCTCCGGCTTAGGCGAAGCCCTTCAGGATTTCCCTCTACCTCCGACACCACGCCGTCGTGCTGTCGGAATCACGAGGGGAGAACTACAACCTACGCTGCCTTCTGGAACAAGGGAGAGGAGGGATCGAAAATTTAACGATGACCGATCTGGAAGAGCTGCCGAATGCAGCCGGAAGGATCGTCTACGCGATCTTGAGATCGGCAAGTGTACAACTACATCACCCACGAGAATATGCTCTCGTTAACCGTTTTGGAATCTTCGAGGGTAAGTACTCTAATTGACTCGTTGCTACAATCTAATAGATAGATCTTGGCTTGTTTGTGTGTATGTGTTAGAATTTTTTGTTTTCCATGCTACGAACCCCTACAGTTTATACTGTATTCTGGAGTACTGTATAATAACTGTATTGTGTATTCTGGACTATTGTGGTTCTCAGAAAATTTAAATTTCAAATTGCTCTTTGAGGCACATCTCAGATACTTATTGGAGACGATATGACAAAAAATAATCAAGACGCATCTAGAATACATACTAGAGTCGCATTAGAGATGCGCCTTGTATGCTATATATGCGAGTCACATTATTGATATGCTACCGATATATGGCTTATACAAGGTGCATACAAGATGCGCCTCAGATAAGAAATACTTGAGTCGTGGCGCTCAAGGCATCACTAACACGACTCTAATGGATTTTCGTGCGTATGCACCGAGTAGGTGTTTCCCTAGTAGTGGATTGCCTAACTAGTGTCACCGTATAATTAAAGATAGAATATTATGGTGGCCTCACTTGTCAAATTTTAGATGGATAGATTGGTACGCGTGTATGGGTTCTACAGTCCATACCCATACTTGTTCTACCCAATGCGTATGGTAGTTTTTTATTTACATATCCAGGGATAATTTTTTGTTTCATACACGTACTTTTAGTGGGCTTTTTATCAGGCGAGTATGTGGGTAATAGGTACCATTTTCATCCCTAGCGCAGCCTCCTCCTTCTCGTCCCTTGCTCTGTCCCTCTACACAATCGCCCCGAGCTCCTCCAATGCCTCCCTCTCCTCGTCAAAGAAAGACTTGGCGGCTAAGCTCCTCCCGCATCACGGTTTGGTGGGAGAGCTCCATGGCAGCCGCTTGAATGGCCTCGTCCGACGCACGGATGGAGGCCCAGTTAATTAGTCATATACCTAAACTGTGACCATAGCACCGAGTTTTTTATACAAAACAATTACTCTCTCCGTATCTAAATAGATGTCTTAGGTTTTCAAAATTTGAATGAATCTATATACTAAATAGTGTCTAAATATATATTCGGAGACGGAGGGATATATTAATTCAGATGTTGTCCCCCAAATTCATATGAATTCACATGGTGTTCTCCAAGTTTTATATCTGATTACCTTTATAGGACATTATATACTTCCTCTGTTCATAAATAATCGACTTGAGTTTGGTTAGATTCAAATGTATCTAGACGTATTTTAATGTATAGATACATTTGAATCTAAACAAACCTAAGTTAGTTATTTATGGACAAGAGGAGTACAAAACATGTATATGTCTGGTTCATCTCGATGTAGTACACGTCTACACGGCAGCATAGATACTACTTCCTCCGTCTAAAAATAAGTGACTTCACTTTGTTTAGATTCATATATATCTAAATATATTTTAATGTATAGATATATTCAAATTTTAACAAAATTAAATCAGTTATTTTTGAAAAAAGGGAGTAGCATCCTCCCAATCTACTCGTCGGCTCTCCTCTACGAATTAATCAGCGCCTCCATAATTTCAGCTAGATCCTCCAGGGCATAGCCTCGTGCTCTCACCACACACACTCTCTCTTTCTGTGGTCTCACTCGGTAAATTGACGTTGTGCTTTGCCATTGAGGTAGAGTCGTCTATTTACAGGTGGTGATCGTCGGTTGAGCTAGCTAAAATATCTATGCCAGACAAAAACTTGGAGCTGATTAAAAAAATTGGCCGACCTTTTGTCTGGTCACCATGCAGCAGTTCCACGTAGACGTAGATGCTTACTCATTACTTATGTATGTGCTGCCCCCACATGCATGCATAGCCGCTAAGATCCGGTCAGCTGGCTATAAAAACTAAAATAATATATATATGCTTAGTTGGAGGAAGGAGAATAGGAGAGAGAAGGGGAGTGAGCTCTTATGTAAGAGCCAGCTCTAGCACATGCTTTTAGGCATTGTGTGAGAGTGTCAAATAGGCCACATATTCATAAAGTAATACACTTTTATAGCTAATTATTATATACGTTGACTATAAAGTTGGCTCCAAATAACATGGCATTGTCTTATAGCCAGCAACCGGCTTTACTATTGTTCTTGCTCTAAAAGCCTAAAACCAAGCCGCGTAGCTCCTGCTTGGTTAAGTGCCATGCTAGGATCGACATGATCACTCCAATGCAGAACTTCCTTCTATTCTTCTTCCGTGTAACTACTAGTGCACAATAAGCTAGCAAATTATACTATAACTTAAGCTTGGTGCCATGCAAGAGCAATGAGGGCATTTGCACATATTGTGTCTATGAAGTGTGGTCCGGACAAGCTCTATGAAGGAATTTTTTGGAAAATTTACAAAAAATTAGTAAAAATATCAGGATACAGATAATGATTTATAATACATGCGTACGCAATCTTATATAAAAATACTTTTATACTATAACTTAAGTTTGACATGGTTATACCCTACGGGTACGTGATCTCAGCATACCTGGTCCAGCCTAAGAAAGGCCCACGGCAGATGTACGCCGGTCCATAAAGATTTTCGGGTGGCCAAGGCCCATGACGCCTTCGGATCCTTGGAGAGCAAGACTAGCGTAGATAGAAAATTCAAAGGGGTAAAACCCTAGAACTTGTAACCGACTAGGTCTATGCCCGGGACCTGCCTAAGTCTATATAAAGGCTAGGAGGGCACGACCTAGAGACCTACCTCATACTTTCGCAGACACACCTCCACGCCAGATCGAATCTGCGCACCCCTGTAACCTTTGGTTCCGTCGTAATCAAGAGCAGACAAGCAGGAGTAGGGTATTCCCTCCGGGGGCCTGAACCTAGGTAAACCTCGTGTCCCTGTGTTGCTTGTTTGCTAACCGTTCCACGATCTCCAGCATCCCCATCTTCTCCAAAACCCTAGTCCATAACAATGGGCATTGATGAGATCAAACCTCGTCAATTGGCGCCGTCTGTGGGAACTGGGGACGCTGATTGTACGGTCGTGACGGTCCCAACCCGATCGATCTACAACTCTGCGGCGACGGAGAGTCACCTCCTCTTCGGCGCATTCGACTTCACCGCCCACTCATCGTCCACCATAAAGGACTTCGAGCCCGTAGGCGACGTACTCGAAATCCTGTCCGGGAGCTTCGCCTGTGGGGCAAACCGGCACCCTCGCCTCGAGGGTGCCTCGCCATCAATCAGCCCGCTTCATGGACACTGACCCGGTTACGACAACATCATCAACAGATGATTCCTATGACAGCAACAACTGTAACTCCGATCTGTGCGATCCGCCATCGGATGCAGGGACCTACGGTTCCGGATCTGAAAGCTGCGGCAGCAGCGGACCAATCTACGAGCGCTACCAATGCGCCGTAGTCATCCAGAGCGACATGGATCAGCAAACAACCAACCCGCCGCCCAACCCGACGCCTAACCCACGAACAAACGGGAATGAAGAAGCCGCCCCCACCCGAAGGGGAAAACAACGGCGGCCACGTCATCCGCCTTAGCAAAGAAGGATGGGCCCAGGTCCGCAACGCCGTGGCAGGCAACATAGTACTGCCTGCAGACGCCTCCGGGATATGCTGATGTCCTACCACCTGCTCCTGATCGAGGAGCACAAGAAGCAGGTCAAGATGCAGGATGTGCTCGACAAGCGCAAACAAGCAGCCTCAGAGTCCAGCGCGCGACGAGTTGCGCTCTCCTCCATGGGCATCGGCTCCAGCTCGAACGCCAACCAAGGCAACAAGCACCGCTCTCGGATGGAAAACATGGACCCCAAGGAGCGCCGTGAGGTGACCCGAACCCTCCACACATCCTTCATGGAGATGGACGCCGACGGCAACGTCATCCCAAAAACGCCGCAAGCTGCGATCATGGCAGCCACTGCGTACCTCATGGCCCACCCACCGCCGGAGGGGGACCCGAAGAGGGCCATGCACAAGTCCGCACTCACCGGACTCGGACTCGTTGGAGCTACACTCCACCAGGAAGCTCCCACGGAGCCGAGGAAGAAGGCTCCGGTCAGGTTCGACCGCAGCCGCACCCCTTCATCCGAAGAAGAGGAACATGACCTTCCTCGAAGGAAGAAGAGTTCGCGCCGCCGCGACTACGACGCCAGAGATGCGCTCACACAGCGCAAAATCGACAAAGCGCGAGCCAAGCGCGCATGCTCGTCTGAATCCGAGATGGACGAAGACGAAGGAGAACTCTGCGGAGCCCGATGCTTCAGCAGATCCGTCCGGCGGACACGGATGCCGCGAAATTTCAAGCTTCCTTCGGATACTCCGAAGTTCGACGGCACTCAAGACCCAAAGGCTTGGCTCAGCGACCACTTATCATCCGTCAAACTGCACGGTGGAAACAAAGAGACTGCCATGCAATGCCTTCAGCTGCAGCTGACAGGCGCAGCCCGGATCTGGCTCAGCAGCCTATCTTCAGGGTCCATCCGAAGCTGGGATGAGCTAGCTTACAGCTTCATCCGAAACTTCAAAGGCACCATCAAGAGGCCCGCCTCAATCGAAGAGTTGTGAGCCTGTACTCAACGAACAGGCGAATCCATTCGCTCGTACATACTACGCTGGTCCAACACAAAGAACTCCGCAGCGCACATCTCCGAAGAGAGGGCCATCGACGCTTTCAGGGACGGCGTCAAGCGCCAAGACTTCAAGGAGGAACTTGGGCGCGTCAAGCCCAAAACACTCGACCACCTCATGGACATCGCCAACAGGTGGGCCGACGGAGAAGATTCCATTCACCGAGCACAATCGGAAGAGGAAAATGACTACGGTCAACAACGAGAGCGCCATAGCAAGAGAAGATCGCGCGTCTACGACGATCGCGACGGACCCGACATGGTCGCGGCCGGCTACGCCGATCGCTGCAACGACGCCAACCGCAACAGCGGAGGATATCGCGGAGGAAACTTCCGCGACGGGGGACGCCCAGCGCAGTCGTGGCAACGCCGCGACCGCGATAACGGACCCTCAACATACGACAAGCTTCCGGGTCCATGCACCATCCACTTCTACATCGACAAGCAGGATGACAAAAAGAAGGTCAGCCACATGCTCAAGGACTGCCGCGAGTTCCAAAAACTCAGCGAAAGCATGGTGTAGATGAGGCAGCAAGCCCCAATCCCCGCGTTCGGAAATGCACCCGCGCCAGGTGAAATAGCGCATGGAGCTCCTCCACCGCCACCCGTTGGAGGCCCAAACCAACCAGTCGCACTAGCACAGAACATCGCTGGGAACGGGTATCCCCAGCCGAAGAAGCACTGATGATCCAAAAGGGGCGCCCCACGAATAGGGTGCAGAAGAAAATCACCCGACAGATCAACCTGGCCGTAGAAACTCCACCCGCCATCCCTGAGTACCTCAGCGGATCGGAGTCCTGCATCACGTTCAGTCGTTCGGATCACCATTGCCAGATCCCTTGCCCAGGTCATGCTGCCCTGGTGCTAGAGGCGCAGATCAGAGGTTTCGAGATGAGCCGCGTCTTCATGGACGACGGCAGCGGCATCAACCTGATGTTTGCAAGCACTCTAGCAGCAATGCGGATCCCGCAGCACCGAACACCGAGACACAACGTTCCACGGCATCGTTCCAGGGAAGGGCATATTCCCCCTGGGCAAAATATGGCTCGACGTCATCTTCGGCAAGCCGGACAACTTCCGGCTGGAGCGACTCGAATTCGAAGTGGTGGACTGGCCATCACAGTACCACGCCATCCTCGGGTGCGTAGCTTTCGCAAGGTTCTTGGACTGTCCCACACTATGCATACCTGCTACTCAAGATGCCAGGACCAAAGGGCGTCATCACAATCCACGTAAGCTTCACCCGATCGGACCAATGCGGCAGAGATTTCAACAGAATCTCCCAGTCATTCGGCATGCAGGAGGAGCTCCTAAGGCTCCGCAAGGTGACGGACAATGGGGCACCCCCAGTCGCACGACAAAACGCACCTGACATGTCTTTCGACTCCACCGTCAACACAAAGAAGGTGCAAGTCCATCTGACGGATGCCTCCAAGACGGCGCTGATCGCCAACGACCTCACCAAGATAGGCACGCCGTCAATTCCTCCGTGAGCTTTGAAATTACCGGTGTCCCGCGGACATGCCAGAGTTCCTGTGGAATTCCGAGCACGCACTCAACGTCTTCCACACCAAGCCCGTACAGTCCATCCGGAGATTGTCCGAGCCACGAGCCAAGCTATCGGCAAAGAAATCAACAGACTACTCGCCGCAGAGACTTCATCAGGAAATCAAAAAGCGAGTGGCTTGCAAATATAGTGATGGACCCAAAAAAGGACACGGACATCCTGCGGATGTGCGTGGATTTCACGTGTCTAAACAAGCACTGCCCAAAGGACCACTTCCCTCTTCCTCGGATCGATCAGATCATCGGTTCGACTGCAGGTTGCGAGAAGCTCTCCTTCCTCGACGCCTACTCAAAGTTACAATCGATTCGACTCAAGGTCGAAGATGAGAAAACGGCGTTTATCACACCGCTCGGAGTGTTCGCTATAACACAATGCCCTTCGGGCTAAAGAACGCAGTGCACGACCAGCGATGCATGCAGGCATGCCTCAAGGACCAGATCGGTTGCAACGTTCAAGTCTATGTCGACGACATAGTCATAAAAACCAGGAAGGCGAGGACACTTATCGACGATCTCCGCGAGATGTTCGACAACCTCGATCGCTACAGGATCAAACTCAACCCGAAAAGTGCGCCAGGCGCCCCATCGGGTCACTGCTTGGGTACTTCATCTCAACGAGGATCGAGGCGAACCCGAAGAAAATCAGAGCCATCATGGCAATGGAGAAGCCGAAAAATCTCAAGGGTGTCCAGCAGCTTGCAGGACGAATAGCGGCTTTGAGCAGATTCATCAGCCGCATGGGTGAGAAGGCCCTGCCATTCTACCAGCTGCTACGCAAGGCAGATAAATTCGAATGGACGCCCGAAGCCGACGACGTGTTCGAAAGCCTCAAACGGCTACTCTCCACCTCGCCCGTCCTGGTCACGCAAAAGGAGCGCGAGCCTCTGCTGCTGTACATAGCAGCCACACACCAGGTGGTAAGCACCGTGCTAGTGGTCGAACGACCCGAAGAAGGCAAGACCCACGAGGTCCAACGCCCAATCTACTACCTCAGCGAGGTACTGACGCCAACAAAACAGAGGTACCCTCACTACCAGAAACTCGCCTACGGCGTGTTCATGACGGCTCGACGGCTGAGTCATCACTTCCAGGAGAACCAGGTGATGGTCGTCAACGAGGCACCCCTGAACAGCATCCTGAATAACCCTGAGGCCACAGGACGCGTGGCCCTGTGAGGCATTGAGCTGTCACCTCTGGACATCATCTACGAGAAGCGACTCGCAATCAAATCTCAAGTCCTCCCGGACTTCCTCGTACATTGGATGGAGCTGCAGCTGCCAGACATCCCAGACATGTCGCAGTCATGGACAATGCACTTCGACGGCTCCAAGCGTGAAGCCGGAGCAGGAGCCGGGGTCATACTAACCTCCCCGCAGGGCGACCAGATGAAGTACGTCCTCCGGATGAAATTCCAAGCCTCCAACAACGAGGCCGAATACGAAGACCTCATCCATGGAATGAGGATGGCAAAGATCTGTGACGCAACGCGCCTGGTCATCTACGGTGACTCCAACCTCGTCGTCCAGCAGACGATGAATGAGTGCGACGCACACGCCGAAAACATGATCGTGTACCGCGCACTCTACAACGCACTCGAAGGAGAATTCAACGGCTTCGAGCTTCGGCACGTTGGAAGAGAAAGCAACGAGGAAGCCGACAGACTCGCCAACATCGGCTCTACCTGCGCAAAGGTGCCACCGGGTGTGTTCCTCGAACAGATGTGCGTGCCATCCATCAAGCGGAAATTCCCCAAGGGATCACCCGAAGAAGCAGAACACTCGGGGGCTACGCTGCCCGAAGGACACGAAGGACCCGAGAAGCTGGACACAGAGGTCGACACGGTCAACCTGATGCAGGTCATGGCAGTCAAAGAAACTTGGACGCGACCGTACCTCCAGTTCTTGATAAACGGAGAACTGCCTGACAGCCCGACAGATGCCCGGCGCATATCTCGTCGGTCATAAGCCTTCACCATCATCAATGGCGAGCTGTACAAGCGCAGTATTACGGGTGTACTACAAATATGCGTCACCATCGGTGACGGGAAATCCATCCTCCAAGACATCCACGAGGGCATTGCGGCCATCACGCAGGCAGCCGCTCCCTTGTCGCCAAAGCTCTACGATCCGGATTCTACTGGCCAATGGCCATGAGCGATGCAAAGGACATCGTCCAAAGATGCAACGGGTGCCAACGGTTCGCCGACAAACCGCACGCACTCGGGTCAGAGCTCAGACCCATACCTATAGCTTGGCGCTTTGCTCAATGGGGCCTCGACAAGATCGGCAAACTGCCAAAGTCCTCGGAAGGGGGGCACGTTTACCTCCTGGTCGCAGTCGACAAATTCACCAAGTGGGTCGAGGCCATGCTGGTCACCAACCAAAAGGGCAAGACTGCCGTCAAGTTCTTCGAATCCATTGTCTACAGGTTCGGTGTACCGCATAGCATCATCACCGACAATGGATCGAACTTTATCTCTAAGGAATTCCAAGACTTCTGCGAAGGCCTCGGGATCAACTTCACGTACGCCTCAGTGGCACACCCGCAAACGAACGGGAAAGTGGAAAAGGCCAACGGCCTAATCGGCGATGGCATCAAGAAGCGCCTCGTTAGCCCACTCGAACGAAAGGCCGGAGCCTGGACCAAAGAGCTGCCATCCGTCCTCTGGAGTTTGCGTACTACGCCAAACAGCTCCACCGGCTACACACCGTTCTTCATGGTGCACGGAGCCGGGTTGCTACCACCGGCACGCCACCAGCCCACTGGTCGCCGCCAATGAAGCCGAATACACGGCTACACTCGAAGATGCCGTGGACACACTCGACGAAGCAAGAGACGTAGCAGCAGCTCAATCAGCGGTGTACCAGCAGAGTCTCCACAACTACCACAGCTGACGGCTACGCCCAAGGTCCTTCGTCGAAGGAGACCTCGTCTTACGACTCAAGCAAGAGCGACCGAAGAAATTCGAGTCGCCATGGGAAGGACCCTACGTTATCACCGAAGTCATCCCAGGTGGCGCCTATCGCCTCAAGCACGTGGAGTCTGGAGTCGCATACTCCAACCCATGGAACATCGCACACTTGCGGCGATTCTACCCATAGCTACCTACCCTTTTTACTTTCAATAAGGCTCTTCAGCCAAGGCTATTCAGCCGAACAATGTACTTCCTCCATTACGATATAAATAAAGCTAAGTGTTCCGCCCCAATATCTTGTTCGCTACTTGCAACTTTACTTTATGATACAAACGCACTCGGGGGCTCCCCCACCTCACGATTTTCATCGACGAGGATCACTCGTGTACATTTGAGTAGCTGACAACGTCAGGCAAACGAAAAGGACACGTACTCAAACAAAGCACTACGTGCTCACAATAAACAAAACCTTTATAACAAAGGGCACAACACGCCCAGTCGAAATATACAAATTTTACATCTATCTCTTTTACAGGTACTACATATTCTGAAGAGTAACTTGAGCACGCTGCTCAAACAAATCTACTACCTGTTCGGCATACTGCCTTACAGCCGCATAATGCGGACGCATATCCCACTCGCCACCATCCGGCCGAAGAGGTGGCCCAGCAGCTACAAAGACAAATCTACATCAGGCCGGTGCAGCCTCACAAGGGACAAAGCAGCCTTCACTCCTGCGACGAGCTGTTGCCGCACCAACTCCTTGACATTACTCACGCTTCGAAACTTCGACAGAAGACCCGCAAGGCTTGTTGGCACGGCATCCAATGGAAACATGCCATGCAACACCGAGGCAAGCGACGTCTGCACCTGACGAAGCACCCGCGAAACCTGGTGCACACGATCCTGCAGCGTCGCCAGCGCCATGGCACGGTCACGATCCATCCAGAAGAAGCCGCCAGCCTCCATGTCCTGTTGAATCAAGCAATTGACCCGAACAGCGACACGCTCTTTCTCTTCCCTCGGAGCAAGGTTAACACCTGCGACACTCGCAGAAAATAAGACGAAAGGCCAGCAGGCACATCCGAATAACTGAGATGCAGCTCGAAACAAAGAACAACTTACATTGAAGCTGCTCAGACAGCCGAAGCAGTTCCGCCATCAAGTACTCCTCTCTGGCTGCACCGCGATCCGCCTTGGACTTCCAAACATCGGCGTGACCACGCACCCCAAGCAACTCCCTCTCAAGACTACGAACACGGTCTCGAAGAAAAGCGAGTTGTGAAGAATCATCCAAAGATGGCCGCAGTTGCGCTGCAGACGAGGTGTCAACAGGGTCAGCACCCGAAGGAACCTAGAACAGCAGAAAATCAAAGGACATAAACATTCAGACAGAGCAGAGCGCAACTCAGCAAAATTCATTAAGCATATAAAAGCCACTACGTGGCACAATGATTTCGTTCCTCAACATAGTTACAACAAAAGGAGACTACAAACTATCCTACAGCTACAATGCCTAAGATGCGGCACCCTGAGTAGCCTCAGAGCCGGACTGCCTCGCCTTGGCCTCCCCCTGTTGCCGCAGTGCATACTCGGACAATAGATCAATGAGATTTGGCCCATTTCGCTTGCAGCGAGAAGAGTAGGTAGCAAAAGCTACCTCGAATCCACCCGCGGTCGTCGGCATCCGGGAGGTGATCTGGGGAAGGTCCAGCTCCGCTCCAGCCGCCAAGGCCATCGCCAGCCCGACGGACGCGCCGATGCCCTTCGCTGCGCCATAGCCGCAGCGCTTACCGACAAGGCCTCCGCCAGGCCAACATCATCAAGGGTGCGCCTAGGGACAAGCTCCTTGTAGAAGCGCAAGGACTTCCTTCGCCTTGGCAAGGGAGTCGACGACTCTTTGCGGCGATCTTCGATCACTGCAGAGCATCATCTAGAGCACTCCGTGCTCCAGCGCCATCAGTCAAACTCGATGCATGATCCGAGGCAAAACAAAAATAGAAGATCAAGACAATAACACGAAGAAAGGCAAGGAACGAAAACTGAAGCAAAATAAGGTACTCACGAAATAGCCTTGGCGGCAAAGATCCATAAGTTTGCTCACCACCTTTCTTTCACGCAATGCAGTAGTGGCAAGCTGCTCTCATGGTCCGTGGCCTCCCGCAGACGCTTCCTTAGCTTCGCGCCTCAGCCAGCTCCAGCTCAAGGCGCTCTTTCGCACCGACGGCGGCCTCGGCCTTCTTCTCCGATTGACCAAGGATCTTCTTGAGAGCGTCGATCTCACGGAGAGAGGTATTATGCTCCTCTGCATTCAAAACAAGCAAACGTCAAAAATCAGGATAAGAATAAAGGAAAGAAGCACCAAAAGCATACGGGTACCTTGAAGCTGTTGGAGGTTGGCCTCCAAGACACCGCCCGCTCCGCCGCTTGGCTTCCTGCACAAAAGGCTGCAGGACGAAGAACCACCATTCAGAAAAAGGACTTGGGGGCTACGCCCAACAGGAGAAAACAGAAGAAAAATACTCACACGAAAACACTTGGGGGCTTCCCTCGAGACGCGAAGAGCAAAATAAGAGAACTCTTTTATACATGCTCGGGGGCTTCCCCCGTGACAAACGACTTACATGATCCAACGGTGATGTCGAAGGCCCGCTAGCGAAATTCTGAGGCGCAACCACCTGCACCTCCTGCAGAGGAGGGTTCGGAGCAGCGCCCCCCGAAGTCGCCACCGTCTGAGGAGGAGGAGACGCGACCTTAGACTCTCCCATCATCTCCCGAGCACCATCGCTGGAGGAGTCATGGGAGGAATGCCTGCACACAAAAAAATTAGGACAAAAGTCAACAGGAAAAAGGACAGCAGTATAACAGAAGCTTACGAGTCCAAATGAGCTCAGTCGAAGAGAGGAGTCCTGCCTCTCTTCTCCCCTTCTTCTCCTCCTTTTTCTCTTCCTTTTTTTCTTCCTTGTTCCGCTTCGCTGGCGGGTGCGGTGCTACAGCCCGCACAAGAATGGCAGGAAGAGGGGAGGAAGATCCTCCATGCCACCATGTGACGCCAAGGCACGAGGGTTCCTAGGAGTCGGAGGGTCGAGGCATCAAGACTCGCTGAGCTCGTGATCGCTTGCGCGTGGTCCTCGCTCGTCTCGTCGGCATCTTCTGCCGGAGATCGCGCCGACGGCAGCTCGGACACGGAATCCACCACGTCATTATCCGGAGCATTCGGATATTTTTCAGGCAATGGCGGCACCATGCCCGACACCTTGAAGCTCTGCAAACAAGAAGGGATTTTGTTAGTGAATAAAGAAAAATAAATACGCAGTCGACGAAAAGTGCTTCGCGCACGAATCTACACCTGTGGAACGGCCAGCGTCGAAGAAAATGGAGGAGTCAGCGACTTCCCCGGGATTTTTTCTCCGGCCTTGAACTTCAGCAACAAGCGAAGGGCCCTGTCAAGATCTCCCTTGGAGATTTTCTCAGCCGAAACTCTCGTCGGATCACGGCGCCCAGAATAAAGAAACATCGGGTGCGCCCTAACCTGGAGAGGCTGCACCCGACGCTTGAGAAATGTGCGGATAATATCCACGCCGTTCACTTCCTTCTCCGAAATCAACTGGAGATCCTCCACCCGACGGTAAAGGGCCTCTATCTCAGCTGACTCGCCATCCAAGATCTGGTTATTCCAGGACCTTTTCGGCTCGATTATCTGGGAGGAGTCAAAAGGAGCAAGACCAAAATGCTGCCCAACCACTGTGGAGTCGCGAATGTAAAACCACCGCCTCTGCCAGTACTGGTGACATGGATATGCCCTACGGGTACCCGATGTTAGTATACCTGGTCCAGCCCGACGGAAGGCCATAGGGAGCGCTGGTCGCGCACCCTATAGTCCATTGTGTTGACTACGTTCACGATGTCGATTCCTTTACAACAGCCGAACAAATTCAGCTGACCCGATGAACTTCCGGGTGAAGTGCTTCGCACTCGACACAACTTTAGACTCCGACATCCAAATACAAGGTTCAAGACAACTAAGTCTCCACCCGAATCTACGTTTCGGATGGAGACTCGGGGGCTACTGACATGGATATGCCCTACGGGTACCCGATGTTAGTATACCTGGTCCATCCCGACGGAAGGCCCACTCGACGACCTGCCAGGGTCCATGCCGCCTATGACGTTTCGGCTGCTATGAAGCCCATATAGACACGAACTCCCAATCGCACAAGACAAGGAAACCTCAAGACTAGAGTTCGAATCTAACTTGCAACCTACTCAGACGCAGACCGAGACCTAGCCTCCCCATATATAAAGGCTAGGAGGGGCCAACGAGGAGGGCGACCCCCCGATATACTAGACCACAATAGATCTACAGATCTAACTCGACTCATACTTTCGCATGCACCTCCACGCCAGATCGAATCACACCAGAACCTTCGGTTCCCGTAATCAAAGAGCGCATAAGGTGAGTAGGGTTTTCCCTCCGGGGGCCTGAACCTGGGTAAATCTCGTGTCCCCTGGTTGCTTGTCTGTTAACCGTGCCACGATCTCCAGCATCCCCATCTTCTCCAAAACCCAAGTCCATAACAATGGGCATTGACGAGATTAAAGCTCGTCAATTGGCGCCGACCGTGGGGATCGGGGCTGCTGATTGTGCGATCGTGACGGTTCCATCACCCATGATTTATGATTCGCCGACTTCTAGGAGTTAAATCCATCTTGATCTTCTTCATCGTGCAACTGGTAAAGTCGACAGCTGCGAGTAGATCTCATCTGATTGGACTGGTCTACGTCAGTGCGCAATTGACTCAGTCCCGCATACCTACCTGGAGAAAAGAAGCAAATTTGGAAGCTAAGGCACGGCATCATACCGATTCGATTCCAATCGATCGTGTACTAGCGGCCGGATAGTCTGGAAGTACTACTTCCGTCCACCAGATTGGTATCACCACGCCGTACAACTAGCTGATTCCGATTGACAAAGTTCCAAAGATAAGAGCATACCAAACCAAAGGAATTAATTCTGGGTTCACGTGAAGCCACAAAGAGACCCGCAGAGCTACTATTTAGCAAGGAAAGAGATTTACTAGCTCAGCCACGAGATCATGATTTTTGATCAATCGAGAACTACGACCACCGTTTCAACTCTCCCACTACTGTTTCGACTCTACCGGCTACGTTGATCTTACACCTAGGGCCTGCGCCAACTTCGCGACCCGCTACGATCTTCAGCTACAGCGACTCGCCGTTACGGTATTCAATTCCGCCGACCTTCTCCGGTCTTCGGCTCTAGCAACCCGCTGCGGTCTTCGGCTTCGCGACCACGACTCGGGGGATCCCTCGACATCGGCGACCCAATGCGGTTTTCGACTGCGATGACCCGATACAACCTTCGAATGTGGTGACCCGGTGCGGTCATCGATTGCAACAATCTTCGGATGCGGAACTCGCTGCCGCCATCGACCCCAGGAACCTGTCGATGCTATGATCGTGGTCCACCGCGTCGACTACGTCCGCCGCGTGAACCTCTACCGCAGCAACTTCGTCCACGACAACTACCAATAAAGCTAAGTTTCCCTCTACTTAGAGATGATTTCTTTTATCTTTAACTCGCACTCGAAACACTCGGGGGCTGCGCCCTCTTCGAGTAACCTAATGTGCCATCGGCTCCACACACACTCGACCACCTCGAACGCGACAACCCGAGTAGCTGATTCTGCCTGATCGTCGAATCCTTGAACTCCGAGTGCCTCGGCAAGGTACTGAGACTAAGGATAATCAGGCTAACGAAAAGGCCTAGCTGAAATGGATCGTATGGGCACCTAGAGGGGGGGTGAATAGGTGCTAACCAATTTTAATATACTTTTTCAATTTTAGGCTTGACACAAAGTAAATTCTCTAGATATGCAACTACGAGAATTTCCCTATATGTAACCCTAACTACTAAGCACGTAAAAGAGGAGCGAGGAAACCGTAGTGGAGCACGCGGAGACACAGGGATTTGTTTTACCGCAGTTCCTTCCTTGTTAAGGGAAGTACATCTGCGTTGGAGGGGTGGGCGGTTCTAAGACCACCACGCCACAATAGGCCTCACCCTATTCTCCGATGGATCTCGCCACGAGAGGCCTGATCCACCTTCTCCACTATTGGATCCCTTCGAGGCGGGAACCGGTGCCTTTTACAACACTATCGGGGCACACACCCACAACCGAATTGGGGGCTCCCGGGATGACAACAAGCTGTCACAAAAACAAGGTTTATCAATATAAACAAAAACAAGGATCTAGATCTTTGCAAGAAATACTAGATCGGAGGTTCTCCAAATGAATGGAGAGGAGATGAAGCGCTTGCTTGCTAATGATGAAGGTCGAGTTCTCCTCCTTCGATTCCCAAAGGGATGGGGCCTTTGGATGGATCAAGGTGGAGCACTCTTGTATGAACTTTTGAGATCCGACCGTTTTTCGAGATGAATCAAGAGTTCGCAGAGGGGATTGCTGGCTTAAATACCCTCCCCAGATCTGGCAGACAACTTTGGGACGGATTATCCGCTTCACTTGGGCGGATTATCCGCCTCGAGAAAACTCCGCAAGGGCGGAATCTCCGGAAACTCCGCCTCTCGGGCTTGCGCCTTGGTGAAACTTGGAGAAGATCTTGGGGCGGATTATCCCACCTGGGGCGGATAATCCGGCGAGGGAAAGTCCGCCAAAACTCCGCCCCTATTTGGGGCTTGCGCATGGCGAAGCAGAGGCGGATTATCCTCGAGGCGGATTATCGCCTGGCCGGAAAGTCCGCCAATGTTCCGCCTTCCGGGCTTGCGCTTGCAGAGGGAGGGGCGATTATCCGCCTGGTGGGGCGGATTATCCGCCCCCAAAGGCAGATTTCTGAGCTGCAACACTTCAACACACATTAAATGATCCTTGGTATTGTTATCTAACACACAAAACACTAGGGATTAAGAAATGTTCTTTCACTAGCATACAGTGCAAAAGTGTCTACTCGATCAGCACCAGAATCTTACTGTCCAAGCCGATAGGCAAATATTCTTTACAAGATACAAGTATTTCACATTTTTTTATGTTTTCTGCAGCTTACAAGGACGTCGACTACGTCGAGCTATTCTACCGGGTCCTCCAACAGGAGTCGACAAAACAACTGGCTACGCCATAAGCTCAAGACCCGAGTCGAGTCACTCCTCGGATGGTTGCATGTCTTGATGCTACAAAGACGCGACGTTGGCCACGTACCCGCAGACGCGACGTTGGTCGTCCACCCGACAAAAGCAACGACGTCGATTTCATCCGCAACGTCGAGTCCTTCCGGCTAAACGCCGCACGACTCCGCCACGCCAACTCCGACTGCATCATCGATTCTTGGCTCCTTATGCATGAGACACTGACTCGATGCACTTCCGGGTCAGTGGTTTCTCCTCGCAGGAGTCTCCACTCGAGTCTGTGACTCAACTAGACACTCGGGGGCTACTCCTATCAGGAGCGCTGGTCGCGCACCCGATGTACTTCCGGGTCAGCGGTACGCCCACGAGATTGTCAACTATAACTGCACGATACAAAACTCGAGTCTCTGCCCGAGTCTACGACTCAGCCAGACACTCGGGGGCTACTCCAAACTGGAGAGCTGGTCGCGCACACACAAGATCTTCGAGTCCTACGCCGAGTCTACGACTCCACTACGGACTCGGGGGCTACTCCCATAGGGAGGATTGATTCAAGCATCCGAAAATTTTTGTGTCCCACGGACCTGAAGCAAACAATGGCTGAATTAAAGTCTGCCGAGTCACGACTCAATGCACACTCGGGCTACTCCCATAGGAGGCTGGTCGCGCACCCTATAGTCCATTGTGTTGACTACGCCCACGATGTCGATTCCTTTACAACAGCCGAACAAATTCAGCTGACCCGATGAACTTCGGTGAAGTGCTTTCGACACAACTTTCGACTCCGACATCCAAATACAAGGTTCAAGACAACTAAGTCTCCACCCGAATCTACGTTTCGGATGGAGACTCGGGGGCTACTGACATGGATATGCCCTACGGGTACCCGATGTTAGTATACCTGGTCCATCCCGACGGAAGGCCCACTCGACGACCTGCCAGGGTCCATGACGCCTATGACGTTTCGGCTGCTATGAAGCCCATATGGACACGAACTCCCAATCGCACAAGACAAGGAAACCTCAAGACTAGAGTTCGAATCTAACTTGTAACCTACTCGTATCGGTACCTGAGACCTAGCCTCCCCATATATAAAGGCTAGGAGGGGCCAACGAGGAGGGCGACCCCCCGATAGACTAGACCACAAGAGATCTACACATCTAACTCGACTCATACTTTCGCACGCACCTCCACGCCAGATCGAATCCAAGACCTCAGAACCTTCGGTTCCGTAATCAAAGAGCGCATAAGCAGAGTAGGATTTTCCTCCGGGGCCTGAACCAGGTAAATCTCGTGTCCCCGTTGCTTGTCCGTTAACTGCTACGATCTCCAAAGATCCCCATCTTCTCCAAAACCCAAGTCCATAAAATGGGCATTGAGATTAAACCTCGCCAATCGGATAGATTCATACGAGAAAGAAAAGAAAAGAATATTTGTCCCGAGGGAGATGATGCAACCCCCAATGGGATACACACCATCCGAACCGGACTGCCTCTTCACGGAATAAAGTTTCCGGAAGAGACCAAAGTGCGGCTCGATGCCGAGCCAACACTCGCAGAAAGTGATAAAACAAGCAATGTGAAGGAGAGAATTGGGGGAAAGATGATGCAGCTGGATGCCATAGAGGAAGAGCAGCCCACGAAGGAAGTCGTGGACTGGGGAGGAAAAACCACGCATAACGAAGGCGAGAAACATAACTGATACCCAGTGGGGGGACGGGGGATTACATCGTTGCCAGGAAGTCTGACGGCCTCCCTATCCTGCGGGATTAAACCCCGCTCGCGAAGTTTGCGGAGGTCACTCTCCCGCGTCTCTGATCGCCGCCAACCACCGTCAGTGACACGGGTAGCGGTGGCGCCTTTCTTTCCTCCGGCGGCGCTGGTACCAACTGCATAGGATGATTTCTTCGTTTTCGCCATCGCGCTACGGCGGTGCCGGCGGTGAGAGCGCAGAAGGGAAGACGGAAATGTGGAAGGATATTCCAGCGCGCAGCAAGAACTGCTAGAGCACAAGGAGGCAGTGAGAACAAGAGTAGATGCGGTGAAAACAAACTGCAGCTTTCCCCAATGATTATAACGGCGAAGACGATGCAGGGCAACCGTCCATCAAGAAGACCTAACGCCAATGGCAGATCTGGCCATACACGTGTCAGCATCACAACGAACTGTCGTTACCACGCCGTCCACTACGCGCGGAAATCGAGGAGACGCCGTAATTATCTACACGCCGCGCGTGACCAGTCAATTCAAGGTCAGCAAGTGGGACCCACGTTCGTCCAGTCAAGTCATCTCTGACGCAGCAGGCGCTTGAGGTCGTTGATCGTCAGCACTGATGTCATCAACAGCTATACTAGCAACAACTCCAATTTCTTCGGCTTCAAAGCTAAGAGTACTCATTCGAAACCACGATTCGACTAAATACTCGGGGGGCTACTCCTATTAGGAGCGCTGGCCGCGCGCCCGAAAGTTGAATAAAAGCGAATTGTTTCTTCGAGTCCTAGGTCGAGTCTACGACCCCACTACGGACTCGGGGGCTACTCCCATAGGGAGGATGGATTTAAGCATCCGAAATTTTTTGTGTCCTACGGACTTAACAACTAAACAATGTTTGAATTAAAGTCTCCGCTCGAGTCTACGACTCGAACAGACACTCGGGGGCTACTCCCATAGGGAGCGCTGGCCGCACACCCTATAAATTCTTCGACTGCGATCTTTCGGATCAGCATGCAAAAACTTTTCAGGAACTCTGCTCCAACAAAACGTTGAGTGAGAAACGATCTCCTTGTCCACCTGAAACACCTCCGCGGTGACAAACATTCGGATGCTGTGTCTGCGACACAAAGATAAGACCTACATATATCATCTAATGGCCTGGCAACGCACACGACTGCGCTCTACTAGTATGAACCCGTGCCAGCAGACGCGATGAAAAATCCCGACGGACGCGTTGGGTACACCAATTAAAATCACTGGAATTCCACTCCTGTATGTCCCCCGCGGCCTGAGTCGAATTACGCCAGCATATGTTCCAGGTCCGAGTTGAGGGACTCGAACCTGAAGAAGATCGTGCTGTTTTTGTCCTAAGACAGTTAACTGACCCCGATCCGTCGGGTGAGTCAGGCACACGCATCAAAAATCCCTACACACATACTATTAACACATAGTTGCACCCGAAGGATTGAAGAGTCTTCAACCGAATCTACGATTCGACTGATCACTCGGGGGCTATTGACATGGTTATACCCTACGGGTACGTGATCTCAGCATACCTGGTCCATCCCAAGGAAGGCCCACGGCAGATGTACGCCGGCCCATGAAGATTTTCGGGTGGCCAAGGCCCATGACGCCTTCGGATCCTTGGAGAGCAAGACTAGCGTAGATAGGAAATTCAAAGGGGTAAAACCCTAGAACTTGTAACCGACTAGGTCTATGCCCGGGACCTGCCTAAGTCTATATAAAGCTAGGAGGGCACGACCTAGAGACCTACCTCATACTTTCGCAAACACACCTCCACGCCAGATCGAATCTGCGCACCCCTATAACCTTCGGTTCCGCCGTAATCAAAGAGCAGACAAGCAGGAGTAGGGTTTTCCCTCCGGGGGCCTGAACCTGGGTAAACCTCGTGTCCCCGTGTTGCTTGTTTGCTAACCGTTCCACGATCTCCAGCATCCTCATCTTCTCCAAAACCCTAGTCCATAACAATGGGCATTGATGAGATCAAACCTGGTCAAAGTTTGGTGGCATGCAAGAGCAATGAGGGCATTTGCACACCTTGCGTCTATGGAGTGTGAGTCCAGACAAGCACTATGAAGGATTTTTTTGAAAATTTTAAAAAGTTTTAGTAAAAATATTAGGATACAGATAATGATTTATAATACACACGTATAAAATCTTATGTAAAAATACTTTGTATTCTGGTCTCCTATAAAGGAAATAAATTTAGATCAGTGCAATTTTGAATAAGCCTCTCTTTTTCAAAAATTGTCATATTTGTCTCTTTCGTTACGCTTGAAATATAAAGTGTTTTCCATTAAATTTGCAGATGTGTATTTCATAATGTTGGCTACACGTAGGTATCTTTTCTAAAATATTTGATAAATTTAAAAAAAATTCAAAAAGGACTCAATGGAGTCCGTACTCTAAAGCGATTTTCTGTGGAGTTGACCCTCTCTATTCTTCTTCCTCGAGAGCTTCAGGCTATGGTTTCCGGCTACCGCCTACGATTCTCTCACTACTATCACACTAAGCCCGCTCAACCGCAACTCCTTTAGGCTGCCTCCCCCGCCTCATCTCGACCATCGTGCGGCCATATGCGAGAAGGAGTGCATAGAATCGTTGCTCAAGGTAGAGGTGTCACATAGGAGGACGAGCCGGCGGTGATGAGGCGTCGCAGGAGGCACTGGACAGAGGGGGGCTTGGAGACACATCTCGAGGCAGGGTCTTTGGCGTGGAGTTGAGCCTGTAGTGGAGGCGAGGGGACGTCGACTCTAGGGCATGCAACACCGTGTGAGAGAAGGAGACGCCTGGGCGGGTCACTCCACCTAAACCTTCCCTTCCGTCTTTGCCTAGAGACAAGGAAATGCGCTTTCTCCTTAGGCCATCCGCCCCTCTCATCTGCTCCTCTCCTCCACTCTCAGCTCTCTTCTCCTTCAACTTGTGAGCAATAAGCAGACGTCCTGAGTAGACGTTGTTGTGAATATGGTGAGTGCATAATCCACCTTCATGTTGAGCTGTCATTTCCTTCTTCCCGACTCTTTTTTTCTTCTTCTTCTGAATTTGCAAAATTTACTACAGATGGGCATAATTGTTTCTGAATTTTGTATCACCGATCCTTTATGTGTTAATTTATTGGATAGAGAAATCATGTGCTTAGAGAAAGAAAATAAATATTTATCTATTTTTAACCTAGAAATATCCATTTTATATTCTAATAATAATATTGGCTTAGGTGCTAACAACACTCTACTAATTAATTATGTGCACTGTTAGTATATTGAAAGAACTTGGATATAAAAGAGAAATAAGTGCTTGACCGAAAACTAGCGTATCACTCGCGATATCTAACGTGATATAGGCGGCGAGGCGAAGCTCGCACGCCCACCTAGTTCTAGTTAAACCAGGAACAATGCACACATAGATATTTTCTCTATCTAATTTCTATGCATGTAGATGCAACCATCAAATTAAAATAGTGAGATTAGAAAACAAATGATTATAAGCCAATTATCATTCAACTCTAATAACCTGAAAAACTGATTTATCACAATTTTGGTAGGGTTGGTGATTAGTGAGACGAGTTTTGTACAAGTGTGGAGGAGCTCTTGTATGACATAGAAGAACTCCAAGCTTCGGATGTTAGTGTGCTTCTTCTTATGAGGCATCAGAGCTCGGGAGGCCCAGAAAAGGTGACCGGTCCCCATTTTCTTTTTAGTATCAAATAAACATTTATTTAAGAAGGTGTCATATACTTATAAAGTAGATATTGAGCGATTCTTTCCGCTGTCATTGCAACTAAAATTTGGACCCGAGGTAAGGTGAAGTAACTATAGTTATACTAATTTTTTACACTTATTTATATATTTTTTTATCATGCTATGGTTTTAAGAAATAAATGTATATTACTTAGTTAGCATTCTTAACCACACAATAATGTTTCAAAATATTTTTTTTCTTGTTTATGTTATATAATGACAATGTTTATCATTCAAAATACATATGGGTTGCTTAAATAGAATTTTCATTCCTAGATACTTCTTTAACAAGATACTAAAACACAACCACCTTAATTTAATGAGAAAACAAAAATGTGACAAAAACACACGGCTCCATGAATATTTTGTGCAATTGATTAATTATTTAGTGTATATTTTAACTTAATATACATTTCATTTTCAAAAGTTATGTAGTGTATATGTATATTATTGCATGAAATTTTTCTATATATTTAATATTACTTCCTACGATCCAAACTACAACAAGTTATTTGGATCGTAGGAAGAATTAATTATATGGTACAAATTCCAAAGCAACCTAACAAATATCTGAATAGTGGTGTGTAGTCTGTGATTATGTAAGGAAATTTTTAGAAACATCTAGACTAGAAATTGAACTGTTGGGATGACTTTTTTGTGTGGTCAAATGCATCTTACAAGTTGTGGTGGGACCTGTAATAAGTTGAGAATATGTTAATGATCTATTTTTATTGTAGAAATAACCTCAGATTAAAGTTTTTACTAACACGTTTGCAATAACCTGTTGTAATAAGTTATGGAGTACTAGAAATTAACCGGAGAGTTTTGGCCATCTTTTGGGTTATCAGCATTTCGGCAAACCTAAACAATTCCTAGATAGCATGACAACTAACTCGACGTGTTGTTCCCAGTAAAAAGAAAAAACACTCGATATAGAGGCACAAATTCAGAGAACGGACGGACTAGAACGAAGCAACATGACCTTGCGTAACAAAACTAGGCAAAGAGCGTGTCATGCAGTAAGCACAGGAACACATTTTGTTTGTGTGGCATCACTGAACGTATATACAGGGCCGGCCCATGAGAGGGGGCAACGGGGCGACCGCCCTGGGCTCTCCAAGGACAGGGGCCCCCGCCTAGTTGACCAGCACGGCAGCAGGTACTCGTACGTACGTATCCATCGTTCTTCTCCTCGGAAAAAAAGAACGTATTTTCTTCTTCTATACTCTTACGCTGTCTTCTCTAGGGTCTGGTCTCCTCCCCAAATTCTCCAATTAATTAGTGCAGCCGCCGCCGTTCTGGACCTTTCCAATTCCAAGGTCGCCGCTGCCATTAATGGAGACAAACGGTGTTATTTTGCTCTCCAATCACCCCTGCTCTCTTTCCAAGATCAAGGTTCTTCTACTTCTCAGAGATGGTACGTCTCCCTCCCCCCTCAATCGATCTGTTGTTAAATAGCCAGTCTCTCGGATTCTTACTGCTCCACATCTCTTGTTCTTCTCTTCTTAGGTCTGTTCTTGATCTTGAGTTCTTCAAGATTTCACTAGATCCGAGCCTGAGCGTGAGAAGAAGAGGGGACGGTTCACGGGGATTGAGCAAGCGGTCTTCTCACCAAGATCAATTTGACATCAGGCCATCTGCTCATATCCAGGTGCTTTCAACGAATTGTTTTGGACCTCTTGGTGGCATGCCTCCTAAAAAATCTGGACCTTTACAAATATGTAATCAGTAGTGTGAGTTTTGTAGTTCAAAGAACATCGGTATATGCTATGTACTGGGATGTTTTTCAAATAAATTGAATTTTGAACCTTTTTTTTGTCAACAAGGCCCTTTTTTGTTTTCTCGCCCCAGGGCCCTGAATAAGTATGGACTGGCCGTGCGTATATAGTTGTGACAGAGGACGAGAAGTCGAGAACTCCGCGAGTCCAGCCCAAGCAAGGATGGAGCATAAAAAAAGACAGATTCACATATACGCGGCTAAATTAACATGCAGACACAGTGTAGAAAACCTGTGCATAAATCCATACATACTCTCGGCCTAAACATAACAAGATGTCTGAAGAACAAGGTCGCAAAGAGCAAGTTTCCATGTCAAACTTAACGAAAAGCCTCCATCCTCTATGTCACCTTCTTGTAAGGGAACTCTTACTGCTAGGATGTACTACATCAAACGGTCCACAAATCCGCGAAAAGAACTTACAGACAGGGAAGTGTGAAATAGCAAAACAGACAACAGTCCTATATATTGGCATTTTTGGGGGTAATAGCTAGGCAGGAGCACCTTCATTCCATCAAAGAAAGTGAGCTGCGCACACAAACAGGTGCTTGCTGCCATTGTCGATCTCGCCGGGCGTCAGCCACATCCGGCAAACGCATAGGGCCAGTGGGGAGCGCGCATGCAGTCGAGAACAAGCAGATAGGATCGATTTTGGCAAGTTTTGTTGGGTACCACGCTTTTGACATCTGGGACAAGTGGGGAAAATACTCAGGACGAAGAATAAATAATTACGGCTATAAATCAGGCCAACAGCACCAGCTAGCCATAAAATAAAACTAAGCGTTTGGGCATAGAATGGCGACAAAGGCCTAGAACTTGTACTACATGTCAAGCCAAATCAACAGGGAGGGAGTGAAACCGGCGGCATAGACAAATTTTATTGTAGTGTTTATGACATTATGCATCATGTTGTATCGACGAATGTGACATGGAAAACGTTGACATTTGGATGTTTGCCCCTTTTTAGCTCAGCTGTTGTACACTATTTACATGTTAACCTAAGAGTAAAGAGGAGTGTTCCTATATGCTTTTCCGGAATACAGAAGTAAACAACTAAATGTTAGAGACAGACAGATACAGACCAATAACAAACAAGATGATGGCCATGTTAAACTGACGCGGTATTAGCACCGATCACCAATTTCGCTCTAGCCACCAGGGCTGGCAGAGTTCTGAGCTCCTTGGAGACCACCACCATGTTGCCAAAGAACACCATGTACTGTTCGATGTTTGACAGTGCTTCCACCATTCCGTGCTCTCTAAAGATGGGTCCGTAGCGAGGGCAAAAATCCACTACGGATACTATGAGCCCAACAAGTAGCTTTCGGATATTTGGAAATTCATTGAGAGTAGGTTTCTTGTGGGTGTTAAGTTCGCCCACCAGCTTCTCAGCTAAGCCTTTATCATCTTGAAACGATTGAAGAATAGGGGTAATGCGTTGGGACATGACGCTACATATTTGTGCAGCCAGCCCTACTAGGGCCTCCAGCTGCTTGCCCTCAGCATCCATCATCCTTTCCAAGACCTGCATAACATATAGTGCATTAAGAAAATCAGGTGACATAGGATTTACTTCATTCATGATTAGTAATTAAATGGCTTTAGGATATCTGTATAACCAGGAGCCATCACTGGGGATTAGGAATGGCCCAAAATAGAAAAGCGGAAATAGTAGTAACGATTTTCTTAATTAAATGGCACCTCCGTATTTCCTAAGTATGTAGCTGGCGTGATCAATTCATTTTTCTCACGATTCACACTTGGATTTGACATGGTTAATATGAGGTACAGTTGTACAGGTACAATTGAAAGGGACTAGTTATATATAAGAAAATTTAATTCAAAACAACAGCACATGTAAAAAATAAGCATCGCAAAATTAAAGACAGCACATGTGGTATAGGGTAAAAGAACTCAAAAGTACTACTAGTACAAAAATCATATGGCTCACCAGAGGAAAGGTTGGTTAATATGAGGTACAACCGTACAAGTACAATTGAAAGGGACTAGTTATATATAAGAAAATTTAATTCAAAACGACAGCACATGTAAAAAATAAGCATCGTAAAATTAAAGACAACACATGTGGTATAGGGTAAAAGAACTCAAAAGTACTATTAGTACAAAAATCATATGGCTCACCAGAGGAAAGGTTGGTTAATATGAGGTACAGCCGTACAGGTACAATTGAAAGGGACTAGTTATATATAAGAAAATTTAATTCAAAATGACAACACATATAAAAAATAAGCATCGCAAAAATAAAAACAACACATGTGGTATAGGGTAAAAGAACTCAAAAGTACTACTAGTACAAAAATCATATGGCTCACCAGAGGAAAGGTCAACATCAGGTGATCGCCTTGACCTTGATTATGCAACACTTGACTGCAGTTTTCACAGATACTCTGAAGTAGACTTGCCGCTATGTATATATGCTCACCACGCTGAAGCTTTTTTGTGAGATCCCCGATAAGCTTGTAAGTCGGTTCGTCCATCAACATTGCGGAGCAGTTGGCAGGGCTCTCCATTGCCAACATTGCGAGTGCTTCCCCTGCCACTGCTCGCAGTGGTTTCGGTGATTCCTCACACCCAAGAAATTCTTGCATCAATTTGTCAATGATAGCTTGGATTCCCCCAATCATCTGCCGAGTTTTCTTATCCATGGTGAGCTTGGCAATGATACCCATCGCAAGGTCGGATTGCTGTAGGTAGTTAGAGCTGCCCTCCAACACCAAGATCTCAGCGAGGTTGCCAATCAGGAAAGGATTCTCAGAAAGCTCTTGCCGAAGTGTTATTCCTATTTTCCCCTCGATGCTTGCAAGCTTTGCAACCAATGTCAATGATGACATCTCAATCTTTTCCTGCTTTGTTGATGCCGTGCCAGTAATGCAACTTATGTACCCTATGACCTTTGGGAGGATATCTGTTGCTCTGCTGATTTCTCTGCAGTTGTGGAGATCATGAGCAAGCCCTTCAAGGATTTGCATGCCCAATACGGGGAGTGAGTCCCTATCCTTGGAGTCCTCCCACGGAATTGACCTCATTTCCTTGACATGTCGGAAGAATATGCTTATCCATTCTAGCAGACAAAATTTTGCGGCTTGCCGTCCTGGGGTGTGCCCCCCCTCAATATCTAGTGGAGAGTTTGAACCATTTCTTATTTGCTGATCATTTGCGTTGCCTCCCTTTCCATCCACTACCGGTGCTGAAATGTCCTCTGTCATCGGTTTATCTTCGGCATCAAGAAGTGAAGATACCATTTGCATTGTGCCAGGGATACCAATGATCCGAAGATATGGAGCAAGCTGAACGGTGACCTTTGCGGCGAACATCCTGATATCAGCGTCTTTTGGAATGGTCCAGCCCAGCATACTGATCAAAGTTGTCACTGCCTTAGTGGAGGTGGTGATTAGTGAGACGAGCTCTGTGTTGGAGCTAGAGGCGGTCTCGTGTTGTTGTAGAAAGAAGTCCAAGATCCGGACGGCAGCGCGCTTCTTCTCCCATGGGGCGTCAGGGCTGAGGGAGTCCACGGCAAAGGTAACAAGGCTCATCTTCTTTGTAGTAGAATTGAACAAATTTTCTTGCAAGAAGGTGTCATAGGCTTGTTCATAATAGAGATCGACTGATTCCTTCCCCATCTTATCAATGAGTCCGCAACAAAGTGCCAATGATCTCCGAGGCAAGAAGGAGAATGACTCCAGTATGCACGCCGCCATATAAAGCACCCCCTGGCACAACACCATTATGTACAATAGCTTCACCGCTAACTTGACGTTTCCGTTGCGGGCGTCATAAACTTGAATATCACTCCAGAAAAGCCCCCCACACGAGAGGAATATTTGGACCAGAGCCATTGGAGTCTGTAAGTTGCCTAGCAACAATGGACCTAACAATATCGCCAAGCCCAAAGGCTCGTGAAGCATGAGAAGCAGTACTAATGTTGTTACCAAAAGGAGCATGGGACGCAACACTTGTGCTAACTCAAGATCTCCGTCAGATTGACCAGCATGATCTCTTGGTGATCCAAGCCTTGCTAAAATGTAGGTCATGAGCCATAGTGGAACAAGGGAGTATGTTTCCCAGGGAAACGATTCAAGTCCTTGTAAGAAGTACCCTTCAATCCCTAACAACAGGATAGAAGCTGCGGGGCTAAGTTGCAACAGTATGTGGCATTCCTTCTTGCTCACGTACCCAATAAATTTGTAAAATCCCAGCTTCTTTACTATCTCCAGCACCAGCAGTGCAACAAAGGCATCGTAAGCCGGGATCCGTGGAGTTGGTAAGTGATGTTGAATGATATTAAGAGCCGTATCCCAGATGCAAAGCGGCATTATCACTGCATTGGTATAATAAAGAGATCTACTGCCAGTGCCAATCTCCACTCTTTTGAGATTGATGCCACCCTTTGTCTTGAATAACAGTTTGTCATCTGATCTGCTTTGCCGGCTAAACGCCCTGCGTATATAGTGCATACATACAACAATAAGCGCGTCAAAGCTGAGTACTACTACTATATATTGCGACAGTTCTCTTCTTCGATAAACCAAATCACAGAAAATGCGGTGAGACCAAACCCCTATGCCCTACTTTTCTAAGAGAAAAACGCAACCACAACATAATTGATTTGTGAGGACTCTAGCGACTAGAGGAGGGGCCGTAGGAACCCCGGCCGCCAAAAAGAACAATAATATGGTGATGTGTTGTTCAAAAGACTGTAAATGCTGGGTACCTGAAAGCCTCGAGGAAGACGATGATAGTGGCCACCCAGAAATCATGGCCCAGGTGGTCGGAGAAGCCGCCGAGCACTACCACCGTTGCCCACACGAATGCTAGCGTGCCAAGGGCGTTACCCATCCTCTCTAGCAAGGCAATGAAGCGGACGAAGGTGTTCAGCAACGCTTCGCTTCTTCCGGGGAACACCATATTTGCCGAGCAAGCTCCGATAACACTGAGCCACACACACCCGGACGGTGCTCTTTAGTAGCCTTTGTTCTCGTTGTTTTTGCGCCTTCCCCGATCGAGGGTCAATGCAGTCAAACACACTACTACGTATATAGAACTCCTACTTGTGCTAACCTGGATTAATTACTACTTGTCCCTACTCCTACCAGAGCTGCCCACTTTTCCCGTTTCCAACATCTGCAGCGTGGGTAAGTGTAACCATACAATAGTGGCACTGGCAATGGCCAAACCGTTCTGCACAAGTGCTACTACTAGTACAATGGAGGAGAAAATATACAAGTAGGACCAAAGGTGTTCTTTCGCAGCAGCACGCCCTCACCGCGTTTCCATACGAACTTTTGGTTTTCAGCGCATCTATTTGCTCATTGTTCTGAAACTGAGAAAAATGTCAAATGTTTTGTGAACCGCGGTAGGATGCGCGCTTTGCACGGTCTAGAAAATCCAAGAAAACAAAATCAGGCAAGTGTTAAACAGTAAAACAGATAAGCTTTAATTGACATTTTATTTTGGTAATAGGCAGGGAGCACTGTGATTCCATCAAAGAAGTGAGCAGCACAGGGTATCCTCTGCTGCTCCCTTTTCCCGTTTCCAACGTGGTGTGTAACCATACAATACCTGTGCTGCTCCCTTTTCCCGTTTCCAACGTGGTGTGTAACCATACAATACTGGCACTTGCTTGCTTACATCGCTCTGCACAAGTGCTGCTAGTAGTACAATGTTCTTAGGATATACATAGGATGAAGGTGATCTTTCTCGGCAGCACCGTCCACCACGTTCCATATATACAACTTTGTTCGTTCTTAACCAAGGCATTCTGTCATGGCAACACGCTCCATATATGAACTTTGGGTTTCTGGGCGTCTTTTTGCTCAGTGTTCTGATGCTGAGAAAAAAGTCAGACAATTTTGTTTTTGAGCCCTAGTAGGATGCACCTCGCGTGGTTCAAAATTCCACGAAAACAACTCAAATCAGGCAAAGTGTGAAACAGCAATGCAGATAAGCTTTTTTATTCACAGTTTTGTTCGGTAATAGGGAGGGGGCACTGTCATTCCATCAAAGAAGTGAGCCGCACGTGATTGCCATTAACTTAACGGTCGTCAGAACCACTGAAATTATACTATGAAGGCCGTACTCTCTACTCTGGCAACGTTTGGGTCCACATTTCACCATCGAGGACCACCAATCCATACCATAGAATAAAAGTAAGGCTGTGTTTGGTTAAGATCTTGTGGGCAGATTCACGGTTCTCAAAGTTGGAATCTGAACCAAACACGTTTAGGCAGACCACCCGATTCGTGAAAGCTGTTTATTCCTAGCATGTAAAACGAAAGCGGGCTGACCTCCGGATATTAGCGCGATTGCATCCAAGGGAAGTGAAGAAAATTACCCGTCGTGCCACCGGAAAGTGAAAAATGAACAGTTCGACTTTTCCTTCTGTCCTCAAACCCGAACAGTTCCTCTCTCTCTCTGTGTTTCTTTTCCCCGATGCTCACATCACGCAGAGGAGAGCTGCCGGATAGTGTTCCGCACCGCGTCCAACACCGGTGAGAAATCGTGCGGCCCGTTTTTTCCATCCGTTTCTCATCTCTAACAATCCCAGCCTCCTCCAAGAGCGTGCTCGCCCAGCCGGAAGTGTAGAATTGAATAGAAATAATATTCGATAACAAATAATATGGCCGGTACAAGAGTTTATATAGGCCATTACAAACCGACTAGGCTAAGTAAACTTGCGTGTAATGCAATAATCTAACATCCCCGCATTTTCGACAGTAGGCTCGGCAACATTGAGACTGAAACGAATGTCTTGAAACCGTTATGTAGCTAGTCCTTTGGTGAAGATATCAGTAAATTGAGCTGTAGTTGGAACATGTAGAACATAAACTTGACCCAAGGCCACCTTCTCTCGAAAAAATGAATATCTATCTCGATATGCTTGGTACGTCAGTGTTGAACTAGATTTCTAGACATGTAAACGGCAGAAATATTATCACAATAAATGATGGTTGCTTACTCAGGGGTGATGTAGTTTCGTCAACAACTGGGGCAACCAAACCGTATCAGCAACTGCATGAGCCACAACACGGTACTCAGCTTCAGCAGACGAGCGAGGGACCGTAACCTGCCTTTTCAAAGACCAATAAACTAAATTGTTACCAAGAAAAACACAAAATCCAGATGTATACCTACGAGTATCTGGACAACCAGCCCAGTCTACATCAGAGGACCGAGCTCAATTGTACCCTTTAGATATCGAAGAATATGTTTGACATGGTTGAAATGAGGAACACGAGGATCATGCATGTACAAAAAAGCTTGTTGACTAGCAAAAGAAATTTCAGGACGAGTGAGTGTAAGATATTGAAGAGCTCCAGTAAGACTCCGATAAAGGGTAGGATCAGGGAAAGGGGTGCCGTCGGCAGAAAGTTTGGAACCAGTATCGACAGGAGTACGAGAAGATTGGCAGTCAAGCATACCAGCACAAGAAACAAGATCAAGAGTGTACTGGCGTTGTGAAATAAAAAGACCAGAGGAGTCACAAACAACAACAATATCTAAGAAGTGATGAAGTATGCCTAAATCAGTCATGGAAAATTCGAAGCAAAGAAGATAAATAATGTGATCTAAAAATTGTTGGGAAGAAGCTGTGAGAATAATATCATCAACATAGAGAAGGAGATATGCAGTATCAGAATTATGTTGGAAGGTGAAGAGACAAGTATCAGATTTTTGAAGAAGATTGACATGATTAGGATGGGAAGCCAAGAGGTTGTTGACAGTAGACAATCTCTTAAACAGAGCCATGAAGAGAAGTATTTCTTTACATCTAATTGATGAATAGGCCAGGAAGAAAAGACGATAGTACTTAGAAAAGTGCGAATAGTGTTGGGCTTAACAATAGGAGAGAAAGTCACATAATAATCGATGTCGTGCTATTGAGAGTAACCATGATAGACCCATCTAGACTTGTATCGTGCAAGACTTTCATTAGAATGATATTTGTGGCGAAAAAACCCATTTTCCCATGACTATATTTGTGTTAGGAGGACGAGGAACTAATTGCCATGTATTATTTTGAAGAAGACCATCATATTCGTCGCGCATGGATGTTGCCTAGTTAGGATCAAGAAGAGCAGATTTGTAAGATTTAGGAAGAGAAGAAGGGAATGGCGATGCATGGAGATTGAGACATCGTTTGGCAGGAAGATGAAAACCAGATTTGCCGCGAGTGCGCATAGTATGATCATTACTTGGTGCGGGAACTGGAAGAGTAGGAGGTGGAGGAGACTGGATGGATGGTGAAGACACACCCGACGTAGCAGAGGAAGCGGGCACGAGAGACAACAGTGGTAGAAGGTCTGTCGCGACAGAGTTTTGAGTAGAGTCCTCTGCCGCGGTAGGAGTGGCGGCAGGGGTTCACTAGTACAAACTCGTTACTTAGAGACTGTGCCTAGAGCCGGTTTACCCCTAAAATACAAACCACCTGTTGTGTTCGTCACCCTCAGGTGGTCATATTTCTTTGAGCGCCTCTAACTTCAGACGATTGGGAATCGGCACCGTCTCTAAGACGACTTCTCCCTCAGCCACTTGTTAAAACAAAATGCCTGTAACGTTTACTTAAGGTAACGATAATAGAGACCGTCTCCCTGGATCACTCAACTACATCCGATCAGAAATATTAATCGCCTCTAGGGGTTTACTAAGGAGGGCCATTGTGCCGCCAGTCTCGAAAACTGACTTCGTGGATGTTCCTGAGGCAGAATGCACGTGTTTTTAATGCAATGATAAAGTGGAGATCGTTCGGTAGCCCCAACCCACACACGTCCACACCCACACGTGTCCACTCATATTTAAACCAGCTCGGCCTTCTTCTTCCACGAGCTCGTGTCATTTTCCCCCAATCTGTCTAATCATAAAACCCTAATCTACACGTTTCACGTGTGCCAAAACTCCTTCTCTAACACCACCGCCCTCCCCTTAGCTGCACCATGAAGCGTACACGTGGAGACGAGCCCGAGGTGAAGCCAGTTGGAGACGCAGCAGCAGATGGCTCGGTTGTCGCCAAGCAGGCGAAGGCGGCTTCTCTGGGAATGCACGTCGCTCGTCGCCATGCCATCGACGCTTCGGGCTCCGTCTACCTGGTCGCCGTTGCCGTCGAGCAGAAGGTGGCCGACAACATCGGGGTGCCAGCGGCATATCTGATTGAGGGGCATGCGGCAGGCGGAGGCAACCCTATGCTCATCATCAACGACCCTATCCTCCATGAAAAAATCCTCGAATAAATCAAGGAGAGCGACAAGTTCGAGGAGGAACTCTTCGATGAGACATCTGAGGTACTACTTTGCTAGCTTCTCTAGTCGTTGCAGCCGCAGATTTCACTGTTCATACGTAGGATTTGCTCATTCCTCTATAGATTATTTTGCCTTGTCGCACGCCTTCTTGATGTAGGAAATATATATATGTTTCGAACGGTCGATTGTTTTGGATTATCCGGCCTGGCCGGAAAGTCCGGCCAATGTTCCGCCCCCCCTTCTGGGGCTTGCGCTTGCTTGGGCAGAAGGAGGGGCGGATTATCCGCCCCTGGTGGGGCCGGATTATCCGCCTCCAAAGGCAGATTTCTGAGTTGCAACACTTCAACACACATTTAATGATCCTTGGTATTGTTATCTAACACACAAAACACTAGGGATTAAGAAATGTTCTTTCACTAGCATACAGTGCAAAAGTGTCGACTCGATCGGCACCAGAATCTTACTGTCCAAGCCGATAGGCAAATATTCTTTACAAGATACAAGTATTTCACAATTTTTTATGTTTTCTGCAGCTTACAAGGACGTCGACTGCGTCGAGCTATTCTACCGGGTCCTCCAACAGGAGTCGACAAAACAACTGGCTACGCCATAAGCTCAAGACCCGAGTCGAGTCACTCCTCGGATGGTTGCATGTCTTGATGCTACAAAGACGCGACGTTGGCCACGTACCCGCAGACGCGACGTTGGTCGTCCACCCGACAAAAGCAACGACGTCGATTTCATCCGCAACGTCGAGTCCTTCCGGCTAAACGCCGCACGACTCCGCCACGCCAACTCCGACTGCATCATCGATTCTTGGCTCCTTATGCATGAGACACTGACTCGATGCACTTCGGTCGATGGTTTCTCCTCGCAGGAGTCTCCACTCGAGTCTGTGACTCAACTAGACACTCGGGGGCTACTCCTATCAGGAGCGCTGGTCGCGCACCCGATGTACTTCCGGGTCAGCGGTACGCCCACGAGATTGTCAACTATAACTGCACGATACAAAACTCGAGTCTCTGCCCGAGTCTACGACTCAGCCAGACACTCGGGGGCTACTCCAAACTGGAGAGCTGGTCGCGCACACACAAGATCTTCGAGTCCTACGCCGAGTCTACGACTCCACTACGGACTCGGGGGCTACTCCCATAGGGAGGATTGATTCAAGCATCCGAAAAATTTTGTGTCCTACGGACCTGAAGCAAACAATGGCTGAATTAAAGTCTCTGCTCGAGTCTACGACTCGAACAGACACTCGGGGGCTACTCCCATAGGGAGCGCTGGTCGCGCACCCTATAGTCCATTGTGTTGACTACGTCCACGATGTCGATTCCTTTACAACAGCCGAACAAATTCAGCTGACCCGATGAACTTCCGGGTGAAGTGCTTCGCACTCGACACAACTTTAGACTCCGACATCCAAATACAAGGTTCAAGACAACTAAGTCTCCACCCGAATCTACGTTTCGGATGGAGACTCGGGGGCTACTGACATGGATATGCCCTACGGGTACCCGATGTTAGTATACCTGGTCCATCCCGACGGAAGGCCCACTCGACGACCTGCCAGGGTCCATGACGCCTATGACGTTTCGGCTGCTATGAAGCCCATATGGACACGAACTCCCAATCGCACAAGACAAGGAAACCTCAAGACTAGAGTTCGAATCTAACTTGTAACCTACTCGTATCGGTACCTGAGACCTAGCCTCCCCATATATAAAGGCTAGGAGGGGCCAACGAGGAGGGCGACCCCCCGATAGACTAGACCACAATAGATCTACACATCTAACTCGACTCATACTTTCGCACGCACCTCCACGCCAGATCGAATCTGCGCACCCTGTAACCTTCGGTTCCGCCGTAATCAAAGAGCAGACAAGCAGGAGTAGGATTTTCCCTCCGGGGGCCTGAACCTGGGTAAATCTCGTGTCCCCTGGTTGCTTGTCTGTTAACCGTGCCACGATCTCCAGCATCCCCATCTTCTCCAAAACCCAAGTCCATAAAAATGGGCATTGACGAGATTAAACCTCGTCAACTGGATAGATTCAGACACAGAGAAAGAAAAGAAAAGAATATTGGTCCTGAGGGAGATGATGCAACCCCCAATGGGATACACACCATCCGAACCGGACTGCCTCTTCACGGAATAAAGTTTCCGGAAGAGACCAAAGTGCGGCTCGATGCCGAGCCAGCACTCGCAGAAAGTGATAAAACAAGCAATGTGAAGGAGAGAATTGGGGGAAAGATGATGCAGCTGGATGCCATAGAGGAAGAGCAGCCCACGAAGGAAGTCGTGGACTGGGAAGGAAAAACCACGCATAACGAAGGCGAGAAACATAACTGATACCCAGCGGGGGGACGGGGGATTACATCGTTGCCAGGAAGTCTGACGGCCTCCCTATCCTGCGGGATTAAACCCCGCTCGCGAAGTTTGCGGAGGTCACTCTCCCGCGTCTCTGATCGCCGCCAACCACCGTCAGTGACACGGGTAGCGGTGGCGCCTTTCTTTCCTCCGGCGGCGCTGGTACCAACCGCAGAGGATGATTTCTTCGTTTTCGCCATCGCGCTACGGCGGCGCCGGCGGTGAGAGCGCAGAAGGGAAGACGGAAATGTGGAAGGATATTCCAGCGCGCAGCAAGAACTGCTAGAGCACAAGGAGGCAGTGAGAACAAGAGTAGATGCGGTGAAAACAAACTGCAGCTTTCCCCAATGATTATAACGGCGAAGACGATGCAGGGCAACCGTCCATCAAGAAGACCTAACGCCAATGGCAGATCTGGCCATACACGTGTCAGCATCACAACGAACTGTCGTTACCACGCCGTCCACTACGCGCGGAAATCGAGGAGACGCCGTAATTATCTACACGCCGCGCGTGACCAGTCAATTCAAGGTCAGCAAGTGGGACCCACGTTCGTCCAGTCAAGTCATCTCTGACGCAGCAGGCGCTTGAGGTCGTTGATCGTCAGCACTGATGTCATCAACAGCTATACTAGCAACAACTCCAATTTCTTCGGCTTCAAAGCTAAGAGTACTCACTCGAATCCACGATTCGACTAAATACTCGGGGGGCTACTCCTATTAGGAGCGCTGGCCGCGCGCCCGAAAGATGAATAAAAGCGAATTGTTTCTTCGAGTCCTAGGTCGAGTCTACGACCCCACTACGGACTCGGGGGCTACTCCCATAGGGAGGATGGATTTAAGCATCCGAAATTTTTTGTGTCCTACGGACTTAACAACTAAACAATGTTTGAATTAAAGTCTCCGCTCGAGTCTATGACTCGAACAGACACTCGGGGGCTACTCCCATAGGGAGCGCTGGCCGCACACCCTATAAATTCTTCGACTGCGATCTTTCGGATCAGCATGCAAAAACTTTTCAGGAACTCTGCCCCAACAAAACGTTGAGTGAAAGCGATCTCCTTGTCCACAGAAACACCTCCGCGGTGACAAACATTCGGATGATGTGTCTGCGACACAAAGATAAGACCTACAGATATCATCTAATGGCCTGGCAACGCACACGACTGCGCTCTGCTAGTATGAACCCGTGCCAGCAGACGCGATGAAAAATCCCGACGGACGCGTTGGGTACACCAATTAAAATCACTGGAATTCCACTCCTGTATGTCCCCCGCGGCCTGAGTCGAATTACGCCAGCATATGTTCCAGGTCCGAGTTGAGGGACTCGAACCTGAAGAAGATCGTGCTGTTTTTGTCCTAAGACAGTTAACTGACCCCGATCCGTCGGGTGAGTCAGGCACACGCATCAAAAATCCCTACACACATACTATTAACACATAGTTGCACCCGAAGGATTGAAGAGTCTTCAACCGAATCTCTGATTCGATCACTGGGGCTCTCGACATGGTTATACCCTCACGGTGCGTGATCTCATCATACCTGGTCCAGCCCAAGGAAGGCCCACGGCAGATGTACGCCGGCCCATGAAGATTTTCGGGTGGCCAAGGCCCATGACGCCTTCGGATCCTTGGAGAGCAAGACTAGCGTAGATAGGAAATTCAAAGGGGTAAAACCCTAGAACTTGTAACCGACTAGGTCTATGCCCGGGACCTGCCTAAGTCTATATAAAGCTAGGAGGGCACGACCTAGAGACCTACCTCATACTTTCGCAAACACACCTCCACGCCAGATCGAATCTGCGCACCCCTATAACCTTCGGTTCCGCCGTAATCAAAGAGCAGACAAGCAGGAGTAGGGTTTTCCCTCTGGGGGCCTGAACCTGGGTAAACCTCGTGTCCCCGTGTTGCTTGTTTGCTAACCGTTTCACGATCTCCAGCATCCTCATCTTCTCCAAAACCCTAGTCCATAACAATGGGCATTGATGAGATCAAACCTGGTCAAAGTTTGGTGGCATGCAAGAGCAATGAGGGCATTTGCACACCTTGCGTCTATGGAGTGTGAGTCCAGACAAGCACTATGAAGGATTTTTTTGAAAATTTTAAAAAGTTTTAGTAAAAATATTAGGATACAGATAATGATTTATAATACACACGTATAAAATCTTATGTAAAAATACTTTGTATTCTGGTCTCCTATAAAGGAAATAAATTTAGATCAGTGCAATTTTGAATAAGCCTCTCTTTTCAAAAATTGTCATATTTGTCTCTTTTCACGCTTGAAATATAAAGTGTTTTCCATTAAATTTGCAGATGTGTATTTCATAATGTTGGCTACACGTAGGTATCTTTTCTAAAATATTTGATAAATTTAAAAAAATTCAAAAAGGACTCAATGGAGTCCGTACTCTAAAGCGATTTTACGTGGAGTTGACCTCTCTATTCTTCTTCCTCGAGAGCTTGGGGCTATGGTTTCCGGCTACCGCCTACGATTCTCTCACTACTATCACACTAAGCCCGCTCAACCGCAACTCCTTTAGGCTGCCTCCCCCGCCTCATCTCGACCATCGTGCGGCCATATGCGAGAAGGAGTGCATAGAATCGTTGCTCAAGGTAGAGGTGTCACATAGGAGGACGAGCCGGCGGTGATGAGGCGTCGCAGGAGGCCTTGGACGGAGGGGCTTGGAGACACATCTCGGCGAGGTCTTTGGCGTGGAGTTGAGCACAGTGGAGGCGAGGGGACGTCGACTCTAGGGCATGCAACACCGTGTGAGAGAAGGAGACGCCTGGGCGGGTCACTCCACCTAAACCTTCCCTTCCGTCTTTGCCTAGAGACAAGGAAATGCGCTTTCTCCTTAGGCCATCCGCCCCTCTCATCTGCTCCTCTCCTCCACTCTCAGCTCTCTTCTCCTTCAACTTGTGAGCAATAAGCAGACGTCCTGAGTAGACGTTGTTGTGAATATGGTGAGTGCATAATCCACCTTCATGTTGAGCTGTCATTTCCTTCTTCCCGACTCTTTTTTTCTTCTTCTTCTGAATTTGCAAAATTTACTACAGATGGGCATAATTGTTTCTGAATTTTGTATCACCGATCCTTTATGTGTTAATTTATTGGATAGAGAAATCATGTGCTTAGAGAAAGAAAATAAATATTTATCTATTTTTAACCTAGAAATATCCATTTTATATTCTAATAATAATATTGGCTTAGGTGCTAACAACACTCCACTAATTAATTATGTGCGCACTGTTAGTATATTGAAAGAACTTGGATATAAAAGAGAAATAAGTGCTTGACCGAAAACTAGCGTATCACTCGCGATATCTAACGTGATATAGGCGGCGAGGCGAAGCTCGCACGCCCACCTAGTTCTAGTTAAACCAGGAACAATGCACACATAGATATTTTCTCTATCTAATTTCTATGCATGTAGATGCAACCATCAAATTAAAATAGTGAGATTAGAAAAACAAATGATTATAAGCCAATTATCATTCAACTCTAATAACCTGAAAAACTGATTTATCACAATTTTGGTAGGGTTGGTGATTAGTGAGACGAGTTTTGTACAAGTGTGGAGGAGCTCTTGTATGACATAGAAGAACTCAAGCTTCGGATGTTAGTGTGCTTCTTCTTATGAGGCATCAGAGCTCGGGAGGCCCACAGAAAAGGTGACCGGTCCCCATTTTCTTTTTAGTATCAAATAAACATTTATTTAAGAAGGTGTCATATACTTATAAAGTAGATATTGAGCGATTCTTTCCGCTGTCATTGCAACTAAAATTTGGACCCGAGGTAAGGTGAAGTAACTATAGTTATACTAATTTTTTACACTTATTTATATATTTTTTTATCATGCTATGGTTTTAAGAAATAAATGTATATTACTTAGTTAGCATTCTTAACCACACAATAATGTTTCAAAATATTTTTTTCTTGTTTATGATATATAATGACAATGTTTATCATTCAAAATACATATGGGTTGCTTAAATAGAATTTTCATTCCTAGATATTTCTTTAACAAGATACTAAAACACAACCACCTTAATATAATGAGAAAACAAAAATGTGACAAAAACACACGGCTCCATGAATATTTTGTGCAATTGATTAATTATTTAGTGTATATTTTAACTTAATATACATTTCATTTTCAAAAGTTATGTAGTGTATATGTATATTATTGCATGAAATTTTTCTATATATTTAATATTACTTCTCTGATCCAAACTACAACAAGTTATTTGGATCGTAGGAAGAATTAATTATATGGTACAAATTCCAAAGCAACCTAACAAATATCTGAATAGTGGTGTGTAGTCTGTGATTATGTAAGGAAATTTTTAGAAACATCTAGACTAGAAATTGAACTGTTGGGATGACTTTTTTGTGTGGTCAAATGCATCTTACAAGTTGTGGTGGGACCTGTAATAAGTTGAGAATATGTTAATGATCTATTTTTATTGTAGAAATAACCTCAGATTAAAGTTTTTACTAACACGTTTGCAATAACCTGTTGTAATAAGTTATGGAGTACTAGAAATTAACCGGAGAGTTTTGGCCATCTTTTGGGTTATCAGCATTTCGGCAAACCTAAACAATTCCTAGATAGCATGACAACTAACTCGACGTGTTGTTCCCAGTAAAAGAAAAAACACTCGATATAGAGGCACAAATTCAGAGAACGGACGGACTAGAACGAAGCAACATGACCTTGCGTAACAAAACTAGGCAAAGAGCGTGTCATGCAGTAAGCACAGGAACACATTTTGTTTGTGTGGCATCACTGAACGTATATAGTTGTGACAGAGGACGAGAAGTCGAGAACTCCGCGAGTCCAGCCCAAGCATGGATGGAGCATCAAAAAAGACAGATTCACATATACGCGGCTAAATTAACATGCAGACACAGTGTAGAAAACCTGTGCATAAATCCATACATACTCTCGGCCTAAACATAACAAGATGTCTGAAGAACAAGGTCGCAAAGAGCAAGTTTCCATGTCAAACTTAACGAAAAGCCTCCATCCTCTATGTCACCTTCTTGTAAGGGAACTCTTACTGCTAGGATGTACTACATCAAACGGTCCACAAATCCGCGAAAAGAACTTACAGACAGGGAAGTGTGAAATAGCAAAACAGACAACAGTCCTATATATTGGCATTTTTGGGGGTAATAGCTAGGCAGGAGCACCTTCATTCCATCAAAGAAAGTGAGCTGCGCACACACAAACAGGTGCTTGCCGCTGCCATTGTCGATCTCGCCGGGCGTCAGCCACATCCGGCGAACGCATAGGGCCAGTGGGGAGCGCGCGCATGCAGTCGAGAACAAGCAGATAGGATCGATTTTGGCAAGTTTTGTTGGGTACCACGCTTTTGACATCTGGGACAAGTGGGGAAAATACTCAGGACGAAGAATAAATAATTACGGCTATAAATCAGGCCAACAGCACCAGCTAGCCATAAAATAAAACTAAGCGTTTGGGCATAGAATGGCGACAAAGGCCTAGAACTTGTACTACATGTCAAGCCAAATCAACAGGGAGGGAGTGAAACCGGCGGCATAGACAAATTTTATTGTAGTGTTTATGACATTATGTATCATGTTGTATCGACGAATGTGACATGGAAAACGTTGACATTTGGATGTTTGCCCCTTTTTAGCTCAGCTGTTGTACACTATTTACATGTTAACCTAAGAGTAAAGAGGAGTGTTCCTATATGCTTTTCCGGAATACAGAAGTAAACAACTAAATGTTAGAGACAGACAGATACAGACCAATAACAAACAAGATGATGGTCATGTTAAACTGACGCGGTATTAGCACCGATCACCAATTTCGCTCTAGCCACCAGGGCTGGCAGAGTTCTGAGCTCCTTGGAGACCACCACCATGTTGCCAAAGAACACCATGTACTGTTCGATGTTTGACAGTGCTTCCACCATTCCGTGCTCTCTAAAGATGGGTGCGCAGCGAGGGCAAAAATCCACTACAGATACTATGAGCCCAACAAGTAGCTTTCGGATATTTGGAAATTCATTGAGAGTAGGTTTCTTGTGGGTGTTAAGTTCGCCCACCAGCTTCTCAGCTAAGCCTTTATCATCTTGAAACGATTGAAGAATAGGGGTAATGCGTTGGGACATGACGCTACATATTTGTGCAGCCAGCCCTACTAGGGCCTCCAGCTGCTTGCCCTCAGCATCCATCATCCTTTCCAAGACCTGCATAACATATAGTGCATTAAGAAAATCAGGTGACATAGGATTTACTTCATTCATGATTAGTAATTAAATGGCTTTAGGATATCTGTATAACCAGGAGCCATCACTGGGGATTAGGAATGGCCCAAAATAGAAAAGCGGAAATAGTAGTAACGATTTTCTTAATTAAATGGCACCTCCGTATTTCCTAAGTATGTAGCTGGCGTGATCAATTCATTTTTCTCACGATTCACACTTGGATTTGACATGGTTAATATGAGGTACAGTTGTACAGGTACAATTGAAAGGGACTAGTTATATATAAGAAAATTTAATTCAAAACAACAGCACATGTAAAAAATAAGCATCGCAAAATTAAAGACAGCACATGTGGTATAGGGTAAAAGAACTCAAAAGTACTACTAGTACAAAAATCATATGGCTCACCAGAGGAAAGGTTGGTTAATATGAGGTACAACCGTACAAGTACAATTGAAAGGGACTAGTTATATATAAGAAAATTTAATTCAAAACGACAGCACATGTAAAAAATAAGCATCATAAAATTAAAGACAACACATGTGGTATAGGGTAAAAGAACTCAAAAGTACTATTAGTACAAAAATCATATGGCTCACCAGAGGAAAGGTTGGTTAATATGAGGTACAGCCGTACAGGTACAATTGAAAGGGACTAGTTATATATAAGAAAATTTAATTCAAAATGACAACACATATAAAAAATAAGCATCGCAAAAATAAAAACAACACATGTGGTATAGGGTAAAAGAACTCAAAAGTACTACTAGTACAAAAATCATATGGCTCACCAGAGGAAAGGTCAACATCAGGTGATCGCCTTGACCTTGATTATGCAACACTTGACTGCAGTTTTCACAGATACTCTGAAGTAGACTTGCCGCTATGTATATATGCTCACCACGCTGAAGCTTTTTTGTGAGATCCCCGATAAGCTTGTAAGTCGGTTCGTCCATCAACATTGCGGAGCAGTTGGCAGGGCTCTCCATTGCCAACATTGCGAGTGCTTCCCATCGCCGCAGTGATGGTTTCGGTGATTCCTCACACCCAAGAAATTCTTGCATCAATTTGTCAATGATAGCTTGGATTCCCCCAATCATCTGCCGAGTTTTCTTATCCATGGTGAGCTTGGCAATGGTACCCATCGCAAGGTCGGATTGCTGTAGGTAGTTAGAGCTGCCCTCCAACACCAAGATCTCTGAGGTTGCCAATCAGGAAAGGATTCTCAGAAAGCTCTTGCCGAAGTGTTATTCCTATTTTCCCCTCGATGCTTGCAAGCTTTGCAACCAATGTCAATGATGACATCTCAATCTTTTCCTGCTTTGTTGATGCCGTGCGAATGCAACTTATGTACCCTATGACCTTTGGGAGGATATCATTGCTCGCTGATTTCTGCAGTTGTGGAGATCATGAGCAAGCCCTTCAAGGATTTGCATGCCCAATACGGGAGTGAGTCCCTATCCTTGGAGTCCTCCCACGGAATTGACCTCATTTCCTTGACATGTCGGAAGAATATGCTTATCCATTCTAGCAGACAAAATTTTGCGGCTTGTCAGTCTGGGGTGTGCCCCTCAATATCTAGTGGAGAGTTTGAACCATTTCTTATTTGCTGATCATTTGCGTTGCCTCCTTTCCATCCACTACCGGTGCTGAAATGTCCTCTGTCATCGGTTTATCTTCGCATCAAGAAGTGAAGATACCATTTGCATTGTGCCAGGGATACCAATGATCCGAAGATATGGAGCAAGCTGAACGGTGACCTTTGGCGTAACATCCCGATATCGGCGTCTTTTGGAATGGTCCAGCCAAAGATACTGATCAAAGTTGTCACTGCCTTAGTGGAGGTGGTGATTAGTGAGACGAGCTACGTGTTGGAGCTAGAGGCGGTCTCGTGTTGTTGTAGAAAGAAGTCCAAGATCCGGACGGCAGCGCTTTCTCCCATGGGCGTCGGGCTGAGGGAGTCCACGGCAAAGGTAACAAGGCTCATCTTCTTTGTAGTAGAATTGAACAAATTTTCTTGCAAGAAGGTGTCATAGGCTTGTTCATAATAGAGATCGACTGATTCCTTCCCCATCTTATCAATGAGTCCGCAACAAAGTGCCAATGATCTCCGAGGCAAGAAGGAGAATGACTCAAAGATGCACGCCGCCATATAAAGCACCCCCTGGCACAACACCATTATGTACAATAGCTTCACCGCTAACTTGACGTTTCCGTTGCGGGCGTCATAAACTTGAATATCACTCCAGAAAAGCCCCCCACACGAGAGGAATATTTGGACCAGAGCCATTGAGTCTGTAAGTTGCCTAGCAACAATGGACCTAACAATATCGCCAAGCCCAAAGGCTCGTGAAGCATGAGAAGCAGTACTAATGTTGTTACCAAAAGGAGCATGGGACGCAACACTTGTGCTAACTCAAGATCTCCGTCAGATTGACCAGCATGATCTCTTGGTGATCCAAGCCTTGCTAAAATGTAGGTCATGAGCCATAGTGGAACAAGGGAGTATGTTTCCCAGGAAACGATTCAAGTCCTTGTAAGAAGTACCCTTCAATCCCTAACAACAGGATAGAAGCTGCGGGGCTAAGTTGCAACAGTATGTGGCATTCCTTCTTGCTCACGTACCCAATAAATTTGTAAAATCCCAGCTTCTTTACTATCTCCAGCACCAGCAGTGCAACAAAGGCATCGTAAGCCGGGATCCGTGGAGTTGGTAAGTGATGTTGAATGATATTAAGAGCCGTATCCCAGATGCAAAGCGGCATTATCACTGCATTGGTATAATAAAGAGATCTACTGCCAGTGCCAATCTCCACTCTTTTGAGATTGATGCCACCCTTTGTCTTGAATAACAGTTTGTCATCTGATCTGCTTTGCCGGCTAAACGCCCTGCGTATATAGTGCATACATACAACAATAAGCGCGTCAAAGCTGAGTACTACTACTATATATTGCGACAGTTCTCTTCTTCGATAAACCAAATCACAGAAAATGCGGTGAGACCAAACCCCTATGCCCTACTTTTCTAAGAGAAAACGCAACCACAACATAATTGATTTGTGAGGACTCTAGCGACTAGAGGAGGGGCCGTAGGAACCCCGGCCGCCAAAAAGAACAATAATATGGTGATGTGTTGTTCAAAAGACTGTAAATGCTGGGTACCTGAAAGCCTCGAGGAAGACGATGATAGTGGCCACCCAGAAATCATGGCCCAGGTGGTCGGAGAAGCCGCCGAGCACTACCACCGTTGCCCACGAATGCTAGCGTGCCAAGGCGTTACCCATCCTCTCTAGCAAGGCAATGAAGCGGACGGTGTTCAGTAACGCTTCGCTTCTTCCGGGGAACACCATATTTGCCGAGCAAGCTCCGATAACACTGAGCCACACACACCCGGACGGTGCTCTTTAGTAGCCTTTGTTCTCGTTGTTTTTGCGCCTTCCCCGATCGAGGGTCAATGCAGTCAAACACACTACTACGTATATAGAACTCCTACTTGTGCTAACCTGGATTAATTACTACTTGTCCCTACTCCTACCAGAGCTGCCCACTTTTCCCGTTTCCAACATCTGCAGCGTGGGTAAGTGTAACCATACAATAGTGGCACTGGCAATGGCCAAACCGTTCTGCACAAGTGCTACTACTAGTACAATGGAGGAGAAAATATACAAGTAGGACCAAAGGTGTTCTTTCGCAGCAGCACGCCCTCACCGCGTTTCCATACGAACTTTTGGTTTTCAGCGCATCTATTTGCTCATTGTTCTGAAACTGAGAAAAATGTCAAATGTTTTGTGAACCATGGTAGGATGCGCGCTTTGCACGGTCTAGAAAATCCAAGAAAACAAAATCAGGCAAGTGTTAAACAGTAAAACAGATAAGCTTTAATTGACATTTTATTTTGGTAATAGGCAGGGAGCACTGTGATTCCATCAAAGAAGTGAGCAGCACAGGGTATCCTCTGCTGCTCCCTTTTCCCGTTTCCAACGTGGTGTGTAACCATACAATACCTGTGCTGCTCCCTTTTCCCGTTTCCAACGTGGTGTGTAACCATACAATACTGGCACTTGCTTGCTTACATCGCTCTGCACAAGTGCTGCTAGTAGTACAATGTTCTTAGGATATACATAGGATGAAGGTGATCTTTCTCGGCAGCACCGTCCACCACGTTCCATATATACAACTTTGTTCGTTCTTAACCAAGGCATTCTGTCATGGCAACACGCTCCATATATGAACTTTGGGTTTCTGGGCGTCTTTTTGCTCAGTGTTCTGATGCTGAGAAAAAGTCAGACAATTTTGTTTTGAGCCCTAGTAGGATGCACCTCGCGTGGTTCAAAATTCCACGAAAACAACTCAAATCAGGCAAAGTGTGAAACAGCAATGCAGATAAGCTTTTTTATTCACAGTTTTGTTCGGTAATAGGGAGGGGGCACTGTCATTCCATCAAAGAAGTGAGCCGCACGTGATTGCCATTAACTTAACGGTCGTCAGAACCACTGAAATTATACTATGAAGGCCGTACTCTCTACTCTGGCAACGTTTGGGTCCACATTTCACCATCGAGGACCACCAATCCATACCATAGAATAAAAGTAAGGCTGTGTTTGGTTAAGATCTTGTGGGCAGATTCACGGTTCTCAAAGTTGGAATCTGAACCAAACACGTTTAGGCAGACCACCCGATTCGTGAAAGCTGTTTATTCCTAGCATGTAAAACGAAAGCGGGCTGACCTCCGGATATTAGCGCGATTGCATCCAAGGGAAGTGAAGAAAATTACCCGTCGTGCCACCGGAAAGTGAAAAATGAACAGTTCGACTTTTCCTTCTGTCCTCAAACCCGAACAGTTCCTCTCTCTCTCTGTGTTTCTTTTCCCCGATGCTCACATCACGCAGAGGAGAGCTGCCGGATAGTGTTCCGCACCGCGTCCAACACCGGTGAGAAATCGTGCGGCCCGTTTTTTTCCATCCCGTTTCTCATCTCTAACAATCCCAGCCTCCTCCAAGAGCGTGCTCGCGCCCAGCCGGAAGTGTAGAATTGAATAGAAATAATATTCGATAACAAATAATATGGCCGGTACAAGAGTTTATATAGGCCATTACAAACCGACTAGGCTAAGTAAACTTGCGTGTAATGCAATAATCTAACATCCCCGCATTTTCGACAGTAGGCTCGGCAACATTGAGACTGAAACGAATGTCTTGAAACCGTTATGTAGCTAGTCCTTTGGTGAAGATATCAGTAAATTGAGCTGTAGTTGGAACATGTAGAACATAAACTTGACCCAAGGCCACCTTCTCTCGAAAAAATGAATATCTATCTCGATATGCTTGGTACGTCAGTGTTGAACTAGATTTCTAGACATGTAAACGGCAGAAATATTATCACAATAAATGATGGTTGCTTACTCAGGGGTGATGTAGTTTCGTCAACAACTGGGGCAACCAAACCGTATCAGCAACTGCATGAGCCACAACACGGTACTCAGCTTCAGCAGACGAGCGAGGGACCGTAACCTGCCTTTTCAAAGACCAATAAACTAAATTGTTACCAAGAAAAACACAAAATCCAGATGTATACCTACGAGTATCTGGACAACCCGATCTACATCAGAGGACCGAGCTCAATTGTACCCTTTAGATATCGAAGAATATGTTTGACATGGTTGAAATGAGGAACACGAGGATCATGCATGTACAAAAAAGCTTGTTGACTAGCAAAAGAAATTTCAGGACGAGTGAGTGTAAGATATTGAAGAGCTCGAAGACTAGATAAAGGGTAGGATTAGGGAAAGGGAAGTCGAAAAGTTTGGAACCAGTATCGACAGGAGTACGAGAAGATTGGCAGTCAAGCATACCAGCACAAGAAAGAAGATCAAGAGTGTACTGGCGTTGTGAAATAAAAAGACCAGAGGAGTCACAAACAACAACAATATCTAAGAAGTGATGAAGTATGCCTAAATCAGTCATGGAAAATTCGAAGCAAAGAAGATAAATAATGTGATCTAAAAATTGTTGGGAAGAAGCTGTGAGAATAATATCATCAACATAGAGAAGGAGATATGCAGTATCAGAATTATGTTGGAAGGTGAAGAGACAAGTATCAGATTTTTGAAGAAGATTGACATGATTAGGATGGGAAGCCAAGAGGTTGTTGACAGTAGACAATCTCTTAAACAGAGCCATGAAGAAAAGTATTTCTTTACATCTAATTGATGAATAGGCCAGGAAGAAAAGACGATAGTACTTAGAAAAGTGCGAATAGTGTTGGGCTTAACAATATGAGAGAAAGTCACATAATAATCGATGTCGTGCTATTGAGAGTAACCATGATAGACCCATCTAGACTTGTATCGTGCAAGACTTTCATTAGAATGATATTTGTGGCGAAAAAACCCATTTTCCCATGACTATATTTGTGTTAGGAGGACGAGGAACTAATTGCCATGTATTATTTTGAAGAAGACCATCATATTCGTCGCGCATGGATGTTGCCTAGTTAGGATCAAGAAGAGCAGATTTGTAAGATTTAGGAAGAGAAGAAGTGAATGGCGATGCATGGAGATTGATACATTTTTTGGCAGGAAGATGAAAACCAGATTTGCCGCGAGTGCGCATAGTATGATCATTACTTGGTGCGGGAACTGGAAGAGTAGGAGGTGGAGGAGACTGGATGGATGGTGAAGACACACCGATGGCGAGGAAGCGGCACGAGAGACAACAGTGGTAGAAGGTCTGCATGCGAGTTTTGAGAGTCCTCCGCCCGTAGGAGTGGCGAGGGTTCACTAGTACAAACTCGTTACTTAGAGACTGTGCCTAGAGCCGGTTTACCCCTAAAATACAAACCACCTGTTGTGTTCGTCACCCTCAGGTGGTCATATTTCTTTGAGCGCCTCTAACTTCAGACGATTGGGAATCGACACCGTCTCTAAGACGACTTCTCCCTCAGCCACTTGTTAAAACAAAATGCCTGTAACGTTTACTTAAGGTAACGATAATAGAGACCGTCTCCCTGGATCACTCAACTACATCCGGTCAGAAATATTAATCGCCTCTAGGGGTTTACTAAGGAGGGCCATTGTGCCGCCAGTCTCGAAAACTGGCTTCGTGGATGTTCCTGAGGCAGAATGCACGTGTTTTTAATGCAATGATAAAGTGGAGATCGTTCGGTAGCCCCAACCCACACGCGTCCACACCCACACGTGTCCACTCATATTTAAACCAGCTCGGCCTTCTTCTTCCACGAGCTCGTGTCATTTTCCCCCAATCTGTCTAATCATAAAACCCTAATCTACACGTTTCACGTGTGCCAAAACTCCTTCTCTAGCACCACCGCCCTCCCCTTAGCTGCACCATGAAGCGTACACGTGGAGACGAGCCCGAGGTGAAGCCAGTTGGAGGCGCAGCAACAGATGGCTCGGTTGTCGCCAAGCAGGCGAAGGCGGATTCTCTGGGAATGCACGCCGCTCGTCGCCATGCCATCGATGCTTCGGGCTCCGTCTACCCGGTCGCCGTCGCCGTCGAGCAGAAGGTGGCCGACAACATCGGGGTGCCAGCGGCATATCTGATTGAGGGGCATGCGGCAGGCGGAGGCAACCCTATGCTCATCATCAACGACCCTATCCTCCATAAAAAATCCTCGAATAAATCAAGGAGAGCGACAAGTTCGAGGAGGAACTCTTCGATGAGACATCTGAGGTACTACTTTGCTAGCTTCTCTAGTCGTTGCAGCCGCAGATTTCACTGTTCATACGTAGGATTTGCTCATTCCTCTATAGATTATTTTGCCTTGTCGCACGCCTTCTTGATGTAGGGAATATATATATGTTTCGAACGGTCGATTGTTTTGGAGATTTTATTAGATCTGCTCATCTACCATCTAGTAAATTTACATTTGCTTAGATCTTCTCATATGCCATCTAATAAATTTACATTTGTTTAGAATATACTCCCTCCGTTTCAAAATATAAGATGTTTTAGATTTGTGAAAAAAATGTATCTAGAATTTTTTTAATGTATAGATTCACTCCAAACCTGGATGAACCTACATACTAAAAGTAGTCTAGATATATTTTCTTCACAAATCTAAAACATCTTATATTTTAAAATAGAGGGAGTATGTTAGTGGAGTGTTGATTTCGATACACAACATGCATATATATGTTACATAGTGTACATTACATTTCTATTTATTACTAAGGCCAATGATTCAATTTTGCCCCAAAAGAGTGCAAGGGGAGACATATATGATCGATGGTGTCAGATTTTTTAGGATTGGGTTAGTGAACCCGAGGCAATAATGTACAACAACAGTATAAGTTATGCATTTGGTATTTTGGTTCACTAACTCCATCTCTAAAAAAATTATGAGGCCCCAGATTTATTCTACAATCATATGAACTATGATCTTTGAATTTTTCACTTACTCCATCTCTGAAAAAACTTATTAGGCCCCCAGTTTTATTCTACATTCATACAAACTATATATGACCTTTGAATTGTTTTTACTACCACTAGTGCAGAGCCCCCCCTTTAACTCCGGTTGGGAGGGCCCTCTAACAGCGGTTCCCCAACCGCTGTTGAGGGTTCGGTGTTAGAGGGGGGGCCCCTTTAACACCGGTTCCTATACGAACCGGTATTAAAGGGTGGCGCACGTGGGGCTGAGCCTCAGCCTCTTTAACACCGGTTCGTGTCGAACCGGTGTTAAGATTTACTGGCAGAAAACGCCTAAATCTCGCCATGCGCATTTCGCCGCCTGCTCGGGCGATTTCTGGAGGGGGGAGCGAGGGGAAATCGATCGGGAGCGGTATACTTATAAATCGTCATCGATACATATGAGTACATGAATAATTAAGCAACTATTATTATACACAAACATCGTCATCGGCACATACATCGCCATCGGCACATACATCATCATCGTTCATTTTGGTGGATATCTATAGAGTTCTCCGCCAGGCGTGACGACCTCATCAAGTATGAACCCCGCCAATTCCTCTTGAATGGCTCGTATGCGTTCAAATGGTATTAGTTGGTCCCGCATCCGTTCGATCTGAATATATATGAAGAATGGGCCGTCAATATATATATAAGAATAAAACTCAACACAATTGATGGTAATAAAATAATGTTGTGGACTTTGTTTACTTACTCTAAGTTGTTCTAGTGCGGCTTGCCTGTCGACATATCGTGTTATGAATGAATTCGCAAACAGAGTACCCACATAAGTTATTGCCGTGTCCTTGATGCGTGCACTTTACGAGAATAGAGAGTTCAATCAAAATAATAATCAATAAAGTATGATATAATGGAATTGGAAGCTAGCTAGTATTACTTACATTTTGGTCTACAAATTTTAGTTCTTCTCGACCATTCACCCACGGCCCTGCCCGTGAACATTTTCCAAACCCCGTCCACAAAGAAAATGGATAAAGGAGTAATTAATTACTTATTGTCACGAAAGTTGCCGATCTAGTGCGATAATATGATTGAAATTACCTCGAGCATCTCTCTAAAGTCTGCCCATAGCTCTTTTTCTTTTCGTAACGAGTCCATGACAAGGACTTTTCTGAGTCGGGTTGAATGACTAGCGAATAAAGTGGAACCTACGACGCATAACTCATCATCAGTTACACTTAACATCGAGTGTCAAACAGAATGTGTACAAGAGAGAGGGTAACGATACTCACGAGAAGTTGTAAGGCAATAGTATTTCCCTTTTGGTTTGTTGTCTCAAGAAAGACTTTAGTAATCTTCATTTGCCCGGTTTGTCTCTTACCACTTCTTCAAGAACTCTATTTGGGTCAACGAACCCAATGTCAGAAGGGCCTCCTTTCATGCATTCCATAACCTTTTTCCTGCATGATAGTATATACATATATGGTGAGCATATATATACATGCAATTAATGAAGTGAATGAGTTGAGATAAAATTACGAAATAGTACTTACACACAATAAAGGCTGATGGCAGATTTGTCGAGTTCCTTCCGATTGAATAGAAAATGCAAGTATTGAATGTTGAAGTCGATCGCTGTCTCCGCACAAGAAAATCTCATCTCTTATATGCTAGTGATCCATTCTTCTTTTCTCGTCTTGCAGAAATGAAGGTACCACTTGTGCAATTTTCGCATCTTTGTTGGTAGATTCTTGAGCTCCTCTTTCTTGACGAGATTCTTCCCATACTTCCATGGCTGTATGGGGTTGAAATCGCATTTGGGCAAGTTGTCTCCCATGACGTTCAAGTATGCAATGTAAGTCATCCCCATCTCATTGGCCTTTCTTTGTAGCTGCCTCGTAATCATCTACGGAGGAGCGCCCGTTTGTCAAACATTTGGAGCAGGGCATGATTGGTTTTCCTGCTCCCGAGCATGGGAACTATTTTCCGGGTGCCTCACGACTTCTACTTTCGTCTCCCTACGCGCCTTGCATCCGCCTTCAAAATCTGGCGCGTAGTCCCAAGACAAGTGGGGTTTCAGGTTTCAAAAGATTTTTGTAAAACTTCTCCACCACCGCCGGATCTATTTTCTCCTTTGGCTCGGCCCGTCTAGGTGCAAAGAATTTCTTGACCTGTTCTCCGAGATCCTATTGGTCTCCTCGTCAGCTGCGATTCCACGGTAAACCGCAATGGCTTGGCGGAAGGCTGCGGACGTAGTTTTTGAACTCTTTGGCGACGGTTTCCTGCGGATTTCTTTGTGGCGTGCTACCGATGCTCCTCGTGGCGTGCTCTTCCGCTTCTGTTGAGGAGATGGCTGAAGCACCGGAGATGGTGACGGGCCGGAGATGGCTGCACAGGAGATGGTGGCGGGCGGAGATGGCTGCCAGCAGAGATGGTGACGGGCGGAGATGGCTGCCGCACAGAGATGGCAAGCGGCTCGGGCCGACGCAGCTGGAGACGGCGGGGTGCAGTGACCTCCAATTTGGAAGCACAATGTGTTCCTTCTTCCAAAGAATGGTTGTTTTCACCGCAAATTTGAGTTGAGTTTCCCCTTCACCGTAGCATGGTCAAGCTGTGCTTCCTCATATTCCTTCACAACCTCATCCACCCGACAATAGCATAGCCATCTCGGAATCGGTCGGTGGTAAGTTCCACCAGCTACGGGAGGTAAGGCATAGCCGACAACCACCTTAATGGATAAGCCCATTAATCTCACATGCAGCAGCGTGTTCGCTCTCCGTGATCTCATCAACGGGTATCGAGGACCCGTCATTTCAAGCGTTGCACGTTCTCCGTGGAAGCCACACCGCTTCCGCGCAGAGTCCGGGCGCGGACAGCTTCCAATGCAGGCTCTTCATGCCGCTGAGATGGGCGGTAGCTTGATGGTTTCATTGTGCATTCACTTGCGTCTGCAGCGCCGCAAGTGCATGTTCTATCTGTCATCCGATCTGACGCTCTTTTCTTTTCGCGCCATCCGTAAGAGAGTCGCTCGATCGGCAAACCCATCCTTCCACGCCATACCCCGTGCCTCGTGCATGTCCAGGTGTTCTTTTTACCGATGGCGTGTGAGCTGGTCATTCTCTCTGCCGGGATGGAAGATCTGGCGGATGTTTCCTCGTATGCCGTGATGAGTTCGGACGGGTTTGGCAAGGATGGTTGGGAAGATACACAATCTGTTTCGGGTCCAACCTTGCCCCGATTCCGTAGAACCAAGTCTTTGCACGTAGGTCCCGCCCATCTGCTGGGTGTGATCCTCTCTCGCCAGGCCCTCTCAGCTTCCTCCCACTTAGGCCTCTGAGATATGTAGCCACCTGACCCCGTCCTCTGGTGATATTCCTTCTTCAGGGCATTAAGCGTATTGGTTTCTGACCTCTTTTTAGCTATAACACTTTTTTTATATGTCTCAAATTCGGGCCAGTGAGGTCTTATCTTCGCATAATATGCGTCTTCGAAATTTGGAGTCTCGCGAGCTTTGACAAATTTGTTCAATTTTGTCTTCCAGTTGCGGAAAGCCTCAGCCATCTTCTTTAGAGTCCACTCTTTGACCTTTTTCTTTATAACCGGGTTGTTTTCATCCTCCTCTGGCGGAAGGGTGAAATTTACCAACAACGAATTCCAAAGCGTTTCTTTGGATCTGTCATCGACAAAGGTACCGTCGCCCTTCTTTGGCTTATTCCAATATTCAATTATGATTGGGATTTGGTCCCTAACAAGAACTCCTGCCTGACGTATAAATTTGTCTGCTGCCTTCTTGGGCTCCATCGGCCTGCCATCAACACGGACTGCTTCGATCGTGAACTTTACACGATCTTTCAACCGCTGGCTCGCGCCTCGCTTGCTCTTTTTCGTAGAAGAAGATGGTTGCTGGCTGGTCGATCCAGAGGGCTAAAAGAAGAAAGAAGCGTTAATTAATACATGTAGAAGAAGATTGTTGGTGGAAGTCAGCTGAGGCTTAATCAATGCATATACCTCGCCGGACTTTGTAACCATTAAATTGCGTTCACCGGAGTCTTCATCTTCTCCATGACTAGTACTTGAGCTGTCGTCGTCATGTCCCTCCAAGTTCAGATATTGTGAGGTGTCCTCATCAATAATGTTCTCCATTATTTCTTCTTCTTCAAGGTTTCTACTAAGTGGATCCATAGTTTCTAAAATAATAATATTATCTAGAGTAAGAGTGTAAACATTCAAGTGGACTTGGATTGATACACAAATATACATATTATTCATACCAAAATACACAAATAAATACACAAATGAGTCAGAGGTCCAATTTGTATACAAGTTTTAATCTATGCATGTAGTACAATTTATCGAGCAAACAAGTTTTAATCAGGATGAGTCAGCAATCACACACGTGGCGTACACGTGGCGCCACCGTGACGTTGGTCTCGTCGGCGGCGGTGCTCGTCGGACGGATGCGGCGGTCTCTGGCGGGCGGTGCTCGCGACGGATGCGGGTCTCGTCGGCGGTGCTAGCGGCGGGCTTGTCGGGCGGGCGGCGTCGGCGTTGAGGCGTACGAGCTCGGCGGCGGGCGGCGAGACGCCCCGCACGGGAAGAGAGCGAGATGGTCGGGGTTCTCGAAATAGGCTTGCGCCCGCTATATTAATATAGCAATCACAAGATACAACGACAATGTTCCTGGGTTTGTCCTCCGCTCAACAAGCTGCCAGATCTCCCTCTTCGCTTCGCGGTTCCCACCTCCGAGCGCCACCGCACTCCCATCGAACTCCCAGATCCACCCTCCGCCAGCTCGACCCACCCCGCCACTCCTATAGTTGCCCGTGCCGGGCAGCCCGCATCCCTCCGCCTGCCGTCCGCCGCCTCTTCTGCCTACCTCTCCGTCGCCACTCGATGAGCTCGCTGGCCGAGGCCGCGCGACCTTGCCTCGCCCTCGCCGCTCGTCTCGGCGCCCCAACCTCCGCTGGGCCTCCCACACCTTCGCGACGCTTGCCGCCACGGGCCGACGGCGCCGCCCGCACTTTCGACGCCAAGCCCGAGCCACGGCCACGCCAACCTTGCGCCCTCGCCAGCGAGTCCACGGCCCTCCAGCACACCGCCCGCTCCACCGCCACCGCGCCTCCGCTCCACCACCGCCCACCGCCACCGCCCGGCCTCCACTGGGCCTCCACCGCCCTCGCCAGCGCTTCTCCAGCCACCGCTGCCCGCGTTGTCGGCCTCCTCCCCAGCCACCGATCGTGGAGACATAGAGAGGGAAGGATGCGGGAAGAGAGGGTCAGCGGGCGGACCTCGAGCTCCGAAGCGGCGGCGGCGAGACGGCGGGTCGGGGGAGCTCCGAAGCGGCGGCGGCGAGACGGCGGGTCGGGCGGCGAGACGGAGAAGATCGATCTGGCAGTGGGGGAAGAAAGGAAGGGGAAGGGGAAGGTGAATAATACCTTAACACGGTTCGTGGCTGGAACCGTGTTAAAGGGGTTTCACATTTATTACCCCCTTTAACACGGTTCCGCCCACGAACCGGTGTTTAAGTGTTCACAAGATTTATCCCCTTTAACACCGGTTCGTGGGAACCGTGTTAAAGGGGTGCTTGAGAACGAAAATGCCCCTTTAACACGGTTCTGCGGAACCGTGTTAAAGGGCATTTATTTCGAGGGCTTTAATTCAAAAATATGATATGAAATTTAGAAAATTCATATCTTTTCATTTCAACTCAGAAAAATATGAATAATATATCATAATTTTCAGAAAAATAATATCTATCCATTCATGTAAATCATTTTATATTTACTTTACATGAAAATTTTTAAAATAAATAAACACTTATTTCATGCATTAAAGGGGCTTTTTTAATTCAAAAAATATGATATGAATTTAGAAAATTCATATCTATTTCATTTCAACTCAGAAAAATATGAATAACATATCATAATTTTCAGAAAAATAATATCTATCCATTCATGTAAATGATTTTTATATTTACTTTACATGAAATTTTTTAAAATAAATAAACACTTATTTCATGCATTAAAGGGGCTTTTTTAAGATATATAAAAGAACTGAAAATTAAGATACATGGCCAGATTAAGTAACAATCGCTTAACTGGAACCGAAAATTAAGATACATAAAAGAACTGAAAATTAAGATACATGGCCGATTAAGTAACAATCGTAGAACTTGTTTCGAATGTTGGAGTGATTTAGTCATGCTCCGCCTACACCTGTAATACTCGCCATCGTAGTCGTCGTACTACGCCGGCCATCGCTGTCGTCGCCGGGTCACCGAATTGAACCTGGAGAGTACGCGTGGGCTGGACTTGAGGTAGCGCCTGGCTGGACTTGAGGGCGCAGACGGGTTAGAGTCGGCGGCGGTGTCACAGGCCATGACGCCTGGAGAGTCCGACCGCGCCACCATAGCCGACGGCCGGCCTCGTTGAAGTTAGGAGGAGGTGGGCCGTCCTCCTGTGGCGAAGCGCCTCTCATGCCGATCCACGAAGAAGGCTTCCCAAGTAGAGAAATAGTCGGGATGCCATCTGGGATTCCTCCGCTGCTCGGCGTGAGCTCAAGTAGTAGTGGTTCGTGATGGCCATCCGCGCCACACCTAGAGGGATAGGAGGAACCGCACACCTCCGACGCCAAAGATCCAGCCGACGGGGACACAGAGTCGGGCGGGGGTAGTTCGGCGAAAGCGCCTCGCCTCCCTAGGGGTTAGTGCTACGGTGGAAGCCATGGGAAAGAGTGATGAGGTTGCAGATATGAGTCTAGAGATGTGCAATGACAATGGAGGCCAACCCCTACATATATATATAGTGAACTAGCGGGAAGAATCGGAGGGAAGAATCAAGGGAAGAAAATGGCGGGAAGAAAAATGGCGGGAAGAATCAAGGGAAGAAAAATGGCGGAAGAAAATGGCGGGAAAAATGGCGGTATGAACCTTTAGTCCCGGTTGGAGACACCAACCGGGACTAAAGATGACTTAGTCCCGTTGGAGACACCAACCGGACAAAACACAGTCATCACTAATAATAGAGGTGAGTGCATGTCGACATTATGTCGGTGTACCTTGTCTCGGATGGTGTCACCAACCGGGACTAAAGATGAACCTTTAGTCGGTTGGAGACACCAACCGACAAAACACGAGTCAACACTAATAATAGAGGTGAGTGCATGTCGACATTATGTCGTCATGGCGTGTACCTTGTCCCGGATGGTGTCACCAACCGACTAAAGATGAACCTTTAGTCCGGTTGGAGACACCAATCGAGGACTAATAATAGTGAGTGTCGACATTATTTTGTAAGTGTCAACACTATGTCGAGCTGCTTGTACTATAAATAGGCATCCTTGTGAGTCCACCTCCAGGGCTTTGAGGCAGGACACCACTACGGCCTGTTCGGGGAGATGCCGACGGAGCCCGGCCTCCCAAGCATCTCAGAGAACGTCATAGAGGCACTCCCTAATATGTGAAATTAGTTAGCTCCTGGTGTATTGATCTAGTTAGACAAGTTACAAAGCTGCAAGATGGTTTCGAGTAGGGACACCACTACGCCAGTTTGTGGAGATGCCGTGAGCCCAGTCCTCCGGCATCTCCGAGAACTGGTCATAGAGGCACTCCCTAATATGTGAAATTAGTTAGCTCCTGGTGTATTGATCTAGTTAGACAAGTTACAAAGCTGCAAGATGGTTTTCGAGCAGGGACACCACTACGGCCAGTTTGTGGAGATGCCGGAGCCTGGCCCCTCCGGCATCTCAGAAACGTCATAGAGGCACTCCTAATATGTGAAATTAGTTAGCTCCGGTGTATTGATCTAGTTAGACAAGTTACAAAGCTGTAAGATGGTTTTAGAGCAGGACACCACTACGGCCAGCCAGGAGATGTCGTGAGCCTCCCTCCGCATCTCAGAAACTGGTCATAGAGGCACTCCCTAATATGTGAAATTAGTTAGCTCCCTGGTGTATTGATCTAGTTAGACAAGTTACTAAGAGCAGGCCAATCGTTGATGGTTACGAAAAGCAATGCTCGTAGGTCAAATGGCTCCCCTTTGTGCTCATCCCACATACGTACACCTGGTTTGGCCCACAGCTGTAAAAGTTCTTCAACTAATGGCCTTAGGTACACATCAATGTCGTTGCCGGGTTGCCTCGGGCCTTGGATGAGCACTGGCATCATAATGAACTTCCTCATACACAACCAAGGAGGAAGGTTATAGATACATAGGGTCCTGTGCCAGTCTTTGTGGACAGCTCGCTCACCAAAAGGATTCATGCCGTACTTAGACCAAACCTTAAGTTCCTTGCGCCACGTGCAAAGTCCGGTACTCTCGCTCGACTTTTCTCCACTGTGACCCATCGCGGGTGTCTCAACATCGCGTCTTTCTTCTGGTCTTCCATGTGCCATCGCAACAACTTGGCATGCTCTTTATTTACGAAGAGACGTTAACCGTGGTATTATAGGAGCATACCACATAACCTTGGCGGGAACCTTCTTCCTAGGGGCCTCGCCCTCAACATCGCCAGATCGTCTCGTGCGATCTTATACTGCTTGGCAAAGGCATACGGCATGCATCCAAATTCTCGTACTTCTCACCGGTAGAGGATGCATCATTAATGCATATGTATCTTCTGACGTCTAATCCTAGAGGGCGACAACCTTCTTTGCTTGGTATGTACCGTCAGCAACTCATTATTTCTTGGAAGAAGATTCTTCATTTTTACCAACAACTTTGAAAATCTTTGTCAATCACACCATTCTGCCTTCCATTGCAGCAAATCCGGTGGCACCTAGCTTTTTGTGGCCATCTTCGCAAGTTGGATACAACAATGTTTTGTGATCCTTTAACATCTGCTCCGGCTTCTCCTTCTCCTTTTCGTTTCACACATTCTTCCTTTGCATCAAGAATGGCCCGACCAAGATCGTCATCGGCCCATCCGCCCTCTTGATCTTCATTATCTACCCTGCAAGATCATCATATTCAGGATACATATTATGATAGTTTTCATCATCCTCTTCTTCTTCGTTGTCTTCCATCACAACCCTTTTTTCCGTGCTTGGTCCAACAATTATAGCTAGGCATGAAACCAGATCAAGCGTGGGCGTGAATGGTTACGGTATTTGAGTAGTCTTTCTTTTCGACGGTGAACACACACGGACAACACATAAAACCATTGTGACCACGGTTTGCATTAGCCACAACGATGAAATTTTGGAGGCCCGTAATGTACTCGGAAGTGGCGGTCACCGTACATCCATTGCCGATTCATCTGCATTAATATGTAGTATATATCAAAAATAATAGGGAGATGACCATTTATATATATAGTACATCAATGACACATGAAACTATAGTTGCCGACCTCGAGACGGAAAGAGCAACAAGAAAGCTTATTTTGAGCTCGGGCATTTCATAACACCTCTAGTGCATATGAAAAACACAAACTAGCACTCTTCACACCCTCTTGCTAGGCTCCAAAATGTGAAAGAATGGAAGAGTGGGGTGTGTGGGCTGGGGTGGTGTCTTATATATTTCACCCCTTTAACACCGGTTCGTGCCACAACCAGGTGTTAAAAGGTGGGGTGCAACCATCAGTGGAGGGACCTTTAACACCGTGGCATAAGCAGTTAAAGGAGGGCCTTAATGCCGCAGAGGCCACTGCAGCATTTCTTTAACACCGGTTCGTAGAAGAACCGGTGTTAAAGCCCATTTTCGGGATCAACAAAAGCCCTCGTTTGCACTAGTGTACTACGCACACCAACAAATTATGATCATATACATTGAATTGTTATTGCATTCATAGTATGTAAGATTTATATTTCAATTTCGTAGTGTGGCAAATGATTGAAATTTGTCCCAAAATATTTCACATGCATTCATAGTGTATAAGAAAGATTACATTTCAATTTCTTATTGTGGCCAATGATTCAAATTTTCCTCAAAAGAGAGGCAGACACATTGGTGTCAGATTTTTTCATGGATAAGTTAGTGAACCCGGGGCAATGTATAAGAACAATATATAGGTTGTGCAATTGGTAATTGGTTCGGTCGCGCCATCCCTGAAGGAACTTATGAGGCCCCAGACTTTGTTCTACATATAACTCTGATCCAATTAATGTTCATTTTGTTTGAATACATGAAATGATATATGAACTGATCAAACAATTGCTAAGATACATTCTCTTTGATATCAATTTAATATTGTCTTACATATGTTGTGAATTCTTGAGTTGTAATATAATTCAATCATATGTATTAGTTCTAAGTTATGTTCTTAAAAATCAACAAGATGATTATGATAACGTGGACTCTAGCACGCAGTCTAGGGACTCCAAGTGCCGCTACGTGCTAAGGCGGTTACGGTGGGGGCTAATTCCTTTTCACCGTAAGGGGGAATTGTTTTGCCCATTATGTTATAGTGGCATCAACCTGGGCATCGACGGCATGATCCAGCACACGGTGGACCTTGGCAAAGGCAAAGGCAGAAAGCACCAGCCGAAGACCTTGGAGCAGTACGCAGCCTATGGGAGATTTCTCCGGGAATATGTCACGACTGGCCTGTTTCCCCTTGAGTAGGCTGATGCTCTTGCTAAGGCGGCTTCGTGTCCCTGCCCTGCTTATATTTTGTTTAAGTTAAATATTATCTTGGACCGGTAAAGATCCTAAGTCACTATGATTAACATGCTAGTCCCTAGATCAATAGCTATCACTCATAGTCGATGAAATATCATGTAAAATACAAGTCTTTATTACATGAATCGAATAATCCAGGGTTTATATTATTATAACAGAAGCGATATAAATACAACTTGGAGTCCCATCAATATACAAAATGTATTTTCTTCTAGGAACCTTCGTAAGTGATTCTCTGATTTGAATTAGGTTTTGACACAATATTTTTGAATGAGGGTTTGCATGAGATGACATGATGAAATGCAACACAATGTTTTTTGGATTTATACAAAACTTCAAAACCAATTGGGAAGTGATCTAATCCATTCATTTTAATGTGTCTTAGGAAAGTTTGTATAATCCTAAAAAGTTTCTTTTCAATCAAATTTCAACAAGGTCAAACAATTCAATCAACTTATTAATTTATTTGAACATTCCAAAATTAGGATAATTTTGGGATGTTATATTCTTCGCGGCAAAATATAAAATATTCTGAGAACGGATGTTCTTAGAGACTTTTTCCACTTCCAGCCGTCTGAGGATAGTACTTGGCGGCAAATAACTGAAAATATTTGGACAAATATTTCAGATTTGTGCCATATTTTTTCTTCCCCGCCCGCCCAAACCACTTTCCATCACCGCCGCCTCTGGTGCACTTCCTCTCCACCACTGCCGCCTCCGGTCCCATGCCTCTCCAGCACCGCCGCCTCCAGTCCCCTGCGGTGCAGACAATCTCCCTCGCCTCCAAGGATCCCTTCGTCGTCTAGGTATGTATGCGTGAAAACCAAATCCCCCAAACCCTAAATCAGTAGCTTTGATTTAGGAATTTTGCCATGGAATTTGCCAATTTGCTTCTTGATTTTAAGGTTCAAGGTTACCGAGCTACAAATACCCGATGACACCATCGAGAGAGCCTCCCCCAACCAGCTTGCATCTGTCCCAACTCTTTTCCCCTTGTATAAATCTCAAAATATGCAATTCTTTATTGGTTTCTCATTGTTTGTTGCCCTTCTAGAAATAGACATTTAATTGTCACTTCATTGGTTTGTATCTATTTAATAGATGGGAATCTGCAGTGATGATGCAATAACACTCTATAGCAACGAAAGCTTTCGCATTAGATTTGGTGGTTTTGCATTCTAGTCATCAGATAAAAAGCCCATTGAGATAATTGAGTTTAGAGGTATCAAAAGAACATCAAAATTGCAGTCATCTATTTTGTATGCGTTTAGACGGTAGACATTATTATTCCACCGCATTAAAAAATTATGTGTTGTTGCATCAGGTCCTCAACACAAGGGGGACATATATTTTTACATCTATAGGCTACCATATTGATCTGTCATGAAAAAGAAGTGCAAGCTCTTAAGATGATAAATACTTGATCATGATATCTATCATGTGATATTTAAATACTTTTAGTAATTACAAGCATGCTAATTCTTCAATTCTCTGTACTTGCCTAGATATTTGGAGTTGAGTTCACAAGAAAATACCTAAAGAATCACCTTGATGAACCTATTGATGTCCATGTTTGGCAAATGAAGAGAAAAAAACCAAAGATGGTTAGGATGAATATAGAAGTTGGGTCAAATGCATTCTTGACAACTGGATGTGAGAAGGTTGTGAGAAGCTTCAATTTAGAACAGGATAGCGTTGTCCTTTTTTTCTTTGATGAAAAAGATAATGGAGAGGTACATATTATGGTTCAGTAAATTTCACTGGGCGGCCCATTATAAATGCAATCCTTGTTTGTTAGAGAGTATTAATTATGCTATCTGATTGATTTATGGTCTTCACTTTGTATGTGCTACCACAATTGGCTAAATTTATATGAATTTCCCCAACTATCTGGCTAATGTTACCGCGATCGAGCTACTATAAGTATTTGAGTTAATCTGTCTATCTGGCTGCTGAATCATGATTATGTGTCATGTCATCTATGATCGAGTTCGAATGAGCATGCTACTATTTAAAATGGTTTACGATTAATCGGAGATGGTCACTTTAAAAAGCCGCTTCGAGGAACACTACTTATGGAGACGGTCTTTGTTACAATCCAACTCAGGTCGTCTACCTATTGGATATGGTCACAAGTGTAGGCCGTCTAAGGTTGAAGAGTTCTTACAAGCAGTCGGAAATATTGGCCGTCTCCAGCTCATACATGTTTCAGGCGTTTTCCTTTTTGCATCATTTGAGGTCACGTAACTTAGAGCCAAAAATTAAAACCGCTGTGGTGTTCTTATAAGCACGGCAGGAGCAACGAAACCGTAAGGCCTATGGGAAATTGGCGTATCTAAGCAACGTTTGACTAGTGGTTGCAAGCGAAAGATCCGCTAACAGAGAGATATCGGGCGGGTTGGATCCATGGCGGAGTCCACGGCAGAGGTTTCAGACGTTTTGGCGATCGTGGCGGGATCCACGACAGAAGATGATGCTTTGAAAAAAAGGTAAGTTGGGGAGATGGGAAGAGGGAGGAGGTAGCGTGGGTGTTGGAGTGTCATGAGATTGATGGGTGGCAAAAGGAAAAATGGATTCGGCAAAAGTGACATGGCGAGACACATGGAAACGACCACTGACGATATCTAGGAAATGATAGCCTTTGTGCTCGTCAGAAAAACCGAGAAGAACACATGGGATGGAACGAGGAGAAAGTTTATTAGGATAGGTGGAATAAGAATTGGGAAAGCAAAGGCAGCTGAAAACACGAAGGTCCATTATCACATATGATGATAATTCCGTGTTTAAGAAACGTAGGATAATTCCGTTTTTAAGAAAAAATATTCGATTTTTAAGATTATCAAATTCATGTCCATTATCACATTGGATGAACCGTAAGGGGAGAAAAAAGTGTACAAAAATAGCGCTAAAAGTTGAGAAAAATATTATGAACATAAAATTTGTTGTGTAAAGGAAAGGTCCAGACATAATGTGTATATCATCAAGAATCACAAGATAATATTTAAAACCAGATACACTCTCAATTGGGGATGTCCAAAGATCACAATGTAACAACTCAAAAGGAAAAGTACTAGAGGTATAAGAGGAACTAAAAGGAAGACGGACATGCTTGCCTAATTAACACGACTGACATGTAGAAGAATTATGAGAATCTTGATTACAAGGTATCGAAAATTCACTAAGGAGGGTTGATAACACATTATTATTGGGATGGCCGAGACGTTGGTGCCACAGATCAACAAAGGCCACCATGGACGTGGGAGGTACGACAGCAGGAACACCATGGAGGGAGTATGGATCACCAGAGCTATTGAAGTGTGCGATCTCGACCTTGGTCCGGTAATCCTTCATAGATAAACCAAATGGGTCAAATTCGATGGAAACATGATTGTTAGAGGTGAATTGGCGGACAAAAATTATATTTTTAATGAGAGAGGGAGCGACAAGAACATCACGAAGAAGCAAAGGTTTGGTTTGAGATTGGATTTGAGCTTAACCAATACAATAAATAGGAATAGAAGATCCATCACCAAGGGTAATGGAGGGAAAAGAAGAGGGTCTGCAAGAAGAAAGCAAATAACTCGATTGTAGAAATATGACTAGAAGCACTAGAATCGAAAATCCAATATGTACCTAAGTTCCCTTGAGAAGCAAAATTGTTCATGGCCTGGAGAAAAGCAGCTTCGTCCCAGCTCAGAGTCGAAGTCGAGGTTAGTGTGGGTAGTGTTGGAGATATGCCCTAGAGGCAATAATAAAAGTAGTTATTATTATATCTTTGTGATTATGATAAATTTTTACATTCATGCTATAATTGTATTAACCAGAAACATTAATACTTGTGTGATCTATAAACTAATTAGAGTCCCTAGTAAAGCCTCTTTATAATACTAGCTTGTTGGTTGATAGATGATCATGGTTTCCTGATCATGAACATTGAGATGTTATTAACAACAAGATCATATCATTAGAAGAATGGTATGATGGACATACTCCTATAGATAAGCGTAGCATAAAGATCAAGTCATTTCAATAGTTCGTTTGCTGTAAGATTTCAGATACATAGTAACCTAAATCCTTCGACCATGAGATTATGCTAATCACCATCACCTGATGGATGCTTTGATGACATCAAACACCACTTCGTAACTGGGTGGTTATAAAGGTGACATTGAGTGTTCTAAAAGTATGTGTTGAGGCACATGGATCAAGAGTGGGATTTTTCCATCCATATGACAGATAGATATACTCTGGGCCCTCTAGGTGGAATGTCATCCAATTAGCTTGCAAGCAAGTGACTGGCTCACAAGGGATCACATATCACAGGAACGAGTAAAGAGTACTTATCGGTAACGAGGTTGAACTAGGTATGTAGAGATACCAATGATCAAACCTTGGATAAGTAAAATATCGCTAGACAAAGGGAAATTGGTATTGTATGTAAATGGTTCATTCAATCGCAAAGTAATCATAGAAATATGTGGCAGCCATATGAATTTCCAGATTCCTCTATTGGTTATTGATCGGAGAAGAGTCTCGATCATGTCTGCATAATTCACGAACCGTAGGGAGACACACTTAAGGATTCAATGTTGTTTAGTAGATATGGAATGTGAGTAAGAGGACTGAATGTTGTTTGGAGTATCAGATGGGATCCGGGATATCACGAGGAGATACAGAATGGTCCGGAGAATAAGATTCAAATAAGTAAAGTCCAATTCCGAAGTTTGGGAATGATTCCGGTGTTTTCACCGGAATGATCTAGAAGGGTCTAGAAGGTTCACCGAACTGGAAGGGGAAGGGTACATGAATGTGTCATGACAAAGTGGAATGGTTACATCATGTCCTAGGTCAAAGGGTTGTGCAAATAAAAGGGAGAAATCAAACTCCAAAATTGAAATAAAAAAGGCAAGTTTGAAAAGTCAAACTGGGACAATGTATCCTAGTGGAGGGAGGAGAGGAAATCTCCTCTCCCTCCACCACGCGCCAAGGAGGAGAGGGAGTTGGGGGAGGAC